>JAEUYN010002111.1:0-608999 GCA_018257835.1 Euura lappo | reverse complement strand
AGTAATTCAAAGTTACTTGAAATCAATTGAAGCCAGTTGACGTGATCTAAAGTGATTTTAAGTCAGTTGAAGTAATTTAAAGTCAGTTTGAGTCACTTGAAGTCAGTTGAACCCAGGTGAACGACCAATCAATGAGTGGTTAACCCGTATAGTTTTCAAATGTGGACATTAATCTCTGAACGTTGTTCCTACTTAGAGGAAACAAAAAACATGTGGTTGAATGTCAGTTTCGTATCGTCTCAAAGAGTTTAAGAGTCTCGGCTCGCTACACCTCGATCATATTCTGAAAAAGGTAGTATACATTTTTTCTCATAAAAATGTGATACCAACATGTGGAGGATGCGCTATGAGACTCCATAGAGACAATGACATACGTAGGCGGTCATGAGTTGGTGGAATGGTTGAAGAAATTGAGAAAAGGACTATATAGAGATAAAAGAAGGAGCTCTCGAGAGTTACCATCGACGTCCTCTACAAATTTATGCTTCTCGGTTGCTAAATGCCTACGGCGGTGCATACATTTGCTTGACCGTATAGACCGTAGAGTCGAGTCGCGCGGCAGTGCCGGTGACCATGCCGGTGCCAGTGGTCAGCTCGCGGACGTCCCGACGTTACGTCCTGTGGTGTCGCCTAAGATCGTTCGTTCTAACAGCGACGTACTACGTTTCGCACCGCAGCTGCAGCAGCGCCAAACGTTCATCGGATATCTCAGCGGCAGGATCCGACCTTCAGAACCGAGTGATACGTCTACGGGGTGTCTCTGAAAATAGTTGGTCCAATTCCCGCCCCTCAAAATTTGGGAATATGAATTTTCGATTTCACGTCACGTCCCGTCGCGTCTTCTGCACATTTAAATTGGTCCTTATTACGTAAATCCGGTTTCTCGCTCCAGTTTCTCGTCACCGAAATCGTTTTTAACGAAAGAGGCATCAGCGTCGAAATTACCTTCGGCGGCTCCGCTTCATTCATTATTCCAATCTTCGTTTTGTCCTCGCGTCACCCAGTAGACCTGGAAACCGCGATCACCCCGCGTCGTCTCAGAGGTACGCGGACTAACAGGCAAGACATTCGTTTCTGGCCGGACTACAAGCCGAACGACTCGATGCATCTCGCCTCATTTAAATGGCCGGACTCCGCGGTAGATGAAGATAAATAGGTGTAAAGGAGGAAGTCTGCTCACTTTGTTACGTCCGAGACAGCATCGCTGCTACTCTGGCTGTCGCGGTATCGTGGTTTGAACGTTAAAAGCTCGAGCTAGAAAACTGGCCAGAGGATGGAAGCTTTGACCCCGACACTTGGAGGGCTGAACTACTGGCTTACAGAGACCATAAAGTTTAATTAGGGCTCCTGTGGACCACCTGCCACCTCTGGACACTACGAGGAAACCCACAACCGCATTTACGGACTGGGGTCAAACGCGTATCTAGTCCTGGCCTCTGACCTCAATCTACCAACGTCATCGCCGGAGCGGTTGCGGCTCTAAATCCTGTTCTCCGCTCCTGCTTGTACATGGACAGAAGTCCGAAAGACGACTGCTATCGCGGCTGTCTGCACCGTTTCAACCTCCATGAATGTTTAATCTCTCGATTTATGTAAAAGGTTGTAGATTTTTTTCAGAATCCCGATCCATACCCAACAAATTTCAACTAGAAATATTAGAAATTGGGAGAGTTATCAATTTTCATAGTTTTTGCTTCAATGAAGAATACCTCTTACCGTTATGAATATTTTTGGCTGAAATTTGGACCGCATACTCAGTTTACAGAAACGAAAAAGGTACTTTGGCAGATTTTTTATATCTCGCTTCCATTCGTTGCGGCGTTTTTTTTAAACTCAAAACTGCCTGCGATCCGCAAGCAATACTCTGCTCCGATAAGAGCCTGTACTCCGTAAAGGCGTGATTTTTTAGTGACACGTGGTTTTTTAGTAGCACGTGGGCAGTGATATTTTAATGGGATCAGAGTGAAGTTTGTTGGGTACGAGATAAGAGAACAGCACTTGAATTCCACAGAAATGAATACGCTCACGTTTTTCAATTCTTGTCTACAAGCTAATTCCTTAGATAAGAGTTCTTTTATTAATCGGCCCGATAAGGCCCACCGTGTCGAGGGAGGCGATGGAGTTAATTAGGTTGTGCGCGTTCCTCAGAACCGGCTAAGGAGCCCCGGGAATGACGGGATCCGCCGGGGGAAAACCGGGGCGGGTCCATTTATCTACAGAAGGTTTATAGATACGATCTTAGCCAGCGCGCGAGATCCTGCCAGTATTTGTCACGGAGATGCGGACCGTAGATTAGCCATCACTTCGGCCCCTAGAGAACCCCGGGGTCCCTCACCTCTGGAACCCGGAAAACCGTATCTCAAGATTTTTACAAGAACATACGCGGCCCGAATATCAGAAGACGCTTGATAATACTCGAAAATACGCGAGTATCCGAACCGTGGGCACTGATAAAAATCAAGGTTCCGTTTCTTGCCGCTTCCCCCATCCGCAGGAGTCGAGTTGAAGTGGGCTCGTTACACTCCATAAGTAATAATAAACGGCATGAGCGGCGTGCCTGGTGTAATTTAATAACATGCGAGGAGAGTAGTTCGAGGCTGGGTAAAAACGAACTAGGTTGCAATTTTGCAGAGTGTGCAGCACGCGAGGTGCCTTTTTTACTCACGGCCGCGTCCGTTTCGAAACGGTCCGTTTTCCATTTCGTTTTATTACTCGGATATTACCTCCACTTTGACTCTTTGGCTGTTACAAAATTTCTAGGGAATAAAAGGAAGGCGTTTAATTTATCCTCCACCTGTGTCCTCCTCCCATTCGGCGGCTCTCGGATATTTCGGATACTTTCAACGCCGAACGGACGCGTACGAAATAAATTCTCTCGATGTCAGGTAAACGCGGGGAGAAGAGAGAAGAAGAAGAGGAAGAGGAGAAAAAAAAAAAAAAAAAGGGAGACACGGGACAGGAATTACACCTGCGTATTCGACTCCTCGGTATCTGTCAAGCGGACTCATAACCTTTACGGACGGGCAGTTCGAATTAAGGGAGACGAGGTGGAATCTTAATCGGCGCGGGAAATTACGGGGCGTGGAACTCACGGATCGTCGATCCCGCGGACCTTATTTAACATAGGAATATATCACTGGATAAATTACACAAGTGGGAGTATCCTGCGGCTCCACATTCACTCTGATATCTCCCAAGATGGTGGAATAACTGAAATTATAATACTATACCATAGGAAAATTTTAAGGGACATACATTCAGGCCATTTTCAATGTGACATTATTTCACGTTTTCTGGATTTTTAACAGTTCAATTTATTAATGGCGACAAACTGACAGATAAATAGCGGAAGAATAGTTGAAATACAGTTTCAAAAATTCCGGGAATTACTTATGATGATCCCCAAATTCTTAGATCGTATTTGAATGATCGAAAAGTTGAATACAATTCGCAGAAATGGCCGCTATTCGAGAAATTCATTGCAAAATACTTCAAGATCGAAAATTTCAATATACTTTTGGCTAAATACATGCACCTAATTATTTGCGATTAAGAATATTCGTGCTTCTGATGAAAAAAAATAGTACATTGTGTATCAAGGGCGCAAAACACTATTTTTCGAGTGTGACATTTGCAGTACGAGCCGAAGGCGAGTGTACTGCAATCACACTCGCCGAAATAGCCTTGCGCTCGTGTTGCACACGATTTTTTTCTCAACACCTGATCTGCAAAAATGCCTCTTTTCAGACCGAGTGAGCGGGCGCAAAACGGAACTTTGTGCCCCGAGTGAGCGGGCGCAAAACGGAACTTTGTGCCCGAGGGCCGAAAAGATCTGTTTTGCGCCAGCTCAAGAGGTATGAAAAGTGGCATTTTGCGACCGGGTGTGAGAAAATAATGTTTTAATCCTGGACAATGATCATCCCAAGAAACCATCGACAGTAACTGATACTCAAAAGATTATTATATTAATCCCTAAAGATTCGGAAAGAAACGAAATTCTCCAACTTTGCAATTCGAGTTCTGAGTGTATGTCCTGTTAAATTCTCTCGTCCGTACCTATAAAACGTGAAAATGTAGGGAGTCTGAACGACTGCGGTTGTTCGTTGTTTTATACAACTTATATTTTTTATTCGTTCATCGTGTTTCTCGCAGAGCGGGGGGGAATTTCGTTTGATTTTATTTTCTACACACGTCGAAGAAAACAGAGGCTCGTCGGCTCCCGAAACAAAGGTTGAGGGACTCGGTCTCAAAACAAACATCACTTCACCATTCTTCGCCCCGTCCGCGGTCCCGCGGTATACGAGACCGTCAACGGCTTCGGACTATTCACCAAAAATCTTGCCTCAACCGCGTCCGCCTCCTCATAGAATTACGCCAGCTGAAGGGCTCATTGCATCAACAATATACTACCAGGATGGTTTTTCGAGGACGGCTTCAGCCCGCGTCCATTCACACGCCGATGAAAAGGGAAACCCTCGACTCTCAATAGGAGCGCTGCGCGATACCGGCAACACCTCGAGCCGGACAATACGGCCGCGACCCAACGCGACGCCGGGACCGTAATGTCCCCTGGTTTATACTTTATACCGATGTTCCTCCTCCTCTCGATATGGGTATGCGACTCGGTTCGCGCACCGAAGGTGTGACGTGCGAAAGAAACTGCGCGAGGATAACGTATATTTTCACGGAATACCCCCGCAGTATCGTAAATACCTTATGACTGGAGAATCGATCGCCAACGCCGCACCGGACATAAACCAGGTCGTTTACGGCCGGAACACCCCCCGTCCACCTGTTTAGTCGATCGACTCGGTTCAAAATGTATAAAATGGGCCCTCACAAAAATGTCCAAGTTCTGAAATCATTTTCGTATTCACTCCAGAGTCCTTCGAACATGAGACATTCAGAACGAGTGAACAATGAAATTGAGAACGTTCTTAAATTTTCGAGGGGGGCGATTTGGCCGGGCGCTCCCCGTAGGAGTTGGAGCCGCGGTGGTCCAGCGCGCCTATGTGACCAAACTAATTAATTAAGGTGGATAACCGATTGCGAGCTGGGTAACAGGGACATCCTTCCACGGAGCTCGGAGCATCCGAGGGGGCAGGGAGACTGAGACTGTATCTGTATCTCCGAAGATGAAAGTTGAGACACAGAAGCGGTCGGGGGGCCCCCCTGTGCCCGCGGTAGCCGCGGCTGCAGCCCGGTCGAAGCTCTTCTTGAGATGTTTGGTCCGGCGTCGATATCATCTTCTTGGCGTTCAGAAATCATTAGAGACGAAGAGGCGCATTCCGAGGTCCAAACGGAGCTTATTTGAATGATCGGGCCGAGGGCCAACGCTCGGGACCAAAAGGACTGTCGCTTTGGACACACGTCTTGTCTCGCCTATTATATGCGCCCTCGGAGCTAAACACTCCGGCAGTATGTGGATATAGACGCGTATATACGTCATTCGAGGATCCTGACCGGAGGCATTTATTACCCGTCCTTATCAGATTTCAATTTCTATTCCCTCGGCACAATGGATACTATAATTATTTTTATTAGTGCCCATGGGCATAGCTGCACCAGCGACTATTCCCCAACGTGTAGATAGATTGCACAAAGAGTAGCCGATGAGCATCGACGGGGACCGGCGGCCGGCACGTTCGTCCACCTCGTGTTTCTTCATTTCTTCTTTTACTCTTTTATTGTCAACATAACACGACCGTTGTTCGCCCTGGGGCCCAAAATATCTACGGTTCCGTACGACGAGAATCGTGCCTTATTTTATCAAGAGGAATCGCTACTTCGCTTCGGAATCACACACTGCGATAATTAATGAAGCAGCCATCTAGTTATCAGCAAACTATTTTAGAACAGATTCTTGTTGTCACTTTGCATAATATTTTATTTAAATTGAATTCGGGACTTTTGGCCGCAAACTATGGCCGCTATCTTCAGCTTGATCGATAATTAAGCAAAAAACGGTGGCTCCTATTCCGGCAAATAATTCTGGCCCCGGCCCCGACCCCGGGGGTATACAGAGTCGAGTCATACAGCTGCTCGTTGCTCTTTTCCCAGAGTGACGCAGCAACGTTTTCTGGGCCTACGATCGGAGCCCCGCGTGACTTCTCGGATTGCACGGAATGGGAGCGCGGCTCCTGCCCTCCCCTTTCTCTCCTCGAGTGTGTTACTTATTTTTTATTTCTCTTTCTCTTTCTTCCTCAGCTCTGTAGACTGTAACCACATCTCGCAAACGTATTACGTACGCTATATGCACACGGTAAAACGGAGGTGGGTACACCCGTGTCTCACAGTTACGTGTGTACAAGTTGCGCGTGCTGCGGGAGACGTCCACGGAGCAAAGGCTTGTTCGAGCAAATTGTACACGACGGGCCGCGTGCTCGGGGACCAGGGTTGACAAGCGCCTACGCGAGTCTTTCCTCGCGGTTCCCCCATTCGCTGGTATCAACGCCGTTTTCCTCTTATCAATTCTCCTGGCATTTATCAAGGTGCGTTTTTTCCACAGCTCATGGAGGCTGAGATTTGACGGTTCAATGTCACAAAGGGAACCGAGTTCGGTGATCGAAGACAGTAAAACAGCTGACACCATATCCTAGTCGGAGTCGAGGTACGGAATAAGATTGAAGCGGCAGGGTCCTTAGGTATACGTACGTAGTACGTTCGCTATTAACGACTCGTCGCCCGTAATTTATGGACCATTAATTAAGCCGAGGTAAAAATGAACGTTGTTAAATCGTGGAATAGACAGGGAGCATGAATCCGCGTTGGAGGTTTCGGTACGGGTTGCAGTGCTCTTTGCACGGTGTATAATACCGCGGAGCGAGAGCCGAGTTGAGAATTTTCGCATACCGCGAGTGCATCTGCGGAGGGGGGGGAACGGTGAGATTTTTAATACGCACCTATGCGTTCGAGTATATATCAGGGAGGCCTCCCCGAGAGTCTCTTCGGCGCTGTGTGTAACCACCGGGGCAACGTAGCTGAAAGTGATTTATAAGGAGTATCGAGGAGGGCAGGGGATGCCGCATGCAAATTTAAACCACGTAGAACGCGCTGTTTTGCCCTCCTCCGTCCTTAAGGCCATCCATTGTCTTACGTCTATTTATCTTGGGAGCCTCTCTCGCAGAAACCGTGTCGAGAATCTCCACCATTCGTTCTGAGTTTCCTGCGTATAGCGTATTTAAAGATCCCTTTCCATATCGAACGAAAATGTCATTCGATGTCAAAGAATCAAAGATCACGTGTTTAACGGATCCGCGAGAAAAACTGTATCTCGAGGATTGTTACGCGCCGGTAAGTTTCCTCTTTTTGTTCAGCGAAATACTCGCGGACGCGAGGAAGCCGGTTTGCATACGAAGAGGGCCTACGGGCTACCGGCTCGGTGTGATATAACTACACGCGGAATAACAGGCCCGAGTATTTTTCTTGTCATCCGCTTTGCAGCTACATATTCACTATTTGCCCGGGAGCGTTGACGCGACGCGGTGTGACTCGAACAAAAGCCGCAACTGCGAACTTGTAGTATAGTTCAGGTAAACGTCCCGGTTTCTGACACTATAAGGATTTCAGTTAAGGTTATTCTCTTCTAAATCAGGAAAAGTCACTTGTAATCGGCAACGACTGGTTGGTTTCATTGGATCATCTTTTCAATCTATAATTCAATGAGCAACTTAATAATCATCTTTTATACGAGCCTGGTACAGTTTCTAGTTTCTGACACTCGATAATTGCTGTACACTAGTTTCTGACCCCACTGCTACCCTAGTTTCTGACACTCGGCTCGCTACAGCTAGTCTAGTCTTTGGGAGTGGGTTCATTCCAATGATTTTCAGACGAGATCTCATGGTACCTACAAATGCAACAAATATTCATGTTGACCAAGTCGCATGTGTCTGTTTCAACGAAGTGAACATCTTTACAGAAAAAAAAACTAGGTTTGACCCCTTCTGGCCACATGACAAACTTCGCAATCACTTCAGAGGGGTCAGAAACCGGGGCGTTTATCTTACCCATAGCTTATAGCTTGTAGCTCATATCACAAATCCCCCGCGACCGCTGCGGGTAGATGTTCATTAGCGCGTTATTTTTCAACGGTCGTTTATCCGGTTCACACGTTACGTTCCGATTAATTATAACTCTCGATCTCGCGCCTCCCCGGGCCTGTGTATCAGTGTATAACGTAAACTGGGCGCACGGCGGGAAATAAATACGGTCCTTCCCGAACCCCGAGAGCGAGGACCGCGACTGCCGCAGCAGCCCAAGTCTTGAGAGATGACGGCTCAATTCGTAGCGCGGATTGCGTGCTGACAGACGCATACGCCGAACGAGCGACCGACCGGACCGGACCCGAACGGACGTGGCCGCGCACAGACCGCAGCTACGTGAAACTCCACTGCTCCGTTTTGTACGAGTATAAGTGGATTAACCGAGAGCGAGACCTCTCGCGTCTACCGCGGTATTGTTTTACCTTTCGACGAGGAGAGACCCCTGCGGTCAGCCGCAAGCAATTATACCCTGATCTTCGGACCGACGATAGGAAGGCGTAAGGAATTTAGCGTATAGAAAATAAAACAAATATTCTTGGATCGAGAATGTCGTATATGAATTAAATTAAACGGCCCAGTTTTTGACTCTCTTGGTTGGTCTCTAGTCTATTTTACAATTTCACTTCCGGTGGATGAAAAATAATGATGCAGGAAAGCGAATGCAAAGTGTGACATGCATCTAAAAGAGTTAATTGCAGTTTCTGACTGCGAGCTTGCCGAGTCACATAACTTCCAATGGTTTTGTGTAAACACGTTTATTTCGTTGGAAAAGAGACTTTCGACTCGTTCACCACGCATGTAGGTTGCATTTATGGGAATTATAGAGCCCTCATCTCAAATCAAACTATCTGCAGCAAGGCGAGGATCGGAAAGTGCGTCACTAACTGGTCCCTCGAGAAAGTTCTATTTCGAACCATTTATTGAATCATAGATCGAAAACATGATCGTTCCTAGCGTAATAAGTATCGATTAACGTAATGAAACTCTTCCGACTCACAACCGATTATATGTTAATTTCCCTAATTTAGGAGAGAATTAACCTTATAACTGATGTATCGAAGAAATAATTCCTTTCGGTCGTGATGAGGACCCTCCTCGGAACGATTATTCGTCAGAAGATCTGTTTAGAAAACAAGTATTTACAGAAATAGGCTACTGATATACTGAAAAGGTCAGATACTGGTTCATTTTCTACCTTATTTTAGAATCAAGAATATGTATATCGCATGTCTGATAACGAAAGGTAGTATAAAGTTGAATTCTTGTCTTTGAATTGGACTAAGAACGCTAAAATATGTCCGAAGCAGTTTTGACATTGAAAAGTAGGGAATCGGATGAAACTTGATGTTTCTAGGCGGGCTCTAGAAGGGCTCGAGATAGTCTTCCCCATTTCCAGTCAATTCCTACATGGGAAGTTGAAGTTTTGTTTGGATTTGGATTGTGAGAACGTTTTAATGTGTCCAGAAACGTTTGGACATCAAAAAGCAGGGAATCGGATGAAACTTGACGTTTCTAGGCGGGCTCTAGAAGGGCTCGAGATAGTCTTTCCCATTTTCAGTCAATTTCTATACGGCAAGTTGAATTTTTGTTTGGATTCGGACTGTGAGAACGTTTTAACGTGTCCAGAAACGTTTGAACATCAAAAAGCAGGGAATCGTATGAAACTTGACGCTTCTAGGCGGGCTCTAGGCGGGCTAGAGATAGTCTTCCCCATTTTCAGTCAATTTCTATACGGCAAGTTGAATTTTTGTTTGGATTTGGACTAAGAACGCTAAAACGTTGACATGGAAAAAGCAGATCAACTAACAGAAGAAGGTCGCATGTATCGCGGCAGCCAGATACGATCTTTTGTCATCAGACACGCGATACTCTCCGTTGATTCAAGAATAGTTTCGTCCATGTGCGGTGTGCGTGAGTGGAGGGTGGGTACCTCTGGTATATTCGAGGTCTCGTGCTGGGAGGTAGTGGCGATGCTGCCGGTTGACCCAAACGGCGATAGGTGCGAACCTATATTATCCCCAGAGACGGTAGTAGTGCGGCATAGGATGAATGTGCGAGATTAATATCTGCTCTGGTGTATATATACGCTCGAGTTTAAAGGGAGGGTAATTCCGGCGGTGGCATAAATTATCACGTCGTGAAAAAAACAGGTCCACTTTTAAAACTATCTGGAGCTTCCACTACCTGGCTTCGTTCTCGAGATCGCGTTCCTCCTACCGCCCTCAGCCCACAGCCCACAGCCCCTCTGACTTCTACCGTTCCTCAGCCGCAGCGCATGGTAGCCCGGGAACCCGCTATCTTGATGCAGATAACTCTTTTCTCTTACCTCGGCTCCGCAGCGCGGTTACGGCCCGCGGGCCATGTCGCGGAGTTGTATGCTCTCCGATGTCTCTGTGGCCTCCGAGATTGTGGTGGAGCGTAGGCAAGGTGCGCGTATCCCGCATACGTACGTACGTCTCGAAACGCGCGTGTGCGGTCGAATACACAGGGAGGATTGTACCTTGTCCGTGCATGTTTTATTGCCGTGAACCGCGGCATTCTTTCTTCCCCCTCCTCCTCCTCCTCCTCCTCCTCCTCCCTTCTCCTCTCCACTCATCTCGCGATTTACTCCCTTTGTTTTTGTTACTTTCCGCACGCCGCGACCACACCGACAGTTGACCGAATTGACGCGCTCGGATTTTCACATACGTAACAGAGGAGGAAATGGATGCTATATAGTCAAAAGTAGAGAGAGTGAAAAATAATGGTGATGAAGATGAAAAAGGTCGGAATAAAAACGTACGTGTACCGAAAGGCAAACAATCGGTCACGTTACGTCGGACGAATGAATGACCCCGTTCGTGAGCGTGACCCCCGCCTCATACATCAACGGTAATTATACCGTACTATAACGATGTTTTAATCGTCTCTCTGAGGAAAAAGAAAACAAAAAAGAACTGAAAGAAAATTCTTGACCAAGTTTTAGTGGTCATATGGGTATCGAAGAACGCGCGCGTGAAGCATAAAGTGAAACGTAAGGGGCGTCGGAAGCGAGCGGAGAAGTTAGATCGCCGAGGGGCAACAAAAGTCCGTAGTAATTTTCACCGCGGTTCGGCAATCTTTATTTTAAACCCGTTGTTGGGACTTGCCGAAGCGAATCACGTTCACCGCACACTTTCCGCTTCGAGTTTTCTAAAATGAGACAAAACGTCAGAATATAGCCTCAGATTTCGGTGTGGTTATTAATAGTGAAGAAGGTTAATCGTTTTATTCGTCAAGCGCTACACAAAGGCGTACAAGAAGGTGGAGGATCGTTCGGAAGCCGCGAAGTTCGACAAGAACAAGGAGCGTAAGCCCGTCTTCGGATCGACTTAGCCACAGGATTCCGTGCCGCAATCAACATTACTTCGTACCCATCGGTCAAGAGTACACGTCGGTCGTGATGCAGGTTTAACCGCGAGTTTAAACCGAGGCTCGTTGTAACCCTTGGGTGTAGGTAACGCATACGCGCCGTAGGTATCGACGGATGTGTCCACCAACACTTTCTCACATCCAGTCCTCATTGCTCGGCGGTTGGTGGTTTTTTCAACGTTTCGAGACCTTCGAGCCGGGTTTGATTCCCCTCGATTGTCGGCCAATTGTTTAGACCATGAGGTTTTTTTTTACCGTTCAGTAATGCCTGGGTAAAACAGCCTCAAGAAGACTGGTCAGCATCGATCCGGGATCGGTATCAGAGCGGATATCGCTGGCGAATCTCGCGTCGCGAATTCTTGCATCAACGCGGTCCAGCCGACCCTGGTTCTCTCCAGTCAGTCAGTCAGTCACGTAGATCCGTTTGTCAGTCAACTGAGGAATTACGCACGTATGGAACTCGTGTACGAAGAAGAGTGAAACGTAAATCAACTCCGAATAGCGAGCCGGGGTAATTGGAGGCAGCCGATTTCAACCGATTGACCGAGTTCGATTCAAAATGGCTTCCAGTAGAGAAAGAAGTGGATAATCGACCACTGCCGGGATAATATCTGTCGCTATCGGTGATCGGTCAGGTGTGAAACTGTTGGACTTTGCGCGTAAAACCCCATTAGCGAAACGAACGGTCAGCAGCTGCAGTCACTAGAGTCGTGGCTATTCACAGCTGACCGAAGCCGCTGGCTAGCTTGAATTTTGCTTCACGAATTCCGCAGTAACATCGTTCAATTTATTCATCCGTGGAGCCTTGGAGGTATCCTCGTCTATTCCGTCCGCGCGTGGAGTGGGACGCCCATGCCTATGGGTACCTCTGCCCATATACACCAGTGAACTCCTCATGGCAGGAGTTACGAGGCTCTTTCTTCAAGTCTCGTTGATTGGTGGTGAAGAAATTGTGATCATTAGGTGAAGAGGCGCCTTCGTAGGCAGGTGTGGGAAATTTTTCACGCGCGGACACAAGAACCCAGAGAATTTAGCTTCGGAAATTCCATCACAAAAGAACCCGCAGCTTCGTTCCTAACAAACATATTTATATTTCCGTATACCGGACGAAATTCCGAAGGAAAAACTTATGGACCATCGGAATCGGTCCCTCGGCCTCAATTAAACCGAACTATTCCCAACCTCCTCATAGTCGTCGCGATCGGAAGCCACGATTTTTGCGTGGGCAGTGCAAGGAGACCGGGATGAATCAGAGCCGAACCTTCCCTAGAAATTGTCGGGGCTCGATAGGGGATGTAACGCTTTAACTGATGAGGCCTGATCAAGGAATTCGGTTCGATGCCAGGGCCTCGTTGACAGTGACCTACTTGAAGCAGCCATATTTCACCCGGATCAAGACCGTTAAGTCGCCTAAGTTGCCCCTGAGATTTTTCTGCACGGGTACTTGGCGGTCAGAGGGACAACTCTGTCGAGAATTCTCGCTGCTGCGGACGACTTCTCTCCTATATCCTCGTGTTAATACGTGTAAAAAGCAGCGCGATGTAACCGTGCAAAAACACCAAGAGCAGAAAAAGACGTACAAGAGGAAAGAGAAAAGCAAGAGCAAGCGCAGCGGACGCCCTGACAGTCCATTGTCTCCGAACGCGCCTCGAACCTATCCGGCTACCAGTTCACCACACAATGGGAACCGAACCCGGTGATGCCGACGTGTGGAACACCCTCGAGCGTGTTTCGCTACGCGGATTTCTACAGTATTTCATACAGTTATTAGACGACGAATTTTCGGTTTTTGCGAACCACGGGTGTCCGTGGCTCGATTCCGCGCCTCGCGGCACCGCGGATACGCACACGAACGCGTCGACTCTGCGGGGAGTCCGTCGCCCGGAGAGTGAAACGTCGAAATAATTGGCCTCTTCTCGGCCCCCTTCGGGTCGTCCTCGCTGACGGAGTCTCCTCGTTACGGCCACGAGCCGGCGGGGTGCTCTTGATTGCGGACGATCCGGTCCTCTCGGTCTCGCTTTTTTCGGGTATTATCGAGAGCCGAAGATTGTCCGTTAGAAATCACAGCGCCAAATCTCGTTACAAGTTCGATAATTAACCTCCAGCTGTTGGCTCGAAATAATTTTAAATTAGGCCCACCGACGCCTGCGCTAATCAGCTAATAAACATGAGGCGAACCCTCGAGGAGGGGGTTAATAAGAAGCCAAAAGTTGGATAATTAATTAGCCACTAGATACGCGAGCTTATGTAGAGTGGTCCTTCGCTCAGGCACGCAGACGCCGTTTGTGGGCCATATTCGGGGTCCACCGTCGCAAAAAGTAAACTCGGAATGCCTAGCAAAGTCCGGAACATGGTCCGCGATACCGAAGCATGAACTTTCTGCAGCCGGACAAAACGAGAACCGTCCGATCAGTCGACTGCAAGAAAGAACGATTTAATAAAATCAATATTAATTGCTCTCTGCCGGCAGTGATCCTCCGTCCCGACACTCGTTGAATATTCAACCCACCGATTCGTAAAAAGCTGTTTATGAGAACCGGCGCGACCGAGACCGTGTATAATAGCCGATGGTTTTTTTTAACCCCGCCTAAAACGGGCGCGAGCATGTCGAAAAGGAGGTATTCGCTCTCGCAGACCCCTAGAGGAGGTTTTCGATGATCGGTAGCCCCGGTAGCAGGGCGTTGGCACCTCGGCCACGGTATTCTTTCGCATCTCCCTTCGCGGTCTACACCGCGATGCCTCGAGTTTGATTAATTAATGCTCCACTGGCACGTTTTAATTCGACAAAAAATCACCTGCCCGCAGGATCACGAACCCGCTTCGAGGAGACACGCCTATCAGCTGTGTTTGTTTTATGGAGGATGGAAGAGGCCCGAGTCACTGCAGCGAAACGAAATACCTTTTTTTCCCTCCCCCCCTCCGGGAGGCGATCGTGACCCTCATCCCCCCGATACCTGGCATCGGTGTCGATGTGAAACGGCTGATGCACTGGCCGACTTCAAACATCGATTACAATTTCATTTCCATTAAAACTCGCTTCGGCGTACAAAACAGGCGATACTATTCGGTACAGAACGTCGCGATCATGTTGCCGGAGAACAAGGAACGGCCTTAACGATCCTTCGAGTGGCTCTCGTGTCCCGGTGCCAGAGATTATAGAGCCTCTGTGAAGAGGCTAACGATAAGTGAACCGTCTCTCGTCCGAGGATCGGAAGAAATATGACACACGGTTGTTGTTTGACGAAAGAGAGAAGGAGACAAGAGGTATTTTTCTACACAAGTATCTACGTACTTGGGGTTCAAGTGCGAGTGGTGTAATGATAAACGGTCAATTTCTTAAACGATAATCGGATCGTTGAAGACACACGAGAGAAATTTCTATCGCGTTTGACTTTTCGACATCGTTCGAGTTCCGCGTGCTGATTAAGTCGTGAGTCGGTATCTTTCGCGATTAACAAGATATTTTAAACGACCTATTAAAGTTGTGCGGGACTTTTGCCAGGTTATATGTACCCTGTAAAACACCGCTGAGAAATACCTCAGTGAGAATATAATTACCAGTTATAGTGTCGTTTGGCCGGAGGTTCGCGACGCCCACGTTATTAGGAGATGACCAGGAGCGAGCGAGCCATCGACCGACGAACTTCGTTCTTTGACGAGTTGACGTTAATTAGAATGAGAATAAAAATGAGAGAACCGCAGAAAGCTTCGAGCTAATGGGAACAGTAATTTTGCATCTCGATGCTGCGAGACACGGAGTCACGTTTTGATAATCGTTGTAGATTATTCACGGGCAGTGGTGATTCGGGAAAAGTTAACCAGCGTTGTCACTTACCGTGTACCAAGTCTCAATCCCGAACCGGAGGGCCAACCTTGCCCACCTGATAAAAAGAAGTTTGTCCACGGTCGTCTCAACGCCGGTTTGTCGTCGCATTGTCTATGCGCAACCACCGTGACGGGATGGAATTGTTTCGTCACAGGCCCCTACCGAACTTGAAGCCTGGGTCTTGGCTAAGCCGCAACGAAATAACCGCCTCGTGTATAGTCGATTCAATTTTTAGGCTCACATTAACCAGGACGAGAAACTAGCCAATGAATTTCTCTTAGGAATTTGTCTCTTTCCGGCTTCCTGCCGTCAGTCTGATGCATTCCGTTTTATACTCACATTGTGGCACGCCGTGTTAAAATGACAGGAAAAAGGTGCCACTATAAGGTTCGAGTGTTCAGACGCGGAAGACTTTCGAAAAAACCACTGGGAAGAAAAAGAAAAATGGATGAGTGTACAAGTTTCGTCGAGGCAAGGTCTCTGCCGGTGGTAGGTAGTTAGTTAGTGGTTGTCCAGTGTCCAGCGTCCACTGGCTCGCATCAGCGTACGCGAGTCATGGATCGGTAGTATTTGTGGCATGTTTAAGCGACAGGTTCATACCCCACGGGTTTTTTCTACCGGTAATTTCGTATTGGGTTCGCTCCGGCCGCTCTTAACTCCAGGCCCGAGGTGTGGAATAATTTTTTTCAAAAGTATCGCGTTACACAGATTCAGTCTGTAGCCGTTGTTTCCAGGCTCGCCGTCTCGGTTCGATTAATTTCCGTAATTTTTCCCGAGGGCGTAAAATTCGTATCAATTGTAATCACGACATCCGAACGCTGCACAGGCTACGACCGAACGGAACCGATGATCACGCTGTCCGGAGGAATGAGCCAGGATCGAGAAAAATAAAACGTGAGCGTCTATCGCGGTTGTAAAAAGTAAGAGAATATTCCCGCGACGTACGCACGGAGGCGTTTCCTCCGCGTGGGCCACTTCTCAGTGTCCACGACGCGGTCGAAGAGGAGGAAAAAATATTCAAACCCGCTCCCCGGGATACACTCATTATCACCGGGTTCCTCGGCGTTTGTCAGTGAGATGCCCCCCGCTGATGACCGGGCCCCGATGGACCCGGAGGACTGCGTAACTTACAATTATCATCCCTCCCGGGACACCGAGAGCTCGGGCGTATTATTTATGGGAGGGTGTCTCGCGCCTCGGAGGGGTGTGACACGGGCCCAAACAGGCCCGGGACGCCCTGGGGCGATCTTATGCCGCTGATTAAACACGCTCCTCCACGGTGACGTGTTAATCGCGCGAATGCATCACGCGCGATCCGCCGTGACGCGTTTGCTGGGGCCTGAAATTTACGCACTGCGAGTACCCCGCTCCGTTCGCTCCGCGGTCTTTATTAAGTATTTTATTATTATCCCGCACCTCGCCTCGCGGTCCTGGATCATTTTTAACCGTCACGGTGGTGGTGCTGGTGCGCGTACCCACTCGTCACCTACCCATTACACGTGGTATTAGTAAACCATAGGTAACCGTATGCAGATGAGATACAGACCCGCGGGCTTAATCCCGCGTTAAAATACCCCCTGCTTCCGCAACTGGGACCGAATAAACGCCAGATGGTTTTGAAAAGGAGGAAATGACGTGGCGGCACCCTCGGCTATTGTTTCCTGGGAATGTGCGGCTTAACCACCCACATCTACATCCCGTGCAGAAATTTGAACTGGAAGGCCTGGCTACTGTCTAGCGCCTGGTAGTGATTTACTGGCTAGCGCAATCTGTACAGGCCCTGCCCTGGCACTGGCGAGTTTAGCCCAATTCCGCGTTCTCTAGCCAACACTGCACAAAATCTGGCCAGTGATCACTAGGGATAGTGATGTTCAAAATAAAAATCGATAATAAAATAATCGGTGTTTGAAAAGCCTCGACCAAATCGATACACCGCTTCTGGATTAAGGATGTATTGGCCGTACAATATATCTCAACCAAAAATGATTCTCGTCGACAATATTGAGTACTTTATGATAAGATAAAAATCGGAAAAAAATCAACCACAATCAAAACGACAAAGGTATCAATTCTGAATAATAATAATGCCTGAAAGTTATCACAAATTGTTTGAACAAAACATTGTTTAACTAATTTTCTGGTGACATTATTTTTTTTTTCATCTCAAATGAATGCCCTAACTTTTCTGAATACACATGAATTTTTAAAAACTTTTGTCACTATTTTGAAATTTCCGCTTTCGAAAATTACCGAATTTTGAAAGATGTAAAAAAAAAAAATTGGAATTTTGGATATGGTTTCGTGAAAACGATGTTGATTACAATCCCGAAGTTTCCGGAGCGTGGAACAAATAATTTCGTAAACACAGCTCCTTTACAAATTTTCGAAAACGGAAATTTCAAAATCGTGACAAAATTTTTCAAAAATTCATGTGTATTCAGAAAAACTAGAGCATTCATTTGAGATGAAAAAAAATAATGTCACCAGAAAATTTGTTACACAATGTTTTGTTCAAACAATTTGTGATAACTTTCAGGCATTATTATTACTCAAAATTAATACTTTTATCGTCTTGATTGTGGTTGATTTTTTTTCCAATTTTTATCTTATCTCAAAGTACTCAAAATTGACGACGAGAATCACTTTTGATTGAGAATGGACAGCCAATACATCCTTAACATATTATGCCGAGCGTTGATTTCATTTCTCATATCAATTTTTTTTTCTTTCTCAATATCACTATTTTACACTCAGATCACTCGGAATGCACTCAACAAACTTATCAATGGTTCATTTCGTCTTCGTAATTCAAATATCGCAGTTGTATCATATATAATATTATATCCGACTCTATCGTTTGCAGTTATACACATGGGACATTCTATTTCAACTCGACCAATGATTTTCCCTCACCATTTTTGATTCGCTTCACGTTTTCCTATATGATTCTTTGATCTCAAATAAGCACTCCTGAGATGTTCAGATTTTTCCCACCAACCTTAAATTTTATATACTTATTCCACCCCATCTAAAATCATCGGTCGAGTTGACATGGAATGCCCCATATATTATATTTGAATCTAGTGGATTATGCGAACCGAATTAATTCATTTATTGTCTACATCTGAGGTGAGATTCTACCTCGATTTAAGCATGAAAACCGCAGGCAAACCGAAAAAAAACTCAATAAGGGCTATAGTATACATATTGTTAAATGGGTAAAAATCTCTAACAAGACATTTTTTCTGGCTAATTGGAGGGTTGGCCAAAATCTGAAAAATCGTGATGTTTGAGGAGGGTTTTACCCTCATTATTCATATTTTACGTCATATATTATTTTCAGTCATATGAGAGTTACGCTAAATATAAAAAAATACAGATTCTCTCGGTCCTGTTAAAAATGTTTGAAAAAAAAGTTGGTTCTTTCAATTACTACTAAATATAAATTACATTTGTACTTACAAACATGGCATTTTATTACGAAAATGGTCTTTCTTATTGTAGACATAATTTACCATTATGATATTTCTGATGACCGAATTACGGATGTACCTCGGAATTTTAATGTCGATAATTACACTAAATATTCGGTGGTTTCTAACACTTGCAAATAATCGGCATGAACCCGAAAGCAATGATTATCATTAATTTTTCAAAGATTTTATTATCACAATTCAAATTCGCGCGCCGATATTCCACGTGATCGTTTGGAGGTTATGTTAGGGACATGCTGCCGGTAGTGGAAAACAACATTGTGATTTGTGACTATTACGAACGAACGAGGGGACCGGAGAACGTCGATTTTCGTGAAAGTAAGTAGATTTCAATGATATTGCCAGTAACTTAGCTCAAAAAAACAAGCTGCAAGTATTCGATTACAATTTAGTTTCGGAAAACCTGAAATCTTACGCATTCTGGATATTCGTGTATAACCTAACCTAAAAATAAGTTCAGTTATTAAGCTATTGTTCAGTTGTTACATTTTTTATGAATTATTGTCGCAGATGTCGGAACATAAACAAAAAATCCGAGAATACTAATCATTAAAATTCATTAATATTTAAAAAAAAAATGTTGCCGCTCTCTTGTCCATTTATTGTGTCCCAATGTTATAATTTTGACAGGGAGTCACAGTGCAGCTTGAATTCTCTTAGGACCTATTCTGATAATTATTCCCTCTGATCAATGATACATATTTTTTATGGATATTTTAAGCATCAAAATCCGCAAAGTCAACAGCGTCAGAAGTATCGGGAGAACCTGCGTCGCTACTCGCGACAACTTCTACAACCACCTTTGACTCTTCACGTCAGATATCGTTGTACAAGATACAGTACCTATCGGTATAAATTTGGAAACTGCCTCCATCACACAAGGTACTCGAGCAGTTTTCATTAGTGTTTCGTTACATTCCTGCAAATTTCTTCATCTTAAGGGAAGGCTTCGGTGATATTTTGAGCAGTTTTTCAATAATGGTACTATCGGCTGTGGGATAAAATTTCAGCCTCCTGCGATGAAAATATAACCGCAAGGAATTTTTGGCAGCGGTGGGCGACATCTTCTCCGCAAGGTTCCTTGCGTCTGAACTGTCATCGCAGGAAGCTGAAATTTTGTTTCAAAGATACTACCATTATTGAAAAACTGCTGGAAGGATTTTTTATACACCTCTTTTTAATATTGTAAGAATTAAAAAACCTATTATTGGCAAAAATTTCACCGAAGTCTCCCCTTAACTTGTTTAAATAATTTTGTCAAATTTTTCCCAGAATCCGGAGTACTTGAAGTTGAATCACTACGGGACGAACAGCGAAGCTCATCGAACAATGATCTAAATTTACTTCATGCTACGCAGAGTATATAAATCTACCTTGAATGAGAAAATGATAAACCAATGGGATTTCAAATCTTGATAAGGAACAGGGTTCCAAGATTGTTTTTCAGTAATCGATGAAATTATCCATATATTTTGTAGAGCTCCTTCAGAACTGAATTGAAAGAGTGGTAGTCTATTGTTTACTGAAATCAGTGGGCTTTGATCAATGTCTTTCATCAATGTATATACCTACATTTTTTTTATCATGATCAGAGCTTCGAAAACTAAATATTCACTTTTTATTATTAACAAAGGTGTTGTGTCCGCAATAACTATTATTATAGCGATAAAGCATTGTGAAGTACTGAAGTACCTTATTACTTTGTTACTTTAAAAAAAATTCAGAAATGAAAGTCGCATTATTGTACGCAGTGATAACAAAAAAAAAAGATACTAGCATATTAAATTAACAGTCATTATTTTATCCGTGCTTTATTCTTTTCACTAACATAACAAAAAAAAGAGACTAGTATATTTAATTAACAGTCATTATTTTATCCGTGCTTTATTCTTTTCACTAACATAACAAAAAAAAGGGACTAGTATATTAAATTAACAGTCATTATTTCATACGCAATTTATTCTACACAGTAATACAAAAAAAATAAAATAAATAAAAGGACTAGTATTAAATAAGTCAATGTTTTATACATACTATTATTGGTACTCACTAATAACAAAAAAAAGAAGGAAACGAGTATTGAATAACAAAAATAATTACTATTACGTACTTTATACTTAACAAAAAAAATGAATATAAAATAAAAACAGCAGAGAGTGAAAAAAAAACTATTTTTGAATTTATCTTTCACCCGCCTTCTTCCCGAAACTATTTCTATACTAGCTACTTGCACGGATTCTGGCTAGACACTGTTAACTTCACTGGCCAGACCCTAGTCAGATCTCCTGGCTAGGCACTGTGGAGAAATGTGTTACACGCCAGGCCTGGCTCAGCCCAGCTGAACTGGCCATTGCCAGGCTAGATTCATGGAAAACTGGCCAGGTACTAGGCCGCGCCAGAGTTAAATTTCTGCACGGGATCGGCCCAATAACTAATCGTCGATGGGAGCGAGGCGTGGGCGAGGCCGATAATGGCGCGGGCCTCAGTCCCAGCGGGAAACGTCTAATCGACTATCGTTCGGCTGCATTGTGTCAGTTTCATTCCGCGAACGGTACGAGAAAGCGACCTTTTTGGACCGAGTCTCTTTTCGAGCTGCTGCGGCCGAGGCATGTGTTCGGTGTATGTATATCAGAGGTATGCGCCATGGCTCGGCTGCACTGTCGAACCCGGCCATATTCCAGGATCAGTGTAGATAGATCATCTCCGTCGGATCGTAGCCTCCCACCTAAGTATTCCCATTAAGATCCTATCGCCTGGCCAAAACTAATAACCAATCAGCTGCGGCCAAGCTGGATATACACTCGATCGGTGCTTTATTATTATACAATATAGGTACATCCGATATTGGGTCCTGGACGTACCGTCGCCCAGGGCAACTGAGGGAACGGAGTTAACAGCGTAAATTTCAGGGTCACTGTCTCAAGAAATGAAAAAAAAAAAAAACTGCGCACAGAGACACATCGTCATTTAATTGTGACCCAGGATGGAATTCGCAATCGCATGCGCAGGGATGAGTACCGCAGCCGGTACGGTCTGGAGTGCGCAGGTAGCTTTTATTGCGTTTATCGCTCATCCGCGCCCCCCCGTCCCCCCTCGTTAAGGAATTGCTCGTTAGCGTCCCCGCGCCTTATCTCGCGTTTAAAATTGAAGGGAAGATCTCTTGGGAGTTGGAAGAAAAAGTTTTAACGGCGAACCGCGGGTTTTTAGGAAGCTGAATATCGTCCAAGTCTGGTTCCGCACCATGGAAGCTCGTGTTTCAGCTTCTATTCTCATCAAGAATTCTCACACCTAGGTCTACAATATACCTGGATACCGCGATCGGTGAAGAACAGGGTGCCGTCCGCCGGGTGTTAACGGAAATTAACCTCGCCTTGCCGACCCTACTTGATTGATAATTAGTTATTAAATCGACAGTGACTCTGCACACTTTAGGGCCCCCATCTTCCGTCAATATTTCTTCAAACTTCTTTCTTCTCTCGCCCGTGGGGGGTCTGGGGTGGTGTTCGTGAGTTTGGTGCCCCGTCGATATTACACAGAGTCACGAAGGTATTTTGTTCCCTGGTCCCTCCGTTATGGACGGTAGACGGTGGGGCGATACCGTGGTTTTAGTAGCAATCAAAATCAATAGCTTCCCGATCCACGATCTCTAAAAGTTTCAGCTTCGTTTTTCTGGATCTCGTAATGAATAAATCTTTCGATATGTTTCACGAAATCACTTGTTTCAAGCCAAATTACAGTTTTTGGTGATTATCTCGACCACTCTGAGAGTCCTAAATTATGCTATGGGGTTTCTCTCGTAGAATACTGCCAATGAACTTGAGAAAAAATTATTCCAAGCACCTGCGATAAACGAGAGAATTATTTCCTCCATTCCTTTTATTTCCGTTCATTTCTCCTCGAGGCAATTTAATAAACCCATTTCACTCGTGTTTCAGTCTTATTTCTCTCCGTTGTTCCTTTTCATTATATCCTTGTCTTATTCTGATTTTTTTTTTTTTTTTTACTTATTCATTTCTTCTCACACCGCGATACGTAGTGCAGAACGCAAACGTAATAAGTCTGGGTTGCACGACAACGCGTCGGCACTTACCTCTCGGTTGGTAATAAGGCGGATCGCTCGTAAGTCGATTTATTGATCGAATTGCTTTGTAATTATTTTCAACCAACCCGCAGGTTGCATGCGAGCGCAGAAACGACCGGGGAGGTCGCACGTGTTTACCTATCGTTAAAATACTACCTGGAACTCTACACCTCTGCGTGTATTGATACCCGTAGGTACCTACCTTATACCTGCCTTCAAACCCGTCGAATAGTACAAGGTGCTAGAATTAGTGATGAACTAGTAATTCTCCGAGGCGCGAGAGCCGCAAATGGCGACGTTTCGTTTTATGGTAATTATACCCGAGTCTTCTAGTCCCATTACCATTACCGTTACCATTATCGTTCCCCCTCCTTCGAGGTCGTCGCCTCGCGGTGGCCGACTACCGTTTCGATCCTGGCCCCGTCTTTTCTGCCCATAAACTGACGCCCAATAGAATTTTTAGATGGGAGGAGCCTTGTACGACGATTGCGCGCGCGTTTTCTTACTTCACCGGAAGAGCGAAAAAGTTATTTTCTACCACACATGCATCAAAAACTGGTGCCTTTGCCCTCCTCAACGGGATGGAAGTCACAGTTTTTTTGGGAAAAAAAAATTGCCAGCGGGAAAAAAAACTTTGGCAGGAGGGAAAAAAAGTCTCGTAACCATAGTAACGGTGAAATAAACGAAGAAAGTGCTGCCCCTACTGGGAAACGGCGTTCTTATGGTTCTACCCTCACTTTCACTCGTTTTTAATGCATATGTGGTAGAAAATAACACATGTGCCATGGGAAGGAAGCTCAGTTTGCAGAACTCGTTCTGCATCATCGGCGCACGACAAAAAAAAAAAAACCAAAAAAACGCCTGCTTCCTTCCCTTGGTGCACAATATACTATTTTTCTTCTATTCTAGAGCCGATGTTTGTCTCCGGACGATATCATCGCTCGGTCAGATATACTACATCGAGTTTTACGCCGTATTATACAAGAGACTATAAAAGTGTATTATAATACTTTAACGCGGCTGGGCATAACTCAAGACCCTTTACGACCCGGTATTCTTGGAGCCTCGAGTCTTATTTCACTCCGATGTTAAATCTATCCCAAATTCTCTGAGTGGTACCGCTAATGAACCGTTTAAGGTCGTTTGAGATTTTTCACCGTCGCATCGGTTGGCAACGTCGAGGAGTGATTGTGAAATTAGCTGATAACCGATAACGCGTTCTCCGTTTTTTTTTTTCTATCTCTTTACATCGCGGCCTTGTCACTGTGGAATTATTTTTATTCCAAACAGACTCGAGGTCTACGCGGTTTGATGAATATCGTCTTGTTTTTCACAGGCAACACGCGGAGAACGAGTCGAGACGGTGTCAGGTTTCCCGAGACTCTGGAAGCCCCGATGTTTACAGGTAGAGACGCCCGGCTCATTTAATTGTAGAATAATTGTTATTTATCAGCTGTATTAGTTGTCTCAGGTTTCTTATCTACGATCTGAATGACGCCGTGTATTTCCTCACCGGACCGTAAATCCTCACAGTCCGTACAAGTGGCGACGGATAATATTTTCGATTCAACCTCAACGCCGGATTATACCGATTTCCTTGCCTACAACCCCGATATATACGGGCACACAGTGCCGGCGTTAGGGCATGGCGAGGTGGGGCGACCGCCAGGGGCGCTCGATCTGTAGGGGCGCCGCCGCCTGCTTGTTTTTTTTTTCTTTTTTTTTTTTTGCGAACCATAAGTCAAAATCAGAATACCGAAAAACTGGGTTTAAAGATGCTCTCTTGATAGCAAATGGCCTAGCGGAAGAACTTCAAATCGAACCAGCTTTCAAGCCGATTACACGCTTGCGACGCATAAAACGTCGGGCTGGTGAAATGGCCACGGATGAGCCCATTCAATCCCCAGAAAAAAAGTTCGAAATAGAATTTTTTAATCAATTGCTGGACACCTGTTTAACGTCGTTGAAAGAGAGGTTCAAACAGTCGCATGATTATTGGGAAACATGGTCTTTTTTGTATAATGTTCCAAAAATTCCTGACAGAAATGAACTTAAGGTGTTCTGTAATAATCTCGAAAGAAAACTCACTGTTGGTTCCAATTCTGATATAGATGGAAATTCATTGTGCGATGAGCTCGTAAGTCTCAGAGCTTTCCTTCCGGATAAGGATGTGACCCCCATTTGCGTTTTGAATTTCATAAAGCAGCGCAATATTCAGGAATTGTATCCAAATGTATGGATTGCATTTCGCATCTTGGTGACAATTCCTGTCACAGTAGCAAGTGGAGAACGCAGTTTTTCAAAACTTAAACTGATAAAAATGTATCTTCGGTCAACGATTTCACAATCGAGACTCACCAATTTAGCTACGCTCTCTATTGAGAATGAAATCGCCGAAAAATTAGATTTCACTGACTTGGTGCATGTATTTGCCGATAAAAAGGCTCGGAAAGTGAAATTTCACTAGGTTTTCTCCATTTTCAAGCCCGATCATTTGAATAAAAAAATGAAGAAATACTTGAGCAGAAAAATACAAAGAAATAAAAAAATACAAAAAAAAGTACAAAAATATAAAAAATACAAAAAAAAAATTCAAAAATAAAAGAAATACAAAAAAAATTCAAAAATATAAAAAATACAAAAAAATACAAAAATAAAACGAAAAATACAAAAAATAAAATGAAAAGCGGAGCTATAAAACTTTCTACGTCCACGTCGTTAGCTCTGGATAACGCTAAAAGAAGGTTATTAAAATTCAGAATTCCCATAACAATATGCGTTCATTCATTCATATCCGTTTAGATCCGTCAAGCAGAAAATTGCTAATTGATGTTCGAGAATCGTGCCCTTAAGTGGGCGCCACACGATAATCTTGCCAGGGGCGCCAGTGTTGCTAACGCCGGCACTGCGGGCACAAAATATTTCCCATTTCTCAGCCTATTTGTCACGCGCAATAATTTACACCGAGGCGATATTACTTTTAGAATTTTATCGCCATGGTTCCGGAAATCAGGCTTGACGCGAGGACCGGCTCTAATGACGGTAATCTCGATCGTAAACTTATCAAGTATGTAGAAATAGAAGAAAAAAAAAAAAACAAGTAGGACAATAAAATAGTAAAAATCGTTCATGGGATGATCAAAACCACGAAGTCGAATCACCATCTCGAATACTTCCACTCGGAATAACAATGGCCGAGAACCAGCTGATAAGCAGGAATTTCTATACGAAGACAAGGCGATCCGGGCTCGTCCGAGTGTCCGACGCTCGAGTGACGTCCGGACGTTATCCCTCGCCCTATCAGATACGGTGATAATAAATTACCGTGGTATTACGATTCAATCATCCGGGTCTTTCTACTCCGTGAATCTCTCCCGGGTCTCGACTCCACGGACATAATTCATCGGTCCGATACGCAACCAGAGACAGCTTCGCATTATACACTTTTGATAGAATTAGTACTGTCCACTAGATAATAATTGACCAGGTCCGAAAAGTGGTTCGAGATTGAAACAACAACGACAACGACAACGACAACAACAACAACAACAACAACAATAGCAACAACAACAACAACAACAACAACAACAACAACAACAACAACAACAACAACAACAACAACAACAACAACAACAACAACAACAACAACAACAACAACGACGACGACGACGACAGTTTTAGTAACACCTGTGCTGTTCCGAACCTGACAGGATGTCGAATATTCGATCAAGCCTGCAGTACATCGGCAAGTTTCACCGAGTCAGACACAGTGCAGATGTGACAAGAGGTCAGCGAGGGTTCCGATCAATAGTTCATTATCAGAAACAAAAATTCATTCAACAATGCATCAACGATACGTCGGTCGATCCGTGCCTCCAAACAATCAGCCTAACTATGATATGCCGTGATGCGAACGCTCTGAGATCCCGAGGCAGAGGTGCTCTCGCTGGTCCGGCACCTTGGAGAGTCGTGCAGGCATCTTGCGCAATGAGCTCTATTCAACCGTGGCATTAACGCTATTATGACGCGGACCGGAGGCATTGGGCGTATCTGTGATTGTGATTGGCTATTATCTATTCTACGCCATTGTGCAAGGGGGCAACGGTATCCGCTCATCCTTGTCTCGTCCTTGACCCCCGGTCGGATTATCCGCTACCGCTGCGCATTCTTTGATCGTTTCGATCGTGGACAAAAATGACCGGTTCTATTTTATTTTTCTTTCCTACATAAAAGAGCGCAGCGCTTGTACGTACATCGTTAGCTATACTTGTCGCGATGTATGCTTTTCCCCTGCCAGCCACCTGCGTCTAGGATGAAAAATTCAACGCATGCTCAACCGGGCACCGGGGACCTCGGAGATGCTGGAGACGTCCACGCGGAAGCGGAGTTACGAGAGGCGATAGGATCTCTGTACTCCTCGTTCCCTCTCGTTGCGGTATACGAAGCTGTGCTATAGCCACCGCTGGCTTCTACGGGGGACGAAGGGGACGCGAACAGCAGCGGAGTAGGACTCTGTTTAATTACAAAATTACGTCTAATTGGATGTAATTGTGGTCGGACAGAGGGAAGCCCCGAAATGAGGATTTAATAAATAGGTAGGAAGGTTGGGTCCGGGGTGGCCGACTTTTTGCTGTCTCGATGAAGAACAGAAGTCTGAAACTATCCCCGAACGAAAAGAAGCTGCGTTACCGTTTGGAAACGTGCCCGCAAAACCGCCGGCCATCGGCACCCATCCATAACCATCTGTAGGCCCGAGTGATTTCACGCGATTAAATTGTTGGGACAATGGATTGCCGTGTATAAGCGACTGAAAGAGAATGAGCAAAGATCGTTTTACGAGAGACTCGTGGCTTTTTTTGGATCTACTTTTTGGGAAGATGAAGCTGGACCAGAACTAAAGCGAAATGCCATTGTACCAACGACAGTCTGTCTAAATCCATGCGACAATGATTCCTGGGTCGGGAATAATCTCCTATGTATTCACGTTTCTTTCTCGAGGACTCGAGTGACCGATAAACATCGATTGAACGACCTTTTCCTTACGTACGACCAACTGCGTGCGCATAAACAACTTATTTCAATGGTCGGAAGTCGTGAGAAACGTCCGAGACGCTTCGACTACGCGGTAAAAGATAATTTTTTAGATGAATATCGCGAGTGACGTGCATCGGGTATGAGATAATGAATATATATGAAAATTTGATACGTATAATCTTTTTGGTAATTGACACGTGGGCGTAAGTCCAGCAGTAGGAGTCGCGTCCAGCCTGTTTGGTTAATGATCTTTCATATCGCCCCTACAATGACGGTGTGAAAGGGGCGTAAAAGAGGCGCACTGGATTGCGATCGGAATGTTATACAAATGAACCAGTTCCCCGAGCTCCTATCTTATCTGGAGAATTTAGTCGGTCACGCGGGAAACATCATTACGACCGACCACCCGGTCCCTCAGGCTCACCTCGCCTTACCGATCTTCGACGATCTTCTTTTTTTTGTGTGTTTCGTTCTTTTGTGAAAATTTCACCAATTAAAATCGATGACACAGAGGAGCCTCCGGTACCTCAGCTAGAATCGGGTCAGGGCCGGTCACATCGTGTGAATTCGAACTCGGAGGAATGTCCTTCCTCAAAGTGTAATAAAAATCCCCCTTGGCGCAGGTGTCTGGTGTTTTTAACTTGGCACTAAACGATCGAATGGTATACCTACCTAAAACAATGACGTTTCTAAGACGTAGTTTATCATTGAGTCTCTGACGCGTCTCTCGGGGGACGGGGGGTCCAGGAGAAGAGACTATGTGTACACATAGGGACTCGGTCGGGCGGTTTCCAATCCAGCCTCGACACACGGGTGGACAATAAAATAAACAACGCGGTTTTATGACTTATACGTAGGACACGAGGGCCCGCAGGGCTCACGGGCTCACGGGCTCACGGGCTTAGGATAAACGCTGTGTACCGGAGACAGTCGGTGCAGTGGTCTTCCTCCACGTATGGGCTATGATGTACTACGCCCGACCGTCATATACAACGATATATCGTACGTAATATAATGTAATACAGCCTAGGAACCGTGGATATGGAGTCCGCGAGCCGGTTCAGCTTCAGCATTTGCATCACGCGTGTAATGCTTGCATACTTTCGCCATAGTTGTGAGAATAACTTGGTTTAACGAAGGGCATTTCGCGTTATTTAAATTCAATCTCTGCGGTCGACATTGAAGCGTCTTCGTCGGTGCATCAGTCGTAGACGTAGTGCGGCATTTATTGCCGCTAGTTGGTTATTTATTTGGCAATTCGTCAGACCTGGGGCTAATACGCGTCGTTTTTCGTCCCGGACTGCAGACACGCCGTTTCTCGGATTTTCTGTTGTACAGACTCTAAACTTGATTGAGAAGGGGTGTTTCATTCAATATCCTTGTCCCCCGTACCATCTGGCGCACGGTACCTGCTCACCGAGGTCAAACCTGCCAATGCATAGCATTGACCTTTGGAAAAAGGCAATTTGTCGCATCCCAAGGTCCGCAAGGTCGTTTCGCGACAAACCACCTCGAGCTTCTTCTTCTCTTCTTCTTCTTCTTCTTCTTCTTCTTCTTCTTTCTTGCTAGCCGCAAATTTCTACCCGCTACCCAAAGATAATTTACTGTGAATAATCCTGTCTCGTAATTTAGGGTAATAAATTAACGGTAAGCTTCTCTTGAAAAATGAGGAGTAAATAAAAAAGGAACCGCTAGACATCGTACGTGATCGGACCCTTGTGTAGACATAGATATCGTACACAACAATTTCCGCGGTAGCCGAGGGCCTCGTGAAGGTAACTGCTCCATATTTCACCGTATCGACGGGCGGCCCGGTCCGCATCAACGCCTGGGTCTCATGAAGACGTCAGGCTCTCACCGCGTTCTTACACACGCATTAATATACATCCGATATATTTTATAGCGAGAAGAGGGCGAGTTAGGTTCGCAATCACGGTGAAACTCGGGTTCCGATTCGGCTCGGTCGACCACGCGTCGTGCCCGTAGCCTGGAGCGATAAGCGTCCGCGTGTCCCGGACCGGACGGTGCGCGTGAGAGCTCCTCTCCTGGGAGAAGGGAGGGAGACCCGCTAAAGGGCGCCGGTATCCACTAAATGTCACTCCGTCAGGCCGTAAAGCAAGACCATACGGTTCTGTGAGGCGAGTCCACCGCCCTTAAGCTGCACCTTGCCGTACGGACGAGGTTTACCTACGCGAACCCCGGAACAAATCTGCGAGCTACTCGACGGGGAAATAATGTGCCAGACGTTGGATTGTGTTTGCAGGAAAAGAGAAACAAGAAAAAACTTTCCCAACGATCGCTTACGGTGTTTGCAAACACTATCTCGGATGATAGTGGAATAAATAGGATAAAAGCTTTCGGATACTTGAGAACGCTTCTATTTATCAAAGGATTTTGCTTCCAGTCAATATTTGGAAAGGATCTACCGAGTCCTGGGACCCGGCGCCAACTTTTCGGACTGGATTTTTCGCAGCTGGGGAACGGAAGACCGGCGGGGCGACCGAGAGCGTTGAAAATTAAGACGTTCAGATGAAGATATGATTCTGTATAAATCATCGACCGAAGCCGCCGCCTTCTCACGCGACGTACTGACCACGGTCACTCTCCGCGTACCAGAGTGACCGTGGTTAAGGATGTTGTTCGGGTTGAAAACTATTTTCTACAATTGATATTGTACCGATGTCAAATTTTTCTCACAAGTTTTTCTTCATTTGTTTTCAATATCTGAATAGAAAGAAGAGTAGATTCACTCGAGGCATTTGTTGTACAGTGAAAAAGTTCTCAAAAGTGAAGTTTGAAACAATCATTTCCCCCAAAAAGAAGTTTCTCGTCACTCTTGACTTTTCGTGACACGTATCACTCTCATTCTGAGCTGAGCAATAGGACGATTTTTACAGATTATCACCGTTGGGCCCTGATTAGAACACTTTAAAAATCAGATTCGGATTGGATCTTTGCAGATATCGATAGGTGTTTGAAAATCGCATTATTTTGGGCCTTTTCGAACCCGAACTCCGTCCATATCGTAGGATTATAATATGGGAGGCTTCGTTTTTCCGGAAATCTTAATGTGAGTAAAAATGGCATGATACAGTGGCTCCGGATGGAGACGTGTATATTTTTTTCTGAAAGAGTACTCGATTCCCTAGACCATAGATCACACAGTCACACCGAGAACTGCGAGTGAGTGGTAAAAGCGAGCTGTGCGGCATAAGATGTACTACTATAAAGTATAACGTCTGTTGATACCGCGATATTTCATCGGTCTTATATACGTTCACGAGTTCGCGAGTTCGCAAGGTTCGTTGAAATCGCACTGAATCGTCCCGGCAACGCGAAGTCGGTCAGAAAACAAGACCTCGCGAATGCCTTGTCGGGTCATTCCTCGAACGATTCTACATAAATCGAAGAGATGAACGACACCGCGGTATCCTCTGACTCCGCAAACTCCAAACGCAGCTATCCCTACGTGCATGAGTTTTAACTCTGACGTCCGCCCCGACTCTCCGCCTCGGGGCGTACATGCGTTTAGCGTATTTTATATACTATTTAAACAGTCGTTCAACATCATTCATGCACTCGGATTCCCCGCTACTCTCGACCCCCAGGTTATCAAAATTTCAAGAAGACTTGCATGTATCTTGAACTATATGAACAAAATTTACGGCGTTCTCAGAGTGACATCGTCGACAAAAAAATCTTCTGTTCGTAGGTTGAGAGCGACCTCCATAGATTAGTTTCAGGGAATAACTATAATGTCCTTGAACATTGATATCACCTCGAGAATCAACATCACCCTAAAAATTGAGGTCAAGTAGGACATTGATGTGACCCCGAAAATTGACACTATCTCCAAAATTGACTTCATCTTGAAAATTGACCTCATTCTGTTAATCGACGTCATATTGGACATTGATATCACCTTGAAACTTGGAATCATCTAAAAAATAGTCATCATCACATAGACGATGTTCTAGAATTTTTCAATTCAAAGTGTCGTCCCTTTAAATTCCTCAGCCAGACTACGATATCGAGTTAATTCAATCTCAGTCCGTTTCCTCGCCGAGAGGGATGAATAAAGTAGATGATCTGCATAGATTCGAGTTGTCGTCAATTGCGAGTTTCTTTTCTCTCGCTCGTAAACTCCGAGGTTTCCATATCTCGATACTCTGGGTGTTTTCGAACGTGTGCAGGCGTTGGCGGTGGTCCCGATGATGGCGATCGGGGATCGTTCGTTGCACGGTCCTCGGGGGAGTGAACGGGGCACCGGGGTGTCCGTACCGAGGTCCGCGATACAGCCTCACGTCTGCGTAATTACCGCGTCGCAAGGAAGCTTTATGGCCACGGTATCCTCGAGTATTAATTCCCTCGCGCGACCGAACCGCCTCGCGCCTCGATCGGGGAACCGCGAGCCGGCGATGCGATACACGCTGCCCGATAACATCGCGCACGCCTCTCGCGAGGCTCACCCATCCCTCCGAGTTCGAGGATTACAACCCGCGACGACAAAGACGACTGTAAAGTATTGTGTTCGAGACACGGTATTAATTATTGTTGCCGGGACGAGGGACCCAGGCAGAGGTCGAGGTTTCGTACCGCGCAATCGCGATTAGCTACCTTCTAATTGAAGTACGAGAAGCGCGGGGAATCCTTGGCGAAAGCCGAACTAACACAGGTGTAAATTCAATTAAACCCCGTTCGGTGTATGAGAGGGAATTTTATCCGGATTAAATATCTCGGGAGAAGGTATATAATTGGATAAATCAAGGAATTGACAACGAACGCGTTTCGACCGGGACGGGATTTCGCTTTGAAGTCCTCGACGTTCTTAATAACATTAGCCGTGGGACATGCCATGCCAAAGTCCTGGACAAGCCCGCTCGCTATTCCTCCGGCATTTTTAAACCCCTCTCGGAGTCGAATACGAGTCTGGAGGTTTGAAATATTTCCTTTCGATACACACAACCCTCGCGTCAAATCGAACCTCGTCGTTTGTCTCGCGCGACCTACGTGGGTCGAATGTATGTATGAATATACGTATCGTCGCAAAAAATGCTCCGCAAATTTCGATCTTGCAGACTAGACAGAGTCATTCTACCCCCGATTGGTACGTGTATCGATAATAGCCGCCGCTCCTCTTTGTCGCAAGTCGAAGGACATCAGCCCCCCCGGCTCTGCGACGCGACGCACTCACTCCGCGTGCCCGATGCGTTCGATAGGGCGGGACACGCACATAAACAATTGCGGATCGGCCTCGCCCCCTCTCGTATCGTACGTAAAACAAAAGGACGCTGAGGTAACTCCGCGTCCGAGGTATAGAGGTACGTCCGTACCCCGAAGGCAGGAATCAAAACGAGCGAGGGGGCTCAGCGTCATCGTGAATCTTTCTGGTTCTCCACATGCGCCCAGAGATACGAGACTCTCCCTCTCTCTTTCACTTGCGATCTCTGAGCCCCGCAGAGTTAAATGAAGTCCGCTTCTTCTCCTTCTTCTTCTTCTTCTTCTTCTTCTTCTTCTTCTTCTTCTTCTTCTTCTTCTTCTTCTTCTTCTTCCCATGGCTATAATAGTGAGATACAGTAACGAACATGAATATACAAAAGTAATTTGCACTAGGGAGTTTATCTCGCAATTCTACGGGATACCGCCGAGGTGCATAACTCCCGCAAAAGAGACACTGATGGTACCTCGACTCGAGTGACCGGTGGTCAGTGGACTTCACATAATATCTGCAGCACCGTTCCACGTGGCTCGCCCACCGAGCAACGCAGGAACGGAGTCCCACAATGGCTGATACAAGCATGTTCGTTGTCCAGCTGGAACTTTAATTGGCTATTTGTTTGTCCGGTTCGGTGAATGGCGCTCGGTGCAGGATATTACAGGGAAGACAGCATCGCGCCACTGACCGCGGAGTGCGGAGTCTCTCAAACCGAAACCGCGCCTCATTTCCGGGGGCGGGAGAAGAGAACGAAGATGCGATTCCTCAACCACATTGCGGGATTCCACGCGATTTTAGCCAATTTCAGGAGTCAGAATCTTTAAAAGTTACTAGGAATCTTGAACATTTTGTTGAAACAGGCTCACTCGAGTGATTCCTGATTGATTTCTGAATGATTCCGAGAGGGAAGAATATATAAGAATAGCGCGTTGTGGATATTGTGAATCGGGTTCAAGGCCGGGGGGTGGATGCCGTTTCGTGGAGATTACTATCGGATTACCTAACCGTACAAGTGCATTGTGGATAAAAATCTAGCCCCTGGGATATTCGGTTTCGGGTTACCAAGAAATCAGGACCGTCGGATCGAATGACCGCGTTTGATTTAGACTCACTCCTGCATGGCGAACAACCTCGGTGACCTTATACTCTCTCACGCACGTATAAACACGTTAGCGACGAAATGACGCGGGGGATACGCCCCAGGTTATAAATTTCAGGTGCGCCGTTTCAATTCCGCTCCGTACAATTAGTGATTAATCGTTAACCTTTGATCCAGCCCCAGATAGAATCGAGGGTTGGGAGGTGCTCCGCGACGTACGACTCGCACGAAAACCAGACACGGACCGAACAAAAAATATTCCCATATATTATTTGGCGAGATTCAATAACTTCGAACGTGACGGGCTCTCGATGGTATCTCTTCGGTGGCCAACCGAGGTACAATATCGTGACGAATGAGAGTAGTTAGGCTCCTTTTTCTTCCTTCGTTAGCGTCTTGAAATTATTAACCGCATGCGCGGCGCGTTTGCCGTAGGTACTCGGACCGCATTTCTATCCATGAATACATTTATTAACGAGTTCAATTGTTTGAGGAAATAAAACGCGTTTGAGGCCTGACTGTGCAGATTCTTCGCTGCGGGATTCATAAATCTTGGTTTATCTCGGGGATCAGAAGCCGAAACTGACCTGATTTTTCAACCGCGAAATACGAGATGAATCTAAGATGAAAATCTGGCCGAAAGGAAACTGACGGATTGTCAAAACTCGCGGAGATTCGGGTCTGGCAGGCGCAAAAAGAAGGAAATAATAAAACTTAGGTATCACTGTTGAAAATATCTTTGAATTTCCTATACAAACGGGAATGAAATTTACAAATCTTGGCGATTGAAACGAAATTATTATAAAACATCTTGACAGTCCATATTTGTGTCTTAATATTGAAAAAACATACCGAGTTTTCATTCACTATACCTCAATATTGATATAGTTCTATTAAATTTGTGGAACTGTTTTCAGTGACAAAGGTGTTTCAGTCAACTATCAATATAGTCCATCCAATAAAAAGCCTAAAATGTTCATTTTTAGGTTCTTTCTGCAATATTTTACGATCCGATTCAGCCATTATTGTAGCAGTGGAAACCCATTTTTCAATGAAATTATCATGAATTTTCGTATCATACGAGTATTCAGCCGAATTTTCCAAACATTCTGTATATGAAATTCAGTGTAATCTTGGCTATGAAATTTCAGAATGATTTTGTATTTTCAAAACTGTTATATGAATATTGAAATATTGAAAAAGTTTAATTTTAATACACAAAAACATTTTTATGAAACTTAATGAAGGAAACTTCCAACATTGTACGTTAATCTGAGAGAGCGGAGAAACTCTCATCGCCTCGATCGATCACGGGAATGTTGAGAATCTCCGCGACCCTGTAACGAAAAAGGTTTGTTTTCGAATGACTTACGACGTGTTTCGTAAAGGCGATAAAATTTACAACGAGCGCCCGGAGTTTATTATCGCGATGAAGAAATCCGCTAAATTGAGACAAAAATCTTTATTTGCGGTGAGGAACAGAAATGATCGCTTGCCCATCGTCCGACCGTCGGGCTTTTGTCTCCGGTCGCTTATGCCCGAGAGGTAGACGGACTACCTGCAACTAATTTACAACGTGGCTCCGAGATAAGGGACGAGCGTTCAGGTGCGAGCAGGACGCCGAACACCGCGGAGAGAAGTAACCTCTTCTCAGCTCGTAGCAACATCGTTGAGCGTAGGCCGACCGGATCTGCATACTCCCCCACTCGAGGACCGCGCGTGGACCACCGCGGGAGGGCATCTCGTCTCCTCTTATCTTTCGCCGCTCTGAGATCACCCGGGTATTTTGTCTCGCAGGTGCTTTTGCTGGGAACGGTGGATTATTATTTTCTTTTTCCCCCACGCAACCGCGGTCGCGGCGACGCGAGTTTAAAACTGATTGGCTCCATCCCGGACAAAGAATGGACGGTGATCAGCCCAAGGGATCGGACTCTTTGGTCTCTCGAGATTCGAGAACGACTGCCCAGGGGATAATGGGAGGGGCGATAAAGGGGAAGACGCTAACGTCTTGATTACCACGAGGCCCCGTGGCGTCCGCATGCATGTAGCATGTGTAACCGACGCCTCGACCAGCGGGCTATCGCACCTGCTCTCATTTAGATTTCTTCACGGCTTGTCTACGCGGATCGCAACGTAAACGCGATGGCGAAACGTTGGGGTGGTTGAAATTCGCAACGGAAGACACTTGTCTTCGCGAGTGATTGAGACATTATGCGAGATAAATCGGCGGATTACGTTTTTATTACAACGTCGGAAATAATTTGACGTCTCTTACCTCCCCATAGCGAGGATGTATTTATTATCTCTATCTCCTGATGCACAGGGTAATCAGTGACCGTGTTCAACCTGTGGATAATATTGTTACAGGTGTTGAACGGTGATAACGACGGACGTTGGAATGGCGGATGATCAAGAGAAAGAAAGAAAGGAAGAAAATGATTGTGACGTTAGTTCAATGGTCTTGGAGAACGACGCTTGTTTTATCCGATGTGAATTGATCTCCCGAGATAACGGGGGACTGATACGACTTTGTTTCTAGGATAATAGAATCCCGGTCACCACAACGACCACTAGGAACGCCCTGATCACGACGCAGGTGGGCCCGTGCGAGAATTACCCTCATCGCGTCAAGGTCTCAATCGTGGGCGTTGGAAAAGTCGGAATGGCCTGCGCCGTTGCGATTCTGATGAGAGTTAGTCGAAATTTTCTTCTAAATCGTCAAACTTTGCTGATAAAATCGATAATTTTCCAGAAAATGGCCAGCGAAGTCTGCCTCGTGGACAAGGACGCCGAAAAGGCGATGGCAGAGGCAGCTGACATTCAACACGGAGGAGTTTTCATAGGAAATCCACTTGTCACCGGGACCGGAGGTACTTTTGTCATTTCAAACAGCGCAGGAACGCGGAGAGTCAGATGAGCTGATTAGCATAAGCAGGGCAGCGACAGACGGGCTTCGTCTTCATCTCACGGAGTTCAGGGGCCCAAAATTGATACGTCGTGACACTAGCATCCCTTCCATCCCTATTTCACCGATTTCCCTCAAGATATGAGGGGCCCATCGGTCCCCTTGAAGAATCACCTGTCAAGACCCGGGACCAGCGCGACCCGACAACCCCTACCTGAGACCCCGGGAGAAGACACTCAAATATATTTAATCTCGTGGCACATCTCCTCCACGGCGTTCCTCCACGACTCGACGAACAATTCCGTTGTTTTCCCTCGCACGGTCGTAAATATTACGTATTTATTTATCAGCCCGCAGATCGCGAGCCATGCGTTAGCGGTTGGAGGGCTGCTCGGCAGGGTTAGGGTTTAAAACAGTTATTTCGTTCTAACCGGGCGGAGGGACTGGCAACTCTATTCAAACGGAAACCAATATCCAGACTCTAGATCGGCATTTGAAACCTTCAGCCTTCTCGCTACGCGAGGTGCATACCGCGATAGTCATAATTTCAAACAGATAGGAATCGTCGCTTTTATACTGCGAAAACCGACAAACACCGCACCTGCAGTCTCACATAAACTCTTACCGAACCCGAATTGCAGATATAACGTTCGTCAAGGACTCCGCCGTGATCATAATAGCGATCGATCCGAAGCCCGGCCAGGACCCAGACGTGGCCTACAACCTTAAAGCGTTCAGGAAGATCGTACCAGCCATCGCGAAGCACGCCTGCAAGGCGGTTTTGCTCGTGGTAACCCAGCCGGTCGACGTGATGTCCTACGTAGCATGGAAGTTGTCCAAGTTCCCGTCGAGCCGGGTACTGGGTACGGGTACCCTTGTAGACAGTGTGAGGCTTCAGTACTACCTCGGTCAAAAATTGGGCCTGGCAAACACCTCCGTCAGCTGTATGAGCATAGGCGCGCAAGGCGACACCTCGGGTGAGTCGGTATCGCAATTGCACGCGGAATTGACGGGCTTCCTTACCGCAGGTCTTGAGACGTGCCAATTAGCTACCTCTGGACACACCGCACACTAGCATTGAACCACCCCACACGCTGCACTCGTACCGTGTATACTAGAATTGACCACGTCACGGCTGTGATTGCTGACGGTAATTAAACGTTTCAATCCATTCGCAGTGCCCGTGTGGTCCGGCGTTCACGTTGCCGGCATGAAACTACGCGATATAAATCCACGCATGGGAGAACCCGACGATCCGGAAAAATGGAACGAAGTCGCCCAAGCCGTGAATGATTGGCGAGTTACATTCTCAGTGGTGCTTTATCGCGCAGAAATTTACTAACGACTGCCTTATCCTGTTGAGGCTGTGGTCGGGGACTAAAGAGGCGTCCCGATCCACAGTTTCAAGATTTCCCCACTGGAACCCGACTAGGGCCTCATCAGAATTCCTCATCCTAGAAGTATGGATTGGAGCCAAACTTAAAAAATGACGTTTTTGCCGTTTTTCTCAGCAATTTTTGCTAGTCGAATGGATTTTTTTTACCGAATATACACTTTATTGAAATTGAATTCGCTTTTCATCATCCTTTTCCTTATTGAAGAACGAAAAGATTCGTATACTTATGACTCCCATTATTCGCTTCCAGAACTATTTTACGAGCAAGAAAAGCGTGGAGTGGATATTCACCTCACTACGTGCTTCTAGGGTTGAGTAAGGTCAATTAACTGGGGCCTCACTAGATTCCTCAGCATAGCAAGCAGCGTTACATGCATCATTGGGGCCTGATTAGTCTTCCAGGCCCTGCCCAGACCCAGAAAGCACAGAACTCAAAGTTGTCTAAAAGTCGTCGTATGGACGTCGAATGTCCCACTTTTTGACGTATTAATCTTGTCTCTTGAGGATGTCTATAAGAGACCAAAAGACGTCTTTAAGTCTCCTGAGTTCTGTGCTGTCTGGGGAGCTTTAAAAGGATTTCTGCACTATATTAATTTCTTCCACTTTCATATAATCCATTTTTTTTTTTCTTTGTGATTCAGTGACGCCAGTATCAGTCAAAGGAAGGGCGACAGAGGTCCGGCCTGTTGGGCGATGGGGTTTTCGACAGCGGAGATCGTTGACGCGGTGCTGAGGAACACCAAGGTCGTTCTACCGACGTCGACGTACATACACGTGAGGGATTATTGATTGGGCTGGTGGTCTCAATTTAGGGGTCTCTGGTACAGGGACGATTACCGTATTTTGTCTGTTCCTGCAGAGTTGTTCCCACGGAATGGACAAGGACGTGTATATGTCTATTCCGTGTGTCCTGGGAAAAGAAGGTGTCCACCATACGGTGCGACAGAAACTGACTGAAGCTGAGAAGATGGCGGTACAGCAATGCGCCGACAACATAAGAAACGAACTCAGGGCTTGTGGCATACTTCAGGAGCCGAGGGACGACGTGGAGGAGTAAAAACCTGCGAATGGAACGTTTCTCTCTGATTTTTTTGCCACTTGTACTTTTTTATACTCCCCTTTGTACTTATTTTTTGCCAGTATAAACGGACTTTTTCAGGTCAAATAAAACTGCCCACCCTCAGCATCCCACATCTCTGGAGTTATTTTATTCCTAAACTTGGATTTCAAAGCAGCTTCTTAAACCTTTGAAGTTTTTCCGTCATATAACGAAAATACCTACCGAAAAACGTCTAAAAATTTGACACCTTGTAAGCGGCTTTTCATTTGTTGATGTGTCAGTTGGAATACGTCGGGGTTATGCGGCCGGTGTTGAATTTCAGGGTGAAAATTGTGAAAATTTAAGGTTTGGCCATGATTTTTGCCCCATCCTGATTCATTCCGTCAAGATGACGGATCCGGGAAAGAAGCCCGTCGAGCCCAGGGGAAACACGGCCACCTTCCTGCTCACTAAACACGCCGAGTGTCTCGCCGATGGTCACCGAATCAAGGTCGTCATCGTCGGGAGCGGCCACACAGGGGTAGCAACCGCTATCGCGTTGCTCTTCAAGGTACGCGCGCGTTAACGTTAATTAATTTGTCTCTCGATTGATGGGCCATCAGGCCGACCTCTTAACCTCAAACCGGAATTGGAGAATCACTTGGACGTGGATAAACTCAGATACGGGAGTTTTGATATGAATTCAAATCGCCTTTAGATTTCGTAATGAGATAGGAATCGCGTGTTTCATAAATTGATCGTGAGTTGAGAACATTAAGTACCATTCGAATGTATCCTAAACGGAAGATAGGGAATACTTGATTGCATTTTAAACACGTTTCATAACCCTTGTACAAAGATTTACTGCCCAGCTCCGATAGCGCGCAACTCCTACACAAAATCCTCTCGCCCAGGGAGGGCAGACTCGGAATTCCTTATTGCTTCTACATCTATTCAAGTTTGCTTTAGGCGTTAGACTAACATGAGCCTGGTAGAAGCCTCCGCAACGACGACTGTCGAAATTGTAATTAGGCTATCGAGTATTCACAACACAAAGTGCTCGTCAGAATTACGGAACTCTGATAGCCTCGAGCAACTTGCCTAGTTAAACCAGTTTCTATCGTATTTAGTATTCTACCCATTTCAACCAAGGTTTTATCACTGATTCAACCAATCAAGCATCAAACTTCAATCTATGTTATTCACAGCTGTTTAATAAACGACTGGCAAATCGTGTCGTAGTAACAATAAATTCGTGCTTCGAACCAACATTCTTCATCGATACTTGTCTCCAAAGCTCGAATTCTCCAAACTAGAGGAAGAGTCAGTCTCGCAATAGCAAGGGTCCAGTCTGATGAATCTGCTGCTGAATTCCCTCTCCAAAGTATGCGACGTGTACGGAGGATCGTCGAAGACGGTCAGTCTTCTCCTTTCCGGTCGAGTGCAGCATGTGCCATGCGCCGAAGAGGAGGACCGCTCCGTCGACGGTGTGCAGGAGCAGCAGCACCGGGTCGTAGACCGCGGTCGAACGATCGCCGCACCGCACGTTGCGCATGGCGGTGAAGAACATCGCCTAGTCCGGCAGGGGGGGCATGACGAACACTGAGGACATGTCACACACGTATTGCCTGGGGCGGACGAAGCTCCTTGCGATACGGCGCTCGACGGAGGCCGGGAGTTCGATTTAACAACTGCGCAGCTCGGTCTGGACCCGGGGCAACCGATTACGGAGGAGCATCTCGGAGACGAGCGGCAGCATGATGGCTGTGGAGGAGTAGCTCGGGGATAAGGGCCAGATGGACGCTTGTAGAGGGACAGACAGCCTCTAAGTGCCGGGCAAAGGTTCCTCCTGGATATGTATTGGCAGAGTCCTGGACCCGGAGAGGGTGGAGACGCCGGACACGGGGCACAAGGAACGCACGCCGAGCCACGGAGAGAGGGGCTGCTGACGATTTTCGGTACCGAAGGAGCCGAGGGCCTGCGAGTTTGTTCTGAGCATTCGCACTTGGTCTCGTATTTGGCGATGATCGAGTTTATCCGGTCCGCGAGGGTCTGGCGAGGCCGACAGGCACAAGATTGCATCCCTCGCCAGATTCTTTCGATGCAGAATTCACTTCATTTCAGGTCCTGAGTCTACGAGAATTTTGTGTCCGTTAACCTGAAAGTGGTTGTGGGTTAGGAGTCGCGCCTGTCAATTCGACTTCATTGGAAGACAAGAGAAAGATAAAAAATTGAATCCGGTGACGCAGACGGTGAGATTTAAGGTGTTCGAAAGCGACGCGGCTCATGCGGAAAAAGGATGGTCCTTCTTTGCCGAATTCTTCGAGCCCGAGGACGCGCGCTCGCCATAAACCCTGCCGTGTAATAATCCTGTTAACGAGATGTCTCGACGGTCCAACACCGGGTTTACGAGGTCGCTCAACAAACCGGCTGACCTCATCCCGTCTTCGGTTCGCCCCGCTTGACATTGCGTCATTAGTATCGCCTTACGGTTATGAAAGATTTTACGGCTACGTAATAGCCTTCGTGGGATAATCCCTCGTTTATTCTTCTCCAAATATTTGCGGATACCCAGGTTGAAATTATACGCCCAGACGATTACGGCATCCGCAGATACTAGATTCGTTTCCAGTTCCGTTTTTCTGTGTCTCGAAGCTCGGCGAGGAGATTATTTTCGAATCATCAAGAGTTAGATATCCAATTCTACACTTGAAAACCAATAATTAGTTTCACCACATAATTTGGCTCACGTCATGCGGACGCTCCTTTCGACAAATTGTACCAATCAAGTCGTCTATTAATCACTCAAGGTGACGTTCGAAAATTCGTTAATCCTACTGGCCACGACATACGGAGAATTGGAAGAAAAATAATAGAATGAAAAGGAGAGAATCGGTCCATGTGATTAGGAAGGTGGGACACCCAATTCCAGCATAACAAGGGTATTATGGTAATTACTCACCGGGAGGAGAGGATCCAGCCCGAAGCAATAGCTATGCTGCACCGTGAAAGAGACTCACGAAATAATAGGCACCGACTAGCCGCTGCCGGAACAATTTCGGATGGCCCTCGGCCGCAAATTGTTAAAAAATTTCAAATTGCTTCGTCTTTGGTAAAATTTCTGACTTAACATTGAAATTTTGCGCTTTCTCTTTATTCTCACAGCGTTTAGCTTCCGAGTTGGTTTTAATAGACACGAACGAGGACCTAGCCAAGGCGGAAGCCGAGGACATCGGTCACGCTGCCGCCTTTATGGGCAACCCGAGGATAATCGGAACAAAGGGTAACTTTTACAACGTTCGACAAGTGAGGTGAAGAAGAATTCTTCGGGAACTGTATCGTTTTTCTAGACTACAGTTCGGCAAGAGATGCTGCCGTGTGTGTCTTCACCGCGGGATGTCCCGCGGAGAAGGATCCGAACGAGGATTCAATTCTGGAAAAGAACCTCGAGATCTACAGGGTAGCCGTCACCAACGTGTGCAAGTACGCGCCGAACAGCGTCCTCGTGATCGTGACGAGCCCTGGTGAGAATTTTTGACGATTCATTGTACAGTTTGCTCGACACCCTCGATCATTTTTAGTGGACATAATGTCCTACGCTGCGATGAAACTCTCCGGGTTTCCACCCAACCGCGTTATCGGTCTTGGGACATTTTTGGACAGCAGCCGATTCCAGTATTTGATCGGCCAGAAACTGGGCCTGTCGGCAAACGCCGTGCAGGCGTTAGTGATCGGCGAGAATGGGCCAAACTCAGGTAAAGATATCAATCCCAATTGTAATCGTCGATCGTTATCCTTATTTGGCGCAGAATTAATGCGGCAATATTTCACAGTCCCTGTCTGGTCCGCCGTGGCCGTAATGGGGATGAAACTGAAGGATATCAACAAGGAGATCGGTCAGAAAACCGACCCGGAGGGCTGGGGCGAGCTCCACGAAAAGGTGGTCAACACCAACAACGATATAATCGGTAAAAAAGGCTACTGCAACTGGGGGGCCGGTATTTGTGTCGGTGAAATCGTCGACGCAATAGTTAGAAACACCTACGCTTGTCTGACAGTATCAGCGTTCGTCAAGGTTTGCCCGATTCGGGAGCTGATTACATCCGAATAACCGTGTAGAATCGTCGATAACCTAAAACTAGGACCTTTGAAATCGTTCAGGGCTGCAGACACGGCCTCGAAAAGGACGTCTTCATGTCGCTTCCGTGCGTCGTTGGTAGAAACGGGGTTCAGTCGTACATCCGGCACTTGTACACCGCCGAAGAACAAGAACTGACCGCCAGATCATGCCGGGCGATATACGAGAGGCAAAAACCGTACCTCGACAGGCTGGAATAAAACAGTTTATGCAAATTTCATGTTCTATTACTGGCATCTCAGCCCCTTGAATGATTATTAAAAGTCTCATCCCGTGTATCTTCGCTCCATCTTCATCGATTCTCCCAAAGCCACGGATCCTCGCGGGTCGAAGGTACGTATGCGGAGTTCGCATTGCGGCCGATGAAATATCGCGGTGCCTTATTTGAACCGGTAATGATCTCGAGGACCTGAGACCCGGCACGAAGTTCTAGCGATCTGCGGGCGGTTCAAAAAAATTTTTCGCAAATATCCTACCGCATGGGGTAGCGAGGGGACCTACGTCGCGTAAGCTTATGGTTCCCTGGAACGCATTAATCAGTCTTACAAGACCGACACGCGCTGCGGTCAGGGTAAAAGTAAGATGTATCGGGTAAGCCGGTGAATTGGATTCCCGGACACCTGGGAGGCTATCGGCGCCCGCGGACGGGAATTTCGACTTTAGAATTCAGTCCATACCCGGGTTATTAACTACTCGAGGACGGCGTCGCGGCGTGGGCGGCATCTTCTCTGGCTTCTCGGGCGACGACGCGTAGACGAGGAAGAGCCCGGCTCGGCTTCACCCTCCTCGTCGACAGCCGCGCGCTCCGGGTCTCCAAGTGATTCATTACAAGAGCTAACGAATAATAACCGCGTTCGCGTCCACCTCCCGAGGCCGAGGCCGGAGCCATAACCCGGACAGTGGTTACGTCTTGCGTTAGCTGAATCTTGCCCAGGGAGGCAGGGCAAACTGACCAACGGAACGACCGACGACCGGCTTCCGAGCTGCTGCTCCGGCAATTTCTTGGTATTATCTCGATGACGTGTCTAGCCTCAGTAATTTATGAACCACGAACCGAGATTATGCGTTCTGACTTAATTCCCGTGGTTCCCCCGTCACCTCTGCTGCCGGGTTGCCACCGGCCACCGGACACTTGAGAGATGGAAATTGAGACTGTTATTTAGAGAGGTGTTTTCTCGGAGACAGTCTAGCCTCCGGTTGGCTCTATGTGAACCGTTCCCTCGGTTTGACTCGTGTCATGATCATTATTACACGGGTTCTGCTCCCGAGAGCGACATCGGCGGTTATTTTTCTACATCGTTCATTTTATTCATTTTATTCATTTTGTTCATTTTGTTCATTTACATACAATTATAACAAGGCGAGAATGGGAGTCTGAGCAATCGTAAATTAGGTTCGAAGCCGGGGCAGAATTAAGGGTCTGATTGAGTTACGATTTAATTAGACCGCCAAACCAATCAGTAATTAAGATATCCTCTGATCAGCGGCTTCCCTTTTCGCTAAGGGATTCGATTTTCGTTCGCGAGTGTCGCTGGAGCCTAGAGGCCCGCCGACTAGCTGTCGCCTCGTTATCCGAAGGTGTTTCAATTAAGAACCGCAGGTATCAAAGATCCGAGGAACCATCTCGACACGACACTGGCTTGAAACTCCGGACCCAGACTCGCTCTCGATCATCGGAGCACCAGCGAAATCATTTCCCAGCATAGACCGAGTCTGTATAGTAACGAAATATCTAGGGATGTGTATTCGGCCCGTTTTTTAATATCCGGCCGGATAACCGGATTGCAATAAAAAAACCTTCAATATACTGTTCAGAAGATGATTATACTCATAAATTCTACTTTTTTTTTACCTCATTCACATAGAAATGGAAGAAAATTAAAGTGACAAGGATGAAATAGGCAGAGGATGAAAAACCGTCAGTTTCACACTTTAATGTTCGAACTTTAACATTGGAAATTCAACATTGGGCGATTTTCTTGTGCCAGAATCCATTACGTGGCCGGATATCCGGTATTATCCTTCGGCCAGATATCTGGCACATGCCTAGAAATATCGTAACGAATGGCCCCGCGTGTGTATAAAGAAATGTGAAAAGAAGCCGGACCATCGGTCATCGGAGTCTGAAATGTGGTTACTGGGAGTACTTTGGATGATATTACCCCCTCCCCGCGCGTCCTTATAACCTACGGTAATGCCTTCGAATGAACAAAGATGTAATAAATACTTCTTTTCCCTCTCGGCGAAGGGCCGACCCTCAGCCTCCGTCAAACAAACAACATAATCCTAAATAATCGCTGTAATTAATATCGCCGCGTACCGTAGTAGGCAGACATCTTTGCTGTGTACCCGCGTGAAGATTAATCTTCGGCTTTACCGTTCCCTTCCAGACTATTGAATGGTCTCCGTTCTGATGCTCGTAAGCTCCAATCGGTACATTAATTTCTTTTTTTTTCTTCCAATTGTTTTTCTCTTCATTATCATCCTGTAACTGAATGAAAGGTTTAGAACCGAACACCTCCTCCTCGACGAATACTGCCGCGGATTCAGGATCCCAGGGCCGCTTAATGGCCGGGGTGCAGAGTACACAACGGCTCCTGACGCGGAATATTACCATACCAGCCTTGCCCAGGCGTCTGCCCATCCGCTTGTCTCTTCTCGGGCATCTCCGAACCATCTCGGCAGCATCTTCGCAGCCACCGCGTTACACGTTGCTCTGTTCTTTTTTCCGTATCCTTTTCTCCCCGATTTCTTCTTTTTTTCGTTTTTTTTTTTTATTCTCTCTCAGCTCCTCATCCTCGTCTTCGACTAACGACTTACATACGGTAACATCTGTGTACTGGAGGCACCGTGTCTCTGACTTTTTCTTACTTCAATAACCGCCTCTCAAATTTGCGTTCACTTTATCAGGCATCTGAAACACCGACGGACCTCTCGTTGACTGTGTGACTTCCACGCGATACGATCTACTACATTATCAAGAGGGAATACATATGACGAAAATCTATCACGAGGAAGGATTAGGATTACGCCTGAAGCGTAAATTAAAAATTAAGGGAAGAGATAGGTAAGATGGATTAAGGAATTAAGGGGACTAGGCAGTCTATGACCGTTGGAGATGGGGTAAAAATTTCAATGCCGTTTATGAAAAATTGAAGAAAAATCACGCAATTTTTCTCAGTTTCAAATTGTTTGTCATATTTGTGTCGATGAAAATCAGTGCAGTGGTATTTGTTAAAAAAAAGTAATTAATAATTAGGGGGATGTAAAGTGTTGAAGTACCCCGCGGATGCGAATTTTTGCAGTTTTCAAACGGCATTTGTCCCCTAGACTGACCCGAAAAATTCGAGAAATACATGAAAATTAGGAAAACGGCGGCTAATATTCTAAGAAACACGGAAAATGAGTTTTCGTAGCAAAACTAACAGAAAACGTAGTTAAAGTTTGGGCGTATGAGTATTACTGTAGGAACTGTGACTTATGTAGCACTGGTCGAGCACCGTCTCACACTTTTGGCTCTGCTAAGCTCAATTTTGCGAATTTTCCAGTTGGTTTTCCGCTAAAACGTTCGTAAAAGATTGTACTAAGAGAATGAGTCGAAGAGAAATTCACATACACCTTAAAATTTTAAGAAAGTCAAAACCACCGAAAGTCATTTTTGAGACTTTTTAATGGTTTTCACATGGTTTTAGAGAGAATTTTTTTTCTGTCTATGATGCACGAAATAAAATCTACCGGTGGACCGATTTTAGTTTTTCTGGTCTCAAACTGTTCAGTAAAGAGGCCTTTTTAGTATGACCAGATAACTTTTTCGTAACTTCATTTTTACTCGAGTTATCGTGAGAAGTAACGTATGAAGACAGAAAAACGCTATTTTATTATAAAAAACGATGAATATCTGGTACAATTTTAATCGGATCAACAAGTTCTCTGTTTATTTTGAAAAAGTCTCTTCCCTGAATAGTTTGAAACCAGGAAAACTTGAATCTATCCACCGATAGATTTTATTTCGTTCATCGTAGACAAATTAAAAAAAAAAAAAATGTGTTCCCAAAATCGTGTGAAAACAATTCTAAAATATGAAAAAATGACTTTTGGAAGTTCTGACCCAATAGAATCGACTGTGCCAGGTGGTAGCCGGTAAGCCTGTAAAAAATTCTACGCATCGAGGCACAGGTTTCGGTGGCGGTATCTGGTGGTCCTCCTCGGGATCGCGTCTACCTCGGAAGAAAAGAACGAATTCTGTACCAAGCAACAGGTTGCACGGTGCCACGTGCTGGCGAATCGACGGCGTTGCTTCGGTCACAGAACTAGAGGAACCGTCTTCTTCTTTCGGTAAAAGGTTGAGTGAAATATCGCAGCAGCCGAGGCTGGGGATATGGCGTTGATTGTAATTAATAGCCGCCGATTGCGTCAGTCCGGCCGGTTAATTGTCGAGTCAAGACAAACGACGGAGAATCACGCCACCGTTGCATTAGCCGGTGTAGAACCTTCGCGGTACACATAGTCGGGCACTAATACCGACGAAAATATAACTACTCCTCGGCCCGCGGCTCCGGCTCCGGGTGTCGATTGCCGGTTGTGTACCGATGTGTACATGCGTATTGGTACGGTATCCAATCGAATTCCGACCATGGAAAAGGGCTGGGCGCCATAAAATTCAATTTATTACCGGCGAAAAACCGAGTCGTTAAATTTCGTGTAAACTATAACTTACAAATTGCACCTTAGAGACGAGATCTTATGTGTTTAATCAAAACGAACGCGATTATATTCTCTCCTGAATTGATACCCTTCTCTGATTATACATATCCGTCGTTGTATTCACAGGCTTCATTATTCCAGAACTTAAATTACTATCCTCGCACAACCGGTTCGGATGCACACGATGGCGAAGTGTTCGATTCACTTTCAATCTCTTGTCTCGTGGACGCTTACACAGTTTCCCTCGGTTTCCACAAATTAGATCAAGAGGAAGTTTCCCATATGCTTGGGAATAGTTACGCTTCTTCGAATCCCGTTGCGTTATCGGCTTACGTCACCACGCGTCCATTTCTTGAATGGGTTTTTCAGCCACTATCGGAGCTTCCGTACGTCGCACTATTTATTAAAAGATTATATCGTAATTCGGTCAGACTGCGGAAGTTTTTTCCTCCTATCACGCTGATGCGCTGATTTCAAAAAATCGCGTTATCAGTCTGAGCTGTTTAGCTATTTAGCTGTCTGAGCCATCGTCGTTATTGATAATTTACAAGGACGTGGAATTATGAAGAGGAATTTTTCCCAATCATGGCGTATGTCACAGGGTTCATTGTCGATTTATATGGAACGCTGGAATTTCCCTGGTGACGTGGAAAAGGGTAGAAATTACTCTTTGGAATATAAATTACTGCATTTTTTGATTATAAAAATCGAATTGTGTGTCAGAGTGACAAACTAGATAATTTTATAAACCGCCGGATTTTACTTGGCGATGTCGAATGGTTTTCTTTCTTATCTGGAATGACGTATGTGAAAAAATTGGGAATCACTGTCTGACTGCACTTATACCGCGCGATAGTGTAGTACGATAATAAGAATATAACAGTTCCGATAGCGTTTATGCGCGATGAAGTGTTTTCATTCAGATAAGGTATTGGGTACATTGAATTGGCGGCAGATTTTCACAGACTTCGATAAACACTGTGGGATGTAATTACGGTTGAGATAATTTCTTCACCTTCGGGTTTATCTCCCGAGGTCGGGAGGGCCCTGATTTATAGCGTGATTCTGTATTGCCGATAAATACACCAAGATCCCGCATTAGCGGCCGAGATCCGCCTCGATCCTCGCGAGATTTCAGATCGCCGACGATTATGCCATGATTCGAGATTTACCGAGGTGAACAGAAACGACCAGCCGGCTATCACTGATATATTTATAGTACAGAATCACTTTGTACACCCTGACTCCCAACTTACAAAGGTTCGAGACTCCGCACCGCGTTCCTCGACTCCGTCCTACAGGTACCTTCAAGAATAGGGAAGTTTCCTCGGATTGAGCCTTAACGAATATCCACGACAAGTGGGTGCGTGATGAATAAGTACAATTTTTAAGAACCATTAGCTTCATAGAATCGACTTCGGGTGATTATAAACAGCGATTGAAGATGATCAATTTTCAAACGCCACGTGACGTCACACAGTACCTCGGCCGCCATGGTTGTCCGCAGCGCCGCCAGACGGTAAAAGGTACTGCGTGACGTCACACGGGACCGGGAAATTCGAACGGTGTATTGAAAAAACTTGATTCGGGTGAAAACCAACGATAAACAATCAGGTGGAATGTGATAATCATCGAATCATCGGATGAGAGAATAAAAAAAAAAGTCACGAAACTTCCCTATTGGGCTGATCTATGAAATTGAATAATTTGCGAGTCAAATTTGTTTTTGGTTCAGTCGTAATTTACAATCACGCGGGGTTCTCCTCGTTGAATATCTCGGCGGTGTCTCGTCGAGGTTGGGATCCGGAGGAGTCGAGTCCCTCGTCGCTAACGAATGCGCATGCATTAGCCCGCAGTAATTACGATATCAAAGACTCGTTGGTAATACTTAGCAGCGTCCTAATTGCTACGCTGGACAATTTATTAAATTGCTCTATTACAGGAAGGCAGGTTCGTACGCGTATAACTTTTTCGAGTTATTAGCTCCGCATTACGTTAGACGTCGGTAGACATTGTTTATGGAAAGTGGGTACGCCTTGGCGCGTATATTTTAACGCGCGATCACCGCGTCGAGAAAACCTCGTTTTCGTACCCGGTTATTCATATCCTGAAATTAAACCATCGGGTCTCGACAACGCGTCCAAGTTACATCGACGTATCAATTTCCGCAGATTTGCTAAACGACCTCCAAGACTTTCCCATATCGGATCCGCGTCTGTTCCAACACCGCAACCTCGTTGCATTTTCCCGTTCGCGTCATACGACCAGCGATACACAATCGCGTTTCCTCGCGATACGTTTCGCATAAAATATCGCGATCACGCGACGATATCGTGATCTAAAAGCTGCAGGCCTTCCCATATCGGTCAAAAGATAGTCGAAAATTCCGGTGACATAAAATGTGACATTGCGGGATCGGTGTACGAATTTGACGGAGTCATTGCAGCAGCACGTGCTTCGTATCACGTCAGCTGATCACGGCCTAGACCTAGACCGCGGGCTTTCACGAACGAGCAAGTGAGAGGAGGAACGGCGCTGGCGAGTGAGGGAGACGGGAAGAGAGGGGCTCCGCCGAAGCTGGGGAATGCCGAACTGCACGTACTCGCTTTCAGCGCCGTAACCGCTGACGAAATCTAACGAAGCGGGATGCAATATTGCGTTATATTGAACAACTTGTGACTGAAAATAACAAACGCAGATTCAGTTCCTCAGTATTGAGCTTTCATGGTTGACTGAAGTTTGGGATGAAAATGAGTTAATAATCAATCTTGTCATTCGAACGGGGAAAACTGAATACTTGAATCATTAGAATATATGGATCATTGCTCGATTTGATACTGTGACTGATTATTATACTTTTATCTTTGATTCAGGGATGCTTTCTTTTTTATCGTCTCACACACTGTTATCCTTTTATCTCTAATCACGTCATCGACCTTTTGGAACTATAGATTATGAACTGGACAAAACTGGACCAGAGCTGAATAAGAAGTACTTTGAATGAGATTAAACTGATGATAGGCTGGTGGATCGAACTTTCAAAATTGAGACATCTAATTGGTATCTTGATAAAAAGAACATTTTTAGACAGTCGTGGTTCATTTCTATCCAGATCGTAGTCTCAAAGCGAAAAGGTCTACTACTTTGTTTAAAATAGTGCGATGACGTTGGCCTTCATTGGTTCAAGGATAAAAATATTTTTCCGTCAGGGAATAATATGTTCTTGGATCAAGAATATCACGTATCATTTCTCGCTTCATTTCCTACTTGGAAACTGGGAAATGGATTTTCCTCGTTGAAGAATTATAGTCAATGAATAATGCAAAATAATGATTTCCACGCCTCGACTGTTGAATCTTGATTTTCTTTTTCCGAAGTCATCACTGCGACGTATTCCTCTGAACATAATGATCTGCGATCTGATTGAACGAGCGCATTTTATCCCGAATCATTTCAACTAGAACTCAAATATTTTAGGAGTACTTTATCCAAGTAACGATTACAGCTCAGGTCTAGCTGATAAAAAGGGTGGCATCAGATGTCCTTTATTTTGAATTTAGTCTTTCGTCCGCAGGGTCCTTCGCTCGATGGTTGATAACAATCATACAATACGTAGGATATAGTTCAATCTTTTACAGAAAAATTGTCATTCGGTCTCCTCGATATCTCAACTCGACACGTGTCACGTCTGTCTGGAACAGACTTTGCGGCGGCAGATTATTTCAATGAAGCACCAATTTATCTAGCCTCGTGCAATGCTTCCCGCTAACAAGATTAGAATCACTGGCTAAAAATCACGTGGCTTTCTTTACTGGCTGATGGAAATAGCCTCGTGCAGGACTCTTCCTTACTTTTTATCAGTTTTCTGGCGATATCAAGGAAATTAAGAGTGATTGTGTATCTATGAACACAAATGAGGGTCAAGGCAGCAAATATTGTTCAAAAAACCTGTTGCAATTCATATGGGTCTTGAATGATCGCGGGTTCGGGAAAAGGACTCTCAGGATCGATACTAGCCGTGTGAACATGTGCGGGATTGATATTGCGTCATTCCGCGCATGCGCGCTTCGGCATGGTTCGTAGAATTTCAAATCCTACGTGTCGTTGGGCACTCGCGCCATTGGCCTATAGCTACCTACCACCGGAGTCGAATTGGCCGTAGTATTTATCGAGATCGTCTTCCGACAACGATTGCCACGAGTCGTCAAATCGGCGCATGATTTTACAGTCACCGTTCGGACGAGCCGAGGCCGGGGTGGGGATCGCGATCCCATGTTAAATCGAAAATAGCAGCATATAAAAGAAGGCGGTAAGGTCACCTTGGGACATAATCCTTCGAGTTGTCAAACAGTCGTGGTGTGCTGGTATACCGGCGTCCAGTGAACGTACAACAAATCGTGTAGAACGCGTTTCATTCACGTTTTTGACCTCAACTGATTATCACCGTAAGTACATCGATATTCCCCAGTCAGTCTCTCGTACCGAAACAGCCTGCGTTAACTCAGAAGTTGTGATATTAACGTAAACAACTACGTTATCGCTTTGCTCCAATTAATTCGATAACGATAATTCGAAATTAGTACGTCGCAAAGATAAGTCAAAGTTGATTCTTTTTCCTCCAAATTAGCGGTTATTAGTATCAGCTCTGTCAATATCCTCATAATGACTGCGTTAATTAATTTAACGGAGATAAGCTGCCGGCTGATTTGATACCGAGACATTGACATTGGATACATGCAGCTGATGCTGACGTAAAAGGCCACATTCTGCTTTGCTTAATTGCGAGTCAACGATGATTTAATCGATTTAATCGAGTGCAAAAAGTGACTCATGTCAGTGATGAAAGGACGGCAATCCTTCGGGTTATTGCATCTTGACGGAAATTCGGTACCTGTGCCGGCATCTGTTAGCGTAGCACAGAATCTACTCTTTCGAGCATCAGATTCCCTTTTACCAACTGTTACTCGAGCCTTAATTTGCTAAAAATATGTGCACTTTGATTTCGAGCTTCCGAAGCTATTTTTAACCTGCACTAGGCAGAGTATTCGAGTCTTTCATCGCTGCGCCCCGGGTCATCGCACCCTTCATTTGCATTATCTTATCGAAACAACTTCTTGCCAAAGACTATTTCTGTCTTCAAAATACGTTAGGCTCCGGTTGATCGACCACTCTGTATCGATCTTATCTAATTTCGTCCACCCTGACGTTTAAAGACGATATCTGACTCGAATTGCAGAAGCTTCGCTTCGCTCAGGTGAACGCAACTAGATCATTTCTAACGTACAGTTATAGATTTCCAAGTAAAACTCTATACAACTAATGAAAACGTCCAAACTCTCGTACTTATCCAAAGAACTGCACCGTTTCGTTGATCTCCTCAAACTACGGTCACGAGTCAAGGTGACTCTGCAACAGGTTGCTTCCACCGCGTGTCTGCTACACAATACAATCTATGTGTGCAGTGCATACAATGGTAATACAGACGAGTAGAAAAGCCTTGGGAAGGGGACATGACGTCATAATTGGGTCATAAACCCATCGACGAAGCTCACGTATAGATATTTGTGACACACGTTTGTGACCAAGGGCTGGAAAATGTTCCAGTTTCAACTGAGCATTAGAAAGTTGGCTAGCGTACCCAGATTTACGATAAGGATTATACGATTATTACTCCCATCGTTATTGCCTGCGCGAAATTTCGAACATTCAAATTTCTCCCGGTCATTCGACCTCTGGACGTTCCGGGAAGGTCAATAGAGGCAATGTCATCGGAGGACGTGGAGGACATCGAGGTCAAAGTCAGGCCTGCGCCGTGAGTAGCCGGATTCCCCCCCTGAAAACCCCATCGCACACGGCAAAGCTCGGAATCAGGTTTAGTTCCTTCTCCGCGATATTAGTCAGTGTCCTTGCTTGTAAATTGCTGCGCAATACTCGTCATCTCCATACAGTCGAAGATCCCGAACCTCTAGAGTTTAGTAGAAGGTATTCAAATTTTGCTTTCGATTTTGCTTTCGCCGAAGAATCGCTTCATCGAGCGATTAACTTCGGCACCTATCGCTACAATCCAATAATAAACATTTTTCTATCGATGTCAGTTGAACTCAATATTAATAAGGGCAAAATGTAAATACCAACCTACGCAGCCGGCTAGGCATGCAAAGGCATTGTTTCTCTAAAGTAACGCGTGCCCTGTCTGAATCTCCTTACAAGAAAATGGCTTCGATCAAGGAGCGACTTCTGGGGACGGTAGTCGAGCCCGTCGCGACCGGCAAGAACAAAATCAGCATCGTCGGTGTCGGCCAGGTCGGAATGGCCTGCGCCTCCAGCATCCTGACCACCGTGAGTGACGCCCTGAATCAAGACACTTGGCTTCGACTTATTTTATCCCAGTTCCAAAGCTTGTTGGAAATGAGGAACACTTTTGTTCACTGAGATACAGAAGATGAAAGCCAGGTGTCTAGATTTACCCGATTTAACCAACGACGGTAACGTTAATTTTCATCCAGCATGTCACGAGCGACGTGGCGCTGATCGATGTGATGGCCGACAAGCTGAAAGGCGAGATGATGGACCTCCAGCACGGAAGTTCGTTCCTGAGGAACGCCAGGATCAGCGCGAGCACCGATTACGCGGTGACTGCGAACTCGACCATCTGCATCGTGACGGCAGGAGCTCGTCAGCGCGAGGGAGAGACTCGACTCGACCTTGTTCAAAGGAACACGGATATCTTCAAGGGAATTATTCCGCAGCTAGTCAAGTACAGCCCGGATACTATTCTCCTGATCGTTTCGAACCCCGTCGACATTCTCACCTACGTTGCTTGGAAACTATCCGGACTTCCGAAGCACCACGTCTTCGGGAGTGGGACCAACCTGGATTCTGCCCGCTTTCGTTTCCTCATGTCACAGAGACTCAACATCGCCCCGACATCCTGTCACGGATGGGTCATCGGCGAACACGGAGACACAAGTGGTACGAGATTCTTTCAATCACCGAATTTACGGAGTATCAAACGTCCAGGTACTGATCGATATTTTTTTCGCAGTTCCCGTTTGGTCGGGAGTGAACATAGCTGGAGTTCGTCTTCGCGACCTCGACGTGAACGTGGGCACCGACAAGGACCCGGAAAAGTGGGGTGACATCCACGGACAGGTGGTGGACAGCGCGTACGAGGTCATCAAGCTGAAGGGCTACACGTCGTGGGCCATCGGTCTGAGCATCGCCAACTTGGCACAGTCGATTGTTCGCAATACGAATTCGGTTCACGCGGTTTCCACCCTGGTCAACGTGAGTACCTCAGATCCAGAGTGACATAGCATGGTTTTAGGTCACTGGCATTGAAAATATCGATTATTCTTTTCAGGGAATGCACGGCATCACCGACGACGTGTTCCTCTCCCTTCCGTGCGCCCTTGGAGAGAACGGGGTCACCCGTATCGTCCAGCAGCAGTTGACCGACGAAGAACGCAATCTTTTGCAAAAGTCCGCGAAGGCGATGAGCGACGTGCAGTCAGGCCTCAAGTTCTAATGTCCCATGTTCTAATGTCGATGTTCGAGTATCTTTTCGTGTCAACATTCATATTCTGCACCCCTATGAATTTCTTGGGCGTTGCAGACGCCAGTTTAGCATGTAATCCGTTAACTTTAATGTTCACACATTATGTCGTGCTAATCGTGAGCTGAATCATACCACTGCATTTTCGTTTCGTTCGATTATCGTTTATAATTTATTTATTCCTTTGCTTAAAAATAAGTTCCACGTATGTGTGCGGTTGCATCCATGCGTCGCCAAAGTTGGCGGCGTGAATTGGTCACATGACAAGTATCGCGGTATTTCTTCCGTCCCAGTATGGAAATTTTTATTTTTTATTTTTATAAGTATTAAAGCACTATCATCAAAAGTGATTCTTTCCTGCTCCGAACTCAAGATCTACATGCATTTGTTTTGTACATTTCAAACATTCATTATTGTACGTTTAAGTTTATAAATTAATGTTCCACACGCCATTCAATAGCCGATTCCAAAATATTCCTCCAATGATCTTTTTTTTTTGAGTAATACTTTTATGATCAGTCGCATTTTTTTTCCATCAAGAAAAGTTTGTACGATTCTGTGCCAAACCATACCAAAGCAATAAAAAAAAGTATTTAATTTTTCACAAAATTGATCTCAATTGTACTGCGTGTCATTATTTCTCGTAACGCATTATAAGACTCGCACTATAAAATGAATCCTTTAGAGTTTAGATGTTCAAAGAGTGTCATTTGCTCGCAGAAACACTTCTCACACTCGTTCTTAGTCAATCTATCGGCATAGGTATGACGTCAATTGAACACACTCTAAAAGTTGATTGACCTTGATTAATGTCACTGCTGTGAGTACTGATACGATCCAGTTTTAGGACCGGAGAACACCGGAAGATACTGATCGGCTCTGGTACCGTACAGCAGTTGCCAAAAAACGTTCTCATCGTTTTTGTAATTCTGTCGTCGTCCTTGGAAATGCGGTTATTGCACACTAAATTATTATTCCATACTAATGTCGTAACTAAATGTATTAAACTTGATATTAATATACTTTAATCTATTTTATCTACGTGTATAATATATATATGTTATGGCACATCTTGAACACTGAAAATAAAATATTTTGAATCGATAAAAGATTTTATCCAAATGCAGATGTACCGAAATTTAATTTTCCAATTTTTTTTCCACTTTCTCATGTCAATTTTCTATTTAGCTTTATTGGTTTTTGTAAAAATGTCCATCAACGGTAACGTAGGAATCTATCTATCGGTATATCGATATTGTGAGAATGACTACCGATTTCATGTTCACCCCTAGGGTGACAGTAACCAAGGATTCGCTTGACAATTGCGGATCAGGTGAATGGCAGCGTGTTAGAAATGTCACTGAGGTTGTATACGAGAAAATTACATCTGAAATGCGTACGATAATCGGGGGCGAATATAGTTACCAAATTGCGAGTGAATTGTCGTCAGCGTAATGCTGAGACACCTCGTACTACGAGTGGTCAAAACGCCCGACCAGCCTCGAAGATTTTTCTTGACAGCGTCTCGGTTATGTGCTCGTTATCCCTCCTCGATTAAGGATGCATTCGTCGCTAAGATCGCTGAAAATATCGTCAAACCAGGATCGAACAGATTCACAAGCTGCGGGTTAGTCGATCTATGTAATGTGCGCTCAGAATTCAAATGAATTTTAATATCGGTTCCTATTTCCGAATGGACATCAATATTCTCCAGACCACCGTCTTGCCTACGCGACGAATTGATCTGCAATGTATCAGAACCGGTGAGGGATGCCTCGACGAAGGTGACCGTAGTCGGTGCCGGGATGGTCGGTGTAGCATCGATCACTGCCATGCTCGCCCAGGTGATTGTGACTCGGAACAATTCATTGTGCATAACTTTTACTGTTCGCTTGTGACGCATTTCTTCATTTTGTCAAAACCATTCGTGTTGTGAGTAGAAAATAACCGGCCACATAGCGATAGTCGACGCATTTCCGAAAAAGATGGAAGGCGAGGCTTTGGACTTTCAGCACGGTGCAGTTTTCGCAGGCGACCCCCGTGTAGAGTTTGACACAGGTAGAAACGTCTGGATGCTTTTTGATCGAAATTTTATTGAGTATCATTGTTGTGAACGATTGGGTAAAAAACTTTTCCTAGATTTTTGTGTGTCCAGTAACTCCAAGGTTGTGATAGTAACCGCGGGTGCTCGCCAACTGGAGGACGAGAGTCGGGTGGACGTTCTACAGAAGAACGTAGAAATTTTCAAAACCATAATACCACAACTGGTTCAGTACAGTCCAGACGCGGTATTCGTGATCGCGACTAACCCAGGTGATGAACAATCACGCACAACATATCAGACCCAAGTTTTGTAACGCTAATGTCTTTCTGACCAAAGTGGACATCATGACGTGGGCCACCTGGAAATTGGGCAACCTTCCAGTGCACAGAGTAATCGGAACAGGTACGCAGCTCGACTCCTCAAGATTCCGATATCTCATCTCTGAACGACTCGGGATAAGCCCGAGCTCCGTCGCGGCGTGGATCATAGGCGAACATGGAGATACTCAGGGTACGTTTGAAAAGATACGAGAATGCTTGATAGGTGCTCAGAAAATTTCCATCAAATGATCATTTATTCGATCCAGTTCCTTTATGGTCCGGTGTGAACGTCGCCGGGGTTCAACTTCGCGACATTGTGCCGAACATCGGTCTCCCTACTGACTATGAAAAATGGGAGGACGTGCACAAGGACGTGATCCGCGCGTGAGTCCTTCAGCCTCAAATCGAAGAAAGAGAGGTAGTCACATATCTTTTGGTCAACTTGCGCCGATTGTCACATTTCAGAGCATCGACTGTGCGCTGTCTGAAGGGTTACACGAGCACAGCTGTCGGTTTTTGCATCGCTGATATCGTAGATTCTATCCTGCGAAACGTAAACGATGTCAAATCCGTTTCAACGCTGGTCCAGGTAGATTGTTAATCAATTTGATCTTCTTAAGACTGATCTTCTCAAAACATATTCATCTGATTTGCGACAGGGTCACCACGACATCACCGAGGAAATATTTCTCTCTCTTCCCGTCGCGCTGGGCGAGGGAGGAATCTCCAAGATTATTCGAATGCGAATGACCGAGCATGAAAAAAAGCTGCTCATGATGTCAGCCGACTTTATAATCAAAGCACAGAAGAACGTGAAAATTTGAAGGATCTGAAGGATGAGATGATGAAAAATAGGTTTTTGTATCGTTTTACTGTTTCTGTTCGTTTGTAATAAAAATCATCAGTTTGATAACATTATGTCTGGTTAGAAAAATGATTTTATAGCCCCTGGGAAGATGAATGTCACGATATTGTATTTAAAATATTTCAATGTCATCATCAACATTACAAAAAAAAAAAAATTCAAGTGTCGAAGACACGAACATTGGCCAATTTTTATATCAACTAAACTCCGAGTACATTGTTCGAAGTACAAAAAGATGGCGAAAAGACCCTGGCTTTTCACAGCTGATCAATATTGAAATCAATTACGTTTATGCAACTTCGAGAAACAACAGAATTCACAAACGTTAATTTAACACCTTGATCAAAATACTGACAGGAACGAAGATTCAGCAAGTCAGTTAAATTTCCTATACTTTTCAGACATTTATGAGACTTTTCAGATGGATTGATAGTGAATTTGCAAATTTTCAATCGAGTGTCAGAGACCAATGGATGAAGCGACTAATTTTTGCAATAAAAACCACTAGTTATTCACATTGTATTACGCCTGGCCATAAGCTTGTAGGCAATATGACGACAGGAATGCGTGAGCGGAAGCGGCGTTGCGGGGGTCTAGTTGATTGGAGACGTTTATGAGGATGTGAACGTTTGGCATTACAAGACTGTTAACTTGACATGTTTTTAACAATTTATTCACAGCTATTTTGCACTACCAATTAGTTGAAATATACGTATAATTTACGAGTCTTTCCATGTCTTCACAATGTCAGCCTGGCGATTCTTCACACAGATAAATTCGCAGAGTATAAGGTAAGTAAGTGAGTAGCTAATTGCGTGGTGAGTTTTGTTTATGGCTTTACCGAAGGATAAAACTCCGTTATGCCTGACGACCATCGAGTAACGATTAAAACTACGAACTCTGTAAGTCAAAGCAGTTAGAACTATCGGTGAATATATGTAGACTGTCCACCTAATTAGCCCGCACGCATGGAAACAATACTTTCAGCGTTACATATTTTTCTTTCTCAGGCACACATTAACCCAAAATCGAACATGAGTCGGCAGAATGAGTGAAACGAGGATTTCCAGTGGTCAGCGGTCAATAGACTATGGAATTCCGAGAATTTAGCACCGTAACGACTACCTCACCTCAACCCTTTCCGTACACAAAATGAATGTGGGCGACGAACTGTCTGCACCATCATGATACCACATAATGTCGTACAGGGTTTCGAAATGCCCTCAGGTAACAAATTCCAGGATTGTTTTTCTACCGATTTACGATTTTTCCTCAGGCGAATAGAAAAACGAAAAAATAAATGAACATATTCGAATTTCACCAGAGGTCATTATCATCTGAGATCGAAACCAGACGATCCAGTTGAGCAATGAGTTGTACGAATTGGACACGGTGTTAAAATTATGATCATTATTATCTTCGTTTTTTTCGATCTGAAGAAGTAGCCGTGGAAGCAGATGTGGAATAAAATTACAGAAGTTTCGCCCCTGGATATGCCGCGATATTATGTACAGGCCCAGGTACAGACCGTAGCTCTGAGACTAATAGTGATCCAGGAGTAGAACGGAGACCGAGACTAGGCGGAATATCGCTCGAGGCTAGGCCACGGCAAGGTGACCAGTACCGATGCAAGCGACACCAGCCTGGTGCACAACTGTTCGTATGTTACCGTCGTCGCGTCGTTGCAATCACAAGAATGATCGCGACGGCGTACTCGGGCTCGTTCGGGCCTCGCCTACCTTTAAACAAGCACCCGCGATGCGCTCGAGACAAGCAGGGCCGTAGCTGAACGGGAAACGGCCAAAAGGTGCCCCAGAGACGAGTGTGGGAAGTTAAAAAATATTCATTGCTCGTCTCCTTTGTATACTGAACCCCCGAGGATAGAAAGGAGAACTGCATACAGCACAGAACTCGAAGTCGTCGTCTGGACGTCAAATGTCCCACTTTTTGACATCTGAATCTTGTCCTAACTCTTACGGATGTCTATAAGAGACCAAAATGTCTACAACTTTCAGTTCTGTGCTGTCTGGGAATTTCTGCAAATATGTAATCACGAAAAAAACGAAAAGGTCTTGAATTTAGAGAATGTCAAAAAATTGTTTCTAATCAGTAGGAATTCAAGGAATAGAAGAATTTAGGATTGCAAGAGCGGGGCGATCCACAGGTGTCTCGTACCTGGGCTCAGGTGAGGTGGAGATGGAGTTGGGGCCCGTTCACGTTGTTCTCGTTGGTCTCGTCCGTCAGGTAAGTCCAGTCGTTAGACACCCGGTGGTTCGTACGGTTGGTTATCCCCGTCGATGTATTTCATTAGCAATAAGTATCGTCTGACAGTGTCAAACCGATGATAAACGCGCCGCTAAGTTCTCGGTCGCGAATATCAACCAGAGTCGACCGTTCGCGGTCCTGCACGGGCCGTTAGTGCGCGTGTGACAATTTATTTCGTTTTTTTTTCAACTTTAAATCGACGGTAATCGGCAGCCCAAAGTAACGGCTGATCGGTTCCAAGTTCGACCGACGATAAGGAGATGACCGTTTCATACGCCAGCGAAGTGCCGAATGGCTCGAGCTTCGGCTGTTTCTGGAGAATCCTTTGCAAGTAAGTTCATCACCAAGTAGGATCTTTTTTTTTACTTCACAACAGCAGTCGGTGCTTGATTACTTACCCCCCGCAGGTTTTCTTTCGAGGAACGAGTAACGGAATCTGTTCATAAAAAGCCAAAAATGGTCAAAGATTTGTCGAAGCCTATTTTCGTCGCTAATATCGCGGTTTAGCGTGGATTCTTTGGTATTTTTGGACTTTGGCCAATCGCGGAGAATCCCGAAACTCGATGAGACTATAAATCGCGGATCATAGTGGATGATGGAAATAAAATGGTTACCAGCAGGCTCCGAAGCGCGAGGGAATGAGATAGTGAAGTAAGGCTGTTCCGTGGTTGCCGTTAGCTCGCTTGTTTAGAAAGTGTTCGGTGGCATTTATCTCGTGTTTGGAACCTGCTGTTTGCGGTATAAACTACGCGGCGTCGTTACCATTCGGTACACATTGATACCCATTGGAAATTGCAACCGATTTCGTCGCGGCACCATCGCGAATCGCGAAGGAGGCGCGGATATCGTGGTTGCGAGTTTCTATTCGAAGCGAATCGACGAATTATCGGCATAAAATTGATCGAAAGTCACTTTTCCACCAACGCGACGATTCCTCGACCTCAACTCGCCGATCGCGATGACGAAAATGAACGATTTAGTCGACTGAAACTCAGAAACAGATTTCGTCAACTTCTGTATCGACTCGATAAGTTTCAAATCGAGGAAAAATCGGACGAGATCTAGGCGTCAAATTCTCACAGCGGTTCTGCATGTCGAATAATTGCGCTTTGCAGGGATATGCAGATAGTTACGAAGAGCGGCTGCTCATTCTGTTATTACCGCAAGCAATTTTGAACCTCGATCACTGCGGTAATAGTGTTACGACCGACGTTGTAATTGTCGGGTTACCGCCTCCGTTACACTCGAGGCCTTTGAATCGGTGTCCCAAGAAGACGCCATCCACTCTTCAAGTTTAAAATCTGTATCAAAAACACCTCGCCCCAGTTTCCAATCCGAATCGCGGCGCGACCAGAAGCATTTCCGTAACGGCGAGCATGCTCCGTACGTGATCGACTGCGGCGTAGTTAAATTTCTGATTAAAATTCGTGTACGTTGATCGATACGTATATACATACAGTGGTAGTTAAACTCCACTAAATGTCGAGGGTTTTGGACACTGTACAGAGTCTAGACTTTGGTGTATGTATACATCGTTACATAAGATTAACGTTGAAGCTGCGGGCTGAACTTTGCAATACTCAGTGAATTTGTGTGGTTCACGAGTTAGCGCTCGTTATTCTTCCTTTCTTCTTCTCTTCTCATCCTTGAAGTAGATGAATCCACGTTTTTATGCTTCTTCTGAACGTTATACTCCTTTATTCGCGATGATACTCCTCTGTCAGACCTTGTTGCCGATCGATGGTTCAGCTGCGATAATACGACGGTAGAGTAATAAACGGTGTTTTTTTAAATTGTTTTTCTCTCTTCACTCTCAGCCTATGGTTGCACCGATATCCATACGTTCGATGCACGTTATCTAAAAATGTCAACGATTACCTAATTCTGTCAAACAGGTTTTGGATCCTTCGAGGCTGCGAAGAGAATTTCTATCCGATAATTATACCCGCTCCATCGTCACGTTACTGTCTCATCCTATCGCCTCGAATCGATAAGAAGCAAAATGAAGAAAAATTATGAATCGCTGTCCACATCCAAAGTTCGTCAACGAATCTTATCCTCGATCAGGAGTGTACATGCATACATAAGGGTATAGCCATCCGTCGAGGACGTGATCGAATATTTAAAATACCTTCGCCCCATATAGAATCGTTGATTTACAATCGCCGAACCAACTGCGAAGTCTCTGACTAATCAACATATACGTGGTGTGAAACAAAACTTGTATAAATATTTTCTAACACCAGCTCATCGATCATGCGCGAGTGTCATTGTCATGGTCACGAGGTTTTTACCTCACTCTTCTTTTTCAATTTCTCCGAATTGAAAACCGAGCGATTCTTACCCACTACACAATGAAAAATCCGTGAATGATGAGAGTCCCGCGGTTCAGGGTCTGCGAAACGATTCATCTGGAAAGAAAAGTGTTCCGGATCGCGTGGTTCGCATTTTTCACAGCTGTGAAGCTGTCGCTCGATTAAACCCGCGAATCACGGCTCCGGTCGTCCTGATCGACGTCCGGGATCGAGTCTCGAGGAAGAACTTGCTTCCTACAGAAGGGAAAGACCTGACGATCTATAAATACGACGGTGTAGCCAAGAATAGAAAATCTCACCACTTACATCCACTTCTGCAGCGCAAAGAAAGTGCTGAAACCGGACCGCAACCATCCGGTTGTAGGCCCGGATAGTTATAGCACTCCTCCTCGTCTCCTGCCTGCAGAATGTGTGTACCGTGCATGTTTATGTACTACGAGTTCGAGCACCGGGTCCGTAGCTCCGCGACACGTCACGTAACTCGTTAAACATTCATGGTACGAGTGATACTGTAAATCGAGGAGATAGCCGATGTAAGTGGCTAGAAAAATGGTCGAGTTCGCAGTCTCGCCGATTCTACCGTTTGTCGATATCCGTTCACCTCTACGTGACCGTAAACGTTTTCTAAACAAAATGTGTATGTAGATTACGCGAGCGCAGAAATTGCAGCCGTAAGAGACCCGCGAGCCGATCGCTGTGCGAATACCTCGGACCGATGACGCAGCGACTGCTTTGTAACTCGGTATTGCACACCACTTTGTCATGGCACACTTGGATCGTGGGCGGCCAGGTACAACGCTCCGGGTGTTCGGTATGCCGCTATGTAACATTCGACGTCGAACCACCTAGAAATACGACCTGACCCAGTCCACGGGTCTTCGTAGACCGGAGGTAGACCGATTTTTGGAGATTCTTGACGCTCGCTTCGAAGCATGCTGCGTTTGGCTTCATCCAAAATGATAGGTCTTGCTATTCTATGCATTGAGAATGATTGCAGTGCGGGCAGGACTTTATCGCTGGTTGCCGACTGTCATCAAGCTTCAGCGCACGATCACTAACCGCGGTTAAACCACGGCTGCGGATCTTATCGTGAACCAGGGTCGGAGCGAGTGTTAAAAACTGCAACGCCCACGCGACGCTCGCGTTTTATGACGGTTGTAAAATCGCTGATACCATTTTTTTCCAGTCCGAACGAAAATCGATTTTACTCACCGATCTCAAAGCGGCTCTGTACTCCGAAACAATTTTCACTCGAAAATGTTCTATTCTCTTGACCTTGTTCGCGACCATTCGTAGTCGGCGATTCTGGGTCGATCGTTCTTTGTATGCGAGAATCGATGTGCCGCACGTCACCCGGCAATTCCCGATATTTTGCTATATTCGCGAGTCTGAAATTGTTGGAGGATCTTCCGTATCAATTATCGTACCATCATTGGCAGAAGAAATTTCGAAGGATGAATTGGGAATCATTTATCACGCTCATTGCGCGTTGGACGTCGATGAATTAATCGTAATTGACTCTGTGAAGAGGAAGTTTCGAGTTACACCGTGACCGACACACCTGGTGTCTCTTCCATCCACGGATACTCACTTTCTGTTTCCTATGTACTTTTTATTATGAAAATCCGATGATCGCATCATTGCCAAGGATGAGGGATCAAGGATCACAACTTTTTTGTTGTTAGTGGAAATATCGGCCAACACCAGAAGCTGTGAGGGTCTTTAAAAAATAGAAGTAAATCAGATGTTTACCGGACTCAGTTCTCGAGCAGAACTCTTCATTCGGAACGGTAAATAGAATGACGGTAACTTAACGCAATAATTAGTCCTGATGCTAATCCCAACATCTTCGCCTGTGAAATAACAAATCGCGCGAGACGGTTACGAAAAAAACTTGATGTAGCAAAGTGGTGTTCTTCTTTTTCCTTCGTCTCATCGGGAAAAACCGAAAATTGTACAGTTTTATCGACGTGCCAATTATCATCCTATGGCTACGGACTCCTCCTGCGGAGCGTGACCGCGTTGTTTGTTATGCAACGACTCGCTTCTTCCCGACCTTGTTCTTTAAGAGTCGTTATTTTGCATGGATATCGTAGTACGTACATACTGCGCGATAATCCTTGCGATAAAATGTGAAAAAAAAAACTATTCTAGAACGAGCCAATGATAAACCCGTTTACCGATGTTTGTTTGGCACGAATCGTGGCCGAATTTCGTAGCAGCCAGTCGCTCTGAATGACTCGAATGTATTCCACCAGTCAGTAATTAGCGGTAGTAAAATTCACCGATCACAGTGATCCGAGGCTCTTATTATTTCGATGGGTAAGCGCGCAACGCTCAATTACCAATAGCTGCCTTCAAGGCAGTGGCATAATTCATTCAGGAAAGGTGAAGGATGCCGTCCCGCGGCCTTCCGATTTCGTATGCGGAGACAGTTTTAGGAAATGTCCTGCGGAGCACGCCTACAAGTCTGCGAAGGCGATCGGGCCACATCTGCCCTTCCAATTGGCGTATAATTCCAGCTTTATTCCGCGACTGACTCGAGTCGACGATTATAATACGCAAACACATAGTTAGAGATTATTTATGGAGATTCGCAATCCCAAAATTAGCATATATTTCATACGGACAGACTCGTGGAGTCAGAAATCACAATGAGACCATCAATCTCTATGAACCGTGTCCCATAGCTTCAAACCCACCTTGGAACTCGTTTCAATTCGCGATCAAAGTAAACCGGAAGTACGCGGATACTAGCTCGCGCCGAGGTATAATCGATTCGTTTTTCCCGCGATTCCAGCGTAGAAATTGCTAATTGAATTTGTTTCCTACTTGTTTTTGTTCCGCGGTGCCTGAATTCGAGCAGAATCTTCGAAAATGACGAACAATGATCATCGCCGCGTAATCAATTGCGACTTTTCGCGATTCGTGTGGAAGGAACTGATTACATAGACACGTAGGCTTGTTAGCATGCTCGACGAACGGTCTCCGCGTGTGCATGAGAGGTTCGTGCGTCGACGACATCAGACTCAGCCGTATGTGAGATGTCGGGTGGAACATAATTCTCGGGGCTTCGATATCTGCGATCGAGGCAAGGCTGATCGTAACTGTGTCACTGTCAATCAAACTCATCAATATGTATACCGCTCGCCTAAACATCTAATCATTATTCCACGTTAATGATTCGTTATTTTCATTACTCGAGGCTGCAGAAGAGTCGGGGGCCTGCTTACGACGTAAATAAATCTCCCGACGACAGTTTGAATAATTTAGTCCATTCGACCCCCGGCGTGATTCAAATTTCCACCTAATATTTCTGATTCGTTAAGGATTTAGTTCGGGTTGAAAAAGGCCCAAAATAATGCGATTTTCAAAAAACTTTTCATTGCGGATTTCTTTACTGAATACATTCGACCTATCGATGTCTATCCTATGACCTATCGATATGCAGCCTTTTACAAATCTTGAATTATCTCAAAAACTAATTTTCACCTACTTTTCAGATTTCAAAATGTAACGGGCGATGAAATATTCATCGAATCAACTTCTAGTTTCACAGACATCTTCTTTGATATATTATGAACAATTCCACGTGAGCTTTTTCAGGTCTGGTCACTGAATCCAGGTGAATTACTTTCATATTTATGAAAAAATAACAAAAAAAAAACGACAAAAAGTCCCTTCTTGGGGGAAATTATTTTTTCAAACTTCATTTCTGAGAACTTTTGTCACTGTACAACAAATTCCTCACGTGAATCTACTCTTCCTTCTATTCTGATATTGAAAAAATACGGAGATTGCTGTAACTCAAGTACTTCATCGCCAGTACCAATTCCAGCTGAGGGTTCTTCGGAGGCCTTTTGGTTGCATCGCACCAAATTCTCAGCTCATACGGACTACATATTGTGGTTTTGTTTTCAGTTTTGAATGTAAAAACTTGCGATAAAAAGTTGACATCGGTGCAATATCAATGATAGAAAATAGTTTTTAACCCGAACTACATCCTTAACGGAGCACCTATCGATCGACCGACGCGGGAACACCGGGCGTTATGCAAGCTACAGGAAATTACTTTTTAATGCAGATCGTTAGTTTCGTAATCCCGGAATATACGTGTCGACTGTTACTTTACGTCTGCATTTTTCCGATACCTACTCGATGCATGATCTCGGTGGTATCGTTTTCTTTCTATAATACCCGCGTTCTTGTTCAAAAGGCCGAAGGTCAACCTGTTGTAGCTTGCGTCCCTCGGAGCGCGAGACGCCTTGGCGGTTCAACTTTCATCCACTCCGACGAGGAATTATTCCAGCTGATCACGTGCATGGTACCAGTCTTTGATACGTTCCCGAACGAAGGAATAACACGGCGAATATATTCATTCCGACTACATGTTGATGGGTTGTAAACGAAATTGAGATCCGTTATCGCGGTGTATCGGCAAAATACTAGCAGATATACTTGATTTACCGACTATCAACAAACTCCTACGCAGATTAGCTGTATCGAGAACCCAGTCGGCAGACAGGTAAATCGACGTAGAGTAGAGAGTCGCTGGTCGCCAGGTGCGCAGTGACGCTCTGTGTGGGCGAATAACAACCATTTGCCTAAAATCTTGCCTGAAGAAATGTCGTGACACGAATCGTGCAGCGAAATTTTTGGGACGAGTTGAGAACCGTAAATTCGTCGAGGTCGAGTTAGCTGAACATTTGGTGCAGTTAGTCTCTAGGTTTTTCACTATTTCAGAGCGTAGCTAACGTGCAGCTCGATGTTGTGGTCAGGTCCAAACTTTCCTTTCCATGACTTTCCTTTGTCCATTTTACGTCTGTTTGTTTTATCTCTTTTTCTCTAACTCTAACTCTTATTTTTATCATTTCTGTGATCCACGTGTCTCTCGAATTTCAATTCCGTTTCTGGTAAGAACAAAAGACGGATGAAAGAAAGAAGCCCGAAAAAAATAACGTGTTTTGAATCGCAAAATATCCTGATACTAATCGGCATCTACAATTTTGTTCCAAGTCTAAGCATGCGAGACCCGCTCCAAGTGAATAGACATTGATTAGGAACTCCTCACTCGAAACGATGCTTGACTAAAATACACGGCTGTGACGTCACCCTTTTTCCATCTCACCTCTTCTCCCACAGGCTAGACCGTTATTCTTTTCATTTGCGCCAATGGTAGACTAACGAATTTCCCAGAACCACGATCTGTCCGTCAATCAAAAGGTCTATCAGCCTTCGAAACTGGCACTGATCGTTTTCCAGAAATTTTCCTCCATAGGTTCGTGGGGCGATAAAGCATCGTAGCAACGTATAATCCGAACGTGTCCAGAAATATTGAACGAATAATTATTCAGCGTGAAATTGTTATTGAATACTGAGTCTTGGGTAAGGTCGTTGATCAGGAATGCCTGAGTAGGATTAACCGAGTATACGATCTTCAGATAAAAAACGCAGATATTGACCGAGTAAGCGTCTGTGATTTTAACGAGGTCCGCTTATCGCATTAGCGAAGAAGAGAAACAATTCGTATTGAAAAATAACAGCTGTAGGAAAAGGTATGGTGGTCGAGGAACGCAATAGCGTAAGGATAATAATCAACGATTGAGAGCCTCTTATTACATCAAACTCATCAAAGTCATTGTGAGTTTCCCGGTCGTTCTTCGATTCAAGAATTGTTGGACTGGACGTACCTACCTCGTTCGCGGAACTCGAGTCGAGAACTTGATACGAGGCAAAAAGCAGTTTTAAAAATAATTCTCAAATAAAATGCCTCCATCCTGCCCTGCAAGGCTAGTACCGAGCGGTACACACACCGTCTACCCAAGTCTGCGACGGCCACTCCGAGTCACAGCGATCTAACAAAGAGAAATGATTCCAACTGTTCGCTGGTCGATTGCGGAAAATTGACACCGACAACTTGGGCACCTCGGGTTAAAAACTGTTTTTTATCGTTGATATTGTACCGATGCCAAATTTTTCTCACAAGTTTTCACTGTCAAAACTAAGAACAAAACCACAGTTATAAGCTGAAAATTCGACGCGATGCACCCAAAAGGCCTCCGAAGAAACCTCCGCTGGAATTGGTACTGGCGATGAAGTACTTGAGTTATACCAATCTCCATTTTTTTTCATTGTCAGCATAGAAAGAAGAGTAGATTCACGTGAGGAATTTGTTGTACAGTGAAAAAGTTCTCAAAAATGAAGTTTGAAACAATCATTTCCCCCATAAATATGGGAGTAGCTCACCTGGATTCAGTGATCAGACGTAAAAAAGCTCACGTGGAAATAATACCTCTGCGTGATAAATGAATGAAGATCTCAGACGTTCTATAGGCCATGAAGAAAAGTCGAAGTAAGGTGAAAAAAAGGTGACATCGCATCGGACACTTGAAAATAGCCTGACCAACGGCGTTCAACGCTCCAGGACTGGACGTACCCTTTTGGAGCGGATCACTAGAGTCTAGAATACCCGTGGGGACCGGGGACCACCGAAGAAAAGCCTAACGGGTCCTGTGCCCCGTAGAAGGCGCTCTTAGCGCCTAGGCTACCCGCGTGCTCCACTAAGCCCTTGCAGTCCTCGTCGCCATATAGGGCGAACCATTTTTATTGAGATATCGTTACGACGCATGCAGTCTAGAAGAGAAGAACATCGAAGTGATCAAATTCATTACGAGTGATACTTTTTCGAAGAATACAATTTTCGATATATCGTTGCCACCGCAAAATATGTCGGTCCTTCCTCGTATCGTAACGAAATCGTATTCTCAGTATCGATATTTTCTCTCGTTGGTGAATATTGAACATTGGCAGACACGCCTGCTTGACATCCATTCAATGTACATACATACGTACGTATCATCGGGTCATACATCGCCCTCGGGATAGTTTGGCACGGAGTCTGTGTAATTTTCGAAAGTATTTTTTGATATGCCCCCTTTCACTTCGCACACGTACTCGAGTATCGTATTGTTCTCAAATGTCAGTCCAGCTAGCGCCACGTTCCCGAAATCGCAGCCTAATCATCGACACGTTCACACATTCACTGGGTTCTTCCATCTGCGTTAAACAATTCAAGATCGTTCGAACGACGTCCTGGCAATGACCACAGTTTGTCATAAATTAAATAGATCTCGAGATCTGATCGCGTCTGTCATAACACGTTTCCGCGGATAACCGACGTTCGTCAGTCTCCGTTCTGGGAACCCGTAAATTCGACCCTCGATCGTTTTATTTTCCAGTATCGAGATAACTTTTCGTAACTCCAGTCCGACGTCGATGGAGATTTTTACGCGCCAACGCTGTAACAAGTTGCAGGGCGGTCAACGGGTAACGGTGTGCCGGTCAAGGCTTACCAAGGCCTTACTCCCCGCCTCTCACTTCTTTCGCGAATATCACTACAGTCTGCATGACTGGTTCTTCTTTTCTCCTGGCTTCTTTAGTTTCTTCATGCTCGTGCGCTACCTTCAAAGCTCCTACCGCCTACGATAAAATGCATCGCGAAATGTGCAGCGGGTAGAGAAATAATGGCAAGACTCGACACCGAGGAGCTTAGATCAGATACGATAAATTGCTGCAAATTGACATAAAACCTCTTGCATAAATGATAAACATCTCAAGTCTGGCATGGCGCGTGGCAGCGCTCGCATTATACATGTGGCAGCCGCGGTGCCATTCACTTCGACACACTTCAATTCGCTTTATTCCCTGTTCAGACTCTGGGGAATCTCTTGTGGACAGTTGCCTAGTTTTGGCTGCTTTCTTTTTTACTTTTTCACTTTTATTACCATCGCGTCAACATAATAATCACGTGTCTTTCTCGATTATAAACTCGCTTTGTGATCATTCTCTCCGATTTTACCTTGGATCGAACTGTAGCTAGCGACTTGACGTCATTCGTTGGAATTCAATTTATCTTCGGTGGTGCAAGCGATTGACGATATTCGTTTATTTTTATAGAAATGACTCACCGTTTCCGTGTATCGGATCAATTTGCAATCTACTTTTTACACGTTTCTTCATTTAATTGTATTTTTTTCAAATCTTTTTTCTCCGGATGCTTTTTTTTTGGTCTTGTACGGTTACTGAGACCCTGACCTTCCGCAACGAGGAAATGATCATTCCAATTATTCTTTGTCGACTCGACCGGCTCGGTCTCTAAAAATTAGAAATTCCACAATATTTGCTTCTGCACCCTGCGGTCGTTGACGCAAGGTCCTTGGGCAATGATCTAATCCATATATCACGTTCTTGCGTAACCGCCTTCGATGAAATAGCCACGGATCGATGCTGGCACCGACAAAGCCGCGGTGCTGTCCTTCTTCTCTTTTTTCATCCGTTATAACGGCTGCTCAAATTTCATCTGCTATCGAAACTCCGCGATGACTCTTCTATATGATTTCCATATCCACTTTTGTTACAGTTATGTTCATTCGACGCCTGGCTACTAATCAAACGTTGTTATCCAGACGAATCGTGATACAAAGTTGCCTCGTGATTGCTGAAATTCCACGAGCATTTTGTTCGCTGCCTCTTATTGTGCAGAAAAAAAATGTTACAACAGTCTTTTGTCGTTTGTTTTCGCTGCCAGCTCACTTAACCCGGATCCTAGAGTAGATCTGACTGTTATCATCTGGCTCAGCTACGGTTATGGAAACTGAGGTGGGTTTGAGGCATAATTGTCGTCGACGAGACGAGAGGAATTTCGTTTGGAAAAAATGTAAATGCGGTAACGATGATCATGACGAGTAATGAGAGGTGCAGGAAAGGCCCAGCGCCAAGGCCCACTCGAGGTGTTTCGTCGTTTGCATCTACAACCAAGATTGAACATTATGCATAACCTGCAGTCAGTCCTTCTGGTGGTGTTAAACTCGACGGAACATGGGGGAGATACATTTGATTGAATGCACAAAATACTGTACGTCAGACGTCTGGTCGAGGTAACGAAAGGCTTCACTATGCGACTTATTCATACTGCTAACAATAAGACGTTGACTCAGATCAAGCGTCCATCTTGCTTTCAGAATAACACGTACCCGAACGTTAGAAAGGACGGAATGAAAATAAGAATTCAGTGTGGAAATGGAGCGATGAGGGAAATTACTCGGAAAATCGTCAGCCAGATTGACGATATGTGGTACAGTTTTCACGTAAAAGTGAACGAATTAGTCATATTCGTGTCAACTCATCGAGGAGTTGTTATCAAGCATGTAGTTGTTCGTCAGAAATGCCTCTTTCCTTGACGACATGACCTCGTTTACGGGCCAGGATTTCGCTCCGACATTCCCACTAGTGTATAATATCCTGCTAATAATCTCAACAAATGCAGAGTCATGGACCATATCAGTGTCGTCTGTTGAGTCAATCTCCCAGCTGTTTTTCTATAGCGGCTCGTGTTTACTTTTCAAGATATTCGTTGGTCATCGTTTTTCGGAAAACTGATCGGTGGCTTCATTTCGATTATCGGAACGTTTCACTCCGTAACGGGGCTATAAAATCGTCAAGGTCACCAGTCAGCCAATCGTGGTATCGTATGAAACTAAATGTATGGTGACAATGTCTCCCATGACCCACTAACATACAAACACTTCGATGCGCGCGAAATTGCCTGTAGTGCAGCCAAATTATCAGTCTTTGATGAACAAAAAACTTTTTTTTACAACATTTTGCGACTTTTTACTCAGAGTTATGCATAGAATGGAAAATACATATGTGTTCAAAGTCTAGAACCATGTAAGGGAAACAATTTCAGAGCGTGAAGGGCGAGAAATTGAATTAAAAAAAAGTTGCTATGTAAAAAACACAAATAGATGATTCAAAAATCTGGGAAAGCAGCCAACGTTCTATATAATTGATTCCTCGGAACTTGAAGCAAACTCTGATTCATACATTCGGACATGTAATCGCGACTAAGGTGTTGCGTAAGAACGACGGTATAAAGGACGCATTTCCCCGAGGCAAGGCCGAAGCCTCGACGCCAACGCAATTTCTAGTGATAAATTGAAGGATATTTTGTTATTTGCCAAAACAGGCATTATTCGTGATTAGAATCTCTTTTTCTGGAACTCATGTTTGCGATAATTTGTTCTGCAAATAAATGTTTGTGAATAAAATTGATAGCTTTCTCGGAAGGGTGGAACGGAGGGGATATTCATAAGCCTTTTAGAGCGCATGAAATTCAGCACCATGCGAATATAAATCAGTAACATTGTACAATGAACTCTCTTTGAAAAAACGACGAAAAAAAAAACAGCCAGAACCCAGCATTACATCACCACTGTGTATAAAAACTGTGTAACATGCGAAAAAATCAAGAGGTCCAATATTGACATCATGAAGATTCTCGACCAGCTTTTGGGCATCTGTCATTCCACATGCTATTGGAATTTGCGTATATTTAGCAGTCAAATGTGTCAGGCGACGATGCATCGACTATGCGATTGTTAAAGTAAAGATTTATAGTTTTTCGTTATTTACAGTCGATGCTTACGTACTAATTGGACGGAAAAATAATATTGCACTATCAATACAACCAAGTTAAGTGATAACGTGTACCAAATACCAAACCATAAGGACATATAAGTCACACACCAGGCAATGGAATCGGGTGCACGAATATAAACTGACGTGGTACAAATTCTCCACGAGCTTTTGGGCCAGTGGCGTAACTATGTCTCCGTGGGCCCGTGTGCAATTATTCAATCTGGCCCCCGGTAGGGAGAACTGTTGTACCTTGGAACACTTTTTCAATTTTCAGTTATAAGACGCAAAATATTCAAAATTTTTCCACGAGACTTTGATCTATTCGAATAGCAGTTTTAGCTGACAATAACCACCGACAGTCATTTGGTCGTTTGGTCATTTGAAATTTGCGATTCAGGAGTTCCAGGCGGACAGGGATGTTCCATTCACGCGCATTCTGCAGCCCTGGATGCAAATTTTGCGAGTGAGGGGTTCCAGGTGGACAGGGATGTTCCATTCACGCGCATTCTGCCGCCCTGGATGCAAATTTTTGCGAGTGAGGGGTTCTAGGTGGACAGGGATGTTCCATTCACGTGCATTCTGTCTCCCTGGATGCACATTCTGTGAGTCGGGAGTTTGTATATCTTCGTGAATTGCACATTACACGTCAGGTGCATATGTGTCTCACCACATATATAAGTCGATCTCCAAGAACGTCATACATGAGACTGTTAAAAAATAGACAAATTCTATGCTCAAATTTCCGAATTACGGTATCTGATGATGAATTCAATATCGCAAATTCGGGTTAGCAGTTTTATCCGACTATTGATAACAAACTACCGCGTGTTTTTTTATCAACATAACTACACGCAAATTACATGTTTCAAGGTTTACCAAAGACAAGGTATGTACATACTACAGTCTCCCCTCGTTGAATCTTTTGCTTCCCTCAAAGCGCAGATGAATAATTTCTGTTGAACGAAATAATGCATGGATTCAATTTGAAGGTTGATACCGTTCAATTCTGTAGGATAATCTAAAAGTTGGATTAAATATTCAAGGAACATGTAACGCTCTTGTTCCATCCAGGCTATCCTCGGATATCTTAGCCTGCAAATCATTTTTCTCACACCTGGTCGCCAAATGCTACTTTTCATGCTTCTTGAGCCGGCGGAAAACAGATCTTTTCGGCCCTCGGACGGAAAAGTGCTTTGCACCCACCTAAAGCGGGCGCAAACGTCTCTTTTCCTGCCCTCGGGCGCAAAGTTCCGTTTTGCGCCCGCTCACTCGGTCTGAAAAGAAGCATTTTTGCAGACCAGGTGTTGAGAAAAAAATCGTGTGCAACACGGGCGCAAGGCTATTTTGGCGAGTGTGATTGCAGTACACTCGCCTTCGGCTCGTACTGCAAATTTCACACTCGAAAAATAGTGTTTTGCGCCCTTGATACACAATATACTATTTTTCTCTCTCTGGGCCCGTGTTCTACGGACGTCCCCCAAACCTCCGGTAGTCACGCCACTGTTTCAGGCAACTGTGTTACTGCAGTTTGTGTATTTAGGAGTAACATGCGTCGAACGACGAAATATCATACTATGCGATTATTAAAGTACCGGCTTATAGTTTTGCGCTATTTAAAGTCGATGCTTAGGTACTAAGTGGACGGAACATTATCAACGAGACCAACTGACGCGATAACGTATGCAAAATACGAAACCAAACCATTGTAAGAAAACTGTACCATACCTGTACAATATGCATGTATGAATAAGAGACATGAGTGCGATTTATACATCGAATGGATCTACATCGGTGTACCTATCTAAATTATTCACCCCGGAACAGTGCAATTAGTTGTCTGCATTTAGTAGAATTTTCAAGATAGCACAGTATGCGACGCCACACTGTGTAGCTCCTAAAAACTTTTGGTCCCCCTATTATGATTTCTATAATTTTTTTCTATCTGGCAGAGGGTAGTACAGATTCTCGAATAGAGAAACTCTCCTCAGTAGAGTAATAATTAATCAATTGGTTCGTTGAGTCGGATACATTCTGAATGAGAATGTAAAGTGACGAACGATAGAGTCACTACCACAACTATTGCTCTCTTTTAGATTTGCTTGCCTCTTTTACCCGAAAACGTGTAATCTGTCCGCGTATACTTTGCAACGTTCAAGTCCTCGAGGCTCTTCGGAGAGAGGCTGAAGCTTTTTTTTTGACAGCTATACACACGTAGGTGTACAATTGTTTGAGGGTGTCGTTAGCAAGTTGACGGTGAATGGTTTTGACATTTTGCCTAGCAGAAAATAGGAATGACACATGTTCAGAATGTCTGGTTGAAAATCAATATTCAAATCACGTATAATTAGAGACTCTTTGGTCGCTTAAGCAACGACTGAGCATGCAGACAAAAAATCTTCGCTAGCCTGCACCCAGCTCATTTGGGGAGAAACTAATTATCAGGGTAATTGAAAGGACGATATGTTCGCTAAAATAATGAAAAATCGTATCGGTGTGACAATAAAACGAAAGAGCAAAAATGATTCAGAGTATTCAACTGTCATCGCGAACGATGAAAACAAAATTACAACGGTCCCATTATCTGGCAGTAATTAGTGTGACGTAGGTACCAGCCGTAAATATACAATAGCCTTTGTCACCTTGCGGTATCAATACTCGAACATTTTATACCTATATTCCATCGAAAAGTTTCGCAGAAAGTATTGGCCCGAGTTTATCGATATGTGTGGGAAATTTGGATACACTTTCACCGGAATTGGAGCTGATTAACCCTTTGCTATCGAGTATTTGCGTCGATTAATAATTTGCATGTCATTCAATACGTTGTCATTCACTCGAATGCTAGAAATCACGTATTGATACATGCTGCGCCTTGACCCGTCGAAGAAACTGTCGTTTTCTTCCGGAGATATTTCACCGTGATTTCTACCTACTGAATCCAGTGACCTGAGCACCACGTGCATCTCGTGGAGGTCTGTCCGGCATTACGTAGTCGTGGTATAAACTCGACGCTGGAGTGAAAGTGACCATGCGGAATTAGCCTCCTCGGGGGTTCACAGAAGCTCGATTATTGTCCTCTAAATCGTCCAGATATACCAGTTCATCTCGACCTTACTTCGCATTCGCTAATCTACTCGCGTGAATATAGTTAGAAATAGAGATTATGATAGAAAAATAGTTTTTAATCAACGTCTATGAATCAATTACGATTTAATGACCTGCACCTTGGTTCGACTTTCTATAAATTACAGTGTCGATTTGGTTTCTAGCCGACGCCTGGAGCCAAATTCTTCAAATCTTCTTTTTTCTTCGTCTTTTTTGTAGCGATTATAAAAGTGAAATGTGTTTGTAATTTATCATGAAATTTAGAAGCGCAAGATTTCGATTAACCAGTTGGTGCAGCGTCACGGTGTACCGAGCTCGCCGTCAGACGGTTCAATTCACCGGATGTCCGTTTGCTGGTTCTCGTACCTTACACAAAACTACACATGCCCACATACCCACGACCCTTTCTCTCTCTCCGACCATTCATTCTCTTAACCAGAGTCATGCACTCTTGACTCTGAAACTGTTTCATCAAATTTCGTAATTCAGTCAAATTTGACCACCTGAGTCGATGAAATTATACGTAATCGACTTATCCGTAACAAGAGAACATTGTTTCTCCTATACCGAATCACGAACGCCCAGTTGCTCCGGATTGATCGAGTTCACATTAGATTTGATTAGAAGTTACGAATAAAACCGCTTTCCAGTCGTCTTCAGCTCACGAATGTTAAGTTCAGGGTTTGAAAAAAATCTGAGAGCAGGAATTTCCCGATATAAAGTACTCATTGTCAGCTTGGATAATTTTGAAGCGAAATGTACACGCAATAATGATTATTGTACCACGTGTGACGTGGTTTGAGCTAATAAAGTTTGAACGAACTATACAGTGAATTTTGCCAAACAAAGTGTACAAAGTCAGCAGTAAAGATGGCCGATTACGATTCGATTATCTGAATCTATCATAGTTACTCCCTCGATTAGTGCTATAATCGATTCGTTAATATTCTCAGTCACCATAGAATGACATGTCATTTAGAATATCGAATGCAGGATGATAGATATGAAATCATTTAAGATCATAGAATCAATGTTTTTGATACAAAAGTCATTCGATATGAATAAGATGTGATATAGAATAAGAACAATGGATGTAAAATTATTAAATATTGAAGAAAATGTCTTCAATCAATGAAGTAAAAAAATAACATGTGATATAGAAGTCAAAATAGATGCATATAAAAATGTTCAATGTGAACGTGATACAGAGTCCAAAGGATCTAAGATTCCGAAAAATCTGAACATTTCGTATCATGTGTACTTTTGTCGCAATTTTTTTTTTGTGATCGATTGATTGTTTATTCGTACCAAAAATTCATTCATTCGATTGCCATCCCTATAGTCAGTAGTTCAATTACCTACAACGATGATGATAATTACCAAAAAAACGCCGCGTGTTAAATCAACAACTTATTTTTTGTTTCAGATGGCGTGGATCAGTGTACAAATTAATATGGCGGGAACTAATCGCTTATCTTGTAGTTTATTACGTCATCAATCTCACGTACCGATACGCTTTGAACGAACAGCAACAGAGGTAAGTCGATAATATCCGAATCTCAAACAGTGATTAGAATTTTTTTCCCTATTTTTATGGCAATGACAGAATGCCAACGAGTTTGGTGTAATTTCTGAAATATATGATGGAGGAACATTCGTGATCACAAATCGCCTGAGCTTATGATTATTTTTCAAGATGGCGACGATGAATTGTCGAGACGATGTGGTAATTAGGAATCGATATATCAGAAGCAGGCATCGCATTCACATGAATCCAAGCGGATATAAGAAAACGTCAATTACATATTGGATATGCGTGGAAACCTTGTTCAGTTGTTGCTGTATTTAAGGATGTATGGCCGTACAATCTCAACCAAAAATGATTCTCGTCGGCAAATTGAGTACTTCATGATAAGATAAAAAACGGAAAAAAATCAACCATGGTGAAGATGATAAGAGTATTTATTTTGAATAATAAACTTTTTGCATGCCCGAAAGTTTTCAATAAATTGTTTAAACAAAACATTGTTCAACAAATTCTCTGGTAACGTTATTTGTGTTTCATCTCAAAGAAATGCCCTAATTTTTCTGAACACAGATGCATTTTTAAAGAATTTTGTCACTATTTTGAAATTTCTGTTTTCGCAAATTTGTGAAGGCTGTATTTACGAAACTATTTGTTCCACGTTCCGGGAACTTCGGAATTGTAATCTACATCGTTTTCACAAAAACATATCCAAAGTTCAGATTTTGTATTCGATTTTTGAAAATTTGGAAATTTTCGAAAACTGAAATGTCAAAATAGTGACAAAATTCTAAAAAATTGATTGTGTATTCATAAAAATCAGGGCATTCATTTGCGATGAAAAAAAAATAACGTTACCGGAAAATTTGTCAAACAATGTTTTGTTTAAACAATTTATCGATAACTTTTGGGCATTATTATTATTCAAAGTTAATGCTTTGATCGTCTTGATTGTGGTTTGATTTTTTTCCGATTTTTATCTTATCCCGAAGTACCTAATATTGTCGACGAGAATCACTTTTGGTTGAGATTGTACGGCCAATACATCCTTAAATTTGATCGCCTATCAGATGATTAAGTTGACGGGTTGTTGACCTTGACACGACATTGAATTATAGAATCGTTTCCGATGAGCATTGGCTCGGATTATTTGAAACAAATTCGGAACACGCCCCTGACATACTTCACGTAACACCTTGCAAAAATGTATAAATAATATAAATAATGGCCAAAATTATAAAGTATAAGTGACCTGGAGAATTTAGATTTACGATTAGACACAGCGAGACGCTGATGTCGATGAGGAATTTCGGAAATAGCCTCTCTTGGCAGGGGGAGACTGTAAAAATGAGTGACTATAAAGAAACGAAGTAAGAAAAAAGTCAGTGTGTAGTATAGACCCGGTTAAAAATAGCCTCATTGCTTACATATGGGTGATCGAACCGTGGGCTAATAATTACTTTTGCTCGAAGCGTCTCTCGGTGGTATGAAAAAAGGTTAAAAAGAAGTAACCCGTTATTTATCTCGGTGCCAATTGGTAAAATAAATAAGCTAAAAAACCAAAAAACAGGACCAAAAAGAAAACGACAGGGAAACTTAATAGGCTCTTGGTCCATCGGTGTGCTCGTGCAGGGATCGTTTCGGTTTGTAGATCGAGTTGCATCAGAAGTAGAGATTGGAAAAAATAAAATGAAATAAAACAACAAGAATCTTACATGTTTTTAATTTTCTCGTATCCCATCTAAGACACTCTTCTTTTTCCCCTGTCATTATTTTTCTTCTCAACAGTTACTATTTGTTATCCCTTTGATAGTCAGATATTTTGATAAGTCGACCAGCTCCCAGATTCATCTTAGCTGGGTGAAAGGCGAGGATACAAGGTCGGCCGTTAATTGAAAACGCGTTAAAAAAAGCCATCAGGAGGAAGGGGACAGTTTGAATCAGGAATTGAGGATTCAATAGTATATTTCGAGGATCAACCACGAAGGGGAGTGTCTCCACCGTGATCGAAATGCGAAATTGATTAAAAAGAAAATTTCTAGTCGTCAACCGTCATGAGTGACGGGGCGCAAGTGTATCTCGACATTGATATTGGAACTGGGTTGTGCATACCGGTCGAGTTTAGCCATCTATAATGAATAATGTAGGCGAGGACAGTGACGACAGGTGCATAGAAAAATACACCGGGAAGGAGGGAATCGAGGAAAATATACATTATCACGCGGTGATGAAGGGGGAGGGTGACCGACGCGAATAATATTCCTACCGATTACAATAATCACATTGATCGCACAGTATTTCGCAAATCAATATACGAACGACGCAGAGTAAAGTGCAGACTGCAGACGGTTGATTGACAATGATTGCACGAAAAAATTGTTGCGAAAGAATACTCGTGGCTCTTTGGCAGAGCTAAATCAACAGGTTTTGTACCGACTGTTAGCGGGACATAATGGACCGTTCAAATTCTGGTCGATGACGTTTCGTGCATCAATCGATTGTTTTATTGAAACAATCTATCGTCTTCTCAGTCGGATAAATAATCGATGCGCCATTTTTGTTTGTTATCATCGTTCGAAACGTTGTCGCGTTTTGTTTCTTCGATTCTCACATCTTCGCTTAGCGAATGACTGGTAGTTAGGAGATTTAAAAGCCAATAATCGATACGTGTGTGAGAATTGAGAGAATTGCGATAGCGAATTTTTCTCCATTCGTTGCGTGACTCGATACCCGATTTGATCAACATCGGAGGGTTGATTGACCGAAGCGAAAAAATTCATCGGATCCAACCTGGTACGTGAACAAAGGGGTACTCTCAAAGCTACCGCACTTACACCTCGACCTTGATCCACTTTATCCTAGGCTAAGTAAGCAGAGCTGTATATGAGAGCGAGCTAACAAAGGACTCGATTCTGTTCCATACCTGCAATTATTTGTCCTCATTGGTTGATATTTTTTCAATCTGTTGGCAGGATTTTCGAAAGGATTCGTCACTACTTCGGAAATTCGAGCGAATCTATTCCAATGTCCTTCGTTCTCGGTTTCTACGTGAGTCTCGTTGTGAAAAGGTGGTGGGAGCAGTACAAACTACTCCCGTGGCCGGACAATCTGGCCCTTTTTATCAGCGCTGCTATTCCCGGAAACGTAAGTACAGATGCAGATACCATTAAAGATGTATGAATTCGTATCCACAGTCGGCAGACTCGATTCCCACGTATCGCGAAGCCTCGCGATACACCGAGTTCAAATCTATGCCAAGGTGCGAGAGCATCCATCTCGTGATTGTGAGAAGAGAGTATCAGCTGCTTTGTATGGAGATGGGTGTCTGTTCTATTACCACGCCGGATTTACTGACTACTAGCTGTTAGGCGTGGCACTTGACACTTGTCACATGGGTTAACGACATCGAAAGGTGTCATGGCGATTCGTCTATCCAATAACGAAATATGCAACACGCGTTTCATGCCTGCCTTCACCCACCTAGCAAACGTTGCGCAACCCCAAGATCACAGCTTCTGAGCTTTTCATTCCATCGATTGATGGTCAGCTGAAGAGAGACTCGACGATGAAGGATCAAAACTGAAAACTGGGCTGTCATCGTGGTTAAAAGCGGTGTGGACGGTTGCGTGTTCGGTTTGGTGAGAGCTGCTCGTAGTAGAACAAAATGATTCAATATTATTACGAAATACCTTATGCCTCGGCTGCTGTTACATTGGTTTGAGATTTACTTTCGACTATTTCCGGGCGCCATTTGCTCGTTAATCTAAGTGATCCGGTACCCTGTCATTATAGATTTGCGCATAACCGAACGGTAAGAGGTCTACCGGCGTTTTTCAGCCATTATTTCTTACTCTATGTCTCTATTCATAGTTTGAGTAGAATGTCGACAGACTGTTATTACATGGGACTGTCTCGAGGTGAACGAGGGTTGTTTAAAAGCATTCCATATAAAATTGAACGAGCCTATTTCCGATTTCTGAATGGAAACCGGTGATGGGCTATAGCTAGAATTCCTTTCGTTTGAAACTAATTGAGATGCAGGTACACAAAGCGCGGGATGTCGACTCCCACTTGTCTGTTGCCAAGACGGAAATTTTTACATGCACGTGCACCGAGGCCGCGGAATACTATGGAGTGATTAACTATACAGATTCCGTGGAGAACTTCGGAAGAGAGAAATTAAGTGAAACTGAATTTATCGAAACCATCAAGAAAAAGCTTCCAATTCCTTCTACACTGGGCAAACCATATCGAACAAAAAAAAAATACTGGACAAGCAAATAATTTTGATATCGTCCCTTTTACATCATGAAACATGGCAACAAATACGACTTTGCTCGTTAATTTTATTGGATAATATTGCTCTTGGTCTTTACTACGCGCCAACAGAGAAATACTAGCGATTTTTAGACCGGTAAAATCATATTTCGATCGTCATACGCTGAATACTCTTTTCGCATGCCTACTCGGAGCTTTCAGCCATTTTAATTTGCCGATGAATGAGGATTTAGGTATGATCAACGGTATGAAATTGTTTCAGCTGACCTAGTGACCGGTGCAAATGAGAATTAGAAGAATGTTAATTCGTCGAAGTATTTCAGCGACCGGAAGTTTCGTCAGAACCGATGTAACCGATGAATCTTTGTCATCAATCGTTAATTTATTAATATTCAAGAAGGCAATAGCCGCCTTATTTCATAACGATGCGAGTACAGTCTGTTTGACAATTTCTTCCAATAACCTGCACACGCTCCGCGATCATAGTTTCGGGACGCACGAATTCAACATCGTGGGGAAAGTGCATGAGTCGCGACCACGAAAACGTGCTCTGCATCGTACCGGGCTTCGAAAATTAGTTTTGACACGCGACCAGCCCAATTCGCTTCCAATCCTAGCCGCCACGTGACTCGATTCTACGTTTCGTTATTTCAAAATTCTATTCTCTCCGCAAATCATTTCGTTTTTCCGTTTCATTGTCAGTCACGTCGTTCCCGAATGATTCATCGAATTCATCCGAATCTGAGCACTTGAATTTTTTTTTTTTTTGTCTTCTCTCGTCCTTGAGGCTGTAGTTTGACGTAAATTTTTCCCGTTTCTCAGACATTGAAACCGGGTACAATCGACGACCACGTGATGGTTACACTCGGCGAACTTTACTGACCGAAAACCCAACTAAATCTCTCTTTCAGTTTCCAATAACTCCTTTGCTCGTTTGAACCGAAAGAGAAATCGATACCTACCTTCGTTCTCGAGGCATCGTTTACTCGGGCAATTTAAAACTCGCGACAAAGGCGACGGTACCCAGGCCAGAGGCCGTGAACCTGAGGCAGTAAAAAAGTCTTTTCGGATCTTCACCCGATGCACAGAGGATGGAATTCGCCCAGTGTTTGTCCTCGTCTAGACGGTAAATCTTTGTGGTTCTCAGGTAGAGAGAGAATAAGTCTATAAACTCGACACAACGAAAGGAATATTCTGGTAGATCCAAGGATTTTTACTGTCAAACGAAGATCTCGCAAAAATGGCTGATTAAGACGAAAACATATCTTCTGCAGACCCACGACTCAAAGGACTTCGAGTTCCGGTCTTTCTTTGTTCTTCATTCACCAAAGCCGTTCACCTCGCGTTCGTACCAATCGCGTGTATGGTAATGCACTGTGCGACACGTGCTCAAGGTGTCGCTTAGGTTAAATTATTGAGAGACCTACTTTTTTTCGCAAAAAATTTAAATTAGCAACAGCCTTGACGTAGGTCGAACCGATTTGTCGATACAAACGAATCCTGGACAAAATATCGAAAGGAACAATTCCTCGTGAATCATATCCACATCGTCCAGCTGATATCAAGCACGCGGAAAAAGGATGCGAATATTCGCAGGGTTACGTAAAAACAGGTGCTAATCGGTAGCTTTTAAAGTCCACCGATCTGCGGGTTGCGTGATTCGCTAGCTAATAAATTTGGAGGTCATCAGTTTGCAGATGATTCCTGTGCTAAAAATTGACGATCAATTGATTCCGATCCTCTTTATTTCTACGACTAATTGTCCTTGTAGTTTCTCTAACGGTATCAAATGCTCTACTAATCTTTTGTCGATGTTTCAGGATGAAAGGGGCCGCCTGATGCGTCGCAACATCGTGAGGTACGCGGTGCTCGCCTACGTCATCACATTGCAGCGAATCTCCTTGAGAGTGAAGCGTCGTTTTCCTACGCTACAGCACATCGTCGATGTCGGTTAGTGAGTTGAAAATAATTAATATTTGGGTGTAGGGAGAGAAAATCGAACAGTGATTTTTGCTGATCCAATACCGCGCGATGTCTGACGCGTTTTGTTAAATCGTTCCGCATCGAGTCTCGACTTTTACTTCGATCACGGTGTCACAAGGTGATCCGGAATCGAGTAGATAATACAAGAATCGCACGAGATGACCGTGACGTTAACTTACGTCCGGTTCGATCTCACGGACAAAGAGAAATTCTCCAACATTCTCTGTTTGCATATAACCGTCGATTTATGGAAGCTATAATTATTTGCGATTTAATCATCAAAACCTCGTCAATCTTCGTTCTCATTTAATTGAAGAGGATCGTAAAATCGTTTTAATTGAATTTCAAGTGAGATGAGAAACCGCAAAGATTGATTAATTAAACAACGAAGATGCGCGTATATCGGCGAAAACCGATGTCTACCAGCTTATGGCAACTTCTACACTGCACGTGTACAGCCTCGCGGTTAATTCTGATTGGTCATAGCGCACGGAGCGATCCGCGGAATGTAGATTTGAATGAAATTCTATTCGTCACACAGCTGTTACGCGTGACTTCGGAGAAGAAAGCCGCAGATAAATTGTAAGACACAAGTGTATGATACACATAGCGTGATTATGCTCGATCGATTCACGTGGCAGGAAGTGAACCGATAATTAGTCCCCGCGTAGTACCTGTCACCGATGGACGTCGAGGAACGTGTACGAACGCGTGAAGATATCAATAAAACATCATCACCACTCGCAAAAAGACGTACCGGATGATGTGATGCACGTTATGCAACAGTCATCGATCATCAAGATTACGGCAACTCGATACTTCCAACGATTTAGTAAATAGCCACAGAAACGCGACGACCGGGTATAGGAAGAAAAAACGTGAAACCGCAAATTCGGTTGAAAGTATCCAGAATTTATGGTCAGATTCTCGGTATTAAAGTTGCCTTGAAGGGGGGACTCCGCAGGTTTTTTCCTTTTTTCGCAAAGTGATTCATGGTTCCTCAAATCGGCTACCAGAGGTACAATCTGAAAAGAAACTGGCGAAGCTTCTGCGACGAAAGTGTCTCTTCACCCAGAAAAATATCGAGTGCATCCATAGAAAGGATTCATTTGAATCTGGATGTTCTAAAAAATGTATTTGTTACAAGTACATTTTTATTTGTAGCAATAAAATCATTCACGTTAAATATATTCATTTACTTCGCTATGAAAAAGCTATGAAACGAACATCTTTGACGTGAATACATTTTTTCGTTGTGACAAACATAATTTGATTGCCACGAATAAAAATGTACTTGTAACGAATACATTTCTTCTGTGATCGTAGAAGGTCGACTTGTCGTTCTTCTTATTCTTTGACTTTATTTTGTTCATTACGAGAAGTTTTACTTAATTTAGAGATAAGATTTTAATTAAATTGGCGATTCAGATTTATACTATCAATTGTTGATTACAAATCTTAGTAGGTTCGGATTCAATAGATCGTTTTTCTCGGTGTTCGGTATGCCATCAAGATTGAAAAATTGCTGGGAGGATTTTTGGATTTGAGTTTTCGGAGATTTGGAGGATGAAATAAATCAGGATTTTGAAAAAGCGTGACGACTCCCTCCTTCAATTGCCGGAGGAGCAGCTGAGCAGCCTAGATTCGTCTAGAACGAGGAGCGTCAAGCTCTCAAGAACAAGTTAATAACAGAGATTACGGTATTGCGGGGTTGATGATGGGGTTATTTTTAACGTCAATAATACCACACTACAGAAATTAAAAGAAAAATAGTGAAACAAGTACTGCGTACAGAAATAGACTAGCTCAATCGTAAAGAGTTGTTACTTGTGCTCCGGTTGGAAAGAGTAATTTTCTCGAACGTCTAACTATATCCCAGTCATTTCATCTGGCGCCCCGTACGATGAAACGGCAGGGCGCCGGCGCCGCACGCCATCATCGTCTTCGTCCTTTTGCAAGAACACGCGCCGATCTGTACATGAGCCTCAGGATGCGGAGGCAGGAGGCGTTTCGTGTTGAAAAATTAAACTGGGATTCGAATCGATCCATGAAACTACTTGATCCTTAAAAACTGACTATCTTGGTACAGTACGCGACTGATGAAACAAATTTTTGCATGGAGAATAGGATGCCTGGAATATTGCTGATTCAGTGCTTGGTCGAGTTATAAATATATAGCATCCTGCAGCTAATGAGAGTCGTGTAACCTATCTCCGGCTGTAAATGGTGATTGCTTATCGTTGTATCTTTTTTGCATCCTGCATCCAGACCTTCTTGCAGGAGCATCGGTTCCTATTTTCTTTTTTCTCCAGCTACGGCGAATACCGCGTATTGGCGTATAGTATGTAGATAAAATTGTTCGGAGAGTTTCTCTTTGATTATTCGAAATAGTTGGCCTGGGGATAGCCGGTCTTGGGCGCCTCATCGCAAGAAAGTAATTACCTGGATCTATTTCCAGCTCGTCTCTTTCGAGATCGCGTGATCAAATAATTATTAACAGTTAGACAGGCTTCCGGATCGCACCTAGACATTCTGGGTCACATATTTTGGCTCATTTTTTCTTTTACCACTCATGAAATTGCTAGGGCGTCGATAACGAGTCGAATAAGGAAGCTTCTTTACCTCGAGAATGATTTCAACAGGATTAAAATTTTGACGAAACTTGACAATCTATTTTCTATCGGTAAGCGCGATTCTATCCTGCCATCAGAATTTTCTATCGAATGCGAAAGTCGTGGTTGATCGATTTAATTGATAATTTTCGGGCGTATTGACGTAATTTGTAAGTCGCTTAGGTATGCTGAACGAGCGATCGAACGATTAGCCCACAAGGTGCGTTCGGATGCTACAATTGCCCGATTAAAAATCAATTCATGTTTCCGCTTAGGAATTAGAATAACTTTAAGTAAGATCATACCGTCGTTACGAGCTTTTTAATCGGTGTCTGAACTTGCTTTCCTCTACTTTGATCGACCATTTGCGAAATTGTGGTCGAATGACTCTCAAAAAGTGCATAAATCGCGGCGGCAATGGTCCTGAAAACCGCAGAATAAACAGGAACGTGATATTCCGCGATTTCCGCGAATAACAATTCATTGTTCTTGAAAATTGACGCAATCTCAAATCTCAACAAACAACTCTCCATGCAAATATGGAAGTCAATTTAACATAATGACTGGACGTCCCCTACGCGGTTTGGACCTGGAATTTTCCGCATTGACAGAGACTGTACAAAACTTCCCAACATCCTTCAAAATTAAGGCAATGCATCAGAATTCCTCACAATTCGATGTGAGGTGGAATAATTTGAATAAAATAAAATACAAGAACCGCAATATTCTCAGCAACCATTTGGGCAGTCAGTTTTGATAGGAATTCGTTCAGATAGTATAGGATAATCGCCTGTATTAGAATCTTCGAAAAACTTTCGATTCCACTTTCCTTTTTCATTTTTAAAATCCAGGTCTTCAGATATTCACTTCCAACTGAATTTCACTATTCAAAATTGATCATCGTCTTCAGCCCAAGATACGAGATTATCTCTCCCAACGAATTCCACACGAGATGCATATCAAATGACAGATTCGAGTTCTCTCCGCATTCCAGTGATAAGTAGATACATAACATCCACGGGTGACCAGGCGCACTGTAAAAAATTTTCGTAAATTTACAACACATTTACTACACAAAAGTCTCGCAAAATTACAAATTTGGTGTAGCAAAGGAAATTACCAAGCCTTTTCCGCGAATTCACAATTACATTTTCGATTTTACTAAACTTGAATGGGAAAATACGAAACCGTGTTTGGAATTCGCTGAATTGTATAGTAAAAGTATCGGTAAAAGTATTTTCACTGTAAAATTACAAAACAGTATTTTCAATTTGCTAAATATTCTGCTAAAATTACTCTACACTTGTATGAGAATTTTCGATCACAGTCTTGTGAAATGAAAAATATGGAGTATCGAACGGAATTGCTATACATCTCTATCAATTTCACTATTCGGCTTTAAAATTCCCAATACCCAATTCTGAATTTACGAAAGTGATTTTCAAATTTGTAGTCTACTTTTGAATTTCATGACACTAAATCTTGAAATTGCCCCAACAAATTTTGGTTTTACTGGATTATTTATTAAATATACCATATTTAAGATATTTCTGGAAGCTATTTGCATATTCCGGATTTTTTCTCAAACTAGCGCCAGTCAGTAAAGTGTGAATTGTCTGAACATTCATATAAAAATCGAAGTTTGAAGAGAAATGAGTTTAAAAAAAAAAATTCACTAAAGTTGTGTAGTAAATAAACAATGTTTTATCAACTGTATTTTCTATTGAATATTGATCACATCAAGTCTATGTCTATGTCACATCAAGATGGTCTACCGTCAGTTAGATTGGCGTAGTAGGTAGGGCGTGCGACTAGTAATCCGAGCGAGCGAGCGAGCGAACTTGGTTCGAGTCCCGGCGGGGACAAAAACACAGCGGTGTTTTTCAAGTTAAAAAAATACGTTTTCGTGCATCAAGGTTCACCATAAACAGGTGAAACCTCTTTGGCACTAACAAATAACCTAAAAAATTGATTAAAACAATATTTTTTTACCTATTTTTCTCCTTGTACATTATTAATACACATTGACTATAAAGTTACTAAACCAGTACAGTAAATTCATATACCAGTTTTTGAATTCTAGTTCACGTGTGTGTGAAATTCGCTCATTATTAATTGAATAATGATGTCTAAATTTATTGAATTTAGCGCACCAGTGTTTAGTAATTTTACACGGTGAATTTATTATTAAAATACCACTTCTTGAATTTTCATTATCGTATTTGAATTTTCATAGACTGTATCTGCAAAAATGCTTCCAACAAATGTGTATTAAATTTCATACAGATTTTTTTAACAGTGCGATTAAAACTGGGCGTCGATAATCGATTCGAAAAAAATATATCTACATATATTGCAATAAGTCGACCACCTACTGCTAAATATGAATTTATTATATGGATTTTAATCTCGTCGATTCATTCGAAACAAAAGAAAAAGAAAGATGGACGACTCCAAGAATCGCGTCGACTCAGCGGACGTAGTGTTTTTTTTTTCTCTGGTTCTGTGTTCGAACGACCTTGCCGAAAGCGTCGGAGTACCAATCTCGAAGATATATCGGGGTCCGGGATGAACCGCTCCTCGAATCTTCCCACCGCATTGAGATCAGAAAACGAACACTTGTCCGTCTCTCTACTCCACCTCAGACCTGAACCTCCGCGAAGAAGAACTGGTTCTCTTCGGAACAATTTTCGAAGCACACCGTACGCCGACGTGGCGCTACACAAGCCGTTTATTTTTAACTCACAAACGACCTTGCCACGCGGGAAAGGATCCCTCCGTCTATTGACCCAGGGAGATCTGCCCGAGAACTGCAGATAAGAAAGACGGACGCAACCTGCGTCTCGACGATCTGAGTAAACACCGTGAAGTTTTTACGGTCTTGCCTCAGGGAAGCACGGATTCAAGAACAAAACAAATCCTCCATCCGAAGTCCATTCACACCGAAAATTAACTTTTTCAAAAATCTCTTGTCATGAATTGAAAAAAAAAAACATTTTTGGACCAAGATATCAGCAAGAGTGACTAGACTGTCGCTAAATTTCTGTAACTGACCACAACTTATCACAGGATATTTTTTTTCTTTTTCGATTTTCCGAACTGTATACTTAAGTTTGGATGAGATATTAATGATTATTTGAGCATGATTCTGACTGACTCTGCGTCAATGACTTCCACGCGTCACAGGTATAGCAACTATGAGCTAATCGGAGGTTCTAATTGCATTGAATAACACAACGCGTGTGTGTCCTAACGGAGTAAATACCCTCGTCTGTGGGAGCGGAGTGAATAAATAGTCAGTTTTTAGACTCTCGTAAGTAGCGATCATTGTCGACGTGTGGTTTCCGCGTTTAGAAGACAAACAAGCGACTTGTGTAAATTGGCGACTAGGCAAACGTTTTTAAATCGGTCAAAAATAGCGAGAGAGGGAAAAAATTAGACCGACCGGAGCTATCGCCGCAGACTTTGCCGGAAGAGCGTGAGTACTTGTGAGAATAAAAAATGCGGCGAGAGGTGCGTAGACGCGGCGCCTGATCGCCGGCCTCACAGTGATCTCGATCTGGAGCCAGCGGTAGGGTACTCGGTGAGAAGAAACCCGTCAGGAATGTTATGCGGTTACACATAAGAAGTTTGTTGCACCGGGAAAAGGAGAAATAGCCCATCGGTGATCGAGGACTTTTTTCATTTCGCCAAAACCCATAATTACAATCAGATCGGTACGGCCGATAGGATAAGTGGCGCCGCTGCCGTCGACAACCCCGATCGCAAACTTCGCACGGAGGTAAAAGATACCGACGCGTTAGAAATTATCCGAGGAGGTATCCCCGTTATTAAGTTCCAAGAATAGAACATGCTTGGGTTGAAAAAAAGTCAAGTTTTTTTAACGTTATTCTAAGAATATAAATGCAGGTATTATGCACGAAGGAAGAGAATGGGGAGAAATAGATGCGCAGTTATTAACCAACCGCGGAATCGTTAATTAATTCTGCGGTTGGTGACTTGTTTTAATTCAAAAGTAATTATCGGTCCTAGAAATTTCGGAACTCTGGACTCAAAGAATGACCGTGATTGGTGAAAAATTCTATTCCACAATTTTTATTTGCGGTGTATCGACATTGACATTGAAGTTGTAGACGGCGGTATTCATGAAGAAAATTTCTTTTCTCCCGAGATCCATTCATCATTCCCTCAAAGAATATTCTTTCCATGTCCGACTCGAGTAGGAGCGCAAAACACTTGTTCATTGTTTCATTTTGAGGATGAAAACGACTCTCTGACTCAGGCAATACGATGCATTATTGATATCACGTTGCTTCTTGCGATGAGATGAGAATTTTGGGGGTTTCCTTGCGCGGTCTAAGGCCACGTCCGAAATTCCTTTTGCACATGTTTCAATGTTAGGTTGGAATATGAAAGATAAACAATTCTGTGTCGAGGAAAAAAAAAGACAATCCAAACGCGTAAGAACTGAAACGGGACTTTGTTTTCGGTGGCTATAATCCACGGAGAAACGTCATACGTAGAATAGTGCGAAAACTTCTCTCGGGCGTACATCCTAATTGCCAAATTTTCGTATCGCTTGCGCGGCTTATCGTTAGATACGATAAAATAGTAACTATGCGAAACGAAACTGGCGCGCAATAAACTTTGACATTCAGAGACTGTGGTATCGAACCTTTAACTTTCTTCGCCCATCGCTGCTTTCGCGTGCGGATCGTCGCCGACGATAATGACAGGCGGATAAATCAATTAATAGTCGACGTGAAGTCGGCTTACGATTAGACGACAGATTTTGTCGTCGCGTTGCAGAGCTATATAATTACCAGGCTATCAAGTCGTCGCTGATAATTTCCTTTATGCTAATTAGCGAAGAAGGCGAGAATTTATTGGCAATTGTTTAGAATCTAGGTGTCACTCACACCGGGATAATGATATTCCGTTGAGCCGTGTGTAGGCCGTTCAAGATCGCAACAGCCCCGCAAATAGTGAAAATTTGTTATTTTGACGCCTGCAATCGTCGCCAGATGCCGGGAGAATAACGATGATTAGAAACCCGAATGGGCAGTGAACAAATATCTTTCGCAATTTGTACTATACCGAGGCCAGAAAATCAGTGAAATTTACTAATGCCGGGCACAACTTGCTGTCCGAGGACCCGGCCAGAGGTCGAAATCGGAGGAAAATGAGCCAGTGCAAAGGTGTGAGGGGCCCAGTCAACCCGAAACAACACTCGCTACGTATCACCGTGTGATCGATTTCGCAATTATTTATTCGGGACAAGTCCGGCAGTACATATCACAATATCTCTTGGTCATATCTCTGAACTAGCCAAGTCGTCACTTCGATGACATAATGCGAACCCTCGAGCTAGGCTGAAATAATGCCAGTTCACGCGATATTATTGCCATGAATTTCGCAACGATATACTATAGTATTTTTTTTTGCACATTCGCAGGAGATGCGTTGAGTAACCGTAACCCGAATTTGCATTGACGCAAACTTCGACGCTGTTGACAATGTTTCCGCAAAATCGATTCGGTCTGTATCCCTGGATGTGAGAATATGTCGAATCGATTGTCACATTTATCAGTCAAATCGTACACCCTTTGGACCGAGGAAGAATTGGTCTCTATTCGAAACATCAACCCTGGAAGTACAGACTTATTTTCTCTACCCTTAAAGTACGGACTGGGGTGAATATTCACCCCACGCGTTTCTTGCTCATAAGATCGTTCTGAAAGCGAATAATGGGACGCATGAGTACATGAATCTTTTCGTTTTTCAATAAGTAAAAGAATGGCAAAAAGAAAATTCAATTTCATTGCAGAATAGTTATTGAAAAATCCATTTAACTTCCCTAAAGTACTGAATAAAACGACAAAAACGTCATTTTTCTAGTTTGCCTTCCACCCAGTCCGTACTTCTAGGGTAGAATTTTTTTTTCTGAAAAAGACCTCCAAATCGATTTGCCCGGTTATTTTATATGACGTAGTGCACACTATTGTGAAGCTGGGAAAAAAGTTTGAAAAGATTATTATTTCCTCAAGAGCTGAAAAAAATTTTCAAATTGTAAAAATCAAGAAAGCAGAAAACTAAAAGTTCAATTTATTTTTTTTTTTTTTAGCTCTTAACGAAATAATACTCTCTTCAAACTTTTTTTCACAGCAATTCCAGTGGAATGCAATGTTTTCTGAAATTTTGGTCAAGATCAAAGATGTTGAGGCCGAATTTTCCGGTTTTTTTCGGCGAATCGACGTGGAATTACCAAATTTGCAGATACAGCCTCACGATCAGTTAGATTTCCGACTGCTTATTTTCCATCATCGATAAAACCTCTAGGAATTTTCTTTCCTCGTGGAACGTCGTGATCATTGCAGGATTCTCTGTTCAGTGTTATATGTGGTATCCTTCAGTCGAGATACTTTTTCGAAAAACATCCTTCGAGTATCCCGAATGCGTTACTTTCTCCGCAGGTGTGAATCGACTGTGTTTTCTCGCTTTTAAATCTATTCCTGCAGGAGTCACTTGCGTTCTCATTGTCAGGTACCTGACACAAATTTCAAGGACTTCCTGGGACAACCGCGAGTCGTTGAAAGATTGCCAATCGATAAACGAAACTGCGGAAATGTGAAATTTCCTTGACTTCATTCGTTGACCGTTGCACATACAACCGAGATTTCACGACAGTTCGATAATTATTACGAAAACGAATTTTTATTAGCTTAGGTATTAAACTGTCTACGATCAATGAAGCAGCGATTGAATTGTCATGAAAGAAAAAGACGAACAAATGACAGTGATAATTCATCACCGATGTTTCGTTACCATGTATTTCAATTCTGTATAAGTAGGCTAATGTAAATGCCTGATCTAGTTTCTCGCAGTACCCGTTACGATTATTGCACAATTGATTGCCGTGCGAAGAATTCAACGCTACCTCGGTGTATTTGCCTCCTTTGGAAAAATCCGAGCCAAGCTGAGTCAAAGTGAACAAATAAACAAGAAATAAGAGAAAAGAAGCCTTGGTATTATCGCGTAACGATGTGGAAAATTGAGGCAATTTTTCTCCACCGTTAATTGACTGGACAGAATAGAATGTTTTTCCCAACTCCATTCAAAAATTTTGATTGATCGGATAATTATACCCGGTATTCAATACGGAATGAACTAATTGACGAAAAATAGTCGCTTGTAAAATCGAAGCAGGTTCTCGTCTTCGTTCGACGAGCAAAAACGACCCGGTGCGTCGCGACCCTAAAAAGTAACCGCGAAATAGCAACGTCCCGTTATCATGAGATCCCAGATGCTTGTGTACAATGGTAGATCGGTTTTTGCGAAACTACACTATAATGTAGATTATTCGCATCCGGTAGCAGACGACCGAACCCTTCGCGTTACAAGAATCGATCGATTCCTCGATTCCAAATCACTACTTAATCACGCTATTTTTTTTCCCATCAAGACTGTTGTGATTGCCTGTGTAATCGCTTCTAATTCCATTCCGAAGCTCGTGCTTCGTTACACCTATGAATTATTGTTATCGGAGGATTCGTCTTTAATTTCAGCAAAACAAGCCAGTGTCTACGGTGCGGTAATTACTCGCGTTGATGTAGATGTTCGGTTCAAGCATTACAATAGAGTAATTATCGTACGTACATCCAGTAGATATTCGCTTTTCATTCGTTGAACAACAACGTCGCGTGTCTGGCGGTATAGATGTTCCTCCTCCGTCTGTGGGCTGACGCAATTTAAAATAATGGCCCAAAGTCGTCGAGACTGTGTAAAAACTTATAGTTTTTCGAATCGGTTAGAAATCGAGAGTTTAGGAAGCAACCGGGTAACGCCAGTAGCGAATATAATGAGCATGAAGTTAACATATATTCAGAAACTTTCTAAACACGGTAGCTTGTCAGCCGCTAGGCGATAAGACCCGCGAAGTCTAGACGTTAAACACCCGCGGATAATGATCTGCGGTAAAACGTAAATCTCTCAAGTCTCGAGGAAAATACAGTTTACAATTCGTTCAATATTTTTCTTATCCTGCTATTTTTTCAATCACCGTGACGTCTCCGACTCGTTAACTGAGCATCTTCGTTTCTTTTGATCGTTACAGGTCTCATGATGGAATCGGAAAAGAAGATATTCGAAATGATGAACAAAAAGGCGGCCATGTCAAAGTACTGGATGCCGCTGGTGTGGGCGACGAACATAATCAACAGGGCTCGGAAAGAGGCCCTGATAACGAGCGACCAGGTCGTCCAAACCCTCCTCGTCGAGTTGAGCGATATTCGAAGACGTCTCGGAGCTCTGATCGGGTACGACACTGTGTGCGTGCCGCTGGTCTACACCCAGGTAACATGAAACTTTGATATTATGCGCAATATGCTTCATTTGATTTTTACCTGGAAGGAACCCGAGAACCGAAGATGAATCGATTGCATATGTCAGTCTATGAACGTTGGAACGTTGCATCGTTTGCATATCATTCCCGATCGCAGAGGCGCATAGCAGACGGATATTGCGTCATTTCCAAACTGGAAACTACGACATGGAAAGAATTTTTTATAGCTGATTGAGAGGAAAAATATTTGAGAGAAATTTTTCAAGAAATTAGAGCAAAATATGTCGCGTTGCGCGTCGTCAATTTCTGCCCGTGTAAAGTCCGTCCCGGAAAGATGTTTTGTATTTATAATTAGGATTACGCAACGGTGTAATTGCTCATCAGGCAACGTCGCGCATTACAGACATTTTCTAATTAGCAAACGTCATTATATTTTATAGAGATAATCGGCATTCCCTCACGTAGACATTCTGATATTGTAGCTTCTAGATCGATTTCAAAGTGTATTTTTCCACTTTTGTAATTCGCGACCGTGAATGAAAGTATTTCGCACGTTAACGATTCAATTGAAAATTGCACACGCGCAAATCAGACGGAATATGCTGACTGCGTATGCGATCGAGAAATATCAAGCCACGCGTCGTCGTCGTTACTGGGCGTGAAACAAGTGTCCGCCCGCAGGAAGTCACGCGCGATTTAACTCCTGGAGACGCGTGATCGTGTTGCCCGGTGGACATGCCGGGTCTTTCTACGATTTTTCTTCATCGGACACGCGGTCAATCCCACGGGAGTCTTCGGAACGAGGCGAGGGATTCCGCGAGTTCCTAAGATTCTGTTGGCTCAGAGTCAAGCCAACGGATGAAATAACAAACAGAGAACCGAGGAAGGCACCAGTGGCTCGATTTACAGTAATTACACAAATCCCTAACTGTTTTGAATGCACAGTTGTACATTTCTAAGTAGGTGCAACAACTCGATCCTCAGTTTCCAAGTAATATTTTTCTCCACTATTAGCAGACGTTCAAATATTGAACAGATCCTTATGGAAAAACAAACGAAAGATTCATTTCGCAATAGTATAAAAGAATGACGATTCAATCGCGAGTATCAAAGTCGCGATGGCGTCGAGCGAATTCCTGTTATAGAAACCGAATGGCCTAATAACTCCATAGCGCAGACAGCAGCGAGGGATTATCGATTCCGTTCGAGACTTCAGGAAGCTCGGTGAAAATCTACGCACAATTTTAATTTTCGCGTGTCTTATCGAGTGTTTAATCATTTCAGTCATGTTACGACGGTGGAATTGATTCTAGGAACAATCATACTCCGGGAATTTCACTTCGGTTCCATAGCTTCCGCGATCCTCTCGTTGTTATACCGAGAACTTATTACGTGAGGAGGGCATAGTTTCTCTCTAACGAGCAAACCTCGCAGGCTTTTCAACGATTCAAATCTGAAGCGTGCGCTAACTCCGAACGGCCACAATTTCTGCATCGGGGACTTAGAACCACGTGGTCGTCGACTTCCGGTCTCCAAATCCCCAGATTGAAAGGGTTTCTGAAAATTGCTGCACTCGGATAAATTTCTAGTTATCGTTACCATTCGTATGGGTCAAACATGGCATCAACTATTCTTTATAGTAAACGAAACTATGACATAGTCAGTTTGATTGGCTATTTTTATAATTCTGTCAATCATAGAATGCGATAACAATATTTTTCTCAGTCTGATTTTGTATCCAAAAAAATCGGTTTTCTCTAAACGTCTAGAAAATTGCGTTAAGCTTCTACACATTCGCACCTCGCCAATCAGGCAGCGTTCCAGGTTACGGTAACGGCTGTTGCGACGTAGGGTAACGACGTAAGCCATCCATCCACGCGGTTTAAACGGCTATAACTAGGCTTTCTCACGTACGACGTACCGGGCAATGCTTCTTTAGGATCACTACGATATTACAGATTACATCTTCTGGCAAAAGGATTATTTTGTTTTTCTTCTATTTATAGTCAGGTGATCTTATTATCGATCAATAATTATATAATATTCTCCGGATGATTATTGGACATATAAAATTACATACAAACAAATGGAAAAAAGATGTTTCAATCCCACTGACCGTTTCAGTCGACCAACGGACTGGTAAATAGCAGATGGAATCGATACCGTCGTCTGAATAATATTCTAATGATCCAGAAGATCGGGTATTTCTTTTTTTTTTCTTTCCTTTTCCAAAGAAAAACAATTTTACATAAGAACTCGACAGACGTCTACCGGTTCCTGGTGCCCTTGAGCACCGCCTCGACGCTCGGGTCCTTGATACACATAATTCAAGATATAATACACGTGAGCACTGATTAAGTAGCTGATGTATCGACAACGTGGAACGTGCGTGTGAGTCGGGTGAGCCTTTTTCAGGCGATTGTAACATTTTTGTTCCCCACACATTGATCAATGTTCCGAGTATCTCGAATCGGTGTTAGCTGTACCCTAGGGCGTCTAGCGGACGTTCGAATAGCAACTGTAGTCTTTTTCGATTTTTTTATCCAGTCATGTTGGGCAAGCTACTCCGTGTGATTGGTTCCAGGAACGAAATCTCGGCAACGGCGGTACTGACAGATACGTTAACGTCAAGTTTCCAGGAAATTCTTGCGACTTAGTATGCTCGCAGACAAATATTTGCGGCCGTAATTAACGGCGAGGAGTCAGAAGCGAGTTTGTCTCTTATCTCATCCCCATAGGTCAAGGCGAACTCCTTACCGTTAATTCGTATCGAGTCGATTGCCCGAGGCCTCTGATCAGCAGCTCATTTCTTAAAAATCGACGATTTCGAGAACGTCGATATATTTCGTGCCCATGAAATATACCAGAAGTTAATTAAACGACGGCTACCGTCGCTGCGGGGCTAACGAAATTAAGCTTCCGCGTCAGACGGTGTGATATCGAAAAAAATCTGTTCAAGAATCGCGTGCGTGGCCGAATAATTTATAATAAACACCGTCTGTGCAGCAATAGAGACGGTAGAAATTTAGATACAGCTTAATTACTTCATTTCAATCCTCACACCTGCAGCCATCCATCCAACAAAGAGAAGTGGTGCAAGTACCGGTTATAATTATCCCACAACCCATCTCGGAACTGTATAATAGCCGCTTTTCTACTCCACCGTTGCCCATCTGTCTCACAGCGCAATTGTCTCACTGAAATTCTGATCAGAAAATTGTCTTTTATTCTTACAGGTGGTGACGTTGTCCCTCTACGCCTACTTTTTCGCGGCACTTTTGGGCCGCCAATTTATACCAAAGGCTGAGGGAGGTGGGAGCGGAAAATACGAAGAGCCAGACATGTACTTTCCTTTCTTCACAGCGTTGCAGGTAATTTGGACGATAATTTATACCGAATCCTGATTCAATGAATTGAAAACGACAGACGACGAGAGATGATACAATTTTGAAAAAATGTCTAGTTCTGCTTCTACGTTGGGTGGCTGAAGGTTGCCGAAGTCCTGATAAATCCGTTCGGCGAGGATGATGACGACATTGAGTTGAACTGGCTCATAGATCGACACATAAAGGTATGCATAATCTGCAATAAAGATTGTAAACGCTTGTAAAACGTGTTTTAAAACCGGAAGCGGTAATTTCCAATTTGTAAATGGTAATTGGTAATTAGCCACCATTGCTCGTTCAGTCTCTGATCATCCTCACTTACTGCGTCACAAAATCGACGGAATGTTATCACGTCTATTACCGGAGTCAAGTGTCTGGGTGTGCCATGAGGTTGGTTACAAACACGCAAGAAACCCGCGATACCAAAGGATGTGCGGATAATAAATGACGAAAGATCAGCTGGTAATGATCGGCGCCCATTAATGGTCATATAATAGCATACCCAGGTGAAATAAATTCACGTTTCTTTATTTGTATATTCGAGCAAACGCACGAGCGTCCTTCCTTCCCGGTGACCTTGCAGCCTAGTCGACGATTTTTTATCGTTTTAAAATTCGCAAACACTTTTTGCCTGGCAAATAAGATGATCCAATATTTTCGAAGAAAGGAATGCTGAAAAACGTCAGAGCCTTGAATAAAATGGAATGAGAAAACCGACTGGTACTTTTATGCAAACCGCGGTTACGCTATCAGTTACACCAACCCCGGAGACCTGGCGATAATGAAGAACAACAATTCTGCAACGGAACGTGTGACTAAGCCAATTGAAATCTCCGTCTCCGATAAGACGGATGAATTTTCAACTATTCGAAATTTAACGATGAAAAACAAAAGTGGAATTTTGTCTACGTGTATAGTTCGTTTGATTGAATGGCATGTCGATTAGCCAAACAACTTCTTGGAACTGTAAAGAATGTCTAGCAAAGCGGACGATCAAAGTTTTCAGTGTTTAATCGAATTATGATTTTGAAGCAACGTTGATATTACTTTTTTGGTAATTGACGTCAAAGCATATAAGGACGTGATTATATGTTAGGCCATTCGATTAACGGCGATTCATGTTTTCAGGCGGGATACATGATCGTCGACGAGATGCACGAGGAACATCCGGAGCTTTTGAAGGATCAATATTGGGACGATGTGGTGCCAAAGGATTTGCCGTACACGGTCGCAAGCGAACAGTACAGACGAGAAGAGCCTAAGGGTTCGGCCGAACACTACAAAGTCAAAGAAAGTGACGCTCTTTACGCCAACGTACTTCTGGGCACTCAGGTCCACAACCATAACCAGCACCGAAAAAGCCATCAGGACGACATGTACGCCGACTATGTAAGTAGAAGAGCTCGATGTTCAAAAAAGTTTCTATAAATGTACCCAAAAGTAGAGAGCTATTCAAATTCACAGTCGTCCGAGGTTCAAGGATGACCGGATTTCAGGTTCTTCTTCGACTATAGCTATGCCTAGAAGAAACCCGTTTCAGAGTGAAAAAAAATACAAAAAAATCCTGAAATTGAGTAAACTGAGAGATAATTCAAGTTCTTTGGACGTAAATTTGGTCACTATAATCTGCGGTCTTCGAGATTCGTTCAGAAAAGGTCACCGAATTCTATTTTCATATTTTATCTTCAAATATTTCAGGAGAGTGTCGACACGCCTTTGGTTGAGAGAAGAAAAAATTGGTTACAACGTCAAATCACGAGGATGGGATCGGTGAGGAGTTCTTCAACAACTTACAGCAGTGGAGGAGGATTTTTTTCCAGGAACAGGCACAATAGCGTCTACAGCAGCCCGGAGGCCGGTGGCCTCCCACAGGCCACCAACCCCAACCAAAAGATGTCCTTGTACGATCGTATCGTAGGCCGGAAAAGCGTCAGGAGTCAGCGAATGGGTCGCCAAGGTGATTATGCAATCCCATACCTTCATTAAACGTCGACTCCCTATCCGCGGATCCGATCAAAAAAAAGTATCACGTTTGTGGGAAACAAGACACAATCTTTCATCATTTTTGCCTCTCATTTGCCTCCAAATTTGTCAAATATCCATTTCATCGATCAGGGCCTCATGGAAGAAGGATTGAAAGGGGAAAAAGAAAGTTAGATAGAAACGCGTATAATTTGGAATTGCAGGAACGCTGACGAAATTGAACTCGATTCCAGTATCGCTGAAGAACCGACCCCGCATCCCGACTCCAGACGTGACCAAGGAGGTAGTGGACCGAGAGCAGCGTCTCGCTTTGTCAGCCAGCAACGCCGCCAACATAGGAGCCGGTGTAGTCGGGGTTATGCACCAGCTACCGGCCAACGGTCACTACCCTGACCTACCAGTGGTGCAGGTCGTCCTCTCGCCCATCCAAGAAACCGAGGGAAGTCCGACGGGAGGGAAACCCGGAACCGCGGCTCTGGCGCAGGCCGTTCTGTCCCCGACGTTGACGAGCGCCGGTCTCGTGGCTCCGGTAACCCTGACACCGGTGACGGTCAGCCAGCTGACGCACCTCGGTTTCGTTACGACGACGTCGTCCCCGATACGCGACATCCACGGACAGCCCAGCATCCAGGCGACCCTGACGGAGGTCAATACCAGCGAGGAAGAGTCGGGAAGCAGCAGGAGCGGGAGCATCAACGGACAGGAGGATCGATCGACGCCGTTGATCGGAGAGCGAACGAGTCCGCTCACGAGTCACGGAAGTTCGCCGGTGTTCGATGGCTACAGTGATCGCTCACCGATCCTGATGAGTCCGGAGAAATTGAGCGGTTACATCGTGACGGAGGTCGTCGACGGACGCGGACGACGGTCGGCGTCCCTGCCTGGACCCCCGGTGCCGCAGCCACGCGAAGACCGCAGCATGTCGTTGCCCCATTCCCCGGGATTGCATCACAGAATCCCACACTCTTACGGTGCCCAAGTGAGCCCTGTCGCCGCCGATAGACTCTTACCGGTGCAGACGGAGGTCCGTCACAGGGCAGGAAGCTTAAGTAGAGAACCGCCTAAGCCGCCCCCAGAACTTCCGAGGAAAACTAGTACCGGTTCTAATCGGGAATCGAATTCTGGGACAACCACTGCCGTTCCGGGGAGCAAAAGAGGCGAAGTTTATGTCTGAGGCTGGAGGAATTATTGGTTAATGTGTGAATGAGTATTATTAAATTATTTATAAAAATATTTTACGTTCTTTTTTTTTCGTTTCTTATTGGTCATTGAATTAATGAAGAAGGAAAATTTAGTCGAGATCGCGTTTCAATAAAAGATGAGATAATATCGTTTAATTAGATCGAATAGATTACGATTCTTTATGGATGAAAGAATTGATAACTTACGCGACCGCGCCGCATTGTTGCAGTTTTGTAAATACATATATATGAAAACGAGAAATCATAATTTATATCAATTCGGCGCGTGAAGTTATTATGGGTTCGATATTATAATGTGATATGAATTTTGTATAGATAAAAAACGATAATAATAACAATAATTTACTACTTGTTACTCTCACGTGATTATTTACGTCAATTATCTGCCCCGTTTATATTGTGTGTAGATTTGTAGCCATAGATGAACGAGATTAGTTATCACTTATTATGGACGAGGTCTTAAGTCGTGAAAACGCAAAACCCGAAATCAAATCCATAATTTTATAGTCACGAGTCTTTGATACTTTTGTAAATATATATATATATTTTTTATGGGGAAAATTTTGCCATATTTATATAAAAGATCAAAGCTGGAACGCCTTGTTCGATTGAGTAGGCAAGGCGATGATATTATACCTTTAAGTATGTGTATAGATCTAAAGTTTAATGATGATTTGATAGTAGAAAGAGAAGAAAAAAAAACAATTATTATAGTAGAAAAACATTATCGTTTTTTACGATTAGCTAGATAAATTGATGGATTAATAATCCTAGGTAATATCGTTGGTCGTGAATCGTAGAGTGTAGAGAAAAAAATAGTGGGATAGCTCAACTTGTAATTATTCAAAAAACTATACGACTATAATATTACCCACCAACAAAAATTCGTCTTCCACAAAAAGTCTTCTTCCAAAAATTCGTTTTCAACAAAAGTCGTCCTTCAAAAAAGTCTCTGTAAAAGGATTGATATCAAATACAAGTACCAAGTACAAAAAAAAGAAAAATCAAACCACATAACGTTGTGCTCGCTCACTCGATTGGGTTTTCATAATTTGTGAGGAGAAAAATTGGGAGCATGAGTTTCGAGAAGAGAAAATTTTCGAAAGAAAAAATTGAGGGAGTGGTACTTGCGGGCCAAGTGTGAGTGCGTGGAAGAGTGACCACTGAGGTCTACAAGTCACATTTTTTTATCTTGCTATGAAGGCCCGCCAAGTACCACTCCCTCAATTTTTTCTTCGAAAATTTTTTCTTCTCGAAACTCATGCTCCCAATTTTTCTCCTCACAAATTATGAAAACCCAATCGAGTGAGCGAGCGTAGCGAGCGAACGAGCACAACGTTATGTGGTTTGATTTTTCTTTTTTTTGTACTTGGTACTTGTATTTGATATCAATCCTTTTACAGAGACTTTTTTGAAGGACGACTTTTGTTGAAAACGAATTTTTGGAAAAAGACTTTTTGTGGAAGACGAATTTTTGTTGGTGGGTATTTTTGAAGACAGATTTTGTGTGAAAGAATTTTGTTGGTAAATTTTGTGGGTGGGCCACATTAATGTACTTGGCGAAAGGTTTTTGCACCAGAGGTGCTTTTTGGGGGATATCACTACTTTTTGTATACTTTTTTTTTCCTTCCTGCTAACTGCACTAGCTCGCTGTGCTTGCTCGATTGGGTCTTCGTAGATCCTCACTCGCTATGCTCGCTCGGTTGTCAGTATTTTTCTGACCGATTATTTCTATTGAGTATACTATATCCCATTCGATGGACGGTGAAAAATCTTGAATTTTCTGTTATAAAACGCTAGATATTGTCGGAAATGTTGATGAGAACGCGTAAATGTATGTCCAGTTGATTTCTGTAACTCTGACTTTTGCTTAGGGGCAGACGTGAAATATTAACCCTTATTGGGTTGTATAAATTGATCCGTCAAAATCATTCACAGTAAATATTCGCAACGTGGAACCCTGTGCGCGGCCCTCCTCCCTTCTCATCCGGGCTTGGGAGCGGCAACAGCGGAGTTACTTACAGGCAGGGTTATAGTCACTGCTCATTACAAATTAAATCTTAAAAAATGTTCACAGTAAGAAAATCTGAAAATCAGTGTATAAATAATCATCGATATTCACTCAATAAAGTCTTCCGAGATAGTACTCCTGTTATAAATTGCATGATAAGATTCGTCCGTTCCATCCGGTCCACCAAGGTATTCTTAGAACCCGATGATTTCATGTCGTGCAACTATCAAAACTCCAGTAGTCTAATAACTGTGCCGCCATATGTACATTGAAAGCTGAGTCATCGAAGCAAACCCCCGGAGCATAGCGCAACGTACACATTTTCTTCACAGAGCTAGAAGTGGGCGTGCGATAACTATAGCCAACGCAGTTGAACAATTGATCATATCGTCAAGTCCTGAGGGAACGGACAAATTCGGCGGACAGTCCAGAACTGAAACGTAACTCAGAAAACTGTGTATGAAGTGTTACGGACCTCTATACTTCTCTCGGAGCGTATTCCGAGTTACGCCTGCTCTAGACTGCCCGTCGAGATACCTCTGCTTCCTCAGGACCCGTCGATATATCAATCAATATATCAATAGCATGGTCACGAAATAGTCTCTCCGGAACTAAACCACTCAGGTATATAGACGCTTTGAGGCCCATGCAGTCTGTTTGTTTTTAATGTACTTGCCTCGAGACTCTACCGAGTCCCTTGATATTCAGCACCTGATTCATGAACATATAACCAATAAAGCGTGTTATTCTACATCGTAAGAATTTTTTCACCGAGCTAGATATACTATCAGATGGTTAGCGATAAATGGAGAATAAAGTATTATAAGCCGGTCGAGGCCAATTTCATCTGCCACATAACAAATTTCACGTATTTTCAATGATTATGTTCCGCATACTGAACTGTTAATAATTATACGAACGACCAATTGATTAATCTAACTGGTTGACTCTGATAACCTCATATCTTGATTTTTCCATGAAACAGGCTCGCGATTTCCGTACGATGTCGAGCTGAATACATAAACTTCAAAGCCCATCTTGTTTCACTTTGTCGGTAATGATTCTCACATCACATCATGCATCTCAATATGACGTAGTGATAACGAGTGGAATGAAATGTCAAACCGAAGCAGCCGACGCGAACACGCTATAGCTAGCAGTATCGGGCAATCGATTCTCGATCTGTTACCTTTAAAGATGGCGGCTTGTTTACGTGTCATAAGTGCCATCCAGCAGCGGATGTGAACCAAAGCGAACCAAAGTACAACAACCAATCGTAACCGAGAATTGTCTCAGCGGCCTACTTTACCATGCGAGCGACGTAGTCTAAATTGCAATACAGACCGCCGCTCTTCCCTAATTTTTATACTCATAGCCGCGACCAAACCTGAGGAGACGACGACGGAGACGAAAATTGTTCGAGTGAAACGGACCTGGCAGATCTTTTAAATAATCATATCTCAACTTCTCGTGCATCGATTCAATCGAAATAGGGCTTAAATGAAAGCTTTTTGTGCCGACATTCTAATAATAATTCATAGGATCCATGGATATTGCGAAATGGAAGAAAACAGAGATTCTGATTACCCCCACCACTGCGAACAGCTCGCGTTCGGGTAAATAGACTCGGCGAGTCTACGCGCAGCGTTTAAAATTTTTATTTTTTTTTTAATGTACTTGGCGCGAGACTCTACCGAGTCTCTTGATAATCGTAATAATTATAAATAGAAAGGGTTTAATTCCTGCTTAGATTTGAGGTTGAATAATTGAACGTTTTATGTCCGGCAATACAAGTCCCCCATGTTCGGGCAGACACGTAAAACACGACGGCAAGCCGGAGCAAGCCGACGGTTCTCGACGCGCGAATCACAGTACAATCGTGATGGGCTTGCCCATCACGCAACCGGTTCGGGTCATATGCAGTTTAATACGACATACGGGTCGTTTTAGGGGGGTGGCATTTCTGCCGTCTGAAACAGACGAAAAAAACGAGCGGAAAAAGACTGACGGAAATACATTGAAACACATGTGCAAGGGGGGAAATGAAAATCAAGTGGCACAGCGGTCGGCGTCCTCTGACTGATCACCACCGTGTCTTTAAGCGCAGCATCGCAAAAAAGAAATGGAGAGAGAGGAATTCTTCATTCAGAATTGAAAACGTTGAATTGAATTGTAGAATAATAATCAGAATCATGGTCGCGAAAGAATTTACAAAAAATGAATACCTACATTTGGTAGAATTGACCGCGATGAAGAAAAGTTGGAAAAAGAAATGAAATCTGATTGGTTGAATCTATTGAAAAGTTGAATCTCGACGACGATGCTGGTGTCGCGTGCTGTGGCAAAAATCTGAATGGGGAGAGAGGAAGGTGTTACAGGTTGAACAAAATCGCTATTTGCCAGATAGTTGCCGGGTGAATTATCTGCGGCGTTGCTGCTATCGAAGATTCCCACGTTATCCAGCCAGGGCTCCAGGGTGTATAGGGAATCCAATGTCCGACCTGGAACAAGGTAGAAAGAAAAATACAGATCTAAATAATGAAATTTGTTAGTATTCCATTCAATGTTGTTTCAAGCTTTTATAAGAAAGAAAGAAAGAAAGAAAGAAAGAAAGAAGAAAGCAAATAATTAAATATAATTGAATAATTGAAAAAACGAAAAGAGAACAGAAACAATTTGAATTAAAAGAAAAGTTGAAAACACGAAAAAATTTCTCAAGTTCTAGGAAAATGGGATTAAAAACACAAATTTTCTTACCTATAGAAAAATTGTTTCGCTTAATTCTTTGTATATCCATCGTTGGCTTCTGCTTCAAATCACGTCCACCACTACTATTTATCGTCGATTCGAACGTTAAATAATCGAGAATAATACGGATAACTCACATCACAAGACGCCGTTTATCAACGCCGAAATTGATGATGTCAATACACTCGCGCGGCGTCACTGCTCACACACTCGCTACCCACGCCGTTTTGAGTGACCTTGACTTTTGTCGAGAAATCCTGCTAAATTAAAGTTCGAATACGCAATACGAGTGACGAGTAAAAATTCGAATGCAACTCTACGCATGGAAACAATGAAACCAAAACAAGAGATCGCGCCGTCCTGCGTAAACAAGATCAAATATTGCCGTTGCAACGCACGAGATTCGAAGAATTTAATTCTCTCAATCGCGTCCAACTACACTTGTCGTCAATCCGAACGTTAAATAATTGAGAATAATAGGAAAAACTCACATCGCAAGACCGTTGATCGCAGACTCGTGCGGCGTCCCTGCTCACGCTCTCGCTACCCAAGCCGTTAACGGTTTCGAGTTTGAATAGCAGGAACCAATCAGGAGCCCGCGTTCCCTGCCACCTCTGACGTCACTGCGCCCGTGCCGCCATCTCGTGTTGGGTAGATCGAGATCGAGAAACAAAAGCTGACCGGCGTAACAGCGTCGAGAAACAAATGAATGTGAATGTGATTTCAGATGAGAGATAATATATACATATATATGTATAAAAGGAGCGGAGAAACAAATGAATTCGAAACAAGATTGCGAGTTTTTCTCGTCACGTGCAAGATTTTGCATCGCGATCTTACTTTACGACCAAAGTGAGAAATCATCTATTGTCGTCGCGCGTCGAATCGAGTAAACGGGGTATTCCAATGATGACGATCGGGATATTGGAAAAAAAAAGCGATACGTACTCGGCGATGTATTTAACCGATCGATCCCTCGAGGCTCGAAGTACGTCCGTCCTCCACGGAGTCCGCGACGCGAAAGACGACAACTCCGCTTCAGTTTCCGGTCGTCCCTCGCTTCCTGCCGCCATTTGTTCGTCCGGCCACCGTGGCGCTGCTTTCGCCGCGTCAACGAATGAACCAATCGGTTTTGCATCACATAATTCATGTTTTAGAAAACATAAACTATATTATTGATTAGCATAGAGTAATAATATGATTAGTAATTGATAATATTCTATCTACGTTATCAAAATTAAAAATGTAGTACGAAATTTTCGATTCTAGTACGTTTTGTGGCTCCATCTAGTACGGTGGCAAATTTCAGTCTGGCAACGCTGATCACTATTGCACTTTTGAAAACCAAGCTCGAAAAAATGCCGAAAAAAAATGCCTCGTGTATTGAAAATAAATTGTATATTATTATCAAGATTTATCATCATCGTCATAATGATCCTGATCAAGATTCTCGGTAGAGAAACGAAGACAGATACACACACACCTCACATAATATCTTCACTGCACGCACCCATATATAAACATACTAGGGGCTCCGCCCCTCCGCGCTTCGCGCGGCAACCCCGCTCGGCGCTACGCGCCTCACTTTTCCTAGGACTGGCTGGCATAACTTTTTCTAACCTTCAGTGGCAGTTCTATTTAGTTTAGTCTAATCTTTTCTAACCCTTTTTGGAACACTCACCTTTCATAGGAATGGCTGGCCTAACTTTTTCTAAGCTTCAGTGGCTGTTCTAACCATTTCTAACCCTTTCCGGAACACTCACTTACTTCTTTTCTCTGCATACATTTTGCACGTCGTTTTTAATTAATCTCGCGAGAGACGAAAGCCATCTGGTGAATGTATTTGTAAGGAGCTGTCCAGATATTAGGTACGTGACGCTGTATGGTACAGTGTGGTACACTCCTTTATATATTAGTATAGATATAGATATAGATATAGATATAGAAGTATAGATATAGATATAGATATAGATATAGATATAGATATAGATATTAAAACCTGTACTTGAATAAATATTCCAAAAATATAATCACTGCGTCTTGAGAGCATGCTGGAGTCAGGCTTTACCCACTGTACCCGGTTTTCACTTGTTTTCACTGATATCAAAGCCTACGCATCACGAACGCGAAAAAGAATTACTTAGCGGTATTCTACATATGTATATTGAATTCCGAAGATTTATATTGCAAAACTTCTTTATTTCATGCACTAATAGAGAAATTCTACTGTATTCTGCATAAAATGATAAACGCCCAATATGGCCGCGACCACGAGTTGACATCGACAATTATCATTTTATGCAGAATACAATAGAATTTCTCTATTAGTGCATGAAATAAACAAGTTTTGCAATATAAATCTTTGGAATTCAATATAGAATACCGCTAACTGCTTCTTTTTCGCGTTCGTGACGCGTAGGCTTTGATATCAGTGAAAACAAGTGAAAACCGGGTACGGTGGGTAAAGCCTGACTGCAGCATGCTCTGAAACCCTTCCAAACGAATCCAACGACGAAAGCTAAATCATATCGTCCATCACAAATGCGATAGTTTCGCAATTAAAAAATCCAAAAGTCACAAAAATCTCGACGATCTTAAAAAAATTCGGAAATCTTCATCGATTTCTTCAGGCAGTGGTTAAATCCTGTACGTATTCAATTTACGTTGGCAAATTTAGTTTCAATCTTTTTCCAGTCAGATTATGGTCCCGTAGGTATGTAAAAATCAACGTTCCTCTTTATTTGAAGCAAAACCTGCTTACCGACTGGGGTAATTCGGTTTCTTATCGACGCGGTAACGATTTTTATTTGTAGCATAAGCGGTAGATCGCGCTACAGGTGATCCTGTGCATAAGCAACGAAAATCGCCACTACTTTACCGACCGATGAATATTAGGCTGACGATCTTCGAACTTGTTCAGTCCCAAAGAACGTAGAGAGTGAAGAAGCCTTACTGGAAATAATTCTAAAAACAGTAAACAAATTTGTAACACTTTTCTTATGATCCTCCATAAATTTTTTCAGGCTAAGCTTTGTATCCAACTTCAATCTACCATCGTCCATCTCGAATGATAGACCTAAAAAATGACCAAACATAAACACGATTTCAATTGCGCATAACGAAAGTTCGCTAACCCTGAAATTCCGTGTTTCCGCCCGTCAGCCTTCACGAGGCGTTGATATTCGGGTTTATTGAGATCTGAATCGGGTTCGGGTTTTGGTCCAGTGGTCCAAGCGGCGCGGATGTGGCCACGCCCAGATTCTTTTTATTTTTCTTTCTTCCTTTTTTCTTCAAGCCCGTAGGATCCGTCCTCACCCCGTTGGACATCTCTCAATTTCTCAAATGGTCGGTATAAGGTCGATTCCGATCCCCTGGTCGAACAAATAGGGCGGACAACCGCATCGATCTTGTCTCGAATATTTATGAGATATTAATATTAATACCGAGTCGATACAGATCTTACTCGATGTGAGAACGTCACTGCGCAACCGAGAGCGACGATACCGTCCGATAACTCCGTAATTTGATACTGATTTAAAAAACTAGACGCAGAGTATTCGACACCGATGCAAGTCTGACAGATTATCTGCTCGTCACTTCCTCACAGATTTCTCGTAGGTACTCGGATGAATAATTATTCAGATCAGATACATGTATCTTTTTGTTACGGTACAGGCATTAAAAAGTCACTTTTCCACTTGATTTCCGTAAAGTCGCGCTTTATATCACTGAGTTCTAGATTACGGTATAAAGTCTTTTCACCGCCACTTTGATGCGTGGTTCAAAGTGCGCAGTCCAAAGTTGCGGCATAAAGTTTTTGCCTCAGGCTCGCCGGGAAAAAAAGTCACTTACGCGCATGTCACATAAATAGCTATTTTTTTACACACAATTTTTGTACCCCATGAAGTATTCGTCATAGGAAAAAGTGTTTGGATGACTTTGTACCTTCCGTTTTCCGTTTCTGTTTCCATGAGAATTAAGGTCCAGTAAAATCCCAAGACATACGGCAGCCGCGGTCTGAACTACTATTCACAGACCCGAGCAGTAATTTTGTTCAGCAATTACGTCTACGAGTAGTTGACTGCGGGCAGCAAAATCTTCTCCCTTCGCCTTCGGTTTAATATTATTTCATTTCGCAAAAGTTAAACCGAGCACTGCAGCCTTCTCGTTTCCAAGAAGAAGAATAATAATAATCCCGCGGGGTGAAACGCCGAGATGAAGTGGAGGGTTCCGCTCCTTCCTATGTGAAACAAACCGTGAAGAGGCCCGACACGCGACCGTATGCCAATAATAATTAATTACGAATTTCACGGGTCCACCGCGCCGCGGCCTGCCGAAGAGAGGATACCGCGGTTCTCGGGGCGGAGGCTTATCAGCGAAAGCATGCCTTTGCACTCAGCGTCTTTTCTCGTCACGGGGAGTGCATGGTCGAACAAAATCACGCATATCTGTTTATAAGGAGAAGAATTCTCGAGGGAATATTCGTTATCTCTTTATATTCTCACTTTTTACCTGAACCTCTCTTCGCTCCAAATTCAGCACACCTCGCCTCGCACCTCCGCGTTCCGAAAGGAAACCCGAAGGATCCGCTACGTCATCCTGCAGCCTGGTTCAGGACGAAATTCACACAGTCACATTACACATTCATAGATACACACGATTCGCCCGTAGGCGCGGAGGTGTTTCGTAGAAAGTTGCACGGTCTCTGATCTGGGCTCTGACCTTACCTAACCAGATCTGGTTAACCCGACCTATGTGCGATGCTGGTGCTACACCACCGTTACCGATTCACATTTGTATTCCCGCGGCCGCGACACGGAATCCAAGTGGATATTCATGTGCGGATGCATTCGGTAGCGAAGTGGCTGCAGTTGAAAGGATTCAGTTGTCGGTCAATAAATACGAGCCTCCTCCGAACCAATAAAGAACGATCCGAAAGTCGGTAGCGGAGCTGATCAACCGAACTGTGACCGAGCTTGAGGATAATCTGTGACGAGCTTATGCGGTTGGCATTAGGTTAGGCGAGGTCTTGGAAGCAGCCTTAGGAGGTTCGCTGCAGTCTGTGGGCGTGGGAATGGTGAAAACCGAACAACAGCGTCCCTCACAATCGGGTGAAAGATATCGAGCGACGCGTGCTCCGCAAAAACCTCCAATCGCATCTTTGTCATTCGAAGAAAAGTGCGTTGGGGTATCTGATAAGGCAATTACGGTATTCCTGCGAGTCTCGTGAGAAGACGAGGAGGGAGCGGGGATAATTCGATTCCTCGTAGACACAGAAGCCGTTTCTGTGGATGACATTTCGCAATAATGAATTTCACATGAATCAGAACCCGCAGTCGTAACGTTTCATGGTCTGATATGTATCGTTGTCTATGAGATCCGAGAACACTGTTTCGATAAAATCTTGACCTCTCGACTGCCTGGGTGGCCCCAGGACTCCCTCGATCCTCGGACCACTCGAGCGCATGTTTTCTTTTGGTGTAGGTCGCATGTAGGTATTATGCAGCCCACGCACAGTCCCGGGTTTCCATTTTTAACTCACTTCACATCATCTCGGATCCAGTCTCCCAAGAACAAGGTTCTCCTCTCGAATTCGATAGACGCCTAACGCATACAACGCGGATTCTACTCTATTTGCTCGAGGATTCGAGGAACCCTGATTAGAAATTCCAGTCTCTCATTACGACCGCGGGACTGTGCAGAAGAACCTGAAGACCGCCTTCGCGAATGTTCTCTCGGTGAGTGATAGGAGGCTAGGCTAGGACATTGATGTGGATCGTCCTTGAACCGAGTGGATCAGGTGCGTGAGACCGACAATGCGAGATTGGATCTGTAGATAACAATAGTAGCTATAGAATAAGAAAAAACCGACTAGACAGATTCGTTCGGAAGATCAGTTACGAAACAGTAAAGAAAATTGGAGGGTGATCGACGTTCTCGTAACTAATTGAGCGAACTTCCCCTTTGAGTTAATCCGAATTTGTAATTAGTTCGGAAACGAAGCCGTATATTTTGAAAAGTAGGGACGCACCTCTCGCTCCTCAACCCCTCTTCCCTTACGTAACACGATTACGTAACTATCGTATCACCCGGCCAGTTATACCTTCTAAGCTGAAATACACTGAGATGTATGGTATACATTCATTTTTTGATCACCAAACAACCGCTTTGGCTGAACTGTAAGCCGTGGATGACTCTCGCTCTCCGAATATCGCTGTTTCCTGTTAGCGTAGCGCCTTTCTCCGTAGGCGAGGTCGCTCGCTTTGTTTCTTTTTCTTTATTTATTTTTTTTTTTTCCACGAACTCGTATGTCGGTAGATTTTAGTATCGAGAGTGTATTATAGTATTCGCGATTCGGACACGCATCCCTCCTCATTGCGAAACGAAAACGTTCGTACAGTGGGACAGAGTGGATTCAAGTGCCGCAATCCTGTGTGAGGCAATTTTTGAATATCCTAGGGAGACAATCGACGGTGATTACTGTCGTTTGGTCGTATCCGCGGGTATGTCGCGATTATCGGAACGTCAAACTCGAGAGACTCTGTGAGGTGCGTGTATGTAGATTTTGGTATGTTATTTCGGAACTATTCGAATTTGAGGTATGTGTGTAGAGTTTGATTTCCCAACAGGTCCAATGGTAATTTTCCCATCAACGAGCTCCTCGAACGATGACAAATCACGTTACTTGAATCATCTGTTCTATCGTACGATAATACCTCCTTTCCACCACCAATTATGCAGATTCAGTGAATCCTAATCAGAGACGTGGGCCTCGAGAGAATCGCCATTTTTCGCGGATTGAGACGTGGCTTCGATCCCGTTATCTCGACTCGTCGGATCGGCTCTACCCCAAAAATTTGAATCATGTCCGAATAACAAGAGCGTAACGAAATCGCTAAATTATTCGACTCACGTATCACCCGGGTTGGCATCAGCGCCCTTTGCGCCGTGCGTACAACGGCCCGAGTTTCCTTGCGTAAAAATTCGGTGCCTTTGTGTTCCGTAACAAGATCTATATTCCGTTGTAGCGTACGTACGTATTGTATCATACACAGCCTGAATTTAAACTCGGTGTCTCTTTATACATTTTTAATCGACGAATCTCTGCGGTAACTTTTCCTCCTCGAGCCCGTTCCGTTGAAACCGTTTTTTTTTTATCGGACCACGACGATAAACCCTGACCAAAAGAAAAGAAAAAAAAAAGTCACAGCGTGCAATTGTCTCCACAAAAAAAAAAAAAAAAAATGAACAACTGATATCTTTTAAACTAACGTCACTTCGTTTCGTTTCGCAATATCCAACGCTTTCTTCTATGCGTGACCGGAATGATAAAATAAATCTACGTTTGTCAAAGCGACGAAAGTCTCTCTGTCACCGATGTAAGAGAAGAATTCGCGGAATAGTACGCAAACCGCTTTATATACCGTGTGATTTCGTGGATGGTCACTATTTGGACTCCTGAGTACACGCAACTCAGATGACACCGATCGTGTTGGTGACCAATCACGCATTCTGCTTTTTATCCAGCAACGATTAACGTCGTCTCAGTCGCATATACCCAGGAGTCGATCCACGGTGAGCATCCACGAAATCACACGGTATATACTATCCTAACAAATAGCATCGGTGCGACAAAAGAAACTTTGCGGCATAAATCGCGGACAGCTTCGCAGGACGTATGACGGGGCGTCTAGTTTAGTAGCTAACGTCTATCTATTTATCGGGGTGTTGGAAATAAAATATCGATCGCCGCCGCTCGCGTGTGGCAGCCGAATCCGTTGGTATACGTGCGAGTATACGCTGCATCTTGAAGGCACAGCGAGTATATGTGTGTGTTTATTTATACGTAGGTACGTTAGCCCCGATCAAGGCGACATATGTCAGCCGGGGAGACCTGTCAGCCCGATAAACTAGTTGAGCGATGGACTTGACTGGCATTATGTAACCGATAGAGGATTACTTTTATCTTCTTTTTTCGTTCACTGCAGCGTCCAGTGCAGCGCCTTTTGTTCGTACGGGACAGTGTCTCTGTATACATCTCCGCGTCCCAGGGGAGCACTGACCGTTTTCGCTCTGAGATACGCGAGATACGAGATCGCGAGGTCTGCTAATTTTTCTGCCGACTTTGGACTTTCGTTACGCTCGCTCATTTTCAGATCTGGGGCGTTGATACCACCCCACGACTCTGTTATATTACATTCGTATCATATCCCGATTTCATTCCAAAGGGTGTCGAATTACTTGAAAAAATGACACCGCGGGGGGAGAGAACCTACGAGAATGTCAGACTTCGGTCTTGATACAGCAGCTGCTCGCACTTGGTAAACTTGGTCAAGCTCAACCTTTACGTTAGTAATAGGATCCTGCCACGCATAAAAGACTGGAGCAAACAAACGTGAAATCGTGTTATCCAGCCTCGATCTATCCGCTTCTAGTCTTGCTCCGTTTAATCCAATATTTCAGCTCCGCCCAACCCGCGTCCACGTCCATGCCACGGAGCTAATTGGTGCGCTGAACGTCATTCAACGAACTGATTGTGAGAAACGTCTCAGAACACAAATTACTTTTTCTCTCGTATGCGACTCTGCGGTTCGGAACGAGGAAGGAATGCAAATACTGGACCTGGACCGCTGGGGGTGGCTGGGGGATACATAAACTCAGGTGAATCTCGAGCCGGCAACGCCGCCGATGACGTCATCGTCCATTTAACCGAGGTTGTTCTACCTCGGAGCTTTTCGTACTTGCGAATACACCGTGCATGTGGAGTCCTTTTCGCGTAAAATATCACCAATTGGTCTAATTGCCTTTTACGAATGCTAATGGACCGAGTCAATTCTGTACCTTCGCGTGCGTTTCTCTGTTTACCAATTTTCGTTATTCTCGGCAAACGTAATTGCAGGGCCGCTATTAACGAAACCAGGGAGCGGAGTGATAATGATATTGATGATAAACTACTGCAAATTGGGCAAAAAGAACTTCTTGGACCATGTCCAAGGCGAACCGACTCTGAGGCGACCAGTATTTGATCGGGAATTCGTGCAACAGCTAGGCTAGAGCACACTGTGAGATGCGGAGGGAGATATCGAATTAGCGATTCGTTCCGGTGGCATCCGTGACCCCGTGATCCGACCGATCAATTATTATCGTTTCGTGAGAGGAGTTGACGTGCGAAATCGATTTGCGTGCATTACCGAGTCTGTAATTTTCATCCCCCGAGTATCCTCGGTCTCGTTGATCGGAAGCATCGTCGCGGTTGATCACATTTCATCATCACTCTCACTTCCGACTCTGCCACGACACGATTACGGTCGCTTAAATCTATGAATAAATAAACGCCCGATTAGCTATCCAATTAACATAACACACCTGCACGAGAGTCGTGCGTGCCCAGGCCTCATCCATCACAAACCAGCAACGCGCGTCGCGTTCGACTATTAATACCATTACCAACCTGCCATGGCTCCATGGCTCCATGGCTCCGAGTGTCAAGTACTAAAAACACCGATCGAATTTGTGTTTTGAAAGATTCTGTCAATGCCGAAACGAAGTCCGGGGTTCCGGTTGTCAAAACGATCAGAATCTATTTTTCCCAGGTGACGGTGTGCCGGACGAGAAGAGAGGAAACCCGGGCAGGACGTCGTTAGGTAACGAGGAGAGACCGACGACCAGCGAGCAACGAGTTGTGAGCTTAGATTCCTATGTTTCTTTTATTTCATTCTACGTTCTGTATATCTCTATTTATCTCTAGGAGCCACGGAGCCTTGTAGCAAATAGTTGGGTATACAGAGAGAGATGGTAAAAGAGAGGAGTGAAGTGAAGTGAAGTGAAGTGAAGAGAAGAGAAGAGAAGAGAAGGTTACCACCGCGCCACCGCCTCCCACGATCCTTGCTTGGCGTATTGTGAGTACCGTAGTAACCGCCCGGGCATCAAGGAAGTCGATTTACCGATCTCAGATAGAAACCTGTTAAAGACCGTTCATCGATTTTAAGATCATAGATTAGGTAAAACAGCGTTAGTTTACCTAATGGGATTAATTATTGCGAGAGTCTAATGCCTCCCACCCCCGGCTCGTAGGATGTTGCCGTTGATTATATCCGAGCGTGCTCGAAACGGTATCTTTCAATTTCAACTAGTCGAGTATTTTCAGTCGAATATTACCATTTGCTCGTCAATTAAATTGGATAAACGAGGTAATCCCGGCTTACAGTCGATCGCAGAGTAGGTATTAGGTATCCAGGTATCCAGGTATCCAGGTAATACCAAGCTTCGTGACTATCGGATCTCGATCGGGTTTCAGCCTGTCAATTAGCTAAACAAATCATGTTCGCACGATGGAAACTCGACTCGAACAATCTCACCGGAGTCCCTGGTGTTAATTGAGGACTCAATTCGGGTATTTTAGAACCTTGGCTCAGCTGCGTGATCGTATCTCCGAAAAACCAAGATCGTGACCATCCATCCCGCAACGGAATTATCTCACGCGTTATACACACTCTGGATTAATCGACGGCTATGATGCGCGAGGATGGTATGAAATTGCCTCGCCGCGTGATACCCTTTATTCAATTGAAATAACGTATTTTAATTTTATCGCCAGCATATTTTGTAAAACGCAATTCTATCTCCCATGGTGCGTAAGTGACTTTTCATTTTCATGATTACACCGGGAATATAGAGACGCCGTTCAAGATCACTGTCGCTCACGGTATAACCAGTTACACGCAACCATCCTCTCTGTATATAATGACTCTGCAGAAAATCACTGATTCAAGATTGTACTCGTTCCCTGTACGTTTTCGATCATGACCTTCTACGGTTACGAACCCAAAAAAAAACAAAAAAAAAAAAAACAATCAAATCAACTAACGGTACGAAAAAAATAACGTCAAAATTTTCGAAGGCTCTGCGAAATGGTGAAATTAAAATTTGAGTCCGCGGTCTCGTTGTTTGGAGGGGAAAAGGATCGAGCCGCTCCGCGGTGCCTCGAGAGAGGGAACACCGGCGGGCAGCGGCACCGCGGCACCGCGGCGGCGGGGCAATCTACTTGTTGCATTGTATCACGGTTATGGTGGGCAACGTAGCCTGGGTCCGTACACGCTCGACTGGAAGTAAGGAAAGGAAGGCAGAGTCACGGTGTGCGACGTATAAGCCAAGAGGAGAGAACCTCGCGTAAGAAACCTCGGCTGAGGAGCGGGTAGCGAGAGACCGACGCAACGGGTCCCAGAGTCCGGGCAAGCCAGGTCCTCCGCCGGTTCTCCGCCGGTTCTCCTCCGGTCCTCCAGTCCTCCTCGGCCCGTCGCGGTTGCCCTACGTACGCCCACGTTTGTTTACGAGTCGCGCCTTCATCGAGTGTATTTCGTACCCTTGTGAATGGCGCGCGTGTCCCGGGGGCGTCGCGGGGGCGATGAATGAGGAGTTGATATCACAATTGTCACAATTGTCGGCAAATCTGCGAATCTTTCCGTCGTTCAACTTTGGTGCGGTTTCGCTGTCACGTTGTCGTAAGACTGCGCTCAGGCGGTGGGTAGAAACGGTCCAACCTCACGGACGAAAGTGAATTTTGATAAACTAGAGTCGAAACTAATCAGTGAAAATTCTGCATGCTCGAGTGATGGAAATAGAAAAGAAAGCACCAGGTAAACGGTCTTGGAATTTGGATACGTAGGATCTGACCGTCCCTCGACCAGAGTCAAGTGTTTGCATTTCCACTACACCTTCGCGCAGGATGTGTGCGGGGTGTACGGCTACCTGTGTAACCGTATGAGAGGAGGAAGCCAGGAGTCGGCACTCGAGGACCGGTCCGCGGGCCAGCCGCCGTTACGTAATCGGGTGCATCGGGCATCGGGCATCGGGCCCCGTAGTGTCGGGCCTCGAGAATCCAGATAAGGTTCTTCGGTTTTGAAGAAGGGCTCGCCTGAGTTGGAGCGGTACCGCCTTGGGCAACGGAAAATCGTCGCCACCCGCCCGATGCGATAGGAGAAATGGCGGAGGAGGGACCCGGCCAGAGCGGTCCTCAGAGGGGCGAGCAGTGGTTGCCAGCACGGCAGAGATCGGTTCCGGAAAAGGGGGAAAAAAGGCCGACGGCGCTGGGCAGCGGTGCTCTTCACTTCATCAGAACCAGGAGCAGCATACGGAGAGAATTGAAACGACACTCCAATCAGTAAGTCGGCGTATAGACTCTCTTCTATTTGCATATAATCTCGTCGGTTTACTCCGAGACCAGAGTTCCCGTCGTAAATACGACGGATATGGTCAGAGTGTGGGATGACGCTGCGCGGACGTCATCCATCCGTAACCGAACCCCGAGTCGATGGAAATCGAGATAAAAGCTTCGATTCTGGCCGTTCAACTTTTCCACATGAACTTTTTTTCCTCCAGGTTTTCGGAAACTGTGAGAATGTCCTTCGGCTCGCGTGCAGCGTTCGGTATAATCGTATGGGAGTAGGTATCGAAGGTTTAATGAAGGTGGAATGGCTCGGCTCGATCAGAGCTTCCGAGAAGCGAGCCAGGGGGCCATCGCCGTGCCGTGCCCGAATTTTAATCGTTGCAACTGTATTTTTACTTTGTGCAAGCTACCCCGCCGGGTTGCTCGTGTAATATATGAATACTTTAAAGTTCAAGCGCTTCGTATATCCTCGACCCCTGCAGAGGGAAGTGAATTACCGAAGAGATCGACGTATCGATTCATAAACTGTTGAAAAAGATCTTGAAATTTCATATTTTTGTCTTAGTATTGCTTCGCACACATTTTTATGTAACTTAATAGAGAAATTTCTAACAGCTCATCAACAATTCGGTCAAGCTCTCTCGACACAGAGATTAAAGTTTCTGTACTAATTTTACTGAAAATTGGATTGAGGAGCCTTAAAAAAACTAGGCTGATCGATAGAATGGGACAAAAATAGAAAGACAAGGTGGTAACACCATTGTTAGCTGGTATTCCGGTCCCAGCAATGCGGTATCGATCAATCAGCAATCTCGACACTTGAGAATAAAAACGACGAAGAGAATCTCGAGGAATGCTAATGAGTAATTAAATTAGATTGCAGCCTCAGGCGAGTATTGTGATGGAGGTTCGATGAAAAAAGCATGAGTGACAATAAGCGGTTCATTTAGGCTTCTATTTCTCTCTGAAAGGTAGTCATTAAATCGCGTGGACGATAAGGAAGAACGATTATTACATCGAAAGAGAGGAATTATCACCCTCCCCGGTGACGAGAACGCCTCGAAATGACCGTTCCTCGAGAACATAACTGTCACTTGAAATTGCGGTGAAATTGGCTCGCAGCTATTCGGGATGCCAACGAACGAACGAACGAACGTCTCAAGTTTTATAGAGTTATTTCGTTCTCATTATTTGAGAAGCATTTTCGACCCTCGCCATCTACTCGACGATATTTCGACAAGAAACGCACGACCAGACCCGACAAGGTGTTGCCAGAAGTGGAAGATCCTCGTCACTTTGGGTGTCAGGGTGGGAGATAAGATCGTAAAAGCGTCGATAAATAAGCCGTCAGAAATCGTTAGTGGCGCGAATTGTATTAGCCCTAGCTGACAAGAATTATAGAACGAGTAGATAAACTCGTGCAAATGACTCCACTCTCCACTCTCCACTCTCCACTCTCCATACTGACACTGCTCACATTACCCCTATAGTATTCCACCGCTCGGTCCGTCACCCATATATTAACCATTTGCACGACTATCCAATTTTCCTTTCCTCTCGTTATTGTTTTTGCTGAAACCGAACGTGGCGAGCGATGACGCAATTTTTCTTACCGCGTGGGTGGCTGCTGCATAGCTTAGCTGCAGTGATATCGCGATAAGCTGTATATCAATCGAACAACGAGCAGGAAACGTTGGCCGCTGCCACAACGGTAACAGTTTTGAATTTTTACTCAATTTAGTTCGGTGCAGTGACAATTAGTCTCGTTCGATTGTCGGCGATCGTAAAGAGAGGCAATTGTCGTCAATTTGTCAGAGACGTCGTTGATTACGGTAGGTTTAAATTGCGTCGGTTAATATCACCCTCCGGCTGTTTGGGGTCATTAAATTTTACCATCAAGTGTAATAGACCGTCTCTTGTGAAATTTCTAGCTCCATTTCTAGCAATAATCATATCAGATTGTACCGCCAATTCCAGCAAAGTGCTGAGACTCATTTTACGACAAACCTCCTATCCGCGCAAGAGAGAGACTCTTAACTACAAATTGTAGGCATCGCATTACCGCGAAGTCGGTAACACTCTGTCCATCCCGCAGGTATGTATGCACAAAGCGGTTGCAATTGTTTCCACAATCATCCTAATTGCTATATCTTCTGGCGATTATTTTACTAACTGAATAAGAAAAAAAGGTCGTAGATCTTCTCTGCGAGATGGACGCAGGAATCAGACCCTTGATCACCACGGTTGATTGCACCGTCCGGCGTCCACCGATGCTACATACGAGCAGGAATGTCAACTATTTCACACGCACGTTGAATCGTACGGTCTACCGGTTTTATGCGTTCGGCAGGACCAATAAGGAAATGGTATAGACTAGCAATAGCGATGACAATCTACAATCTTTACCACGCCGGGTTGACGCATTAGGTAAAAAGTGAACAAGACCATTTGAGATAGCAGGTGTGACAGATGAAGTTGAAGCTAGCATAGCAGCCATAGTTAGCAGCCAAATGCACTGAATTCAATTGAAATCAGACAATGAGGCCCAAGTATCACAATTTTGTGAGATATTATGCAAAGTGAATTTTTTTTTTTTTTTTACATGAATGAAGACATGAATCAGAAGCTTGAAGTATTTAGGACTTTCGTTACACTGTTAAAAATATCTTGAAATTCCTTATACAAACAGGAATGAAACCTACAAATCCTGGTGATTTAAATGAAAGCAATGTAAAACATCATGAAATTTCATATTTGTGTCTTAATATTGAAAAAACATACCAAGTTTTCAATCACTGCATCTCAATATCGATATGGTTCTATTAAATTTAGTAAACTGTTTTGGAGATTCAAAACATACTATGATTCTTTTTTAGTATTGAGTCACAAAGGTATGTCAGTCCATTATCAATAATCCATCCAATAAAAAGCTTGAAATTTTCATTTTTTGGTTCATTCTGTAATATTTTATGATCCGATTCAGCAATCATTGTAGCAGTGGAAACCCATTTTTTAATGGAAATTATCATGAATTTTCATATCATATGAGTATTCAGCCGAATTTTCGAAACATTCTGTACATGAAATGTTAGAATATTTTTGGATTTTCAAAACTGTTATATGAATATTCGAATATTGAAAAAGTTGAATTTTAAAATAAAAAAAGTATATGTCAATAGCTTAATACATTTTTATGAAACTTAATGCAGAAATGTCTAACGGTGTAAAGTTGACTGAAATAACGCGAAATAATCAAAGACCGTTATTCAATGATTTTGGTAAATTGAATCGAAATATCGTCGCCAGGGATCGAAGCAATTACCACTACTCACGGTTTGATAAGTATGTCTTATATCTCGCCGGTTAATTATCGTTACTTTCTTAATTGTTATCACATCGCGTGATGTACCTGGGCGATAATACCCACGGCCACGGCACAAGAGTTTCCAGTATCCTGGGGCAACATTTCACGAGAGGCGCGGGTAGAGAGAAGAAATAAAATTCTATATACCACATGTATATATGTACACGGTATAGGTGATGCGATACCTACGTTCAAAGACCGTAAATAAAAATGAACAAAAAATTACGGCCAAAAAGTAATTGAAAAACGAGAATTATCGTTACCGCCTATGTTTCGTGCGGCTTCACGCGGCGAGGGAAAGGGAAAAGGGAAAAGGGAAAAGGGAAAAGGGAGAGAGCATGATCAGCTCGAAAACCGGCCACAAGAGTTACTTCGTGCAGGTCCGTTTCGCGGACGATGACGGGGGTGGGGGTACACCTTCAGGTACACAAACACTTCCGTGTTGTTCGACTAATGAATCGCCTTATGCCGGCGGCTAGCCCTTCCTCGCACCCTTTGCATCGTCGAGTCTTAAGTCGGTCCACAATACCCGTCTCCTGTCGAGAGCCGGGTTTATTTCGCAGCAGCCATACCACGCGGTGAGCTCGCTCTCGAATCATTGCGCTTCTCATACTCACATATTTATGAGCCTTCTAGCTGTACCTTGGCAAGGGTCAGATCTTATCGATGGGATTCTGTCACGCGTTTAGGAAAAACTGGTATACTTTATACCGACTGAACTAGAACTCTGTCTTCTTTATTTGCAATTTTCTCAACCTACCTACGTTATACCCGGACGGGAAGGAGATCTAGGCTCGTATCCTGGGTATGGATTTCATGCAAATGTACCGAGAAGCGCAAAGTGCTCATTATACGATATTTCTGTGGCATTACTCACCGCGTCTGCTAACTGACGTAACGAGAAAGTGTCATTTGATCTCTAAATCCCCCGGGCTTTTCTCAAGTCAAGTTCCCCTCGCCGGAGAACCGGTACCTATAATGTACGGCATGTGTATGTAGATCCGTGTTAGTCGGTTTAATCGTCATCGTGCACAAAGTGCATAAAGTGGATAATTACGCTCGGTGCAAAATGAGCAAGAAATTCTATTCGAAAGGAGCTAGCCGCGGTGAGGTGGTGAGAGATTCGTTTGTCAGTAAAACTGACGTCGAGACTCCTCGACGTGTCGCGAGGTGGGTATACGCTGCCTACTTAATGTGGGTGCTGAATAATGTTTTCGGAACTCGCGACTGATAGTCAACGCGGTTTAAATACGTGTTTCGCGACACGTTACCCGAGCTGATTTACCACCCAGAGTCGAGTCCCCGAGGATCTTGCTTTCCATTTTATCGCCTCTCTCACTCCAGGCGCAAAAGCTCGTATACAATATTCCCATCCACGTGCGACACCCAGGGTTCCTTACCTACGTGTTCTGTCATTTCATATATTACGTGGGATACGTTACACATGCAAGGGAACGAAGGTCTCATCTCGTTTAACATTCCGCTCGTTCGTTCGATCGTCCATCGATGGTTAGAGATTTCAAACGGAACTCTAAGACGGTCCTGAGGCGCGGTGTCGTGCCCGTGGTGCGGAGTCTGCAGATACGACGACTACACCGTCGGAGCACCGCGCAGCGTTTCCAACGGTTTATCAAACTTACCCAGCGATACAATCGGAGGCAGAACCTGAGCGCATATGAGTAATGGTTCAAGAACCAGGCTTCGGGGTTCTCCCGGAGGTCTGTACCGAACTATTTATAGCGATGCCATGCCGAGGAACGATCTTTGGAGCGTTAGGATACGAGGCTACCTACTATGCCCGTGCCTCTGCTCGAACTGGACCACGAAGAGTCGGATCACAACCTGTTGGAGACTACGCTGCCGCTGGCTGTCGTATGGAATTCAAATTGCGTCGAGAACTGCAGGTCATGGTAGCGGTAGCGGTAGCTCGATGCGACCGATAACCAGGACCGAGGACTATTTTTTACCCCCGTAGAAAAAGAACATCAACATTCCCTTCACAAATGACCGCGCGACATCGACCATAATTATGTCTCTGGACGGTGAACTCATCCTCCGTTTCGAAGCACGGCGTCATTCCGTGTCGAAATGGCCGGAGGTCTGCCGAGTGGCCTCTCGATCTTTTGTGTCAAGTCAGCCGTCTCGTGCTGTCCGAATTTTATGACGTCGCGGTTTTGAAGAGTTCAAAAAACGATAAGATTTTATCGGACCCATTAAGGATGTAGTCCGGGTTGAAGAAGCCCAAAAATAATGCGATTTTCAAATAACTTTTTATGAGGATTTCTTTACTAAATACATTCACCTATAAGCAGCGAAGATCCAATCCGAATATCATTTTCAAACTGTTCTAATCCAAAGCGACGGTGATAATCTGTGAAAATTGACCAATTACTCAGCTCAGAATGAGAGTGATACATAGGTATATCTCACAAAGAGTCAAGAGTGATGAGAAACTTGGAACTTGTCATCGTACCAAACTAACACCAAATATAAAACAATATGAGTTTACTTGGACTACTATTTTTCTGGAGTTCTCAATTGATATGCAGTTTTACCTTTTACAAATCTTGGATTATCTCAAAAAATATATTTTTGGGGTTTTTTACCAACGCAACTACTGGACCAATCGTTTTGAAGTTTTTAGGGTACTTTATTGCACATTAGGACGTATCAAAAACATTTTGCCGGATCGACAATAATTGCGATTAAAAAATCGCGATGTTGAACTGCGGCAGCTGTAGTTTTTTTTTTGTTTGTTTTTTATCCGATTCAAAAAATTCAAAAACCATAATTTTCTATATGAAAGTACGCTGTCAATGAACCGAAAAAATTGAAAAAGTTGAAAATTGTAACAATGGCGGCACTCAGAGCAAAAAGATCGAATATTCACCAAAAATGTGTGCAAGGTGTGCAATTATGTGCCAAAAAATCTTTGGATGAAATGAATCGGACAAATAGTGTTTTTTGATTTATCGCTGCCGCAAATTTCAAAATGTAGTTTAGCTACAATTGGTTGCGGACTGCTGCTGAGCACTTATTATCGAATAAAACAAATGTTTCCCATGCCTTCAGATGTACAATAAAGTACCCTGAAAATTGCAAAACGATTGGTAAAAAAAAAAATCTCGAAATTTTTCGTCGTTTCCCGCCATTTATATATGTATATCCCCCCTTAACTACATCCTGAAGTAGCTAAAAAGTACTCGCGTGTACGGTTGGAATGTCACAGTGACGTGAAGAGCAACGATTACGAATTATTGCCCGAGGCTATAAAAACGTGGACACAGTGTCGTTTGCGGAAAGTAGCGGGGAGCGAGGTTAGTTAAGGGCCTGAAAGATGCCCGGAGGGTATCCGACTCGGAAGGTAGAAGCACAGAGCACCCCTGTCTTGGCCCGTGCAGAGGTCACGGACATTCCCCGCTGCTGCAGCCTTATAAATCTCCCCTCGTGTCCACCAACACTTTCGTACATCCCGACTAGTGTGCGCGAGGATTTTAGGTAGGTGTACCACGTACGGTGCAGAAGGCGAGTCGCGAATACTCGCGAATAAACCCGCCTACGTTTTATTCTTTCGTTGGCACCACGGGCATCTAAGAATAAGAAAATAATCGGTCTGCCCGTGCCTGCATAGCGCTGCGCTTTGCAGCGGTGCGACGGACGTATCGGAGCTGAATTTTATCTCCTCGATAACGCCACAGGCTACGTACCTTCGCGGCTGTATTTATCGCTGATTATTTATCGAAAGCCCCTCGGACATTCGAGAGTTCATATTTCTCTTCTATACCCCGTACACAGGGGTAATTAGAGAAAAACAATCAACAAAGAAGTTAACAAGTTCAAGTTTGAATCTCATTCTATTTATAGCCGCTAATCCCGCGTAGGTTCGAGGCCAGTAAACGTAAATACGTCAGCATCGTCGTTACGCAAGATCCTCGGATGAGTTTGGACAGCGTGACTGCATCGGAGACAAACTTTCTATTCGCCTCACACCCGCCCAGGTAAATACGGTGTTTAGGGTCTCAGGCTCCGCGTTCCGTCCTTCGGCCACGTTTTTAGCCGCGGCTAGACCATCGAGACGGCGAAACGGTCCGGGGCTACTCGATAAGCCCCAACGATTCCGAGTCCGTTGGGACTTTCCTATGGGATCTGTCTCGCCGTTGCGCAACGCGCTCCTATAATAACGTGGTCGACTTACTTCGGGACTTTCCTCGACCCGGACGAGAGCCAGTCGAGCGTCAAGGCCGTTCCTTTCGTCAGGGATGTCCGGCTCCGATACCTCAGCTATAATTAATTGGACGTTGTCACGAGGCACACTGACTCTCCTCGAATTGTGAAAGAGCGGGTCGACCCGGTTCCTGGGCTACGAGAATGAAGAAAAGAATCGGTCGAACTTTGGCTAGGATCGGCGATTTATCGCGTTTAAGAACTGACCGGCGCACCTCTGCCTTCCTAAACGGAGTTCGTGACCATTGTTGGGCGGGTATGTCAGGGAGTTTTGACCCGACCGCGTGACCCAGGCCGCGAGGGAGGTGAGGGGTCCTACAGCCTTCGCGGGAAATGGAGCGGACTGATTACCCAGCGGTTCTTGGCCACGTAAACGAGTTGTGGAGTAGCTATGGTAGAATAGAGGAGGCAGAGGTGATGAGAGGGAGGTCACGAGATCTGATTTCATAGCGAGTGTGTAGACCGCAGAGGATCGACCCCAGCCCTAAAAAGCATCTGCCGCGGACATGAATCTCGCGGGCGTTGGGAGAAAAAAAAGAAACGACGGTCGTTTTGCGCTCTTCCTACACGGAGCGTCGGTCTTTAATGGCTAGCAAAGGATTACGAGAGACGCGATCTCGTTCCAGCCCACACCTTTTCAAGGGTCTCCCAAAGGCCAAGGGACCGAGGAGAGAACACGGTTGTACAGCTCTCCTTTAAGTACTGGCAATAAAGGAGACAAGCAATTCGAGAGAGTTAGTATCCTCGAAATTGCCTCAGCTCTAGTTTGCACGGATGAGAGGAAAAAAGAACGCCTGCTGAGACACGCGTATCGCGAACGAAGAAACCGAATATAGGTACCGGAAATGTAGATGCGGCGAAATAAGGCGATCAATCGTTCGACCCGTAAGAGCGAGTGGACCCAGCCCAGGCGTAGTCACAAGTTTAATACGACTCTCGGAGATTGCGATGCGGCCATTTGTTTAGCTCGCATTACGTGTTGACCCTCGGAGCCCGGGGTCGAGCCGGAAACGTCGGATGGCCTGCATTTCTCCAAAGATTACCACACGCTCGAACGCTAATGTAGGTATCCATCAAATATCTCATTCGGCGTTTCGCCTGCAAAGAGTCGCGGTCGTACTTTGAAATCGGCATTGTTTCTCCATAGGGGGTAATTGCGAGTAATTGCGGAGGGTTTTCGTGCGCGGTAGCCATCAGAGCTTTTATTTTCATCTTAACTAAAATAATCGCCCATTTACGGATTATTGACACTTGGCCTTGGTCGGAGGATATACACGGCGAACGAAAAATACCAATTACCCACAGTTCTCTATTTCCTCGAACTCGAAGCACAAAGCAGCAGACATCGCCGTCTAATAATTGGTACACAACGAACCGAAGGTGAACCACCTCTGTACCGCGATATTCCAACGTACCCAGAGTCTAGGATCCTCCGCAATCAGGAGCAGTGCGAAACGACCCTTCATCCTGGGTGGGACGCCTGGCATTCAAAGTGACACCTTGACAGCTCTACAACGACAATCCGCGGTGCACGTGCCCGTGGGTATGTTCCGCATATTTTATTATTCTACCCTCCGCTAGGTCTCGCGGTTGCGCCGTGGCGGATTTCATACCTGTGTTCCCGCACACCTACCGATTGCGAGAGCCTTTGGCCTCTGGGTCTCGTTACGAGACGGCCGCGGCGACGGTATTTGATATCGCCCGCTCGTAAAGCTGCCGCGTAAAATATAGAGCTATCCGACCAATTAACCCGAAAGGGGTCAACGACACTTTAAACAATCGAACGGTGGAAATGATCGTTTAATGATTCGTTATTCGCGATTAATTCAGAGAAGTCTGGAGCGGAACGAGCAGAACCACGAGAAAACTGGAGGCTGAGGAAGAACCGATGCGTAAACACGTCCCACTTAACATAATTGGGTTTAAAAAGTTTTAATGGACTGCATAGGGGAGACGCGTCTGGTCAAAACAACTTTCTCAATAAGGAGTTGAGATGATGTATTTCATTCTTGCGGAAGGGGAACTCTTTGTAGATGGAGGATCGGGTGACACTGATTTCGCATTAAGTGCAGTTGAGTATGCACGCAAAGATGGAGCAGGATGGAAGATTTGAAAGAAAAAAATGTTACAAGTACCTACAGAAGAGCGTAAAAGAGTAGGAGTCTGACAATGAAATGAAGAAGGCAAGGAAGGAAGGAAGGAAGGATAAGAATGAAGAAGGCGTACAATGCAGATTGCCAAGGACATGCGGTATTCAAATGGTCTCGGTGCTGCCGCCAGTACAAACATTTTTACAGACCTGTGGGCTCCTGGAGCTAGTTGCTGGTAGTACAGAAGTTGCTACACAACTTGTACTTTTTATTCTACCTCGACGTTCGTATACAGAAGCATGACGCGGAACAAGGAGGACCTGAGATATGCGGCATAGTACCAGCCGTAGTATCCGTACAACGAGAATAACGAAACTTGACGTGGGCACACACTCTTTGCTCACTTATTTATTCATTCAAAATATGTACCGTTTCTTGTTCGGGATGGATTCTGAAAAATAAAAACCCTTATCCCGCATCACGTCAGGATTTCTCATAATGATCCTCCTCCTCCTTCTTCTTCTTCTTCTTCTTCGTCTTCTTCTTCTTCTCAATTCACGAGCATCAATTCTTGTTCTCGTGTACAACGGTTAAGGATCTTGAGGCAACGGATATTAGCATTGCCGACGATCCATAGATCCCGTTAAACAAAGCGTTGGAGGCCCGGTCACCTCTCGACCTATGCCCTCTGGACGAGCCGATCCGCCACGGTACGTGTTTTGCTCCAGATTCTCGCTGTCCTTCCGTCTCGTCGAGGCTGAGGCTGATGCCGAGGAACGGTCAGCTCGAACTCGAACTCGAACTCGAACTCGAACTCGAACTCAAAGTCTCTCGAGGAGTCGCACGTGAATTATTCCATGCGATTATCTAAATGGATCTTAATGCGTGGATGGTGGATATACACAGTCGGACGGGATAGATCACCGCGGCGGTACGCTGGATGGGTTATATACATCGTCGTGTCGTATTATGCCCATGCTACGATATGACGACGACGACGACGACCACGGCGCAGCATCCATTAAAGCAGTTCGCACGCAAAGTTCCTGATTCTTACGTAATTACTCGGTGAACCACCGCGGGCAACGCGAGATACAATAAAACCAGTCCATTCGAGCTCCCGCAATAAGAAGCCTTTCGCGTCGTGACGAACTAACTTCTTTCATTTTTCTTCTTTTTTTTTTCTTTTTCATTCTACTACTACTACGAACTTTTTACTTTTTCATTAATTTTTGTTTATTTCTATTTTGTTTTTTTTCTTCTACGCCTTGGCTCTTTTGTTTGATGACGTGAAGGAGGAGTCGCGATGGAACTGTGAGTAGGGATGAGGTTGGGTAAATAAAATTGAAAGAGATGAATTAATGAAAAAAAAGAACCGCGAGCCTTATAGGCTTTATCTTCATCTTCAGATTCACATCAGTCACTGGTAATCTGTCAGTTCCACGGATCAAGGAACCTATTGTAACAATACTGTTATATTTCCCATTGAAAATGTGACTTTGGGTTATACAGATATGTATTGTATAACAGCCGTGAACCGTTAGATTAAAACTGGGCAATCGTTCAATCAGTTATTACGATGGATATATTACAAACGTGCCGTATCGGATACCTGAATAGAATTATATGTCCCCCATATACACGTGGATAAGTTTCTCCGCTTGTGTATTTGTACCAATGCGCAATGTACACATTTTTTCGCACAAAAGGAACGCTGCAACGGACCCTGCAATGTCCTTTGAGGAATCAAAAGTGCCGCCAGTTAGACCGGTAAATTTAGCCAATATGTGCTCGCACAATATGAGCATTGTGCTCCGCGGGACAATGGAGAGTGTTTGAAACTCTGTTTTTACCTTTTTTACCTTTTCTTCTTCTTTCTCCCTTCCTTATTTGTTTTACTTGACCATCCGTACGCCGTGGCTACGAAAACACCTTGAAACCTTTATTCGAGTACCCAGCCTTCGTATTATTTTTTACATCCGTCTCTTCAAGAAACGTTTCGTACATGAGGTATTCGATCGGTCAAAGAGTCGAGACAAATCTCGAAATAGTCATAAGCTTGACGGGCTCACGACGATTCGCGAGGTAATTGAGTTCACGGTGAGGTCGAACCATGAATGCAGTCACTCTTCGAGCCGGGTTATTACGACGCCCTTTGTAAGGACTTGGGATGAACGTCGAGAGGATATAATAAGAGAACCCAAAAAACGGACAGTTTATAAAGCGGTCTTATAGCGCGAAGATTATAGCTGTATAATTTCCGACTGTCTCCGAAACGGCTAACATCTTGGTATTCGATGTATACACGATATGCGAAAGAGAACGAGATTCGCAAAACGTGAACTAATGAAACCGAGAATACAACTGGTTGCTTGGGTCTACGCCAATGCTGCGGAACAATACTCTTCATCACCGCAGACTGCGCGGGGTCCTGGTGTCGGACGCGACGTCGCCCGAAGCAAGAGACCCGCGACAAAATAAAAGTGACCCTGGCAAAAAGAGAATTGGACGTGGTAGAGCGAGCAGAGCGGGTAAAGCGAATACAAATGCGGCCCAAGGGGGAATCGAGGGGGCGATGATAGCTGGACCCTGGCAGTGGGCATGTCGAAAAGTTGTTGCCCCGTCTGTAATATATAAGTGAATGAGAGAATCTGCTCGTTCATCCCAAATGAATCGTAGGTTATAAATTAAATGGGTTTATTCTTGTTGTTGGTTATTTGAAACTAGCTAATCTCGTTGGTATTGAAATTGTGAGAAACTCTGCGGCTGAAGAAACCTGAAAGGGTCTACGGAGATGAGGTTCCACTGTAGAAACTTGCGGGACAACGGGTAGCTAGGATAAAAGTGTGTAATAGCCACTCCAGAGACGAACGCTGGAAATTGAACCAGAATATAAAAATTGTATCCCGTCTTGAGTAGAACGTTCCGAAGAAAAACGGCAAAGAAACTCGTATTTCTGTGACAATAAACTGAGAGCAAGATAGCAGCAGCCGTAACGTTGAAAAGGATCGCTGATTCATTAATCGCGGGGTAAAGGGGGTCGATTTCTATATCGATGTAACGTGTATCGGAGTCGTGAGTATCCGTAAGCGTTGGTTCATCCAACCCGATTCTGCTGGCGTGTTAGCAAGTGTGACTTCCACGGGTTGATTGCAAAAGAGACAAAAAAAAAAAAAATACTGTTCGAAAGATAAGACTGAGATGCTCGCGGTTTCCTGGGGTTGCAAAACCGGAATTTTATGCATTTGCGCAATGGCGTGACACCTGCACCTCGATTCTGAAATAGGCCCAAATTCAAGGGCCAACAAACTGCATCCGCTTCTTCTACCTGAATCAAATATTCATGCCGAACGAATTTCCCTAAGACTCCATCCAGACGATTGAAAAAATGATGTAGCGTCGATCACCTCGTGACATTTTGATTTCTGTGTGCTGTAGCAACTCCCATAATCAACTTTCGTTCAGTTTCCTGCCATTCAATCGACAAATTTCTCAAGAGGCTCAGTTTCGTTGTGAGAAGTCAAAAAAAAAACAAGAAAAATCCAGGATCCTGGTGATCCAGAGCATGCTACACTCATTTTTTACTCTTCTTACCGACCTTTTCGGGTTTTCACTGATAGCAAAGCCTACGCGTCGCGAGCGCGGAAAAGGAACCAAGAGTGCAATTCTAAATGGAATTCCGAAGATATATATCGGAAAACTTCTTTGTTTCATGCAACAATGAAGACGTATTCTTGAAAACTGCACAAACAATTACCATTTTGTGCAGTTTTCAAGAATACGTCTTCATTGTTGCATGAAACAAAGAAGTTTTCCGATATATATCTTCGGAATTCCATTTAGAATTGCACTCTTGGTTCCTTTTCCGCGCTCGCGACGCGTAGGCTTTGCTATCAGTGAAAACCCGAAAAGGTCGGTACGAAGAGTAAAAAATGAGTGTAGCATGCTCTTAATCCTTGGTACATGCGTAATTACTTCTCCGAAGAAGGATATAACAGCCGTTGAAAATTAGGCGTGTTCATCGAACTCTGATAAAGTTTGGGTTTCATTTGCCGATTGGTCAGTCAGTCAGTCAGTGAGTAATAAGAGAGAGGTGAATAAGTGTGGACCGTTTCTGATCGAATATCTTCGTTGAACAGTTTCTTAGAAAATATCACGTCGAGGCTAAGGTATATCTGTTATAGAAAAATCAATTTCCCGTTCAGTATCTTACCTCGATGGCTAATTACGTTTATATACCCTCCGTCCAGCAGGAAAGAAGTTTTTAATTGAACGTTAAAAAGTGGGGCCCCCGGTAAAGACCGCTCTCTGTCCGAGCAACGGAAAGCGACGGGACGGCGCTCCGCGGCAATGACCAGAACTATCCACGCCCTTGCCAAGGTCACGGTACCCTGACCAGTACCCGACGCCGCGGTCCCCCGCTATTTTTTGGGACCCCGTTCGACGGGACGGTCCTCGATTATTCTCCCTGCCTATTCATAGCTCAGGTCCTGCACCCGGTGCGGTTTTAATAAAAATCATTATTCCTTAAAATTTTCCAGGAGCAAAGCGGCCGACAATTTGATCGGCGTTAATGAAAACGGCGGCAGCGGCGGTGGCGGCGGTTTGGGAAAATGGCTTCGAGACCACCTCGTCGGGTCCAGAGGAAGTCACGAGGTGAATTCGTCTTCGGTTAAACGCGGTGATGGTACGGCAGAAAAATCCGTACCCAGGTTGACGTACGCCTCGCAGAACCTCTACTGCAGTCTTCCCCGCGAACACGGTAGGCCCTTCGGCAATGGAACCCCGCAAAAAGTGAACCCGATAGAAATTCAAGGACACGTTAGACCGCGGTCGAACAGTGTTAATTTTTATGGTAACAACACACCTCCGACGCCGGTTCCGCCGGTTATACGACGAGGCGGAGCCGTCTACAGCAGCGACGGTAAAAGCATGCGTCGACGGAATCGTGACCGACGCAGACACTCGTTGAACGAGGTTCAGGAAGGACAGGAAAAAAGGTGAGTTTTTGAAATTAGAGCAACATCGTGGTAGGTTTTTATTTTGTCGACGTTTATAACGCACTTCCCTGATAAAATAAAGAACAGAAAAACCACGTCGATATCGCCGACGCGGTAGCGTTACGACATCTTGTAATTGAATGCGACTAATTAACGGTCGACGCTACAGGTGAAGGTATTCCTTGCCTCGCGATAGGAGAACTACTATAGACTTCCGAGTTCCAAGGAGCTCCGCGATACTTTTTACAAAAAGATTAAGAAAAACACCCAACAGACACGTACTACATACTTGTAAGACGATCGCGAAGCCTCCTCGCTTCTAATGGTCGACATACAATACGGAGATATCAACTACCTCGATTCCCGCACGGTTGTTCGAAACGGTCAAGATCTTACAGTGATTGATGGCGCAAATTACCTCACTCGCATTAAAAAAAATTTTTTTTTTCTTACACCCCGAATCAAGCTTCCGTTTGCTGTCCTTTTTCTCTTCCGATCAAACAATCGTTTGTCTCTCTCCTACCTCTGGGAAAATGGACGATTTATGGATTTCAGTTTACGTCACATGCGTCGTTGCAGTCACTAATCTTCTTCTTTTTCCCCAAACACTGCGAAATTGTGTGCACAAAAATTGTGCATGAGATATAGTTATTTGTGTATCAAGGGCGGAAAGTACTATTTTTCCGAGTGTGCCTTTGGCGGCACCAGACGAAGGCGAGTTGCTGCGAGCACACTCTCCAAAATAGCCTTGCGCCCGTGACGCACACGATGTTTTTCTCATCACCTGGTTTGCAGAAATACCTCTTTTCAGACCGAGTGAGCGGGCGGAAAACAGGATTTTGCGCCCTAGGGCAGGAAAAAGTCTCTTTCGCCCGCTTCTAGCGCCCGAGGGCGAAAAGATCTGTTTTCCGCCCGCTCAAGAGGTATGAAAAGTGGCATTTTGCGACCGGGTGTGAGAAAATTTATTTTCACTGTTTCTATGACGATCCGAAGTCGGCGCATCCGGTATAGGAGTTTTGTCGATCGGTGGGGGGCTACCTCTGCAGGATACTGTAACCTCCGAAGGTCGTCCGGTCCAGAATCCCGTCGTTCCTATAATACTTTCCTGCACCGAAGCGAAAGTGCATACCGCCTAATCTCCATATATTAATACGTCAAACTGAAAATTAGGGAGCATAGCCCCGAGTGCAGTGGTCAGGTTTGAATTCCCCCAGATGATACCAGAAGAAGAAGAAAAAAAAAAGGGTATGAAAAAAAGATACAACCCGGTAGAGAAACCATCGAATCGTTAGTAAAGAGAAAAAACGAGAAAAAAGATGATACTGTACAGAAATGCCAATAAAAAAGAAACTTATATACGTAAGGTATTTTCTGTCGCGCACCAGGATTAACGAGTCAACGCCTAGACTGAACCGAGTTTTAAGACCTCGTTCTCGCCCGATCATCGTCCTCGTGATTGAACGCAGTAATTCCAAACGACTGGGACAAAGGTGCGCCTAGAAATTACTGAGCGTAGTTAAGACTATAAAATGATACCGTTCGTCGTGATTTTTCGAGTTCCTGGATCCGAAGAGTCCCCCTAACGACGGACTAAATTTTATTTTTATTCTCCATTTTCAAAGTCTCTTCTCGTACAGAAGCGGATCTCTTCGGTAAAGTTGAGTTGAGTTAAGTTAGTTTCGTCCTATTTAACGCGACCTATGCGTATACGAGACCCGGAATTCCTCGCCTTCGATCGCAGGCCCTTACTCTCTTGTCTACCCACACCCACCCACACAAACACACGAATACTTTTACCCACTATAAAGTATCCACGTAGCCGAAAGCGTATTGAGGACGAAAGCAGGACCCAGGGTACGGTGGAAAGAGCGCGACATACCGTCGGACCAAAGCCGGTAATGTATTCATCGGGCAGTTAGTGATATCTTGAGGCACCATCACCTTGGCCACGGAGCTCGATGCGAGGCCCTAGACCTCCGCCCCCTTATCGACCCCCTCCGGACCCCTTCGGCCCTGCACTTACTTTCCTGTAGGGCTTGCTCGGCTAAATATAGCCGGGCCGTTGATATAAATAGAATAACCCTGCGGGACCAGATACCGGGGTCATCATCGACTGGACCTTCTTTTTATTTTCTCTTCTATCGTTTCTCGCTTTCTCTTGACTCATCGGTACCGTACCCCAAAAGCTTCACTGCTTCCTATCTTCTCTTCGTCTTGATGGACGGAAAAAAACCTCGGATCCGCATGAAATGTTTGCAATTTGCGAAAATTGATTATGGATTACGACTCAAAAAGGGCGAAGCCCCGGTCCGAGGATTACCGGACCCGGTTAGATCAGACGATATCCTTGGGTCCCGGAACGTCGTGGCTCGTGGCTCGTGGCTCGCGGCTCGTGGCTCGTGGCGCTCCCTCGACATCCCCCCATCTTTCTCTCCGTCTTATTCTTATTTATTTATTTCTGTTATCCTTGTCTTCTTTCTTTTCGTCCTCTCCTGCAGGATACTCTATCGAGTCTGTCGGTGCCAGGGGGCGTTGACCCCTCGGATTGGCCTGAGGGGTGCTCGGGGACGTCGGTCAACCCGGAGCGCCGTGGGTCGTAATCGCGTCGGGAAATCGACCCTTGGAGGTCGTGACCTCGGGCGTAAAATGGGACTCGACTCGACGGTCACAAAAAAACCTCGAACCTTATCCGATACTCGATCAGGGACTCGGTTATGATGAATTTTCTAAACGCAACGTTAACGTGACGTGACGTAAGTGCGAAGATAATTATGATAAACTCGTAGAGACACGAGACTCGTCGTTCGTATGGTGTATTCTATGCGTGAGTAGATCCTCGTACGCGCATCGAAACTCCGGCGAGCAATTTATTCTGTTTGTATAATTAAGAATGATGATAAGGTGTTCAATGGTAGTGAGACGGAATATTGACAGCCGGACACGGCATAGGCGGTAACTCGGGAACGAGACGCGTCAGACTTGGTAGTGTGCATCGTCAGCAGCGATCCTTGAACCTCCGGATGGAATGCAGTGGCGACGGCCCACGCCGCTCAATCCCGGTCCACGTAATCCTCTCCGCGAGCTCCGAGAAGAGCGGACCCTGGACCCCGGAGAGGCTCTTGTCCCGTGTCCGCGATAAAATATCCACACTGACCGACGAGAGCCCCGACACATCGTACCGCAGGACTGGGGATTTCGGGTCCAGGATTACGCGTGGGCGACCCGAACCGTCTGAATTCTTGGGCCAACTCCGTGGCCTTGTCGTCCCACGAATAACCTTGCGGTATGAACCCAACGAAACAAAGACCGCGAGTTTGTCCGTTGCGACTGTCTTCAGGTCGATCAATCGAGTCGCTACTTTTGACAGTCTCGTTATTACCGCAGTTTTACTCGAAATTGAAGTTCTAATTAATCGCTTTCTCAAATGGAGAATCTCCACGAAACGTCAGAGGAAGAGCCCTTTCGCCTGGCGTCTCAATTGGACTTAAGATACTCTGAAAACCAGTTGATGAAGACACTCACCTTCGCCTCAGACGTCGTTGGTCCCGAAGCAAGTGCGATACGGTTCAGCTTCACGGACGATTCGTTGATCGAAGAGGCTGGCGAAGATTCGATCAGAGACATCGAAGAGGAGGACCAAAACCGTAACGAAGAAGAAGAAGCAGTAGCAGAAGAAGAAGAAGCATTCGAGGGACACGGAGAGCACGACGCTGAAGAGGCTAATGCAGAGGTGGAGGATCAAGAAGACGAGGAAAATCCTGACGAGGATTCCGAAACCGAGGAAGACGAGGTCGAAGAAGAAGAAGAAGAAGAAGAAGAGGTGGAGGAGCCTCCCGAAGAAGAAACGATCTTGATCGACTATCAGTTCCCTGTCGCGAAAGATGTCAAGGTGAAATCGGACAGTGACCTGTCGAAGATACCGTCGGAGGTTTGTTGACGATCGTTGGTACCCGGAATCGGTCTTGAAGGTCAACCATTTTGCACAGGTATTCGGAGAGAGAAGCCGGATGCTGCAGTTGCTGAAGGATTTGGTGGCCGACCGACCTGATCTGACGTTGCGGAACAGATACCTCGAGTACAAGTCCTACAGGCACCTCCGAACGGTTAGACTCGACCTATTCGCACTCGGATTGCGTTTTCCTGACCTCCTCACAACCGCAGCTTCAAATCGCCGCGGGGAGTCCGCCTGTGAACGACGGGTCGAACCTCGAGGACGAGGCGGAGAAGGATCGGTACATGAACTTCCTGGGGGATTACAAAAAGGAATCGGAACGCATTCGAGCCCGGGTTAATCAGATCAAAGAGTCGCTCGATTACGTTCGCGAAAAGGTCAGGGCTCGTTTGGCAAAAGACGGTGAAACTTTTGGGGAACTGACGTCCAGGGAAACCGCGGTTGCGGTCGACCTCGTCTTCGCCACAAACGGCAGGAGACTGACGCTCAAACGAGTCGAGGACATGATCCGGCGTCAGACTGCACGTCGCAAGCAGGTCGCCCACGAGAGATACACGTTCATACGTCGATGGTACATGTTCGAAGAAATTGACGGTAGAATCAAGAGACTGGAGACCCTCGGTCCTGGGATGAAAATAAGCGACTACGAGGCCGATTTCGCGGCGAACCTTGTCGCCAAGACGAAAATTGACGAGAAAAATAACGAACTGCGGAAGGCGAGGGCTAGGTAGGTAGAAGCTCGTTCTGTTATCGAAAAAAAATCTCGGTAACTGTAAATCAATTCCCTCCTGCCCAGAGTCTGCGGCATTATGGCCGCGATTACTCACGGCAAAGTCAAGCTATCTTATTTGAGCGACGAAATCGATTATAAGAAGAACTGCCACAATTGGATATTAGAATCGGTCCAGAGGCAGCGAGAGGCTCTGTCTTCGAAGCGTAGGCAGTTATCTTCCACGCGTAATCGGTACCTGAAGGAGCGGGAAAAGGCCGGGCTGATGCTAGCGTTGTGAGTCTTGGTCAATGGCGAAACGATAAACGTTTTCCGCACTTTAATTAATTCCACCAACCTCAAGGCCTGTGCTTCGAGAAATGGAACGAGTCCAGGATCTCCGTGACACGTGGAATGAAAAAGTTGACCACATGCGTTCCCTGATTCGCAAACCGAGAAGAAACAATCAAACCCCGCGGTCCGTCATTGATAAATAGAAATTCAAGCTTTGATAAAAGAAAAATTCACGGTCCAAGGCGTGCAAGAGGTCACGTGTCACGAGTGCGAGCATAATCTGAAGGCAGTAAAAATGTCGGTGAGCGAAACAAAGAGAGAGAAAAAAAACAACAAATAGTCACCGTATTTTACCGGTCTCGGTACTGCAGCTTCGGATCTCTTAATAAAATACCGTCTCAACCGATTATTTTCGCTGTCTCCTCTGTCGTACAGATATAATATAGAAAAGAAAAAAGACAAAAAAAATGTATGAACACAAAAAGAAACAGTCGTACACCGTTCGATAAATTTCAATGATCGTCGTTCCTATCGAACGTCGAAGATCTCATTCCTCTCCGTGTTCCTCGAGGATGGCGATGCCGCAGCAGCGGAACTGTAGTTGAGTTATCACATTACAAGCAAAGTCGAACCCGCGGCGTGTTGGTGCGGCACTTTCTTCACTCGTGTGAATATCTGTGGGTACCGGAATATCGGTGTACGTACGTACGTACGTATACTGGGGCAGTGGCTTTATTTCGCACGCGTGTACGACGATAAGGAGGTAGGTGAGCACCTACGTGCCCACGGGGCGGACAACTTAATGTAATATCATACGGTGGAAGGGAGGCGAACGGGGGATCGGAATAATGAAAAATTTATCAGGGATCAACAGCAGCCGTAAGAGCCAGGTGGCACACGGGTTCATCCTGCGAATGTAGATAATAAATTATTAACAGAACACAGTCGCTGTCAAAAGATGATCTGGAACGTATTTTTATTTTATTTTTTTCAATCGATAAACCGTTGTATTACAAATCGATCGTTGACAGCTCGTCTAACAAACTATCTACTTTCAAAACTGACATCAAGGTTTTATTCGGGTCAATAAACCTTTTCCCGAGAAATATTTTTTACCACTATTGACTATTGCCATGTAATTAAACATCCCCGAGCTTGAGGTGCGGGTACATATTGTGCCTACATCAGTTCGACGGCAGTATGGAAGAACGTGACATCTCAAATTGTGCCAGAAGAAGGTGACATCTCAAATTGTGCCAGAAGAACGTGACATCTCAGATTGTGCCAGAAGAACGTGACATCTCAAATTGTGCCAGAAGAACGTGACATCTCAAATTGTGCCAGAAGAACGTGACATCTCAAATTGTGCCAGAAGAACGTGACATCTCCTGTGTTTAAGGATAGGAGATGTCACGTTCTTCTGGCACAATTTGAGATGGCACGTTCTTCTGGCACAATTTGAGATGTCACGTTCTTCTGGCACAATCTGAGATGTCACGTTCTTCTGGCACAATTTGAGATGTCACGTTCTTCTGGCACAATCTGAGATGTCACGTTCTTCCATACTGCCGTCGAGTTGCGAACGAGGGTTCATTGTCGGGATGGCGCAGAAGAGAATGTCAGGCTAACAGGCTGTTGAGTAACCCGCTTTATTTGGCGATAGATTTATCGACTGTATTATAAGTAATTAATCTGATCCAGTTGATAAGGATTAATCACTGCGTTTGATTGCTTGTTACGCATCCGAAAAGATTTCGGCGATGCTTGCACAACAAAAGAAAAAGGCGAGACAGCTAATTTTGAATTGCAAAACACGGTTCTTCAAATTAGCAATCAATCATCGTATCACACGGGTCTAGTTGCAGAGTCTTGATGATCCCCCGATTCCGAATGTTAGCTGATCGTGAACCACAGAGAACTGTGTATAAAGTAGTAAAGGTAAAGAAATGTAAACGTTAAATATTTACACTTAGCCCTTATGCCCCGAGCTACTTTTGTACTCGAGAATATGAAAGCCCTTCCTCCTTCCATTCTTGGGGGCACACGTGACGCTCGAGCCTCTCACTGCATCTACAATTTCTTACACCTGCGTTCAAACTTCAAGAGCGCATATTTTTCGAGCTACACCTGCTGTAACATGAGGCAGCACGAGTCCACCTGAAGTTTGCCACCAGCAGTACCCTCGGTATTACGTAAGGCTGGAACGCTCATTGCGGTTGATGAAAAAGTTTTATTATTATGTAAAGTATGGCTTACAGTCCACAGATGCGTAATACAATTCTACCAAAGTCGGTGAACGATCTTCAAGGATTCATGGGCATTCCTTTTTTTTCTTTTCTTTCGACCTATTTCTTTCGAAAATCGAAAAAACTGAATATTTGGTACGAAAATTGGTTTTTAGTCAGACTTCAAAGTCGAAGTTTCCGGTATCTGTAGGCCGAACGAACTTTTGGACGACGATTTGTTATCATCTCACCTTTTCGTTAGAAAATATCTCTCAAGATATACATACATACCTGTAAAAAAAATGTCACTTCTTTAACCTGTCTTCGTAAGATAAAAAGATTTTCATTTCATCTTCCAACGCGTGTCCGACTATCGCGACAGTTCAACAATCCTCCCAGCCTTTTCGTCACTTCTTTTTTCTCTCTCTCTCTCTCTCTTGTTTTTTCATTTTTATTTTTCAAAAGCAAGCGTTCAATCGAGCGTTCACGGTTGGATAATCGGACAGATCTTCAGATCTGACACCGGCGTTCGAACAGCGATCGAGATTGTTCTTTTGTTCGTGTTTCATCGAGTCCTCGCGGGTATCATCTTAATAATTATTCCTTGAGTTTGAATACCGCAAGCGAGAATATCTCAATTATTTCATTCTACGCAAGAGAACAAAATGATAATAAGTATTTAAAAAAAAGAAAAAACGTTAATATCGTCATGGCAGGCACGATGGGATGATCCTGGCACGTGAACACGTGACATAACGCGCATAAATTTTACGGGAGTAAATTATTCAGCCGTAAGGCATCGGCAAGGTCATGGCTAATACTCAATAGTTACGGGGAATGCGTGGGCATCGCGTTAGAGGCGTTTATTAATTATAACATTGAACAAAAAATGATAGATCTGTGTGTACCCGTATAAACTGGACACAAAAAGTACGCCGTCTTCGAGGTTCTTTTCTGGTGGAATTCAATGAACTTTTATCGACCGGTCCACGAGGTGGGGTACCTCCATCTCAGCTGCTGATCCGCGGGTATTATACAACACACCGCGGTCGATTCTCTCACGTATATTGTTACACACGTTACAAGAACTACCGGACTTTTATTGCGGGGACCAAATTTTTCTATCGGTTCCTTGAACGATTTCTTTGATCGTTAGACTCGCACGATCTCCTAAAGCCTCAAGGTTTGCTCGAATACCTTTGCCTGAAACAATTTCGCTCCGATAAATTCGTTGTAATTCCTATTGACAATGAGACGAAAATCTTCGGCGTATCGTACCCTTTTTCTCTTCGTCGGTTTTTCGCTAATAGACGTGTGTACTTTGGACTCTATGAGAGTCGAGGGAAGTGCTCGGGGCACTAGACGCCAAGGTCGCGGACATTTTGCTGGAACGTACAGTCCTTCGAGAAAGTACGATACACGCTATTTTTCTCACTCCAATTTTATCACATCCGAAATTTTTTGCACTCTTCTATCGGTAAAATGTTGTTATCTTCCAACTGGTTTCGACATACGCGAGATGTACGGCTATGTCCGATGGCTTTCGTAACTTCATAAATTTGTCTTTACTTCAGAGCCGGTTCTGAAGAAGCTATAGTGGCACGAAAAAAAAGGTTTACGAAAACCTGAAAGATGTGTAAAAAAAAGAAAAAAAAAGAATCCTAACGCAATCCACCATTCGGGTTTCCGGAGGAGCGTTAGATCATCGCTAATATTGACGTTGCAGATCTTTGACCACCGATGAATCGAGTTGGACGGAGCCTTAATTACGAACGAATGACGACGGGGTCATTGCCGGTCTCTTTTTATACACCACTATGAAGCAATACGTGTTCAAGACCGAAAAGAGAGTCTCGCACGGTTCACCAAAATAGAACGTGTATCATTAAAATGCGCCAACAACAACGCCCCTGGCTCTTCAAGTCTGGCTAGAGGGCTGCTCTACCTCTGGACGACCGTCGTCTCGAGGACTCTTTGTGCGTTTCAATGTCTGCGGACCAAACGCTGACGTTTCGGTCTCCTCTTAAAAGAAACATGCAAAAAAAATTTAATTCGGTGAAATGCTATTTTCACTCATTTTTTATCGACGAGTCAGAAAATTCCCTGAGAATTCAAGGATTTCTAGGTTTCTCTTGAAGGCGGACACTTTGAATCGTTGTACATGAGTTTTTCATTGATTCGGAAGCGTATTCCGAGCATCGACAATTTTCTGAAATTGTCTTTCCGGTCCGCAAGCATCGATCGGCTATATAATTATACCTGCGCGAAGTATCTACGAGAATTAATTTCCACCGCTTGATCACAGGGTCTTCCGAGCCCGTGGGTCTAAACTGTGGAAGGGCAGGCGGGTCGGTAGCGACTAGAAAAGAAATGACGTGTCTATATTACAAACCGGCCCGACCACTTACTTCCTCGACACTCCAGAAGTCCGAATCTTAAACCCTTTAGGTACGGATAGGGGCGTAGAATTGAGTATTTTTTCATCGCCAACGTGCATACATCAGGTATACTAATACAGTCTTTGAAGCTCGCCTTATTTCTCAGCGGATTAGCGTCAAACTTCGCATCGATATACTTATAAACCGGTGTGAATAATGAATTAGTTATTGAAAACCGAGTCGCGATGGGGTTTCGGACGACGAGGAGAAGAGGGAAGCGGCGTGGGGTTACTACACCGGTTTCATTATAAATAAGTATATAAAATACCAGAAACAAGCTAAAGTACCAAAGCAAGAGGAAGATAGTGGCAGATATGCCTCCTCCTGTACCTACCTACGGTGGAAAATAAATGAGACGAAGGAACTGCACAAAAGAGAGAAAACACTGGCGAATTATGTAAATTCAGAGCATTAACCATTCACATTTACATTTGCTTAGCATAGATAGGTACGTGTAGTAGGGTACGTCGCGTCGTTCCACCAGCAGCACCACCAAAGTACCAAAGTACCAAAGTACCGAAGTTGACTTTCATCTATTTAACATAAAAAAATAGTAAAATAGTGCCCAACCGAACCGCCATCTTTCGCCTCAGTGTCTCGTCTCCATTCCTCAAATCGACGAATACCACGTTTCCTCTTTCAACTTCCCGTTTCTCTGTTTCCAGAGAAAAAAGAGAATTATCAAAAGTTGAGTTTTCACTGGATCTCCACGTTTTGAGGTCCAGAGTTTGATGGGTCTGGGTCTGTGTGTGTGAATGTGACCAATTTCTTGTCCCCACGATATCGCGAGAACGAGGGCGCGGATTTCGAACAAATTGATGAAACTTGGAACTGATTAGATTTTGGCTTCCATCGGTTCAGTACTTTTTGAACTTTTTGGATAACAAAATTCTATAAAAAATACAGTAAAAATGACGATATCTTGAGATCGGATCAATGGATTTGAATGAATTTAGGTACCACGTGGTTTTTTGGATCGCTGATCACGAATCTGAAGTCAGATTTGCGAAATTCAGAATGGCGGATTCAATTTGCAGCGAAAAAACACTAAAAACCTTCATAATCTCATGAAAATTGGTACTCGAAGGTTTTTCGAACCGTTTATCAATTCAAACTGCTGGAAACGAAATAAATAACGAGAATTTCAGAGGCTGGCTCATAATCGGCCAGAACCCGCTTTTTTCTGCAGTCCTGGATGTGGGACGCGATTTTTTCCCCTCCGATTCGGAGGGAAAATGAAATTGAAGGAAAAGGAATGAATAATCAAACCACATGTGCGACGTTCTGATATTTACTACGAAGCAACGCAACACAGTTTCTCAAGGAATTTCGTTCGCCCTTTCATTAGTCCCCCTATTCAAACGAGGTAGACACGCGAAGCGGGAATAAAGGGTCGCATACGGACGCACGTGCTCCAGGTGACGCCCCGGGCATTAGCTCACAGTCTCAACCACGTCCTTGTGCCACCGGAGTCAGTCCGACGAAGGTCCTGAGTTTAAAAACTTCTTCCGAACTCATCTTCCTCATTCTTCACGAGATAAAGCAACGCTAATTGGTTCGAACAAAGTTCCTCGATTTACGCGTTTCAGCAGCGGCCGGAAGCCGCGGTCGTTGGTCAGACGGAGTCTGTGACGTGGGTGCGTATCAACGAGTCGGTTTGTATCGAAGAATGTCCATTTCCCCACCCACATGGTCGACGATCGGCATCTAATAGTCGTAACACTGTTTCTTTTTTCAACCTCGTCTCATCGCGGACTCGGAGTCGCTCTTTCGACGCCTCCCGCCGCATTCCTCTTATTATCTAACTCGAAAATTATTCAGTACGTTGCACTCGCGTCCGATGCCATCGATGACCCTAAGGGTATCTATTCCGGTCTCAAGTAGCTTTCGAACGAGACGGGCTGCGCGCGCTCGAATCGGACAAATTCTAACAATAATTTTCATTTTTTCGTACAAAGTAAAAAGTACCGATCAACTTGTGGATAGTATACGTAATTTATCGTCAAGGCACTCAAAAGTCCTGAATAAAATGAAGAGGAAGCAAAATGAAAAAAATAAAATAAAAATTAAGTTACTCTCCGCTCCGAGCGGATTCGAAGGGCCGTCCGAGTGCAGTAAAATAAATCACATCGTTATCGCGCGAACCGCGATGGGTTTGGCGAATATTTTTTTTCTCTGTTCTTCTTCGTTTTTTTTTTTTTTTACAACGGTGTGTGCGGCGTTCTTTCGTGTTTGTTAGTTCGCGGTGTTATTGCCGCGACGTAAAAGTCACGCGCCGGTCGAACGTCCCGATTCGACCTTGACGGGGTTCAGAGAAGTTGAACTTCTTATTGTTAATAGGAAAGTGAGACGTACGCGCCGTACCGATACTCTCGCGTAATAACCCAGCGAGATGTGTGCTTCTTCGGCGTCGCGACGCCGCCGTATATACATGTAGGTACCACTAAGAGACCGGAGACCGGAGACCAGCTACCGTTTTCCAATCTCAAGGTCACTGTCACTGCATAACCTGTTTTCTCGACACCGTACATCGATTATTGTGTTATGTTACCGCAGCCACAGTAATAATATAATTACCTATCGGATTCAATTAATCTATAGTAAGACGTGTGTTCGCAAATTATTACTGCAACGATGAACTTTCCCATGCCTACATAGCAGCTGCCTGCTCGTTACGCCTATACCGTGCTTTTCTCTGGAAATTCTACGTGTATACCGAGAGTTTAGCTCGAAACTATATACAGTAAACTGCGCATGCGCGGAATTGTTCAATTCTATTCATCTATTGGCCTGGAGAGTCAAGTATAGTCAAGGTATGGATCCCGGGACTCCGGAATAGAATTTATTTCATTATCGTTTCTATCACCGTGAATACCTTCAGGTGTTTAGGGAACGAATAAAAGGGCATAAAAATTCAATTTAGGTTTATTCGAGCATAAAAAAAGGTTTCTGAAAGTTTTTTAGAACTCAGAAAATTGTTTTCAGAGTTTTTCTAGAGCTGTGCGAACTTGACGTATCGAAATAAGAATTTTCCAGAGGTCCTGATATAATGGAGCGATAGTTCCATTACAGGGATGAACGATTCTGAATCGATTCTTCCAATATCGATATTTTTCTGCGAGAAAATCGATCTTTTGAATCGATTTTATGAAAGACGGTTTTTAATCGAAATTGTTTATTCATTTCTCAAATCGCTATCAAATTCAATTTTACATCCCTAATTGCAGGAATGAATTACAAATCGATTTTTTGAAGATCGATTCCTGTAGATCCGATTTCTTACAGAATCGATTCTGAGGATTCCGATGCAAGATCGATTTCCAAAGAATCTTTCCAAAGAATCGCAGAACGCTAAATTCCAATGATTATTACATAAAAATCGATTTTGATAAAAAATGATATGCCAACTTCTCGTAGCATATTTTTTCAGAAGTTTCCTTCGATTTGTATTCTAGAATCTCAGAAAACCCTAGAGATGAAGTAAACTGAAAATAATATCGTCTTCTTCATATCATTTTTGGGACTCGTAAAAAAAAAAGAAAAAAAAAACCGGTGGTGATCTCGAAAGATTCAAAATTTCCCAGGGTTATCGATTTCAATTGTTTGTGGTATTCACCGCGACGTATGTACGATTTTCTATGTACAGTATAACGCAGCAAAAGTGATTGATATCTGGCGATAAAGTTGATGTCACATATATCGTGAATAAATATTGTATTAAAGTCGCGGTAATGTATTAATATAAACTATAATTGGGATCTTATACCTCCGCACAGCAACTCGGCAAACAAAGTTGTCGACCTTGGGGTGAATCGGGTAGATCGGTACTAAGAAAATACATGCAGTCTATGTATGTGCACACACAAATGCCCGAGACCATGCGAAATGAGCCAAGACGCTACGAGGCGATGCAAAACGTTCAAAAGTCGCGGAATTTCAAACCTCCGCACAAACGCCTGCAATCGATGCAAATCACAATGCAAAGAACTCGAATTTAATATCGAAAACAAATGATTCAAGATCATTATAATATCATTCAATTAGATAAGAGAAACTGAAATTATCAACCGCGGTCGCGTATCTTAGGAATTATAAGTTCGTATCTGTGACCAGGATTTCAACGATAAAAACTGAGACGGGAAAAACGAGCCAGTGACTCACGATTCGGCGTGAGCAGTTCGGTAAATATACATGAAAACCTAAAAGCGAAGCCCACCCTGCGCGTGCAAAGATCGGCCTATGCACACACGGCTATCTCGACGTTCTTCGACGACCGCTGTTGTCCTCCGGTAAACGCGATAGACGCCCGAAGCCACGTGGTTTTAAATTTTCTCCAAAACCCGCGCGAGCCAGTATCCCGCGATACGTCGAGGGATCTAGACGACTTTAAGACTCCGCGGAGTCTCTATCTCGATGCGAGAGAACCGGGTACGCGGAGAACGGTCGTTTGCCTTGGGTTACCTCCAAACGGTCTTCTATCCCCGTGTGTGCCCGCGCCGTCGTTTTAAAAACCCGAGTGCAACCAGGTCCGAGGTATCCTCGAGCCACTGGCGCTGTTAGTGTGCAGGAGAGACGCAGAGGCGATATATACCGGCCGGTTTCCGCCGCGCGCATTCCTCCACTCGGTCGCGCTCGGCGTTGGTACTCGGCCAAGATCGGCAACAGTCGTGCTTCGGCGCTCGCTCGGTGCACTTCGCGTGTCCCAGACAAGACAGTGAACTAAACCTAGGTGCCTTACAATTAGAGGGTCTCGGATCGATCATATTGACGTTTAGTTTCGACCGCCACACGACAAGTCTTCAGTCTTGAAACTCTAAACATCGAACATGTTTGATGCGGATAATTGTACTTGCAGGATATAAAGAATCAGTGAGACTGTGAGTAGTTTACTTGTTTCAGTGGGTGGAATATACGTCGAGTTGTTTACCTATTCCTTAACAAAGTGTAAATTCAAGACCCTGGAATTTATCGCGGGACACCCTTACTGGATAATATTTATCGACCGTCAATAGCAGAGACGAGAAATATACTCTTCCCAGAGACTGTTCCCTAAACGCGGCCCGGACGTCCTCGAAGAATCAACAGGTAGGCTGGCAGTAAAACGGTACGGGATTTGCAGAATGGGGGAAAGAATTGCCAAGAATCGTGTTCCTTTTTATCTCCGTTCTCGCTCAGGCCCCAAATAATAAATATACCCTGTGTACAATATCTGATGCCGATGCCTCAAACATGCACACGTACCGCGTACGTTCGATGTTAACTGTAAACTTGTCAACTTGTAAACTTGTCGACTCGTCAACTCCGTGCAGAGATTGAGAGAGAGAGAGAGAGGAGAATGTTTTTATTCAGAATCCTAAATCCTTAGTCAGTTGTTGATTTCGTCATAGGATAGGCAATAAGCCGCGTGCAGGCACGTAGTGCTTCGTTACAGCCGGCGACTGACTGACTTCCCGCTCTTCTAACTGAGCAAATCGCGTAACAACACGACAATGCATCGCGTAATAATCGCGGTAGTGCAGCATATATGTAATATAATACCATTTGGTGCATTCTGTCTTTCCAATTCCCTGCCTCGGTCATTAGAAGCCAGTAAAATAATATAAGACTTGCTGCGGTAATCGAATTTGTTTGGTACACATATTAATACCGTCAACCCCGCAAAAATTGTTTCCACCCGTTTTCATTCCGTTAGGAGTCGAATTTCGAAAAATGCTCAAACTGCTTTTTAGGTATTTGAATGAACGAGAATTTGAAACAAAAACGAAGTCAGTATCGAAGATATCGATGAATCGGCAAAAACACGTTTTACGAATTTTGAAAAATCGCTTCTCAGCGGGTGATTATCGAAGGACACGGAACATGTTGTCCAAATTTCAAGTTTCTAAGTCAAGGGGTTCAGACGGAAGATGTATATGTTCCAGGATTTAGCGAAATTCAAATTCCTTCAGTTCAGTGCACGTAGTTTGTTCAATTTGTAGGATAGAGGATATAATGGAACAGGTTTAGTGGCCGCTCCTTCTTAGACCTGGCCCAGCTGTTCCCAGATACCCCCCTACTCGGTGCGCGGGTCTGGGTCGGGATATAAAATAATCTGCATACTCATGTGCGTCGCTGGTTAGATTTCAAGTATATTTCTCTCGGCTGATTGAAACGTACATTTTCATCGTGTATTATTATACGACTATCATAGAAGCTACATTTGAGAGGATAAAGAAGAAGAAGAAGAAGAAGAAGAAGTGAAGGAACGGGGTTTTCGTACCGTTAACGAGAGAACCAGTCTTTATATTCCAGCTATTTTCTCACATTCTCTCCTTCTCTCGCGTTCTCGTTCTCTTTACCCACCCAACGGGTAGATTAATCGTATTTTCCGGCTAACTCATTGTCTTACCGAACCCGGTGCGTTACTTTCTATTGAAAAAAATTCTCGCACGGTTATGTGACCCGGAGTGTAACACGGAGAAATATATTATATTACTCTAGCGTTGTTTCATTCAATCCAATACGGAAGTTTCATAAATTATTTTCATTCTCTCATCCGATAATTTGATGATTATCGCATTGCACCTGATTGTTTATCGTTGGTTTTCACCCGAATCAAGTTTTTTCGATACACCGTTTGAATTTCCCGGTCCCGTGTGACGTCACGCAGTACCTTTTACCGTCTGGTGGCGCTGCGGACAACCATGGCGGCCGAGGTACTGTGTGACGTCACGTGGCGTTTGAAAATTGATCATTTTCAACCTGAAGTTAGAGTTTTGAAAAATTGTATTTATTCATCACGCACCCATTTATAAATGGATATTTTGGATATTATGGTTTTTGATTCGCCTTATGCGTAAAGAGTTATAAATTCCGATAGATATTGTTTTTTTTTTTTTTTTCGTTTTTTGATTCATAATTCATCAGCAGAGGAAGAGATATATGTATACACAGTGGATATTATACGGTGGTTGAACTTTGTCGGAGATTAGTGTATATGTTCGCGTTGTCCCTAAGGCATAATATATTTTTTTTTTTTTTTTCACCTCGATTCTTGATTGCATAATGAGGCCTGCCTACCTTACTTCCCACGTAACGGTGGTGTGTGCCGAGGTGCTCGAATATCCTTCAAACGTTTTATAACGTTTTCCTGTTAGTTTGCGCATTTGCTCCAGTGTAAAAAATCTGACGCCTTACGTTCATTAGTTAATAAATTATCAAACTGAGGTACTAAACACCGTGTCTCTAAAATCCAAGATTCCCGATTACTCATGCGGCTCTCATGCGGAGAGAAATTCTGTTACCAAGAAAAAAAAAAAAAAAAATTCTTTCTATAAGCTAGTTTCAAAGTTGAAAAGGGAATAGATGAAGGAAAACGTCTGGTACAACGAGAATTTCCGAAAGAAATTTGCCACGCTGAACCTTAATTAATGGGTCCTAGTCAGAGTCTATACCTGGTGCGGGGGGCGGTAGAGCATTATTCAAGTTTCAGTTTTCTCCTTCTCCTTGTGGATAGAGACAGGAGATACGTGGCAGGGATCGGAAATGCGTCAAGGTCGAGTGTTAAATTCCGAATACGTATGCAGAAGATCTAATCAGCGGGGAATCTAGGACCGGATCGTGTGTCGGGGGAATGGATGGGATATAGCTGACAATGAGAGTCGCGTTACCCCCTGGATATAAAAGTCAGTCGCGGAAACAACGGGTATACCTCACTCTGTACTTAGGCGTATATTACCTACCAGCCAGCCAGTGTACTTGCCAGTGCGTAAGACGATGGCAACTTGCAGTTGTTGGTTTTACGATTAGACAGAGAGCCGGGTACATTCTCACGCTCAAAATTACTTCTTCGGATACTCAAAGTGATCTAATAGTAGGTGCAGGCGGTCGCCACGCTGCCGCTGGAAATTATGTGCGCTGCACATTCGCATTCCAGCGGTTCTCGACCCACACGGAATGTAGATTATGTGTATGTTGAAAACTCACTAACGAAAATGTGTTATTATAGCTACAAGAAGAGCTGGCTATTTTTATCCGAATGCTGTTTTGTGTTCTAAAAAAATATGTGCGGGAAAACTAGATTTGTACCACGACAAATTTCCGCACGCGGCCCAAAGCGAGATATCAATAATACAGTAAACTGAGCGTGCATGACAAATTTCAGCCGAAAATAGTAAAAATTGTACAAGTTATTCAACTTTGAAATTTTCATATCGAAGACAAAGCTAGTTATTTGTGTGGCATCAAACGAGAGTTACTCTACTTTACAGCTGGAGGTGTAAAAATCGATGACTCGAAAAATTTTCAATATTTGTCAATGAAATTGGTCGTGTACTCTTAGTGAGCGAAATCGCATTCAGAAAAAAATCAACAACTATTTGCGATCAGTACTTAACGATCATCTCCAGACATTTCCTTTTTTTGTAAGCTAGAATTTCCCTCTCCCCGGATTTATGTTTCCTATAGCTTCGTATATTCGCGGGAATTCGCCGGTGTTCGAATCTATCGGATATCTTAAACCCGATATCTTCGTCCTTCCTTCGCGACCCTGCTGCTGCTGCGTCGTTGCAGTGGGATCTCGCGCGAGAAACCGGTCAGTATATATAGTATATATAAAAGCGGTGATTTCCTTCTTAGGATTCTCTCGATCTCGATCTATGTGCGAATTTTTATACACTTATGTGTACACGCTACACCAGATTGTACTGTTATTGTGATATACATACATGTACATATTATACGTTCATTTTCATTGTCGTCGTCGTTACCTGAAGTGGCTGATTAATTAAATCTTATCTAATCGCGAACTCTGCGTACGGGTATTTAGCGCACCGCGCACGGTTTTATCGATCCCAATTACCAACGTTTCATTATTGACGGTTGTGAATTAGACGATGTGAAACGTTGCACTATTGTCAGAGCGTTGAAACCGAGGGGGTAAACCATTTCATATAGTGTCCCAACTATTTCATGACTGGATACCCTCGTCGGTTGAAACAGTCTCGTTACAGCTACCTGGAAACTTTTTGCAAAAATCGAAACGGTCTCCCCGATCGTTTTACACAGTGTCGCCTTTCACGTTGCGTTTGGACTGTATAATCGCGAGTAGAGGTACGCCTCCGGACGTATCGTACGTTTTACAAGTTTGAAGTATGAGAATAAAAAGTAAATAAAATAAAAACGAATGATGAAATTGAGAATGTAAAGAAAAGAAAATGTATAGCGAATGTACTCTATGTACGGGAGAAATATACCGGACCACGTGTGTAGCGCTGATTATTATCGCTGGTTCTCTTCAGGGACTGCAAGTATTTGCGCGCCCATGCTGGACACAAAGGTGCGTGATATTTTCTCGTCAGCAACTGCAGCAGCCTCAATGTTTCTTTTATTTACACTTTCTGCTGAATCGTGTTACCGAGAAGGAGAATTTAATTTATTATGCGAAGCTTACATGTGTGGATGTAACTGTAAATGAAAATAATTTATCTGGAGTGAATTAAAAACAATTGAAGAGCATCGATTAGAATTCTGTTATCTCGATCTAGTCAAAATTAAGCAACGATTTTTGAGACTATCAATCTTGTTACGAATGTAAGGGAATGTTGATGGCAGAAAAAACAAAACCACGAAACGTTGATAAGGCGGAATAAATGACGACGATAATTAATCGTTGGCTTAATTTACTACCAACAAAGCATGCCATAGAAAACTTTGACTTGGACTCTATGCCGATCTCTAATCTTCACGACGTATCTCGCTTTCTGAATCTAATATCCCTCCTACATTCTACTCGGCTCTATGGGAATATAAGAAGATAGAAGAGATGAATCAGAAATAAAGAAGGAATAATAAAGAACCAGAGTCCCATGCTCTCAAGTATCGAGTTTGAAATTGCCTACCCCGTTACTACCGAGCAGCTTCTTCCTCCAAGCCACTAATATCGCGTTCTATGCGAGAACGAAGTCAATCCGCTGTTGCGAGTTGATTGCTACGGAACATAATCGATTTATCGATTTGCTTATGCTCATTGTTTATCTTCTCGAATTGTTTAAACGACTTATTTTTTATGAACTAGGTGCAATTTTAACAACGTCGAAAAAGGTTTTATGAATATACAGTATATAATCGCGGGCAGTGCGATAATTTGACTATAGATTTTACGAGGTATCGATTCAGGGCTGCGATTTAGCAACGATCTGTATCGAGGAAACTAGAGAGAGAAGAAATAGTATAAAGTATTATTATGAATACAATTTGTAAGGTGGTGCTATTGAGATACGGACGCGTATTTTGCCTTGTAAGAGCATAACGGTAGTCCGATATAAAACGATACGAGATCGGTACACCGCGCTTTGTGCCGTTTTCACAGTCTCTTACTCCACTGCGAAATCCACCACCGATACAAATATATAGAACACAACGGTCAAATACTGCGGGTGGAGTTTGCTTCTACTATCGTAGACATTCATGCATCACAATGGTCAGATCCTTTATAACGGAAAATATATATGGAATAGTGGGTCAGAAACTTAGTCGTAATCGTTCAAACTTTTTTGAGCAATTAAAATTATCACACGTTATGAGTTTGCTGGTTTAGTTCCCACTGCAGTTAGGACTCATATCGATGAGTAATCTGAATTTATATACAAATGGATTGATAATTGAGTGGCGAAGAGAAGACGGTAAAGTCCACGAGGTAATTTCTCTAACTGGGATATTACATTATTATACCAAGAGTTTTACGCCAATTAACGGATTATCCGTATTAATATTTTATACCGATACGAAGATTGGAATTTTGCACACCTATCCTCATTGTGTACTTACCTACCTACCTTATAGTAGTCCATAAGCCAGGTAGCAGTTGGTATTATAACCTTATACCAACTTACTTAACAACGAAACCGTTTAATTACGCCCATGTGTGTAACTATCTTAGCTATTTATCGAAACGACGACTGATAAACTCAACTCTTGCTTTCTCCGCGTTGCCTCAGGGGCCTCTCGTTCGTATCGCGGATATACGGAGGCCTGGCATCGGTTCACCGTCCGCAACCACATGTCTATATTTTAATATCAACAATTTCAATCTGATTTTTTTTTTTTTTTCTTCTTCTTCTTCTCTTCTTTATAATAATCAATGGAATTTCAATTTTTTTGATAATGAAGATAAATAAGGCTGAGATCGTTGACGCGAAATAAATACCCTGATTGATCGGTACTTCCGTAAATCCGTGTGTGTGTGTTTGTGTGCTTGTTGTGTCTCGTAAGTGGTTACATAGATGTGGGAATACGTATGCATACATTACGATATTATTTATACAAAAGAGAGACACGCCTAAGTATTTTACTCCTCGGCGCCGATGATCCTTCAGACTGGTTTTAATCCCATGAAATTAGTCGCCACCTCTGACATCGTACGTATCCCCCTATCGTGAATCCTTCGTTAAAATATATTACACATATGTATGTGTGTCTGCTCTGTCTCGCACATGGACATGGTTAAGACCCCTCGTATAAAATCGAGTATGAAGAACAGAATGGTATAAGCCACTACTGGCTCTCGATGGTGCAACTGTAGAAAGTGTATACTTGTTGGCTGGTTCCTCGTAAGTTCAACCGCGATTATGCTAAGATCGGTGATATCATTTTTATTTCAGCATTGAAAATGCTTTTATTTTCGGGGTAATAGCGTGCAATGCGTTACGGAAGTAACAACGAGTTTGCAAAAGACGAAAGATTGAAAAAGATTATGGATGCTCGATGTGTCAGATTGCAGTAACCGATCCAAATGTATCGTTAATCTGTCAGATTGTTACCCATCATCGATCTGTCAGACTTGGAAATTTTTTTTAGAACTTTATTTCAAGCGAATTCAAATCAAAATGCAATTAAAGAACGAGAAAACATCGGAAATCATGCTTTCTAGTTCATTAGCTAGTTATAACTGTTAATTAGAATACTTATTGTTAGCTGTTTTCAGATTTGTTTCGCAGTGGAACAATAAAATTCGTCTTCTTCCTATTACTGTTGTAAACTTAGTAGTCATCATTTTTATTATATCGTTGAGAACAAAAGAAACGTGAGGGAAGACTTGTATTGTTGCTGTTGTTGTTGTTGTTGTTGTTGTTGTTTTGTTTTTCGCTTAATTGCACATCTTGCAAGGTATTGTAAAGTTGTCCCCCTCCCCCCCGAATGGCGGTTTTCTATTGCGTCAACTGAGCATCGCGACGCCATATTTGGTGGCGAGCGAATAACGTCTGGTTGCTCTCTCAGTTTAAGTCTGCACAAAATCAGCTGAGACAGCTAGAACCTTTGGGTATACAACTTCTATTCACAGAACACGGCGATGGCTACCCAATTAGTAAAAATTATAATAGGCTATTGCAGAAAAGAAAAAAGAAAAAAAAAACACTCGACGCTTTCAATTTCTAACGAAATTAAATCAGTTGACCTAGAAATATAATAATTATTATAAAGACCTGATTCTCATCATTGTAAAAAAAAAAAAAAAAAAAACGGGTTCCTATCTTCTCCACAATATGTTTTCGATATATAGAATATATTTGTGTGAAAAAGTAATATTCAATGAATTTCTGCTCACGTTGAAACAGAAAAAGAAAAGAGAAGAAGAACCAGGTGTTACAACCAGGTTAGTGCATTGTCACGAGGAACGGGGGAGTCATTGGAGCATGTAGCTTTGTTGGCGCGAACGACTTTGAACGACCGCGGGGATGCGAAGTGAACCAATGAATTTTTTTTTTCTCACATCCTACCGCGGGGATTCACGATTTTTTTTTTTTTTTTTTTTTAAAGAATCAAGGAGAACAAACTTCTATCTTAGATACAAGACGCATAATATCTTTGTTTCTGTATATACGCTGGTTCTTCCACGTCTTCGTATGTAGCCTGAATAAATCGACGAGGCAAAGATTGTTCCCTTTTTCATCTAATTTTTATAGCATGTCAAATTGATCGAGATTTGCGTGTGTATTGAGGGAAAATATCTTAATACAGATCTAGATGTACGACAAGTACCAGATTCAACGGGGATGAACGAACAAGCCTCGTTGGTATGCGACTGTGTACTTACGTGTTTGTCTTTTGTCTTTTGTTTGCCGCCGCGTACCGATACGAGTAGAAGCAGTCTAAAGACAAAAACGCGGAGACTCGATATACGAGATTCTCTTTGACGCCGCGTTTCGCTAGCTAGTTCATCTCGAAGAACCGATATATACATTGTATATATGTAATCTGAAGGATCGTAAGATGAAATCTTTATTTTATATATTGTAAAAAAACATCTAAAATAACCAAAAAATATTTATTGATTTTTTCCTTATAAAGTTTGCTTTGATAATGGAATCAAGATTTATGTAGTTTTAGAATAAAAACTACATAACAATTTTTCTTTTTGTCCTGTTTTATTAAATAAAAGTGACTTGAATGTTAAACTGAAGTTTGAGAAAATAGGTAAGTTTTCTTATAATCCAAAGTACATCGTTCTGTTTCCTATAAAAACAAATTAAATTGTAACTAATGAAACTATTTTTTCCTTTATTAGTCATGTGAAAAAAATCAAAATTTGATACATCAAGAAGCCAGACTCGAAGTTTCAAATAAATTGCCTAACCTTCGTTTTTCTAGATCGTCTATGAATGAAACGGAACATAAAATACGAAGAAAAAAAAGGAGAAAATTTGTTTGAAATTATATCCAGCTAATTTTATTGCTTTTGAAGTTTAGGTTTAGCTATAGGTTGGGGTTAATGATATTCATGAATTTTTTTATTATAAAAAAATATAATTTTTATAGCTGTTATAGGAAATTGAATTACGGTGTTTCTTGTTTCTTAGAATTACTCCATTAAGTTGAATTATATTTGGTCGATTTACAATAGGTTTTTATCTTTGGTGATGTAATTCTGGATCAGTGAGAGAGAAATATTAGAACCACAGGTTTTTTTTATTATTACTTTTTGTTCACAAAAAATTATTGGATTTTCGTGTTTTGATTTGATTCTATGACGAAATCAAATTGTGTATTAGACCGACTGTGATGAGGATATAGGTTTAAAAAAGACTTGGACACTCGACAAAAAAGAAAAAAAAAATGTATAATAAAGAAAGAGAAAAGTTGACTTTTAACAATATTTTTTTATATTCCAAATTGCTTTTATCTGGAAGTAAAAAACACTCCACTCAATTCCACAGTAGATTTTCCATATTTTCATCGCGTAACTCGAAGTAGAATTACAGAAAAAAAAAATAATAAAATTGATCTAAATTCATCAAAAATTATAATGAAAAAACAATCGCGGGTACTAAAATAAAAAATGGCTGACCATTAGCGCGGGTTGGGAAAAAAAAAAGATCTTGTTTCGTTTCGAATGAGAAAATTAGAAGAATTCTAAACTGCATATTGAGACTCTGATATCTCTAAAATAATATGACTTGAATTTCTACAACCTAAAATCACATCAATGAGAGAATCCTGTATCCCTAACGAGACTGAGCCACTTTTACTCCAGGCTTTGTCTTAGCTTTCGCTGATTGTCGGTTCGCCAGATATCAGAATGACTGTTTTAACGAGAGACACACGGTACAGGGACTTTTGCATACTGGTAAAACAAGAAGACGACATTGGAGTAGTGCGAGAGAAGAAGAAGAGATGATACAGAGGGATTTCGCAATATTACACTCTGCGCGGTTTTGCAGAGTCGAAACCTGCTCGACCTCGAGATACTCCTACTGGTTCTTAACCCGCAATTTAATTAGCATCGCTGTTTATTAATGGTCCGCGAATACAAGACGCTACACCGGATTCATTCTTGGCTTCACCAACGACGCGACTGCGAATGATTTTCATTTCGGTATAAAAATTCCGAAAGAGAAATAACTCGAGATTCGACAGACACGTTATTATTATTTTCTGTGAGAAATAATTCAAATTAATTTTTCTCATTACCAATTACCCATGTCATTCTTCAATTAATTGTCGATTCTTCTTAATTTAGTTATTTCACGGTCAATTCTCATCAATTCACGAACTCAACAAATTATTCCTTCCACAAAAAATTGAGGACTAATTGTCGAAAATTAAATTATACAAAAAAAAAAAAAACGTTCCTGAGATCAGAGTTTTTTTTTTTCTTCTGTATGTACGATTACATACACAATAATTTTCGATTAAAAAACCTGAATCAAACTTTAAGCCTTAGAAAATCAGAGTTTAAGTCATACTTCGAGGGTCTAACGAAATCGTAATATTTGTGTCTCGAAGTTAATTTTCTTCTGTATAATAGTTCCCCAAAAGTTGTAAGTTTCATTTAAAATTATAAACACGTAAAACGTTGGTGAGTTTCGTGCTTTAGAAGTATATATATATATGTATATATGGAAGCGTGATGTAGTTTGACGATGAGAAATCCAACAGTTCCGTGATCTGACAAGCTGCGATTTACAACACTGCGTTGGCGGGCCACAAACGACGTGCGGTCATAGTACATAGCATTCTATGTACATATATACTATTATACTCTCTGTCTTTTTCTCTGCTTCAGACAGTAAAGGGTATACCTCACTGTGAGTTAGATACTGACTGACTGACTGAATGACTGACGTCCGCTGTACGGTGGAGGACGTGTACGAACAGATACATTAATCATATATTAGAAGCGGTGTGAATATATTTTCGACGGGTGACGCCAGATCACATCTTCTCATGTTACCTACTACTTGACCCTTTCGTGTTTTACAATCATATATCGCACCACTGGGTTATAATCGAAGAAATCGAATCGAACGAGTGAAATAATTTCGAATTTGGGACGAAAATTTTTGATTCGTTCATTATTTTCGTCTCTTTTTCTCGAATTCCAAATTCGGCAGAGTACTTGGGTACGTATAGGTTGTTTCCAAATTGACAGATTAAATTTGATATTATTCGTGCAGGTGCAACGCGCTGCGGTGTGAAAATGGCTTCACTAATTACTTTTCACTCGGTTTACCCTTGACAGCTGTTGGCCAAGTCTCGAAATTGAATACATGCAGAAACGATATTTTTTCTTCACCCCCATTGATAATACGACTATTCATTGAATAAAAAATCCACTCAGGGTCTTCCCTCCTCAATTTTTTTTTTTTTTCGTCTAGTGAAGAAGCAAATTGACATTGACCCCTGGGAAGGTTGTGACCGTTGTTGATTCTTCATTTATGGTCTATTTTACGCTTTATCGATTTTTAAACTGATGATAGCGAGGAGTTGGCACTAGTGTCACACTTTTGAGGCTTCGCAGAGGAGACGGAAGGACGGAGACATAATATGTTACATACTATGGTGGGTACCTTGGCTCTTGTTCCCTTGAACCGTCTCGGTAGGAGGACCTGCAGAAGCCTTTTCACTACTCTGGTGAAACTATTTCTGTTACAATATGATGCACAGAAAATATCAAGCAGCTTGTCCTCTTGGATACTCGATTTTTTTTTTCACTAAACGCTCTCTCGTGTCTCACAATCAGAGACAATGAGAGAAACGAAAAACAAGATACAACTCGGCATTCTTAATATTGTCTCATTTGTCTATGAAAGAATGGTTATTTATATTCAGAATTCTGAATGTGAGACTGCAGGGTGGTCAGGTAAAAATTCGAAAACCTAAAAATGTCAGGGAATTTCAAATTGGTCATGAAAGCAATTGAATAAGATAAAAACTAGGAAAAAATTTAATTCCTATGAGGAAAAAGTTGAGAAATCTCTTTCTTCGGTTTTAGTGGTCACCCTGAGTTTTCAATTAAAACCATGACACCGTTCGAATCTTTTTTGTAGACGATTTTATCAAATTAGTCTGAGTCATTTCTTACCTAGTAGCAACTGGACCTGAGATAAGATCAGGACTCATTGAGCTCGACAGGCAATTGCATGGATTTGAGTCAGAGATTCAATTTTCGTAATTCTTTCTAGACTGTGCGCGTCTATAAAATTCCCCGAATTCATTAACTTGGTTGGCTAGTAGTTAAACGGAGGAGATTGTGACATAACGACATCAATTTCAGTTTCTCAGCCTTGTCCCTCTCTGCTCCATAAAGATATTAATGAGTCCTGGTTACACAGTAGGCCACGACGACCGGGTCACGGGGTGAAGATAGAGAGACACGCCATTACTTTACTAGATAGAATGATAAATAGTTTATACATATCGAATTTTACTTCGTTTATACAGGGTGGATTATAAACTAGAAACAATTATATCCGGTTTGAATGAACGCGCCGGGTATATCGATGTGAAACTTCGTGAAACTTTCCTACCAAAGATTGATTATTGAAAAAAAGCAGACACTCGGCCTTCGTCTTATGAAATCTTACCTATCGTTACGGTTCTCTGATTGCGCGGCTCCGCGGATGAACAAGTAAAATTCCTTAAGAAATTCAACACTGCATCATCCAGCACCGAACAGCTACATACCCGCGTACGTCCCACTTCGTGGTACCCTGGTCCCGTTCCTCTATGGCATTCCGTTTCATAGATACCGAGATGACGAGCATCACGCTCAACTGGCTAGAGGAATGTCCGATAAAAAAAAATCCATATACATGCATACACATATATACATCATTTACAGCTCGGAAGGAGACTTCTGTCTCGGCCTAAAATAAACAGATAATTGAAACTTGACTAGTCTTCGTTCTCTTTTTGGTTTTTCATCTCTTCTAGATTTGCTCCGTTTTATTTATTCTCTTACAATATCAGCTTCTCGAAGTCAGCTTCATATCAAGAAGTCGGTCCGTTATATAAATATCGATAAATCCTCACTTCTTGCTTCGATGGTTTATTCCCGATCGCCCGATCTACCCTTTCCCGAGTTTCAAGGTCGGCGCTTATTCTGCTTCCAGTCGTTAAAAAAAATAGTCAGATCGTTAAGGACCTCCGATGCCTCGGTTAATGTTTCAGAGACCGTAATTGCTTTATACAATGCACATGCCCTATGGTCTATGCCTTATACCTTATAGGCAGGATGATGAATATGGTACAGCTCTCGCAGGGACGGAGTTCCTCACTCTGGCGGATCATGGAATATCGAATTCCAATCTAACTGAGCTGCTTGGATCAATGAACGATCAGAAATTGGCGAATCTGATTCTCAATATGAATTACTCCATCGATAAGAAGTCAGAGGCGAAGACAAAGACGGTCTTACATTTAACCCTGACTCCGGGTGTAGGACGAAGGGACCAAGGACTCGTAGAGGTTCGATACGCCCCTGAAAGTATCTGCCCGTGATATTAGTAAGAATGCGAATGTTGGTACAAGATTTATAGCGCGTAATTGTAACTCTTTGCGCTCGACGTGAATTGAAATGCCTTTGGCAATTACGCCTTGAGCGAGTCAAAGAATATACCTTAAGTACCCCTACAACCCCACCCGTGGGTAAAATATATCTCGTACATGTTTACTTTTTGCAATCTGCAAAACGTATTAAAATCACGCTGCTGCTGTACTTATGACAGCGGTAAAAACGTATCCGTGATTACTTTGTATCTAATGATGGTATGGGATCATCAGGAGTGAAAAAATGGTGTTCGTTAGTTGGGCAATCTCGAAACGCGCGTTCTCTCACGCAACGTTGCTCAAGTTTTACGCGTTACGTTTTACCACCGAGACCGTGAAATGGAACTTGTTAGGTGTGACACGGTGTTAAACGTACATCACGTATGTATCTATGTGCATAAGTTACACGCGCGGGGCGCTGTGTAATACCCAGAAATGTTATGGAATGCAGGAACAACCTGGACCGAGTACGAAAGTCAAAGTCCAAGCGAGACCGAGCTTGTTACCTTTTCGGTACGATCTTATCGCGTGGAGGTCTAATTATTGCCGGAGTCGTTTCATTTTGAACCTCCTTTGTCAACCCTGGATCCGACCGCTTGACTCTGTCCACAAACCACTGACCCTTTCGAAAGATCAAGGGCGTGCGAAAGTTGTATTTAAACTAGAAATTAGAGTCAAGTACGGTATTGGTCTCGGTTTGAACCCAAGGCGACGTAATCATTCCCACGATTACCGCCGCGGTCACCAGCTATATGCTGCCGATATAATTCGAAAGTGAACGTGTGCTGTAGCGGGTGGTGAAGCAAACGAAACAAAACAGGAGAAAAAATCCCGATACCACCGGGAACTTTACTTTTATTATACTTGAACTACGTCTACGCGGGCAAAATTGTGTCGTAAAGCCGGGGGTAATTACAAACCCGACATTAAGTCCATATAGTCTTCGTTTTCTTATCTTCATCTTTCCATGCGAACCTCGAGACTTAATGTTGCAAATTACTATTTGTTGCACCTTTAGCGACATTCCTCAAACGAAGAAACAATGAACGGCTATGATGCTGCAGCTCGAAGAAGTTTAGCGGGTTTTATCGGGCGTGAAATCATGGTTCGCGTGTTCAACCCAAGGAACGAACAGACTCGGTTTAATAACTGGGTTAAGTAAGACCTATCGGGGTCTTTGTGGGTGATACTTCTTTCTCTGGAGACCCCCCGGTGTTTCAGCTGTGACGCTTTTTCTTTGGGAAATTGATCAAGCGATTATGATGACTTTTCGTTCAATCGACTTTGATGAAAGAGTGTTTATAGAGAGGGGTGACACGACTCGTACGATCCTTTGAAACGGCTCCATATAAAGTAGCACCGAGTGTGTTTTACCCGTGACACGTAGATCCACGCACGTGAGTCGACAAACCGCGCGCGTTGTCAGGCATTCTATGCCGAAGTACCGAGGATCGGATAATGGTAAAAAAGTAACGGAGAAACTAAACGGGGTGGAAAATTCTGCGGTCTTGCATCTTTTCAGACAGGATGTAACTCTGAAAGAGAACAACTCATGGTGCCAGTGACAGGGTTTGCAGTTTTTCGAGATCAGATACATATGCAAATATTGACTAAATTACATGAAATACGTTGAAATAGAGGCTGGCTTGTCGTTATATGTTATATTTCCTAAAATCAAGTTCCATTAAGATTAGAAATGTTGTCAAACTTGCAAAATTTGTTCCAAAATTAGATTCAAGATTAGATTGTGCATCTATCATACGGTATATCGATTCTACACGAAAAAGTTTGCGATTCTTTTCTGTCATAAATTTCATCAGCTTTAATGATGGTTCTTATAATTTTTTTTGTCTCAAAGCCACTAGAATCTAGATATCAGCTAAATAAATTGAGAACCATTCCTTTGATCAGCACTTGAAAGGATGAAAGTTTCGCTGTATCGCAACCTCATAGAAGTTTAATCAAATGACCATAGAAATGGATGAAAAGAAAAACGTATCCGTGTAAAATTAAAGTTACCCAGCCCCCTGCCCAGTTTTAGTGGCGAACTAGATTTCTATTTCAAGCGTATAGCACGCGAACTAGAACCCCTAGCGCGTAGCTAGCTGGCATTGCGGGATATCTTAATTAGTTTTAATTGCATAGTGTCGTAATACGGTCTTCTTCGCGAACGATTGAGTTTGTAATTGAAAACGCCCTGGAGGTAACAAAAGTTTATGCTAGACAGTGCAGTGGGGCTCGAGTATAGAAAAAGAGAAAGAAGCTAAAACTAAATGATACAATACAGCCACAGCCTCGCTGTAGATGTGAATAGCAGAGTACAGCGATGGCTCAAGAACTCTGACTTCCGTGGTTCGTATAATTATTACGTGATTTTGAATCCCCACGTTTTTTTCATGCACGCGAGACGCCGGGAATTATGATGATACGTATTGGTGCAACCAGCCGTTTCATTAATGAATGAATGAATGAAGGAAAGAAAGAAAGAAGAACAACCGATGTGTTGGTTCTGTAGACACGCTATCATCTCTTACCGATGAATGAGGACTCCTCACTTCGTGAAGAAGAACACCAGTACCTCAAGAGACGCGTGAGGCGACTGCAGACTCTTCATTATACTCAAACCTCTTGACGCCAGATTATTTTTAGCCTTCACCAACTTATCATACCTGATTATTTTCCGATCGTACGCCATACATTTGTACACACCCTACTCGCGGGAATCCTGATCGCTGTTTGTATTAGTGCACGAGGTCTATTCATAGGTGCAGGCCTAGTAAAAATGGTATCATAGTCCTTAGATGGTCCGGCCTTTTGGAACCTGTCCTTGAAAAGTAAGAGTGAAACGTATTCACAAAATCAAAGGGTACACAATATTTTTATGAATGATGTAAGACTTGGACAATTCGTTCGATCAGAAAAGTCTATTGATTTCGATCTGGTTCTGTCCTAGTTGGGTAATTCCCTTTGACGGTTTCGTTGATTTCTAAATCTTTTGAAGAGATTCGAATACAAAGAAAAAAAAAGGTGTGTAAGGCGTTTCGAAAAAGAGGCTGGACGAAGTTCTATACAAAGGAACGCCCGGTTCTGACCCCATTTTAACAAACCTTTCAGTTTTTGTTCTCTATTTTTCGACTTCGCAAGAGAATACCTGAAAAAAGACTTTCTAAATCGATGGGTCTAGTCTATTTCCGTACTTTGCGATCCTCTTCGCGGTCGTGGATGAGGATAAAAAAGAATCACAAACCGCGAACTAGCTTCGCAAGCTTCGAGCTACTCACCACGTTCTTATGCGACGTGACCAGATGAAGAGAAGTGGTGCAGTAGGTTTCAGTTCATGACTAACTTCGGACTCTGTAAACTTTGACAACGTACAATGTACGTATTTCATGTTGATACCTATACTGGTAGTGTTTTATCGCGATGATTCAGCGCCGAAATATTCCTGTCGGAAGTTGATCGCGTCCAGCCGTTCCCGACTGACCCCAATCAACGATCCCTTGATGTTAGTCTCTGGGGAACCAAGTGGTGAGTCAGACTTCCACATCCACATCTCGGCAACCGCGTGGTTCCTCTGTCGGGTCAACATCGCAATGCATGATCTGACAATGAGTCACTTCTTGATCGAGGGTAACTTATTGGCAGTTGCGGTTCGCCAGTAGATAGGATTTTGAAATTCGTAATGTTTTCAATGCGAAAAATGACCTGGGATTATTGGTACGATGCTCGATCGTAAAATGGACTGAAATGGCGTTGGTCTGGGCGCGGTGACGTCAAGCCACAAATATTATCCTAATAGCTCAGTCGATGGGCTCGTGCTTAATTAGATGACATTCCATCGACAAACCGGAGGAGAGGATACGAGTTTGAAACGGGTCCCGCGACCTTATACCCACCTTAAGTAGAAAAACGTATATTACGATTACTGTCAACGTATAATGGAGTGTAAAAACTATAAATAGATAGGAATTGATCGATTATTGAGATCAGTCCGTCGTCTTCGACCAGCCACAGGGACGAAAAGAGGAAAAAGAAATGTCCCAAGGATGGCGAAAATATTGCAAACAAAAAGATGACGGTCGTCTAGACTCTTGGACGTCGATTAAATTTCACCATTCCTTGAATTAATTCCACCTTTGTTAACATCGCGCGTGGTTATGTAAAACTGTTAAACTTAGCGGTTGGAAGAGTAACGTTGCGATAATAGTTATTTGTGTATCAAGGGCGGAAAGTACTATTTTTCCGAGTGTGCCTTTGGCGGCACGAGCCGAAGGCGAGTTTCTGCTTCTAGCGGGCGGAAAAAGATGTTTCCGCCCGAGGGCGAAAAGATCTGTTTTCCGCCCGCTCAAGAGGTATGAAAAGTGGCATTTTGCGACCGGGTGTGAGAAAAAATTCAATACTATCTGAATAACGCGAGCGTGAGTTTCTTTATATCTTTTCCATCCATATTAAGCTTTGTAAATGAGCTTGAAATTTTCTTTTCAAATTCAATCAGTTATTATCGCATTGATAGTTATCGCGGTCCACCGCGCGTGTCTATTAATAGACACTGTTGGAATGTGATTCAGAACTTTCACTGTCACCTCTCTCGAGGCTCGCCTCCTACGTGTGAGCGTGTGGACACGCACGGTTCGTTTTCATAGGTATATACATACCTCCGCCTAAGTAAGCCCGGTCGGGTTTTATACGCACGTGTTTTCATCACGCAACACGTGGGCGCGTCACGCGTGTGCACCGGCTCTCCGATGCCGGCTGCGAATGTACGCTGGGGTATATTCATACCGATGCGCTCCCGCTCCACCAATCGCAAATCTTCTCCTCGCCGTGTTTCCTGTGGCCGTATGCCGCTGGTGCAGCAGTTGCGTGCGGAACGCTTATGTCACGCATTCTGAATAACAATATTATATCTCGTTGCCCGCTCCCGACTCCTCATGCAGCTCCGCTCATTAGGCTCTCGCTTTGCATTATGCGTTATGAATAATGCAATTAATCAGGACACCGAATTGCAAGAACCAGGGGCTGTAATTAGAGACCTTCTTTTTTGGTGGGTCGCAGCGGGTCGGACAAATCGGCTAGAGACGCACCGCCACGTTGTAATCACATCGTGGATCTTTGAATAATCATCCAAAGTTCATTACACATCGAAAGATTGTTGTTTTTTTGTTTTTTTTAATCACTTGTCGTAAGGTTTCAGACACACGGTTGATTCGATTATGTCCCTCGACGTCTCATTTTCTTCGGAGAGCAATACAAAAAAATCCTGTGACAAGTTATGGTCAGTTATAGAAATTTAGCTACAATCTAAGTCACTCTTTTACTGATAAATTGGTTGAAAAAATTTGTTTTTCAATTTCCCTCATTCACACGACGAAGGATTGCGAATCGAAGAAAGTGAGACGTCGAGATACATGATCGGATCAACCGTGTGTCTGAAACTTTACGACAAGACGTTTAAAAAAAAAAGTCAATTTTTCCATGTGTAATAAAATTTTGATAAGATATGAATGATTTTTGGAGTATGTAGAATTTGTTGAATCACTGTACTGATCCCCTTAACTCGGTTTTCAATCAGTTATCACCGTAATTAGAGCAATGCCTGCCTTTCAATCAAGATTCCCGCTTGACGTGACAGACTCGAACACGTAATGGGGTATTTATTGGCCTGGGTTCGCGTGCAGCCGCGCCATTTAAGCCGTCTTTATTCAACCCGAGATTGAACGGTGTACCATTTGCGAGAGCAGTGTGGCTTACGATTAGCCATTGCGACTATGATCATCGATCATTTGCCATTATGCATCAATCATTTTGTTGCTGTCGTGCGATACGTCACGCGACAACGTCAATTAGTCAATGAAAATTTTCTGCATGTCCCGAAGACGTGGCAGTAACGGCAGGACAATATTTTTATCGTTTTATGCAATTTGCGGGTTCAGATAGAGAGATACTGTTACCGTCTCTTTATCAAATCACCGCGATCTGTACCTACCAACGCAACGCGAGAGCTGGCGACTTCATCTCTCACTTTGCCCAGCACGATAGGACTGCGACAATTGTTTATAAACCGTTGACAGTCTCGTTAGGCCACTTAACCGAGAGGAGTAGACGGACTCCATGCTCGGCTCGACCCACGCGTTAAATTCAAACTCGTCTTACGCCGAGGACTCGTGCGAATATAATTGGATCTCGCCGGAGAGGAATTGAGCAATCGAATGAAGCCAATTGCTCTCTCGATCATACGCATAATCCGATTATAACATCTTTGTTCCTGGTTTACGTAACGGGGAAACGAGGAACAGAAAATCATGAGATTGATCATCCTATGAGTTTCTAGAGAGAAAAAAAAAAAAAAAAACGTAACGAATTATTACGTAGATCATCCGACAAACGAAGATGAAGAGTGCGAAGTTACAAAAGAAGGTAAAATCAACACTTTCGCAACGTAGGCTGGGTTGCACAAGCGAATCGTGCACCGTCTGGTGACTTGTCTGGGAGTCGGTTCACGATACAATTGACAGTTAGCCCCGCAGCGCATATATACCTATATTATTATTGCCTGCAATGCAAATGTAGGTACATGTACATTATATCCACCCGATGGAATTTAGAGTGGGTCCATTGTCTCGCCTCGGGTGGGGTTGGAGGTTGATTAATCATTTGTTCAAACGCCCACCGTTTCGTAATCGATGTTGGCAAGCAGCCAGCCAGCCACCCTCGCATGCGAATCGGTTAACAAATCTGTCTCTTGACTCAGTTTCCTCAGCCTCATTCGCATTGTCAATTAGTTGATACGATGTAACGTCTTTCTTTTTTTTTTCTCTCTGGATGATCTTAAGGATTCCAACAAAAAACTGGCAGATCCGTATCCCATGAGGGACAAACCCAACAGCTTATTCTTTCTTTCTCTCGATTGAATTGTGTTTAAGCTCCGTCACGTGATCACGCACGTGCGTGACTCAAACCCGCGATTGAATCTCTCGTTTCTTGCCCGGACCCCGGACCCCGGACCCCGGAGTCTGCAATCTTTTGCCCTGAATCATCGAGACCCGGTCTGGCGTAACCATAGCTGTACGAACACGGGGACTGACTACGGGATGAGATAATGGATCGAGGGCTGGGCCATGTTTACTGTTTTCACTTTTCTGGACGATCGTCCGATCGTTCCGAACCCGTCATTTCATTTCTCGGTTCTGACCAACGGATCGTCGTTCTTTATTGTTGAAAAATTAGTTTCTCAAGAGACGACGTGAATTCCTCAACGAACCGGGGCGAAATACCTATCGTCCGTCATACGACGGAGGCTCCGCTTCTCCTACTTGGTTTTATTTTCTTTCCCCCTCTTTCGTACTCATTTTTTGCGCGTCAAATTCCTATACGGTCGAACGTCGCCTTATGCACGCGGCGGATCGGCTGTATACCGACTTTGGCGAGTCTAGCTCGGGCCTAGACCGGCGTACACATACCTCTTCTCTTGTCGAAGGAGGCGTTCCTGGTGTCCGGCATACTCGTTCACCGGACCAAGCTGGCGCCCTTGGCAGCGAGCTTTGCCCCGACTGGATATCCCCTTTACCCTCCCCACCCATCGGTATAGGCTAGCTCGACGCGATTCCTATGGCTAGTACATAGGAAACCCGCTCGTGTAATATGTATCAGGCTTCTTCTGCACTACGGTATTTCTCCTAAGTCGTAAGAAAATTATTTAACCATTAAATTTTTACCACCGTGTAGTTAATCTTCTAATTGGACATATTTTTATATTTTTTCTTCATCGCATGTTGGATATTATAATTTATTGTCTCAATCGGTTATCTGATTGAGACGCTGATTTAATTGTTCGATTTAATGGTCTGCGACGATCGGTAAATGGAATTTGAATGGCTTGTTAATTTCATCGATAATTCTACTCGTACGGCGGCTTGCGATATCGAATCGATGAGGCGAAGGTATGGCGAGTAAAAAAGACGGGGTGCAGGTGCAGGATGGAATTGACAGCGTATGGGGAGCAACGATACGTCTCAAAGTCGATTTGACATTTTACCGCATCGACTTAAATACCGAACGACTGACTGAGCAATACGCCTCTTGACAACCTCATGATCGTTCGAGACAACAACCCGATGATGGGAAGAGACAAGATGCAACTTTTCATGATCCAACTATGGAGAATATATTAACATATCCTTCAAATTTTTGTCGTTTCTTTTCGTAAAAAGAGATAACTTGCTTCGATAAATTGATACGGACAATCGAGTCCGAGATTTTGTAGCATCGCTTAGCTGTCAGATTCAATTTTCGTAATTATATTTTTCAACACGCTCGAATCGCGTTGTGTAAGCTAATTATTGAAGAGTGATCGACATTTTGATGTGAAGAAAAAAAAAGAAACTTTCGCTCCGCTGCATAGAAATAGATCACGATGATCGGACAAAGAGGAGCAGAATCTATATTCGGGCTAGTTTTTTCTTTCTTCTCGAATTTATTTGGCAATATGTGAATATCTTATACCGGCATTGCATTGTTCTCCAGTTTCAACGGACCGATCAAAGTCGTCGATAAGTTATGAACTGTTCGAGACGAACGAGAATAATATTAATATTATTCGACCTCGTTAGATGGATCGATCCTTGAGACGATGACGTCAGAATCTAGATCGATTAACAAAAATTTCACTACTATGACCGATTTTGAGCGAGAGAATCTATGACCGTGTTAAAATCATTGTACATGAATGATTCGAGCGTTTTTGACGATGAACGCGGTCTTTGAACCCAACCTGACGTCGATAAGTTCGATGTGAAATATTGTCCTTGAAAGATGTGCAGGCGCTGTTCGTTGTACGTTGTCCGTAGCATCGCAGCAGCTTGTAATATCGCTGATTGACAGCTGTTCAGACTAGGCAATATCTCATTGTCAGTATTACGAGGCACGTACTTTATACGTCTACGCATACCTTGGCTTTCATTGGTGATACTGTAAATAAGTGTAAGTGCAGTTGGAATGCCGTCTCACCCTACCATCCGTGGATTCGTGATATGAAAACCCGTCCGTCCAAGATCCAAGATCCAAGATCCAAGATCCAAGATCCGAGATCCGAGAGACCCGTGGCGTCATCGAACTACTTCCCACTGCAAGGAAAGCGGTTTAATCACCTTCACGATGTGAATAAATTAAAAAATCGAACATGACGGTGAAATAACGAATTATCATTCACAACAAACGGTTGGAGTTTGGTATCGGCTCGTGGTAAAACTCTGAATCGTAAAACATTGGGGATTATTAAGTTTTGGTGAAAAAAAAAAGATCCGAGAGCCCGAAGGAAAAGAAACGAGCAACAAGAATGTAACACAATTGCTTTCGGGATATTTATCGCATGAAAAGTATGTCAAAGTTAACGACGAAAGGTGTAACGTACGCCAACGCCGCGGTGTATGTATGTCCGTACATACATCAAACTCGTTAGACACACCTCGGTACGTGAACAATGAATATGCGTATAGATATTCGTTAATATTCATCGCCGTATGAAACCGAGTGGCCAACGAGGTCTAGAGTCTAATTGGTAATTTCACGTCAATGTATCTGGCCTTCTGGTTCGAAATAACGGCATCGCCGTTTCATCTCTCGAACATCTACGAAGCAACGTTCAACGACGATCGGTGAAACAATAAAAATCCATCCGGCGGGATTTAACGTGTGTGTGTGTGTATTTATTCGTTGGGTAAATTTTTTACCCGACACCTCGAACATAACGTTACTGGTTTTTTTTTTTTTTTTTCCCAGACAGGATACAAATGATCTACTCCCTTTCCCTTCGCGTTATGCTCTGCTCCTTGCGCTCCGGGTTCTGGCCTCATAACTTAACCTCAGATATTCGGTCTAGTATGGTTATAGGCTGGCTCAAAACCGCGAGAAAAGGCAGCGGACTCGACTTCGGGTTTCGCGAACGGTCGCGTTGTGCAAGGTGACCCATAAATCGGTAAACAAATGGTCTCCATTCATCAAACGATGATATCATCGATCATGATCGAATCAGATATGAAACTCGAATTCCCAGACTCCAGACCCAGTCTTGGTTGGTCTCATTGTCAGAAGAACGGAAACGACGGGTCTCACGGTCTCACGTTCGCCGGACGTACGTTTGGCTCTTGGTTAGAACCTACAGAAGCGAACGGCGGCTCTATGGCACCAGTCAAGTTTGCTCAAGGCATATATATATACAGATCTTACATGGTAGGTACTACACCCTGTGTAGATAATACGGCCCAAAGTCTATTGTCGAAAAAAGCCCAATACGGCCCAAAGTCTAAAGTTTTCGGCAGAGAGCCTCATAAATTTTTCTAAAACAGGACGCATGTTGTGTTTAATTGTGCAAGGAGCGTTATTTTTTAACGTCTAGATTAATTAACACGATGTCCCACATAGGAGATTTTTTGTCATAATCTTCGTTCCGCCAAATTTGGTTCGCATGTGTTATTAATTATAACGTTGAGTTCTTTCTGTTTGGAGAATTCATTTGCTAATTGGTGGATATATGTATATTACGCTCTAGTCTTTTACACAGTTTACTCAGCACAACGCACTCTTTTAATTCAACAACAAATTAGCGGGGTTCAAGTAAACAGCAGCCAACAGACTCTACGCTCGTTAAGTCAGGACACGTACGACGTGAGCGAGCCCGATGCGGATGAGGAAGGCCACGGCCAAGTTGGTCATCGCGGTGAGACAACGAAGAATCGGTTACGTCATAGCTAACATTGTCCTTAGGTGCCTGGCTTGGAGGCGAAAATGGCTAACTGAGATAAACAAGGTGTTACAAGACGAGAGATGAATCACTGCGTGACCATAAAACTTTCACTCCGACACGTGCATGTGTGCAGCCAACGCACGTGAAAACAAAAATATCAACTCGTTTGATGATGGGCAACAAAGGATCATTTGTTATCAGTCTTTCCATTTTACTTCTTCTTTCTTTATTTCGTCAGATTAATGTCAGGTTCGCAATTACGGGGTGGTGTCTTGTTGTCTGTCAACGATCGCAGAGTGATCGTTGAAGTGGGCGATTAATTGGGTCGTGGGCGTGATTCAGGACGGGATGATGTTCTCTTGAACAGATTCACGGCGGGATACTGTAACAGCGATAATCAAACCCGTCGACTTTTAATGGGATACGAAAAAATAAATAAATTTTCGTGTCGAACGGTATTTATGAAATCGATTAAATTACCGATTTATCGCTATGTCGTGTCGAGCTTTTGTATCGAACTCATTCTCTCACCTTATAGTGGGCGAACGGTACCGAAAATAATCCACATGTGTACGCTGACGAGTTTAATATGTAGGCGGAAATAAGGAGGCAACGGAACTTGAGAACCGGGATACTGTGGGCAGGAGCTATCCCTACATACGAACAATCGACATAACGTTGGAGAATCAAAGATTGGTGGCAATTTTTGCTGCATCTACTTGTGATTTTCCGTTCCCTCGTTCCGCTTGCCTACATTCGTTTGAAAAAAAGAATATTCAACCATGACCCTCGGGTAGAGCGATGAAATATTAGCGGAGATCCAAGTAGTTCCTTATTTCTCGACTCGCGGGAGCAACGCAGATTATTGTATGGTCAGAGAGATAGCGCGAGTCCGGGTTCAGGTTACCGGTCACGATATATCGGGCAACCTGGGGTTACTTCGTACCTTTTGGCGATAAGTTGTATCATTCAAATTTCACCACGAGTCGTGAAACTGTAATAAAACATCCACAAGATAAGAAATATACCGCAATGTACCCGATTTAATCGAACGAATTTACTACCGATCTTTCGGTACCGGAAAATTAACCAGTTGTACCAGGCGTATCGAGTCGTCGCTTCGTGCATCTGCACATTCCTCTACAGTTATACCTCCGGTCGACTGTATGGTCAGCGAAGATTAAGGTTGGGTCAACTCGCGACCGCGTGAATCAATTATGACGCCCGGTCTTCGGGGGACGCCATTAAACCCGGTCGTAGGTCTTCTGGATGGGATGCATTCACGCTGGATGTGACAGGCCAACCGTTCCTGCAGCGAACGGACGTCGCATGCACGGCGACCGTCTTCTCGTAAACTGGACCACAACGGGCTTGTCACAGATCGCATCTGCATATTCATCGATCGATTTTCTTACAAAACTTGCAATTAGACAAGTTCTTGCCGACGTTGACGATGGACGTCGCAGTAGTGACGCTCGTTAGTCGCGATGCGGTAGCTCCAGGCTCGACCCAACACTTGAGCGAGGTTAATTTACCTAATTGATGGAATAACCTTTGTTGGGACTCCGCGCTACTACGACTACGGGTCATTTACGGTCTGACATAGCCGCGACCTTGCGTCGTCAGCTTTTTGCGAGATGCCTGTTAGAAAAGTTGAAGGACAAGAGGAGACAATTCGATGCGGTAACTGCCGAGTTCTTGGATGTAGTGATTGTTGCTCAAGGAATAAGCGAATAATTGTACATAAATTGAATGAAATGAGATATGTAGCAGTGTTGAGAAATTTGTTGATTTATTCGTTTACAATTATAACGTGAAACATAAACGAAGTGTGTCATTTTTTGGTAAGATTAAAATGACTTTTGCGAAACATACGCGATACGTACTCTCTAAATTTGAATCAGTGAATATTCACTGATCATCAGCGAATAGTCACTGATGCCTCCAGTTATAAGTATACCACTGGAAATCAGTGAAAACTCACTAATTTATCCAGTGAATTTGAATCACTGATTCAAATAGTGAAATTTTCACTGATTGAATCAGCGAAAATTATTGGTTCTTATATATATTTGATCCGGTTGAAGATATTCTCGAAACGGAAAGACAATATGGTATATTCGACACATTTTTGTTTCGCGAGTCTTTATTGCAAGTAAAGAAAAACAGACTCCTAACGCAGATGAAACTTCTCCGTTTCCCATCTCGTCGGAGCGAGCCAAGACTGGACGCAGTGAGAAAACCTAACCTACCAAAAGTATAAGAAATTCAATGTAAGACAGTGAACAGCAATATTCACACAATTCATTGATTATTTGCAACTAACAAGCCAAATTGTGAAGAATTTTATACATCCGCATGTGTACTTACGTTATGATTTTTACTGAACAGTTCACGTGGTTGAACCGACGCCCAAATCAGCACGCAACAAATGAACGCGAACGATTTGGCGGTTAGTAGGCAGCTCCATGGCGGTTAGAGACTCGGCGTACGCGGCGCCCCTAGCGTTCGTCACAAAAGTCACTGACGAAACAGTGAAGTTATGCACTGGTTTAGCAGTGGTAAAATCACTGCTGAAATGGACTTCACTGATACTCCAGTGAAAAAGGGTTCAAGTCACTGTTTCTGCAGTGAAATACCAAGTCACTGATTCAATTAGTGAAATTTTCACTGATTCAAATTTAGAGAGTAGGTATGTATCCTTCATAGGCAACCCATATGGGTTTGTTTTTAGTGTCGAATATTAGTAACATGTCGACGGTTCTTTTTCTCTCGCATTCATATTCCTCGTGGATTTTTACACACCGAATGAAAAAAAAAAAAAAAATGCCGTGAAATATTGTAACGTATTACAACTCGAGACTATGAAGAGAGATTTGAAAGTCTGTGAGGAGAATTGAGTACCGTTTTCATTACCGTGTCTCAAAACGACCTTGTCGTCTGATTTCTACATTTTAAAAATTTTTTTCGTTTTTTGTTTGTTCACCTCCCGTTACTACAGTTATGGAAAAAAATTAAACCACACACAACTCGCCTTATGTTTCGGATTGATGTTGATTCGAATTCAATTCGTAGCACAGAAATCGTATCATTCAATGATTCCATTCATTATAATCGTAAAGCAGATGAAATAAACTGCGGTTGATTTTAGAGAGACTAACTAACGTTATTTCACGATCGATGATAATGAAATTAATCAACTTGTTTGAAGTTACCTGGGAACTCCGAGAAAACGCAGAAAAACGCAGGGTTAAAAAAAACTTTTGGTCTTATCGTGAGGGTTTCGACAGAAATATCTTTTCGTACTGACCCCCTTGATTATCAATTGTCAAGTCACAATCGAAGCACCATCGAAGAGCCGGCAGAGATGTTACAGTTTGATACCGAGTTGGTTCAAACTTCGAAGCGACTGTTAGAGATTGTGGAGATAATAAGATCAATTTGGTTAAAATTTCACCGAAAACCGGGTCCGGTGTTTCCGCGTCGTGTAAGTATCATGAGCGCACTTCCATCACGGCACTCCTTCCAGATGTCATGTGGGTCTGATAGAGCGGGTGATATGCCTTATTCTTAGTGCAAGTTGCGTCAGTCACGATCACTCCGCAATCTCCGCAAACTCCGCAAACGGACATGGATATGTGGATAATAAAAGGTTTAAATCTCCGAACAGATTGCGTTGCAGATCTCGGTTCGAAACCTGAAAACATACGCGGTTGGTTATCCACTCCACGTTTCACCGAGGTATCGTTCGGTGTTCACCTCGTTTCGACCCTGTGCAGCTGGTGATAAATCGAGCGTATTACACGCCGTAAATTTAACCCCTGTCTACTGTCACCTAGTTGATATACTCGATGTGCTCCATAGTACGAAACGTTTACTGGGGCAAAACTCCACATTCAAATGGTTGGAGTGCGATCTTTCTTTTTTTTTTGAGGGGACTGACACGCGGCGAGGTTCAATTAACGGCACTTATATCCTAGTGCGTAGAGAAAAAAATAAAAATAAAATAAACTCTAGTGTTCACAGTTTGAATCGGTGTTCTAATCTGCTCTTTATCTTACTCTGTTTCAGGTACGTTAATTAACGCAACTTCCGACTGCTGATAGAAGCTTTTAGTCACGTTCAAGGTTTGTTCGCAAAGAATTACGCCGAACGTCGTTACAGTAGGATAATTAATGCTGAGTGATCTCGTAACGATGATCCATTATACGTAGTGTTTTTAATTGCTCTTGACTCTCGGTTATTTTGCGAGAAACGATGATATATTGCAACTCACAATTTAAGGAAGCGAAACGAGAAGAAACCGAATAGATTTTTCCTAAATCGTTCAATGAATCGCGGCTGTTGAATGTTTGATAAGAATTCGACGAATTTCGCGAACACATCGAGAACCTCCTTCTCAGACTAGATCCGCGTTAATTATTGAAATAATGTAGAATTTTTTTACCGTAAAACACGAATAAACTTTTACAGTAGCCTAGAGCGTTGATTCTTGCGTCACTATTGAATCGCTCGAAAGACAATGGGCGGTGTAACGGGAGCGAATTCTTAGCCTCCGACTTACTGAGACTTCTTCTACCACTCCATAGCAAAGATAAGAATGAATTCGCGAGTATCTTTAGAACGTGTAAAAAATTCTCTTGATGAATAATTCGTAGTGATTGCGTAATTTGAACAACCTCATTCACTGTAAAACAGTCCAACTTCTTTTATCCCACCTCGTAATTTCGCATATATCTGCTGTGAAAAGTCGATGATAAAAAGAATAATTTTTCTCATTCCCGATAAGGAGAATCCTTTACTTTACTTCGGAGCGGTTTTTTATTCGGTCGTGTTCCACGTACCGGGGAACGATTCTTGTGATAAATCTTCTCTCTCGAAGATACTCCCGTTGCTCAGCTCCGCGATATCTTAGTTCGCTTTTTTTTAATTTATTTTTTTGATATTTATTGAACACGTCCTACGAGGTATTTCCAGAGTCTTAGCGGTTCTCTCTTAACGATGAACCGAAACGGCAAAAGTTTGGTCGAATGGTACCACCATCCGCCACTATACTACTACCACCAATCGCGCTTATGAAATTAGACTCTGACCGCAAAGGTTGCCGCAATCATCGGTCGTGACACATTCATATTTGCCTCCCATGAAATTTCTATCGTATTACCCTACCCTGACTACCTACCTACCTACCTTGCAACGAATGAAATATAACGCTGACAAAAGCCCGGAGGGCTTAAAAGTTACCGTTCTCATCCTCAGACCGCGACCGGGACCAACGCGAGGGCCCTTCAAGCCTCGAGATTGTCGACGCGGTATTATAATTGTAGGTGTATCTTGGTGCGCCAGCCGTAAATCGCAATTTGCGTTGGTACCACAACGTGCGGAGGACACGAAATAAAAAGTCTTTTTAAAGAAGGTTTATTTCTTCGGTGTAGGTATCGGTGATTCTCAATTTTGCTTATCTCCTCACTTCTGATTCATATACATGCGATGTGTCTGCACGAGGGGTAAATCACTATCAAAAATGTGTACACCACATCTCCCCCATATTTCCCCACATCTCCCGATATCTCCCAACATTTCCCAACATTTCTTGACATTTCCCAACATTTCCCGACCCGATATTCCCGACATTTCCCAACATTTCCCCGACGTTTCCCAACATTTCCTCGACATCTCCCGACATTTCCAGCCCTTCGTACATCACATTTCCTTTGTGATTCACCCCGCGTGTCTGCAGGAAAAAATGTTTGATTTCGTAGTATTCATATGTCGCAGAGTAGGAAGTGACGCTCAGTAGTACAGTTTACACGCACGGTGTACAACTGGCTGATGGATAATCGATCATTGACCAAGACTGATTCACGAATCAACCACTTAGCTGAACTCTAATCAAACCGTTTCCCCGGATCGAAGCCACGATTGTAACCGCACCCAATGACCAATCGGATAACGTAATTAATCCGAGTCAAGTGCATCAACGGAATTACTAGAACAGAGAAGAAAAAAAAAAGAAATTAAAACTCAGTCAATATCCTCGGTTGAATTCATTTTTAAACCCAATCACTAATCACCTAATCGATTCATGATCATTGATTGTCGAATTATGTGTCCGTTATTGCTTTTCGTACATCTTCATCGTATTCGTTTCTTTTTTTTTCGGTTCATTTTATTTGGTTAGCTATACCAACTCTTTAACGTTAAACAAATTTCATGTGCTCACGCACGAGACTCGAGGCAGAGTCCGCCCACGCAGAATCGGGCGCACTTGAAACCGACTGGTTTATCTGTTACATCGTTCAAGCCGTTGAGCCAACAATACACGATTCTTCGATTGCCCAAGAGATTTGGGAAGCCATTTTTGCTGTTCTTGTCCCTCACCTATACCACCGAATTGTGTCCTCGCCCTGGCGCAGCGCGGATATTGGTTCATGTTAATTCATTGCTGAGGTAACTGTATAGCCGCAACCACCCAACGACGTGCAAGTTCGGCTCGAGCCAATCTTTGGCTGCATTGTACGCGGCTTATCCCCTCGATCGGGGAGCACCGGCGCACTCGGATAATCTTCTATCTCGTTTTCTCGGCACTGTTTTAAGATTCTAATCAAATTTCATACCGCGAAAAAAGGGCACGTCGAGAGAGTAAAAAAAAAAAAAAAACGAACCTCGAACGTGAAAATAAAAAATAAAAAACAGTTTGAGGTATATAAAAGCTTGACAGCTGTCAGAGGTGGATTTCGACGCGCGGTTAAGGATCAAACGATTCCTCTCCCTTGCCAGGCGCGGTTCGATTCGCGGAATTGATTTCACGCTGATGGAAATTTTGATCCGTAAGAACGATAGACCCCGGTCGCTGTCGGTCCGAGTGGTGCGCTCTTAATTTATACGTCAAAAGATTATAAAAAATATATTATTCTCCCTCCGTGTGTTAGTAGGATTATTAACCAGACGCCGTTTTATCTCGGTATAATATTAATTAATAACGCACGGTTAATTAATTATATCTGTATAGTCCGAGGCAAGAGGCATGAGGAAATGCGTGCAAATTCATCATACCGATATATCCTACGCTCTTGAGGGGAGGGTACGTATCCTTCCGCAATTAAGACCGTGGAAGAGCAAATTCTTAGGACTTAATTAAACCCGCGCAGAGTATGGAAGGGGCCGGTCATTATTAACTAAATGATAAAATACAACGTGTTGCACAGGCAAAAGGCGGTGCGATTGCATGAGAACTATTCCGCACGTATATAGGTATGTATACGTGTATCCTATATCCAGCAACACGTTCGGATCACCGAGTTTTTCCCAGCTGTTCAAGTATGCCCTATCCTTTATCCGCCGCAGTTAGTGAAGGTAAATATACGCGATTAGCAGCTCGAGCAGAAGTGTTTTGTTGAAAAAAATTTTCAGTACACAATGAGACACGAACGACTGGTAATGGGCCGCTTCCTTTCTCTGACGGGGATAACCGAGGCGGTTACCTTTTCTCTCTCGCTGTCTCTCGATTCAGCTAGAGAGATTCTGCAGGGTAGGTATGCTGTCTCCCCGTATCCACGCGAACGCGAGAATCCGAGAATACGCTACCGCCGCCAATCAACTTGGAGAAAAACAAAAGTACCCCGAGGAATTAATTGAAATCAGCATAACTCATTGTCAGTACCGCTGTGACTTTTTGTTCGAGGAACTCGCGAGCATATTCGCTACCGTTCATTTCCTCGAGTCATGTTGCGAAATTCCGACGAGCATCGCTTTAAACTATTAGGCATCGATTAGGGTCAAGCACATCTTTGACACATTTGCGATCGGACGCGGAGTGATCAGAATTGGCGGTGATGTAACCCCAATTGTGGTATGGAACTGGTGGATGCACTTTGGACGGAACGCGGAACAGCGGAGCAACGGAGCAACGGAGCAGCCGCGGATGTCATTCCTTAGAAAATATATGATACGAGATCCGAGCTCCGCCGGTGAACCAGCCTGGTACTTCCTCGAAGGCCTTACCTCGTCCACCAGCATCCAACGCGAGACCCCGATATCGTTTTTCCACCGACTTTAATTCAGGTTGACCAGTTCGCGGTAGGCAGGTCGCTCATCTTGGCATTGCAGACAATTTACAACTCGGAGAGACAATGACGAATGTCACTTGGCGGCATTTTTTCGCGTTTAAGGAACTATTTTTTTATCGATAATCGCTCCGAACGCGAGTCCAGTCTTCTTCGTCGTTCCATCGATCCGATGAGGTGATCTTAACGACTCTCGAAAATTACTGAATTTTTTTCACGCACCCCTCAAATAATCTTTCGTAAATCACCGGAAATGTTGGATCAGCGTGGCGCAGTCGTAGGTCGACACTGAGATTGTAGATATGTATATCGGCCTCCTCGGACCTTGAAGCCGGCCGACATCCGCTGCAGGTTCATTGTCATGGAAAGGATGTAGGAAACAGCCGATTAATTGCAGGCTATTACAGGAGCGATAAATGCCCTACCGTATACCTTCACGTTTTACACTGGACGTTGAACGTTCCGCGACACCGGGATTCGTTCGTCTCTGCCGGTAGCAGCTTCTTTACTTCCATCGTTTCCATCTTCGTCTCCCGGTCGGCGTAGGTCCGACGAATACCATACACACATATCACGTCTTCGGGCCTCTCAGTTATGTGGTATCCAAGTGCCGTGAATCAAGTACAAAAGTATAATACTAATTGTAAGTATATCGGGTTACGTACGCGAAGACCCCGTTCCTATTCCCATTACGCACGTATCGCATACCGCTTTATGCACGTGCGAAAGGGAATCGATGCCGTTGAATAAAAGCCTCTGTGTGTTGAGGGGTCTGGGTACGTGATTAGAAAAGACCGCGTAATCCTTTACCTTCTCTCCTCTCCGAGTTCCTACTCCTCTGCCCATGAGACCCCTCGGGGGTATTACGGTAACTCTTCTACGAAGTCTCCCGCGATCACGCCTCGTTGTAAGCTCACCTCTTCTCTTCGCTTCGCTTCGCTTCTTCTCTTCTCTTCTCTTCTCTTCTCTTCTCAAGGTATCGTTAATTTGCATACGATTAGCTCGGGTACTTACCTCAGCACGTGAAACCCGCGACTTCACAACCGCGAAAATAGTCTTGACGTATGATGCATGTACGTGAGCCATGAGGACCGCAGTTGTCCACCCCGGCCACGGGTCAGACGGCCTCGTATCTCTGACCATGAAACGGAATAACGTCTTACCACGATTAGAACTGGGCTGTGAAATGACTTTTTACCCCATAATATTCCAGGTAATGATGGTAATAACTCCGGACTGCCTTTACACCTCTTGCGTGAAATACCAGGAACGATGAATAGACAAGTTCAAGGTGTTGGCCTCGGGACTACTTCTTGCTCTTGCACCGGCCTTACAAGGTGTTGACCGATCAACGTCTCTTACCGACATCGAGATCGACGCTACGCGAGCATCGCAAACCCCTTAACCCACTTGATCCCGTGACATAGACTCGATCGCGAGCTTTAAATCGTTCAAAAATTCTAGCAGACGAAACTGAAGAGTGTATAACATTTGCGTTAAATCCATATACCGAGAGGTACGTATGTACGTGGTCGATGTGTAATAGGTGGTATCACGTTATAGTGAAGGTATAACATAACGAGACCGGTTACCGCTCGGCATTCCTCGCCGTCGTCCAGATGTCATCGGCAAACTTGAGACCATAAAACTTACCACTAGAAGATGCGTTGAACGATCTGACGTTTCGAAAGACAGCTTAATAGTATGAAGAGAATACGATATCAGTTGCTGCCGGCTGTCGGGCGCGTTCGTACCTACAGGCTTCATGGTCTCGACACAAAAAGAGGTTTCTGTTTCGGGCATCGATATCATCGCGAGGTTCGACGTCATCGAAAGGGCGGAGGAGTTACCGTTACGTGGGAGGACGTCGAGGAGTCGACCTCGGGTCATCGCTCGATCTCGATATTTTCGACGATTTTGATCGGGTTTAATTGAGATCCGTCTACATTCGAAGCCATGTATTCTTGAATATATGAATTGCAGACCATCGTCGAGGCTGACTCGAGAGAGTAAGGAAGCTGTCCGAGCATAGCTGTGGGGCCAGAGATAGGGCGGAGAAATATATGTCGGTGTATACTTACGCAAAGATCCTCTTGGGCTTCTGAAGCTCTCGGTGTGCAATCTCCGTATTTTTGAGCCTCTCAACGTCGTACCATCAACGTATTTGATACCTCGTGAAGAAATTCGTTCGTTTATAGCTGCAAAAACCAAAAGCCAATGCGTTTCGTGTAAGAAGTAAAGTTTTGCCGCAGTCTATAAGAGTTATTGTACTTACCCATATATAATACCTACTTACGTCTCGTGGCTAATTCTTGTACGTAGCTAGTGCGCTGTTTTAAACGTATGCTTTCAGATCTGAATACACTGTAATTCGCGAGCGAAACGGCTACTCGGTCAGTCGCTAGATGTAGGAGATACCGGGTAATTATGGGCAAAAACTCACACTTTCGTTCCGTTCCATACCGTAACCTATACTGCAGAGAACGAAAAAAAATTCCATCGTTTCCATCTATCTTATGCCACTAATTTATACTCTGCTTTGTCAAGGGCACGTCTTGTCTGTAAACGGCTTCGTCCTCTTCTTCTCCTACTCAAAGATGAAAGGATCAGGGTGCAGGTGCAGCAAAGAAAAGCAGTAACCGCTAATAAATGAAAATACCTATTTCACTGATTGGAGGAGAGAAGATTTAAAAAAAAAAAAACAGCAAACTCCTCCGGTAGATACGAGGTGAACATGAAGTCTTCAAGGGAGCAACTAGTTTTTACTATAAAGCCGAATAACTTCTACAATTCTGAATATTTTCTGCTGTCATTTAACGTGCATGCTCAGTTTACCATGTAAGCTGAAGCTAGCAGCCATAGTTGGCAGCCAGACATTTCAAAGTTTTTCATAATATCGTCACGCAGTACATAGTATTCCTTTCTTTGAATTGAATCCAGCACTTGTGGCTGCTAGATTCAGTTTCATCGGCTTACCGTCCCGAACAATCAGCTATATCAGTATTTTGCTATCTGGCTTCGTGTCACATCCAGAGAGTCTGGGACCAATACTTCTCGTATTTACTCTGGTGGCTGTACCCCCGCCCCCGTAGAGTCTAAATTGCTTCTGTATTTTAATCTGCGAAGAGAGTAGATTGGAGTCGGTTATCGTACACCGTGGTAGCAGCCATCTTTGAATCGTTGCTCAATTCTTATTTCGAAATAGTTAGTCGCGGGGTCTAGGAAGCCGGTCTCTGTTTCAGGGATTATGGTAATATATTGTAGAGTTTGTTTTATTTGTTTGTTTTTTTTTCTCTCTTGTTGGTTGGTTGGAAGAAAATCTACAGTTACCCCGTAAGAAGGAAGGCAGGAGGCTCGGTTGCCTGCAGAGTCCTTGTGAGATCTAGATACACTTATCGGCTTCTCCCATGCTCATTATTCTCTCAATTGAACCGAAGGGGCCTGCCGGGCCTCGCGGACCTCGTGGGGGCCTCGTGGGCCTCACGTCTGTCAGTTACTGACGCCGGCTAACAGTTCCTGTCCCCACTTTATACTCTCACGCACACGACATTAACGCAATAAACGCAGTTGGCCAACGATACCGAACGTATCCACACCTATCGGTACCCTACCTCTTTTCAATCAATCGCGCCGTTGAAGGGTGTCTAGTTTTATTTTAACTATTAATTAACTTTACATGAGTCAGTCGTATCGCCTCGAGAAAGTCTCGCCTGTCAATTAAACGCGAAAATTTCAAACCCGCCGTTAGCCGCGTTATTATATTAAGTGTTCTTCGGAGTGGTAACTCATTTTTATAGACGTCCGTCTCGTTATGCTGATCGAAGAACGTTGGGAAACGGAAATTCGGTACAGTTTCACCTCGATGATAGAGAATGATGAAATTTTGTTCTCTCGGTCAAGTATTTGAGAGCCCTCGAGAAGAACGATGGGCACCCACGCCAAGATATTCTACGCCAATGCCTGCCTCGTCGTTCGCTGAGATCAGCCTCCGACGACGAGGACCGGTTTTCTTCGCTCAGGCCTCTGGTCCACGACGATGGATCCAGAGGTCCTATACCGCGTGCGCGCATTCGCCTCGACCTGGCGAACCGAGGGACTCGAATTAAGTTTAGCGATTCCGTCTTTCTTTCACCGGAATATCGTTGATTATCTTGGGTAAATATGAACGACCGTCTTTGGGTGGTGAAACACACCGGAACAGCTCCGACGCGAACCTTCTAATCTATGCGTATTAGCGAACTGTAAACAACCGGGTTCTTGCCTGAGAAACTCGACTCGTTGCTAACAGTGTAAATTGACCGTGAATACCCGTAGATCAATGCTCCTCGACTTCCTTAGAACACGACTTTGTAGGCGCCGGTAAACCGTGGTCTTTTCACTTATATGGTCAATTATATCAGCCACGCGCTGAGAGTTCAAACGCTTGTAAATCAGGATCGGGGAATTTTTTTTTTTGCACATCGAAATTCCCCACCAGACGCGGAAGTTCGAATGTTTTAGCTCCTTTCGACAATCTGATCTCTATACTCTTATTGCACACGAATTTATTATCCAGAAATTCCGCGAATCACTCGAGTATGTAAAGTCTGATTAATCGGTTCCAAAAAAGAAGAAGAAAGCTTTGACAAAAACGACCTCCACACGGATCATGATCCTTTTAATCCTCGACGCGGTCTCGTCGGTCTTTGGAAAGATGTGATATGCATTCGCGAAATCGAGCATCTCCCCCTCGTCTGTTGGCTTGTCTTTCGTCCTTTTCAATTCGTTTTTCGGGGATAAAAAAAAATCGTCAAACGATGTCGACAATGGGATCGACATTTTATTTACATCTCGAGTATTCGGGTGTCGACGATCAGTCACGATCCGGGTGGAGGATCTTTTTCTCATTTCATAGAATCCTGTGGTCTATATAACCTGAACGCACATCCTCAGCGAAATCGATTTCTGATCTGAATTCAGAGAGTAACGAGACCCCGAAGTAACGGTGATCGTTTATTACCGTCCAAAGAAACCAGTTTCCTTTACTGTATTACGTATCATCTAGACCTCCGATGACTCGGGAGAGGAAGAGGATCGGATACTCGTTGTCGAATATTAATTTACTCCGTCTTTCGCAGAATAGCGAGCGAGATATAGGTATAGTCGAATGGTCAGAGTGTGAGGTATGAAAAATTGTCCAAGAAGGAAACAACGTTGATCATAAACAATACCGTTGTAGCCAACTGTAAAGGAAATGGTACGGACAAAACGAATCGCTAGATTTGCGTGCAATCGATAAAACCAGAACTCTCGTGAAGTCCACGTGTCAGCTTTATCAGCTCAGGCTGCGCGACTGACTCGCCTAGTGGTCGAATATATACTGGGCCCAAGAAACTCTGTGTGGTAACGAGTAAGAAGACCGGGATTATTAAGTCCTTTGCTCATGGCGATTTAACAACTAATAAGAAAAGTATCAATTGTCGAGCGAGATGGGCATCGGATTCGAAGAATGGTGGGCAGCAGCGTCAAGGCAGCGTATCAAATTTCGTTTCTTGTATACCAGTGTTGCTATTCGCGTTTCCTGTCTTTTAAACATTCGTCGAACATTTGATCGGTGTAACAATGAACGAGCCTGTCCGAATAAATTGATATATCTGAAGAGGTCAACCGGTACTAATCTAAATACATGAGATTGCGTTAGTGGCTGATGCGGTGTAACCCGTGATTCTTGCAAGCTCACCAATCAATGAATATCGATAGATAACAACGGGCTATTGTCTAGTCGAGTCAAATCGGCGATCGCTGTTAACTGAATCGTTCGATAACACGGAACGAGTCTTCCGCATTTGAATAATATTAGTTGAAGGATTGAGAACCTAGTCGAGGTGGCTGGCCGCTGACCATCGCTTCGCGTCGTTGGCCACTCGATCTGCTGCTCGAAGATATGAATCATCTTCGATCTACGTAGGTATATAACCCTATATTTTTAAAAAATGAACAATCAGTGGAACTACTTTAATTGGACAGTCGAGAGGCGAAATACACAGGGTCTAGACGAAACGGATGATATAATCATTCGCCAATACACGCCTCCTCTTCCCGTGCCTGTAATACACGACCGGATAATTGTTAAATAACGAATCGATGATATATTTACCGCAATTTATTATCGAAGGTAACGGTAATTCCCCTCGCCAACCAGATCATCGACCAAAATAACAGGAATTGGAAAATCTGAAATGGAGGCCATGTGGACAATATTTTGGCCTTTTGTTGCTACATTCATCCGTTGAAAGTATTATATAAAAGATTTTTGTCAAATTAAGATCTATTACATATGGAAAGCCTTTCAATCTGAGGGACCTGTAGTTTTCGCAGTAACTTTCGTTATTGGTTCTTTTTTTCTTCTTCAATTCAGGTGTATAGAAGTGACTGATTAATTTCTTCTGAGGAAGGATCAGATGAAAGCTGCGTTTTAAGACCTGGAAAACCTTCGTCCACCAAAAATGAGCGACAACCCTGAGTGCAGATTTAGTGAACTGTAAGCTTTTAATTAATATACAGTTTTTCGCGATGTATTCTTTTTTTTTCTAATTGTTTCCGCAGAGACCCAGAATCCGATGATTTTTATTACCGTCATTACGCAGCGAGTCGATACGTGATCTTTGATCTGGAATTAATATTGTGAGAACCGGTGGTTAAGCAGGCTAGGAAATCGTCTAATCGATTTGTTTCGTAACTAATTGTTTCTTACAGCAACCGATTATCCGCGTGCATAATTGGGGCTGAAACTCTTTCGGATCGTGGTGAGAAGTCGGATGAAATGAAACGATGGGACGAATCTAAACGAAAATAAAAGAACGATGGAGAAAATTCTATCCTCAGTTCTCAAACTCTGACTAAACAACGGGTCTGAGAATATTTTTGAAATTTTTTTAGGGGCTTCTGTTCACCGGTGAATATGACTATTTGAAAAAAAATCCCACGTTAACGCGCTACCGTCCTAACCAAACATCGCATCTTTCCCGTGGGAAATTGAAATTTCTGACCCTTTCACATGCCTGAAAACTACCTACCCTTCGTATACAACAAATATTAAAAATTAACCTTGTCTTTGAATCCCAACGAATTGACGGTAGGAAATTCAAGTCAGACTCTTGAGGACGCGGAGATTTTTATATCCTTAGCCGCAGCGAAACGTAATCCGTATCGTGCGGTTTTACGATCATCAATTCTTCTCATTGTATTTTATTTACTGTCAAGGTTATCCGAGACAATCGTTGCCTGAAATTGCGGTATCGAAGGCCGAGTCGCAATGTAAAATATAGTTCAATTTCGATCCGGCGCGATGAATCGTTTTATAATCCGTGCGGGGGAGTGTTGCGAGTGGAATGAAAATATCATTAGAATATTAAACGAGATTTAAAAGAGAAAATAGAGATTCGAAAGAAAGTGACGCAAAGGTTGATTGAGAAACTTGGTTAGAAAGTGTTGTGAAAAGAAAAAAGGAACTCAAAAATATCGAGAAGAAATTTGAATATCTATCCAATTTAAATTTCATCCGCTGAGGAGGCTTGAGATCTTCATGGTATCACGTCGGTGTAATTGGAAATAGGAATAAGGTTTAGTGGTAAATGGTAACTAAGACCTAAGACCGTGAGGCAATCTTCCTTAATTGGGTCGCCGTTGTGCAAAACTAAGATCAACCCGCCTCGGGGCAAAATGAGTAGTAGTGGAGGGTATTGTTCCAGTCAATTATACAAGCGGAAAATAATTGGACTCCGAGAGACGTGACCATGCGGATTTAGGATGGTCATTAACTCATTACTGTAGTACCAGCTGCGCTCTTCTTTTTTTCCTCTCTCTCTCTCTCCACTTCGCTCATTTCATACCCGATCGTCCTCTTCCTTAATGCAGAAGACTTTGAATTTCGAACTCTAAACCCCCGCGCGGTACGTTGGTATATTTTATTATTTTTTGTTCATTCATTTTTTTTTTTTTTTTTTGCATAACTCGTCGGCGTTAGCTGGATTTACGAACTTAATGAAAAATAGCATGAGCCAAACGTTTACGAGCCACGGTGGTCGGTGCTTCGTTCCTCCTACGCTACCTTATGGCCCTGCGTATTCGTAGCTATACGGGTGTAACTCTTATAGTCGTACAGTCGTATAAACCTCGGCACAAAACTCCATGCCGAGTCATTCCTCCATATACATTCCTCTCCCCACTACCCGACATGCCCATTACAAACGCGCAGTCAATGAACCCTTGCGCATTAATTACGCGATGTAATCTCCCGCCAGGTACGACATATAGCCGTGAAATATTATCTCCCTCTCTCTCCCTCTCGGTATCTTATTGTTAGTCACCGACCGAACATTTGTTTTCTTCGATCGGTTATATAGTTCGTATATGTACATTCTGAGGTGAGATTATCAACTAATTGACGCGATTACGGAGGCGTCGACGTACCCGTTCAATTATGCAGGAAGATGAGAGACTCCTAATTAAACTGTCGGTTCGAGTCGGATTTTAGGAATATTTTATTCTCCGAATACCGGAAAAGTAGTTTTCTAGATTCTAAGCGATCATTAATAGCAATCAAAGCGCTTCACGTCTCGGAGATCATTTATTCTCATTTCTCAAACAGCTATTACCGCTCATATATGCGAGCTGAGAAAATGAACACCCGGAGTTTCTCTCCTCCATTGTGCAACGTTTAAACATTTTCATATCCTGCACTCGTGGGGCTGCAGCCTCGTGTCGACAGATTATAATATACATATATAATAATCATCATATTTTAATTCGTATTACGTGTGTATACCCGTCTGTCGAGATAAATCAAAAGAACGCTGCGAAGATAATGTAATTTATTTTTTGCCTTCTTCCCCTCTTCTTCGTACCTTTTATTTTCTCTCTTAATTTTTTTTTTTTTTTTTTTTTTTTGTGTCTGAAAAATTTATACGCATGAAACAAGCTCCTGCGTCTGGGTTGAAGAATCTTCTTTTTCATCATCCTCCGCGGGGTCATAGGCCGCGGTATACCTGCGAGGAACTTCTGAGGCCCGGTTGCATTTCTTAATCGCAATAAACAAAAGGGTTTTACGGTCGGGCTGGAGGCGGACGAAATTGTTCGGCATTTATTTATCCGAGTGAAATTCAAACTCTATGCTAAACTTTCAGGTTTGAATTCCACGCGCGACATTATTCTACGGCAATTAAAATGGTGATTTAGAAGCTTGTTGGATAAGCTTTCAAAACGCTGTGTCCCGAGTCTCTGGAGAATCCGACTAGTTCGCCTCCGGGTTTTCTTTCTGTCATGACAATAGGACGATATACCATTCGAGATATACAGAAAAAAAAAAAAAAAAAACACTTTTTCTCACTTCCATCGACTTACATATCGAGAATCGATTAATTATCCCACAGGAACATCGTAGCAGTACCGTTATACCGCTACAGGGCTGGGTTACAGCGATATAGATAAAAATTATGAAAGGTTGAGAAAGAAAACTCGTTCGCCAGTCAGTCACACGAGGTTTTACATAACGAAACAGAAATAATGAATGAAAAAATAAAATAAAAAAATGGGATTTCAATTTCATCCTCCGGTTCTTTTCGAACGTGCAGAACTCGCCGCGCGCGGTTTCACTCCGGCAAAAGAAACATAACCGAAAACTAATCCCATTGTACGAGAAGACGGCGGCCGAGGGGCACGCGGCCCGGGTCACGGCCTCGAACGTCGGTATCGATACAAGGGATTCCTTGAGAGGTCTCGAGTGCATTTACTCGTCCTCTCAAAATTCCTGGGTCAGTACCAACAGCCGACTCTCGCTTTGACTCGATTTATACGCCGAAGGCAAATACCGGCTGTATAGGAAGAATATTTATGTTTGTCGTTTTTTTTTTTTCACCAGGTGTATCCCGGATGGCGGGGACGTCGGACGCACGATGACGGACCTGCAGCCGTCACCGCCAGGATATCGCGGCCAGGATGAACCAACGGGTCCCGCACGTTCACCGTCTGCCTTCCCGTACGCGAGCCAACCTCATATCAGCCCCGAGGTTGCCCCTTACAAAAACGCTACGACGTACTCTACGGAGGGTTACGTCAAGCAACCCTCCTCGCCTCGTGGACAGGCCGATTTTTACCACATCCATAAGAATGACGTCTGCACTAGGACCGAAATTGTCAATAAAAAAAATACAATTACCGGTTACAACGACGGCTACAAGAAGAATACTCCGGGGTACAAGAACGATAGCGGGTGAGTCTCGTTCAATTTCATCACCATATACGACATTGGGATACGACTGGTGGTGGAAACGCGAAGTAGTTTATTGCGGATAGATTCGCGACATCGAGAAGATGTGACACAATGTGCCCTCAAATGATGATCATGAACGCATTAAAACTTGGAATTTCTCCATGTCGTATCCCAATTTCGAAGATTCATCAGAGATGGAAAGACTGAAAGCCGTCGGATGCCACTGAATGGTTTGTGTTTTGTGCCTTTTGCTCCGCAGCTACAGCGAAAGCTCCGGATTCGGTAGCTACAGTTTGCCTCTCAGCGAAAGAGACGAAGCTTCGCCACCGCCAACGCCTCCGGTCAGAGACTCCTCGAGTCTCAAAGGAGTCTGTTACGGACCTGGCCACGAGAAGTATCCATCCTGGCCAAGCGCTCCGGAACACCATAGTCCAGAGGAAGACGTCCACGCAGCGACCTCCCTCCACGGTGGTTCACACAGGTCAAAATCTTGGACAGATCACACAAATTACCCCAAGGAAAAACCAGTACAGTACACAAGGCCCCACACCAAGAGGCCAAACCCAGCCTTCACCCAGCAGGTGACTATTTATCTATCTTCATTTTCTGGTCTCTGCGAGCTTATTCTTTTTCTTCTTCGTATTCTTTTGCCACACCTGAAAAGAAACTTGGCTCGAGAATAATTTATCCACTTGTATTATAATGGGATCTTGGTTGCCCTGGAACTAATACTCTTCTATCGCGTCAGCTTGGGAACTATTGAAATAATTCTCTGTCTTATATGACGGAGTACATAACACTTATCTAACCCACGCTCAGGTATTGTTGTATCATGGTTGACTCAATTTATCAAAATATGTATTCAGTTACGTTTAATAGCTATTGGCGTCTGCTGTGAAAGGTGCCCAAGACCCAACGCGAGTTGGAAAATTTATTCATTCTCATATTTCGATTTCAACTCTCCGCGGGCCCACGTGGTAACTGAAATCAGGGGATTCGAACCAAGTCGAATTCTTGTTCAATAGTCGTGAATTATTTAAGGGGACTCCAGCATCTGCATTCATTGGTCGAATGAATTGGACATTATCTATTCGCGCTGGTGTTTTCATAACTCTTTTTATAACGACTCGAAATCGAGAGGCTTTAGCGACGGCGTTGATAGATGATGGTTTGATTATCGAGATTGTTCATATGTTACGTATGCTGATAGTTGATCTTCATCCGGACAAAGCGTTTCCTGGGTTTTGCTTTATCCGCTAAATACTATGATACGAAAGTCCTACGGTCTGGTTAAACTCTTTCAAGGTAATTAATATCTAGTTACAAGCTCGGTGCTCGCCCACGCTCGCGTCCACCTTTGCAAACCCACTACAAGGTCGGGGATTAGACGAATCTTACGTACTTCATTCTTAGTACAATGAACATTCGATTCTATTCAATTCTATTCGAGACGATTGACCGTCTGCTCTCTCTAGAGTTCTAACATCGCGCTGATCAGCGTTCAGAGATCAATATAATTGCGGATCATTTGTTCTCATTAGTCGGTGACTCGGTTTATTGTTTAGTACCGTCATTTGCCATTGAGGGTTTCAATCGATGTATTCTGACCATGAAAATATCACTGATCAATGCCGCCTGTAACTGGAATCATCGATATCGACCTATTGTCTCTTTCAAAGCTGAAGACTGTGATGGAACGGTGCGAGAAAATACCTGCGGAAACTTACGAGGCGCGCAATAGAAGCAACATGGAAAATCCAGAGTCCAGACTCTGGCCACGCGTCGATCGGGAGGGTAAATCCCTCGGGGATGTCGAGTACGTCGCTCCTTCGCCACCCGAACGCGAACAACAGCCACCGCAGACCCTGAGCCACGCGGATCTCGAAGCCTATGTCAGGAGCTATCAGGATCCCCAAGTAGGACAGGTCAGTGAGAAGAAATTCAACAATTGCAAGAATATGTTTGCTTATCCGTTGTTCATTTTCAGGTGGATCTGTACCCAGAAAGCACCCTGACCCAGGCAGGGCTAGAGGAATACGCAAGAGTCCAGCACTCACAGCAGGCCAGCTATGCTCAGTCCGAAGGATACCACAGCTACGTTTCGAGCGTCGATTCAACGACCAATACTCCGTTTTTGGACAGGTAAAGGGTTTCGTTTGATTTCGTGTTTTTTTTTAATTGAAAATGAAACGAAAGGGTGTGAAATGATATGAAATGGTCATCAAATACCACATAATCGTCGTGAAACAAAATTTTCAAGTACTTACCTCCTAGAAATGCCTGAACAATCTGAAGTTTCTCTGTAATGGTCTTCCTATCACCTACAAGATTCTAAAACTAGGAAATCTATGGTCATTACAGATTACGAAGAGACAGCGAGGCGGTGGCTCAGAGGCCAAATTCGTCATGGGACGACGTGAGAGAAGGGAGAGACAGTGTGGTGACCACGTCAAGTGGCAGTGCGTCCAGTAGTGAGACGTTGAAGTGGCATGGTTCGATGTCCGATGTGAGTGTGGCTAGTGGACTTCCAGCGCGTCAGAATGTACCCGAAAAATGGCACCATGGGTCGATGTCGGATGTGAGCATTACGGGTTTGCCGCAAAAGCAGTCGAACACGCATGACAAGTGGATGCAGGGGTCGCTGAGCGATGTTAGTATGGCTGGGATATCACCAGCGCCAGGAAAGAACAAGAGCAGTGGCTCGAGACAGCATAGCGAGGATAAATGGAAGCAGGAAAAGTGGCAGAGCTCAATGAACGATCGTAACAAGCGAGGAGGTCGGTCCAGTCTGCCACCGTCGACTGACTCCTGTCCTACACCCATCAGCCGCGACAACAGCTGGCAAGAGTCTCAGATCGACGAGGAACACATGAACGAACGACAATTGGGAGAACAGTACAGCTCCCACGCTCAACCGATGCCACAAAGTCCGACAAATCCACACGACGGCGGCATAGCTATTCCACAAAGTCCGGATAATTGGAACGCCCATCATGGATCCATGTCGGATCTCAGTACCACAGGACAGAGCAAACAGCTCATAGCACACAGCGCGAGAGTGCAAACACCTCAGAGACATCATTCAGAAAGTGTTTTGTACCTGGACAGGGAAAGGAATCAGCGTAAATTGTATCCAGGAGGTAATTCTCAGGGTCTGGAAGGACAGTCGTCGAGGTAAGTCATTGGTGCATTAGCTTTCTTCACTGAACAATCAGGAATGCGTATAAATATTGATTTCTTTTTCAGAATGCCACCGACATCTCCTCAACAGCCACAACTATCGGTAGCAGAGCGTATAAGCGAACTGGAAAAACAGCAGCATCAGCAACAGATGAGATACACGTACTTAGATCCTGACAAGCGTCACAGGGTGTCTGACCCTACCCTGAAAGCAATTCAGAAAAAGGCTCTGCTCTCGTTTTACGAGAGACACCACCACCAGTCATCCTGGAGATCCGAACCTCAGCTGGCCCAAGGAGCCTCTACCCCTGCGCCTCAGAGTCCGCCGCCCCAGCCACCACCAAGACCCAGACCCCCGTCTTCTAGACGGGCCAGTTCAGCCTCGGATTACGCCAGCGGTGGAAACTGGAGGGAAAAATCGAGCCGGAGTAATTCTAGCAACGTGGCTGAACTCGGGAGCCCGAAACACCAGCACAGCAACAGCTGTGGAAGTTTGTCAACGGACCTACTAGGCCCAGTTATCGTTGGGCCCGCCATATCTATAGACGATTGGGTCCCTGAGAGACCACCCAAGAAACCGCACCTCAGAAACGTTTACAACGATCGAGTTCCTAGTCCAGATTTACCCCCGCCATCTCCACCCACCGTAACCGAACACGAAGTTATTAACGACGACCCCCTTCCTCCACCTCCGAGCGATCTTCAGAGCGACGGAGTGCTTTACGGGCAGGAGAATAAGGAGAATTCGCATTTCACAGAGCGACACAAGTCCCAGCAGCCAGAAAGACAGTCGACCCGACGATCTGGGAAGAAGAGAGAACACGATAAACAGAAACAATCGTCGCCAGACTTCTCTACGACGCAGGGCAAAAACCACTTCGTCAGGGCTTCAACTGGACTGAAACATGCCGACCCCGGATTCATCGTTGAAAACGGTGTCTCAGCCGGATTTGCGACCCACCGCATGGTTCCCACCGGAAGATCGAGCCTCAGATATCCGGCCACTCAGAAGCTCATGGTAAATGGAAGGGTGGCTCCATCGGCGCGGAAAGTATCCGAAGAGAGACTCTTGTTCCCTGCCAGACCACCGGCCCAATTACCCGACCTGATCTCTCAGAGGTACAGCGACTCGGGAAACCAACGACCGGCCCCGCAGGTGCCTGTTGAGCCTAGAATAATACGGCAGGAATCTATGAGGGTCGAAAGCACTAGGATCGACGCCTCGGGGCTGCTCCGCAACGATAGTCAAAGGCTGGAGTCGTCCTCGGGCCAGAGACCGCAGCCCCAGGTACCAAAAAGCGAAAGTAAGAGCCCGGCTCAACCCCAGAGACCGAATTACCTGCCCCTGATGCAGGAGGGTGGCAAGGGGTCAAAGTACCCTGAGAATAGTCACAACTTTACTCTGAGCAGTCCGATCAAGACGAGCTACGAAGCTAGTTCCAAGCTTTTTGCCGAGGGGAGCCCCCAGAAGTATCACGAACCCCCTAAGTACGTGCCAAACTCACAGAGGATGCAGGAAAACGGGCCGCGAAACTATTACGCGCTTCCGCCAAAGTACGTCGACGCTCCAATCATGCAGAAGCCTCAGCCACAGGCACCAGTCGACAGGTACCATAGCGGGTCTCCCAGTTCTCCACCACCACCTTTAGCACCCAGGCTCAATACTCCGGGAAGGAAGTCACTCCCTCCTCCGCCAAGACCGGCTCCTCCACACGCTCAGCAAGGGTGAGTGATTTTTTTGTATTTTCGATTTTTGGAAAGTGTTTGGGTAGAGGACCCCTCATCTGTGAGAACTGGTTCTTTATAACGTTGATTGCGTATTTCCGGTACTTATAACAGGACTGTCGACGTGTATCTTGTGACACTGGTTTGCCTCCACTTTTGGCACCAGTGTAATTGACACTTATTGACAGTAATCATATCATTCTTACGATTAGTAGATAAACTGACATTTTCACTCGTGTGGCATCAAATACTTCTTCTTTCTTGAAAGTATAGTAACGGTCGCGCGGAAGAAAATCGATAATCCGCAAGTAATAATGAATTGTTTAGGTACATATTGAAAACGCCCTTTTCTTGATGCAAACATTTTGTGTCATTACTATAGCTTTGGGTATGAAAAAGGTTCAAAGATTTTAGTCCTATAGTCAAAATCGACTATTTTGTTACAGTCATCAATGCGTATCGAACTTAAAACCAAATGACGTAATTTGAGCCGAGATGCGACTATTGTTGGTACTATTTTTTAGGATCCACGCTACCAATGCAACAACTCTGTTATAATCATTGGATCAAGTAATACAAGTCGAAAGTCTAATTACAGTTCTCCGGCACTTGATGAGGTCAAACTTTTTGTTCCATTTATGGCCATCGCTTTCTTCTACATTCTTCATGATAGATATGCCCAATGACAGAGGAATGACATGCCCACAAACGTTACTAACGTGACGCCAAGGGGATGCGTCAATCTACCCTGTTAACTTCTTTCGATTTCACCACAAAAATACGTCTTAGGACCAACTTTTATGTTACCTCATACAAGAGACACGGTCAAAGGACATCTTTTAGCCATTTTCGACGACTTTTAGCCAACTACTATTAGACACAGTGCTGACTGGATTTATTGCAAGATCGATTCGATATAAGATACATAAATAAGATTTTTTACGATTTCGTTGTAGACATGAATTTCTATCTCACACAACAATCTTGATGGTTTATGTGACATTTCTCATCGTACGAGATTCTAAACTGGAATTCAGAGTGCAAAAGTTTCCACGATTGATTCATCAGTCATAGATCCGTCATGATACCTGCAGTTGGATAAAATGAACTCGTTCACATAAATACAATACGATCAAGATTTCTCTTAGTCCCTGCCCTCGCGCATTCGGGTTTGTAATCGATCTACAAATTTTCACAACCGTCTCTCAACGCAGATCGACGTTTAGTCGATTACTAAAAATTATTGAGGGCGTATAAAATAGTGTAAATAATTAGAGCCAGTGCGGATCACCGCTCATGACCCCGTGGTCGTGACGAAATTGTCCCTGGTGCTCGGTTCTATCACGGTACCCGTATATTTGTGGATTTCTTTGTTTTTCGTAATCATCATGTACGACCGATCGTCCCTGTGACCTCTGCCCTTGGCGCCGATTGTCTCATGACCCTGGAACTTTGCGCTGTATTATTTCGCTGCCGGAGATAATCGCGGGGTGACCTAGGATCGGGATCAAGCTTTTTATTCTCTCATCTGGTACTGTTAGCTCTTCCTTTTCTTTGGTTCGGTCTCGAGCGTGTTTCTCTTTCGACAACGACCGGAAACGAATTGACCGAGCGTGTCCGTGCTCTCCACATGTAGACGAGAAAACGGACTTTGGGTCATCGTGATCCGTGAAATTACAACGGGGGAATAACTAAACGCAGTGAAACTGTGAATTTCTTTGCTTTATTATTCCACATTTTTACGATCCGTTTACCGCGTGCGTTGGAGTCTATAGCCCACTATGAGAATATTAAACAACTTTTCATTTCGTCACGCCTTTTAAATTTACTACGATTTACAACACTTGGGAGACCTTTTTTTGTGTTTTGTTCTCTTTCTATGTTGCCGCAAGTGACATTGGGACACGAATGTTGAACGTGAAACGAAAAAATTTATTGTTTCTCGTATAAATTGTGAAATAATGCGACGATTGTTGTAGTTTATCGTTGAACCGCATGAATTTGCATGCCATTAACGATCAAAATATTTACATGCTGAACGTCGTTACGGTCTAATTTGTGCATTAATAACTTTTCATAAATCAGTCCATTTATTTTTTCTCACATATCGAGGCAACCGCGGGTCCTCAGATTTGCTGATGCGCATATCGTATATTCTTAAACATGTCGAAAGACGAAAAGACAACGATCTTGACCTTCCTTGACCCTGTACAACGTCCCTTCCGTTTTGAACCGCAACCAGAGCTTGAAAAGTTGGAATCATACCAGAGTTTTCGATTTTTATTCATATATCGCCATTTCGTGTCCGGTCTCATCCCGATCCAACACGTAATTGATCACGTATTATTGGGACACGTTGTGTGGGTGTTGATGTTATTCTCCAATTGTCAGATTTAATTTGTCTTTCAACGCTTTTTTTCTTTACACTCCGCTAACAACACGAGTGGCAATTAGTCACTCGGGTTTCAGATGTACCGTGAATTCTTATTTCGGTGTATCGATTGTTTGCAAATGTTCTTCGTTATATAGGTTATAATTATTGAGAATTATTAACTATGTAAAAGAAGACTTTGTGACTATTTCCGTGATAAGATCATTGAAAAGAAGACGACGACGGTATCACTGATACAGAAATAGAGACTGAGGGAATATTTTATATGAGGTCAGAGACAGGCGCGTGGAAAGATGGACACTACCGTGAAACTAAATTGAGAATTTCCGTAACGACGTACTAAAATTCAACGGACATTAAAGCCTAGATAAGTCAACAGCCGATGTGCGTTATTCTCAAACTTTCTAAGCCAACATAGCGAACCATATTTTTATCGGACGTTTTAATGAAATCTATCGAGAATCAATAGAACTGAACGAGCATTCATCTACCTGCTTCTGAGTTTCGAAAAGTAAGAGCGGAAACCGACGAATATGCCTTCGTCAGTGCTATTTCTTATCAGCAAAGACCATCTGGCTCTGAGCATCGATACGAAAACCGTCCAGAACTGCTTCTATTTTTTCAAGCCCCTCAGTTTGTGGGAAAAAAAAAGATTAGCAGCCATTTTTGTTGTGGTTCTTGTGCTATTACCAGTATACCAATGATTCGAAACTCTCCCTAATAATTCTCTTCCAAAAACGTGTTGTCAATCATATTTCATATTTCGAATGGTTTCAATTTTGAGTCCATTCAGCATTTTCATTTTGGCAATTTCAATTGCGTATCTCCTAAAGAACAGTAGGTACCATTTTGTCTGTTCGTCCCGAGCCACGAACGATCTCTGTGCCACAAGCCGTAACGGATCAACGAGGGCGTCCTCGACTTCCGGTCTTCACCGCGATCTCTCCGACTTACCGGTCGTCTGTTCTATGTATATACACACGCAAATTTTGTCACGCTATCGTGCAGCGGAGATTAGCTGATCGCTTCGGTTGTATACTTACGTCTACTTCGGTTTGCCGGGAACCGGATGAACGTTCAACAGACAATCCGCAAGACAATGGAGACTCTGGAACGGGGCATAATATGTAACTCGTAACTAGGCAGAATCACCGGAACCTTTGTCCTACTACCGGCTTACGGGTTCCTAAAAAAAATCAGGGTGCCAAATATTGGGTATTCGATCATCGATCATCACTCGACATTTCACTAGGATTCCATCGATCTTTGGTTGCTAAAAATCTGAGCTTTCTTCTATATTCTCAGAATTGTTTTCTTCGCATCGCTTCAACTTCTGCCAAATATTTCGATTTCGCCTTTTTACGGTCCACTTGAAATTCAGCTGCAATACTAATTTTAACTTTTAAGCTCCTGCACGTTATCGGTGCAGTGCTTCTGGTGTTCGTCAGTGAGCGGATTTAGTCGTCAGTAAATCGCTAATGGATTCAAATTCGAAACCAAGAGCAACTCTCTATATTCGCGGAGTATCCGAATCGGTATAATTTGAGGAAAGTCAACGTCCGAGCTTTCGACCAGCTAGCAAACCTTGGAAGGACGTTCTGGTGACTATAAAATACTAAAATTCGTAAATAACCGTTGATCGGTGTCGTTCGCCTATTTATTCACTGGGCCATGAATATTCGGCCCATAAAGCAGCCCAGGATCCCACGCCGCTTCCGTGTCACTAAAAAAAACTCGACTATTCATTCAAGTTGATTATTTAATTGGCCCGGTGAACCCGGCCGCGTTGCCCAATCCTTGGCTTCCCGTCTCATTTCTCGTCTCAAATCTCTCAATAATCTAGAATAAATGTTTGCGATATATTCTGCGAACATGATAGAGAAATGAGATTCTTTTTCTTCTATGAATGTGTAATCTGTGTTAGTCTTTCGCCCGCCAGGATGCAGGATGTTCACTCGATCTCACAAGGCGATAAATATTTTCACCTTTCTTTGTTCCTTCCTCGCTCTGATTGGACGACTACCTGCCCTGTGTGACGGATCACCGACTTCCGAATGATCAGGACGCGTGACAATACGCCGAGGCGATAAAATGAGAATTAATTTTCGTTACGACAGAAAATCGCGTCTTGTGTCTTAATGACGTTGATTCACACACCGCGAGTATCGAATTCCTCGTTTAAGTATTTGCGGATAATTTAATGATCACTCACAGAGATCACAGCAGTCAAGATTTACGACGAATTTAAGACTCTGATTTTATCTTATACTCGAAGCCATCGAACAAAGTTTATTAAGTTCCTCTAGGGAACGACAGCGTCAATTATCCGGTCGTCGATTTACTTGCACGCATCTAACTTTACCCGGTGGCAGCGTTTAGGTTTTCACTATTTTTTTTTTTTTTTTTTTTTTGTTTTCGCCGGTTCTTTATTTTCCTTTCTTTCCCATACGACGGTCATTAAGTGCGCCGTTAACGGCCGTAAATCCCGGTAGTGATAAACCCTATTGCTATCCAGGTTTCATCACTGCAGCAGCCTATGCCTGCTTTGCGAACTGACCGCGTTCACTTGGTATTTCGCAAAAATTGTGCTTTCCCCTCGCGAGTCGAACGACCATGTTATACCGCTTGCGATCTATAATCGAATTCAATTTCGTATCCGAAAGAAGTGATACCACCGCTTTTGTTTTTTGTTCATCCCGTCGTCGTTGCGGAATCGAGGAGTCATTAACACAGCGTTTAACGGTAGCTGAAATTTTATAGTCTCTGATTTTATTGTCAGGGTCCACCGATCGCCCGTAATTTGATGTGACAAGACCACGAGCATTCGGCACGTTTTTCAGTATTTAAACGTGTCTCAGTTCAAACCTGTGAAACTGATTAAGAAATTAAACCGAAGTTACACGGCCGATTACACCTGCCGCTCTGTTCGTCTGCGGTTGGATTTCGTAAGAGAGCCTAGAAGGCATGCAACGAGGTTCAGCAGATCGACAGATGGTCTGGTATTGCCGCATATGTAGAGGAGTTCGTCCGCACCTGCCATTCCGTTCCTCAGGCAGTCTAGAAGCAACCTCGCGTATCTGGAATAAAATTTCAACTGGAACGTCTCTTCTAAGAAGAGTATTTGCCCGAGATCAATTGATGAGAGAATATTCGCAATTTGACGACGCGGTTTATGAGTATCGTAATCAAGACTCATTGGCTTGATTGTGAGATGTTCCACATTATTAAAACGCTTCGAGTAAGCAGAATCGCGGTCCATAATCGTCCTTGAACGCGTAGTTTGGTTTTTGATGTACAAAACAAGCGAAAAACGAGAAATACGTGCAGGAGTGCGAGGCTCTTTTTTTTCCACCCAGGAAACGAAGCGGGTACCGAGTTGAGTGGACTTGAACACAGACTGTGAGGCGGTACCGTAGACAGTCTCGTACCTCGTCTACTTTTTCTTGAGCTATACCAAATCAGTAAAATGAGTGTACGAGACACGAATTCAAAAACGTGTATACAGGCGACCTTCGGTTTTACCTCGGATAAAAATACCGCACTTGAATTCATAATCTTTTATCTCATAAAGTAGATTCTTTCTTTTTTTCTTTCACCGGAAAGAACGCGGTTCCTTTGCCACAACAGCTCCAAATCTTCTTTTCATCTCATATCTGTATTATACTCTTCGACCAAACGCGAGATCTGTACAAATTTTTTTTTTTTTTTTTTCTTTTTACGCAACGTGACTTGACTGTACCCATGGCACCTTGAATACCAAGCACGTAGGGTGCGCTCACTGAACGTATACAGGGTGACTCGAAATTGCCCAAGATTCGATGGAAGCAGACAAAGATCGTGATCGATGGTCTTCTTGACATTGACAAATATAAAAATTGACTTGCGGCACGAAGGTATCGTAGAATTGTGGGATTCCTAGCAGACAACTTCAGACCGGACATGTAATCACGAAGCGTCGCGTCGAACGGTATTTCGTTTCGCGGTCTTGCAGCAAATTGTCTGGAATTACACGTTGTCGTCTAACCATAAGGCATACCGGAATAACGATTACCAAGAATCACGCAAACGTCTCTTACGCTCGTCTCCTTGTTATACATATACACGGATCTGTGTATGCACACAACGAATAACTCACGTATCATTATACCTATAAATATCCATATAGCTTAACAAGGACAGAACAGAGTCTGTACAGTATGTCAAAGTTTGACGTTGCGTAACGAAACGATGCGATCCCTCCTGCCAACGATCGAGGACGATCTCACACTTCTGGTCCTTCAGCTACGACAGAAACGATATGAAAACTAGTTCAAGGAGACAGACAATTGACGTTGACATTTCTGAGTCCTAAAATGTATGAACTGTGCGAAAGCAATTTCATTTTTTGGGAATATTGACCAGAAAATCGAGTGCCGGTTCGGTTCTATCGGAAAATGCTTCCGAAACCGAATCTCGATCTCTGCTCCGTTTCTGAGCTGCCATCAGGTATATCGTTGAAAAACCATCCGAAAGCCCTGAGGAGTTTCGGGGCACGCGTCCCACGTCAAGTTTAACGTTGACGAGGATTGCCTGCGACAGAGAACAGTTCTGCTCGGTTATTGTGCCGTCCGTTTCACAAGGCGATCTCGAACGACCTCGGAGCTACTTTTTTTTCCCCCTCCTATCATACGGTCTAAGCCTCTCATCACGTCTAAGGGCCCAGGCTTCATTGTCGTAGATCCCCCACAGCTGTTCGGATCTAGAGATTGCATAGAAAAAAAGATGAAAAAAGAAGAAAAAGACTGAAAAGAGATGAAAAAAAAAATGGCACTTATTGAGAGACAAATTATTACACGTGTGACAAACGGTTATTGTGGTCGTCGTTAATACGTGTTTTACACGACGCCCGAGGTCGATATAAACGAAAAAATTATAACCGCGAAAAATTAGCACGTGACATATGTGAATAAACAATCTCTCCGCGCGAACGGGTTTTGATAATTTTCTATCGATGCTCGGCTATATTTTCCCATCTAGTTTGCGAATGAGCTGTTAACGCGTCAGTCGCTAATAATAACATAGTTTTATTCAAATATTGAGACCAACGGGCTGCTTATAACCAGCTGCGATAAATCTCTGCGACGCATAAAGTCGACGATATAATACATGTACATTTTTATAATGCGCATGTTAAAACGAAACGATCGGTCTAAACTGAACGACTCAAACGTAGAGACGCGTTAGTTTCAACCGAATTTGTCTCATTTTTTAAGGCTCGTTAGATAAGTTACCAGTACCATTACGTAATACAACTCTTACGAAATAACGCATTTTTAACGTCATTAAAAGTTACCAGAATCAATTGTTCGTACGATCAATGACAACGGTATCTTAACTATTAAATTTCTTAATAAAATTAGTGTCTTGACGTCAGAATTCACTATTTTCAATAAAAGAAGCTGAAACCAGGAGATAAGAATCGTAGAGTGAGACGCTAGATGGCGGGCTCGTTGTACCGAACGGTGACGTCACTGCTGGCGCGCAAAAGAGTCCGTTTTGAACTTATTGAACCGCGATGTAATGACGACTTTTAACTTTTCAATTGTTATTTCTCGTCTTAATTAGTGTTTTAAACGATAGCAAAATAATTACTGTCGAACAAATTCCTCTCTATACCTATACGTAAATAAACCCGAGAAATATTATAGACTCGGAGTGTGAGCTAGGAACTTTGAAAACTCTAGAATAAACTAGTGACATCATCCTTTGGCTCGACAGTCTTATTTTCGCCGGGGTGATAAGCGGTTCGTTCTCCACACTCGCGGTGCCCAATAAATTCGATGAACGATACCTCGCGATATCTATTGATCGTAGATAACAAAAAAATGTAGCAGTGACTAGCTGCGTTACTTTGTACAGTAGCTTTCAGCTGCTGGTACGATACAGACACGATACTGTTATTTAGATCGAGAACGAATAAATTCAATATTCTATAAGTGTCTGAGGGAATGAAACAGCTTCTATATATACCAGGTAGGTTATGGACCTGGTCTAGGAAACTGTTTCTTCTCGTCAGAACGTTTACGCCTACTACAAGGAAATGGTGGTACAGGTAGAATAGATAAATTTTCTTCAACTATATAACCGAGTACCGAGTGCCGAACTATAAGTCGGGAAATGATCGGAACAGCATGGATTTAATCAATTGCTGCACCAGGTAGTCTCAATATTTATTAATTCCGTCGGATTGAAGTTGTTGAAAAGTCGTTTTAATTTAACGGATGAGTGAAAACGATCGCGGACCTGCGTGATATATTTATTCATAATTATTTCTTATTTTATTTGCGAAACGTGGTCAGTCGCTGATCGCTTACGCGTATGTTAATTTAATCTATATTACACTCGCCGAGGAACGAAGTACGCGTACACCTTTGATATCGTATCTGAATCGCTCTCATGTGTACCCTGACTTTGAACACTTTTTAAAGATAATCATTTTATCATGTGCGGAAGTGCAGCGTGGTCAAACTCGCTGATAAATGGTCTCTGAAATCATTGCTGTCCTGACCGCGTGATAAGGGGAAAAGAAGAAACATCGTAAGATCGGTTTCACAAATTCGTATAACCCGATCGTGCACTTTGTATCAAAGACGGAGTGCCTGCTGCTGCTGCTGCTACTGAATCCGCTTCCCCGTCAAGAAGCGATTCCATCGAATTCCCAAACAGACTTTTGACTCCGGCGAATTTCTTACCCGCATATCACGGTCGGAATCGATCGGTCATCGCGTGGTTTTGGTAACGTAACAACGCCAACGGCGCAGCTCTCTCCTCTTCGACGATGGTATCCGTATTCCGCGTCCTTCTTCCTCTTCCGATCGTTTTTCGTTTAGAACTAAAATCTCTCCCTTACCTAGGACAATTGCCCGAGGCTGGGCTGGTTCTCTCGGACGGACAACCGATCAGCCGGTGCCTCGGACGGAGCCTGTTATTATATGAGAGTTTGAAAAAGGAGAAGTGTCCGTGCCACGGTCGCAGGACGACTGATGAAGTTGCTGTAAGAAGTTTTGAGAAGAGCTTCTGTTACGCCTCGGGTGATTTTTTCTTATGGCTATAATTTTTCTGTCCCTTTTTTTCTCGAGGTCTTTTTTAATTACACGAAACGGTAATTGGAGGTACGCCGTACTTCCGGATCCCTGACACCCGGAGATCTTCTCGGACTATACGATATACCTTCTCATTCATGTCAGAGCTGATATCATTACGGGCGCAAATCTGACACGAGAAAGCATTTTTGCCTCCGGGCTATTTTATCGTTTGAGATTTTTTTTCTACGTTAGTCAGAGTTCGGTCAGACGATTTTCACTATAGAAAAGAAAGGTTTTCTACTCTCGGACTATTAGCAGGGATAATAGAAACTCAAATTCCTACTTCAGGCATTATGATACTCGATTTTTGGTACCGAAAAGTAGATAATTCTTCAGAAATAATGCATTTTTATATCAGATTTTGGAATACAGCGAACACTATAGATGGTCGAACGTTCTTCCTTCCATCCGATCGTGATAACAAAATTAGAAACTTGTCAAATTTTTGAGGTACAAAAATGTGTGACACTTTTATAAATGTATAACAATGTAAAGAGTGACAGCATTGACCAGTAACCAGTACCCTCGAGGTCATGATCGGTACTCTTCGGCGATGTTCGGCTACCGTCGGTCAACCAGCCTGTGGCTTTATGCAAGTACAGAGTGCCTAGGTGTATACCGGGGTTTGTGGGGGCCTCGCGGAACCCCGAGACCTCGGGCAGCGCACCGTTCACCATTCCGTTGACAGCAGTCGAACCGTTAACGCCGCGGTTAAATGTCGCGGGTTGCTTTGATGATCGATACTGACGGTTGATCGGATCGATAAATTTCAATGGTACCGATGTTTCCGAGGAACAAGTGCAGACCGAAGGTCCTGCTAAGAGATTTTGGATTAACGTGACACGTGTGCAGGGTGATCGCGTTCCCCCTTGAAATTTCGTTACGATTTCCCAGTGACGTTATCATCGTTGTTTGTTATTATTATTTTTCAAGTACACTAGTGATGTGTGATTTTGATCAGTGTGTTCGATGGCTTATCGTTAGTTCGATTAAAACACTTGGAATGACTTGAAACGAAGGATCAGATGGATCGTGGATATCCGTCATTGAACAGATGCTGAATTACAGTGTATACAATATCGTATCCGGCATCAACGCGATGGTTTTTGGGAGTAACAAGTTCAGGATCAGGAGGTACGTTCGGAAACTGCGACCAATCTCTTCGATCCTTCGTCGAATAATTTTCAGGACACAAACATTCGTCTGCAAAACGTTAAATTTCATCAGTCCCCTCGCAGCTTCTGGTACCGGTATTCAGATATAAGGCCGGACTTTGAATACCACCGATTTCACTCGATCACTCGAGTCACTTGGACCATTGCCGATTTACTTAGCGATTGTGAAACGCCGAATAGCTCAGCTCTCTCTCTGGCTCCTTGAAGGAACCCAAGGGCCGAGTGATTAAAATGCTCCGAAATGATACTCGCACTTATTGTGGCTACTGACGTCATACCCACGTCGACAAGTCGAGGTTCGATTAGCGAAATGTCATTTGGTCGTTTGTCAAGTTCGGATAATTTCGCAGTAGGTACCTAAAACCAAGGCCTGGGAATATGCCGGTTATGTGATCGCAAAAATTGTCCTCCCGCACTGATCGTGAATGCGGAGCTGTTTCTTCGCCCGCTCTCTTTCCACCTCGGACTGCACCGCACAAGGACGATTTATTTATCGTATTCAGATCGCAATCCATTGCGGATAGTCGAGATTCTCTTTCTTTGACTTCCAATTACTTCCAGAGACTTCAATTTCAGTATTATGAGGAATTCTTTGAATTCTGATCGAAGAAGACCAAAGACTTTCATAGACTTTCGAAACTAGTGTACGCATAGGACTTCCCAAGTGAATAATAGCCCCCGCAAGATATAAGTTGAAAACGTGGAAAAAATGGAGAGTGGGAATCGTATTGATGAAGTTTCACCGTAGTTCAGAACCCATTTGGAACAAGTGCAGCTTGAATTACGGTGGCATAGTTTTATCGGTTTGAGATTCTTAACTCGAACCGATCTCGGATTGAAAGTCTCTTGCCTCCGACTCGAGGCGCTCATAGTTGAGAGCCGGAAATCGTGTACGATTGGCTAATTAGCGACGGTGGCGAGAAAAACGTTTCATTTATCGTCCGGCCCCATTATCAAACTTTTTTAGCTGGAAGGATTATAGTGAAATAGAAAGAAATACATTGCGCGAAGGTTTTATTCTCTTGGGAAGATAATCGATCCAGTTGTTTCGTTTCGAGGTTTATTTCATTTTCGCCCGCTGTTACGTAACGTGACGTAGTTTTGTTTCGTTTCGTTTCTTTGCTGAATTTTTTTTTTTTTTTTTTCGTCAATTAAGAAACTGGTAAAAGGAGTTCTGTCGGGTGTTTTAACGAGCCAATACGTACCCGTTCGAGCGACAATATATCAGGTGAGATCACTCGGTGGCCTAGATTATATCCACTCAGCTTCTTATGCATCTTCTGCGTACGTGTTAATTATAGAACGATAAAAGGAGTTATGGAATCGTTAAATCTTCCCATGACTCGAACATTCGAGGTGTGAGAAAATCAGCGTATAGGTAGATAGATAGTCTGGTTCAAGGCAACTCGAAAGAAATGCGAAGAAAGATGAAGCTGAAGCTAGTATGTGGCTAGTTGATGCTCATCGATTCTTCAAGAATCGATATTTCTGGCGTCAGATTAATTTTCACTGATGATTAATCGATTCTCAAAATCGATTCTTTTATTTTTTTCGCATCAGTACTATAGCAGCCATCTGGTTATCAGCCAGACATTTCAAGCTCTTTCCGAATAGAATGACTCAGAACAGATTCACATCTAAATTACTTGATAAGAGGGTATTGTCACTTTGCGTAATACATTTTACAATAATCTGATAGTCGGACATCGCATTGTCTTATTTCAATTGAATTCAAGACATGTGGCTGCTACCTTCAGCTTCATAAAGAAAGCATTCTATATGATACTTTTCTTTAACGTTCTTCTAAATCTTCTCGAAGACGATCATGCGACGGTGGAATCGATTGAACCAACTTCCCAGATTACTCGAGAGCCTCGCGCGTGTGGCCGTCGTTTGTCGCGTAATTAAAATCAAGGCGGCAGCTGGGCGCCTAATTTACGATCGGAATGTCGATTACGTCGAAAACTGTAACAATGAGTCCGAACCGTATCTAGATCTTTCTTACAGAACTCCAGAGGGTATTGTGTGGGAGTTTTATCGAGGCTTGTTCGTGCCCTTAGGCGGGACTTCTTTGATAGACCAAATAGTAAAACGTGGACACGATATGAACTAGAGCATATGCTAGTGAACAATGACGCAGTCATCGAGGGGGTCTTTGCCTAATGATTTAAAAATGAAAACGGAAGCTCGTTGAATGAACCTTGTAATATCATACGTTCGTGGGTAGGTGTGGAGCTGGTTTTCTCAAATTTGATACAATGGCCCTTACATTTCGTCGGCACGCAATCTTAGATCGACCGAGTTTTGTACACTTTAGAAGATTAAAGAACACGGCCGAGGCTATTGCGCTTCTCATTATACCTCGGAATGCCGTGGAATTATCCAGGTTACTGGATGAACTGTTCGCTATACACGCTACAAGACGTAATTCCGAGGGTATAAATCTAGCCTCGGAAAACCCTTCATGGAAATAAGAAGAAATTTTGCATTTACCAAGTATCTCATAAGCGCAGTTTTTTTTTTGTTTTTTTTTTCAATTTTTTCTCAATTTTACCGGACTTATTGTAATTTGTGATTATTGTGCTCGTCTATTCAGTCGAATTTTCAAGCAAGTTTTAACACTCATTATTGGTATCGATTGTTGACTCTGCCACTGATTGTAACTGGATCTTGTCTACGTTGAAAAAACAACTCTCACAAACCCTTTTGTCTCGTCAAATTTGTTAATGCTGATCGATGGATGTTGGCGACGAATTCTTCTCTACCAACTAACAAATGACATTTGAAACATGCGAAACTTACCGACTAAAGTCCAGAATGAGTATTGAAAAAGAAATGAACCACGAAGAGCAAAATCTCATTGGCATCGCCTCGCTTGGATTTTAATTACGTCACATTTTATAATCCCTAAGGTGTTCTTCCCCCTCTTCTACATCCTGTATAATTACGATATCGCGTGCTATTCAGGTTCAATCAATAATCTTACCTTGAAATTAAATTCAATCTTCATAGATACGTTTTTTTCCCCTTGTTTCTCAATCCACATTTCTGGAGGATATGTTCGCAAACAAAAGACTGTTGTAAATTGTCTCACAATATTCCTGGACGATAATGATGATCGTTCTCTCATTGTGCATGTGCACTCTCCGATGACGTCACCGAGGCGTTGCACAACCTCGCTGAAACAGAATTTACATCAAGTGTATATCGCAGGTTCTGGTATAAGGCGACGCGACGCGACGCGACGCTTCCTCGGCACCGACGCCTGTCTGATCTCCTCTGATCCGTTTCCATTCGGATTTCAAGGACTTACCAGACGCCGTTCTCGTCCTTAGAAGGAACACTCCGCGGCTTCAACAATCGCATTGTTACACACCGCGATCATAATTCATATTCAAGCATTTTTTTTTCTTTTCTTTTCTTTCAATCGCTAAGATAAACCTCGAATTATTTCGACTCTATAATATTTGTTATAAATTCATTTAATTTTGGCGAGGAGGACTGGATAGATAAATAGTGGGTGAGAAAATCGGGGTTGTTACGTCATGGGAGAAGCATACCTATATAAACGAACGAGGAAACGTCGAGGCGATAAACACCGAACGTATGCATGGTTGGCTGAAATTCCTCGGAACATCGAACGAGGCAGACTAAGTGTAGATACAATATTTTACTCATTATGTACATACGTACTACGTACGACGTCTGTGTGGTTTTTACGAGAGACAATAAACGCGTTGCCCGATATTCAAATCGACTTACGCAACAAGGTGAGACTAGACTGGCGTACGAGAAGAAAAAGAAGAAGAAGAAGAAGAGACAACAAATAAAACGATATATATATATATATCCGCGTCGTTCTATACGTACATAAGTAATTATATTTCATCGAGAAGATATATCTCCGTCGAATCATTTGATTGCGATTAAATTTCTTACTTACGTCTTGAGGAGACTAGAAAGAATCTTGTTTGAAATGAACGAAATGATGCGTGGTGTCTGTTGATCGTACAGAATTTGGTTGGTTGCCATTTAGCGAGCGATTTGAGGTCAGTATAGAATCGGTGAGTCAGTCTATAACTGCGAAAGACGTCAACTAATCGTATAATAACACCACGCTATGACCAACTTTATTATTTACTTACGTAAATATTTTCTCTATACAATATTGTCACATCGATCCTGATTATTTTTTTTTTCTGTCTCTCTTTCACTGTGTCCTCTACGATTTTTCCAACGCAAATTACTAAACCGGATGTGACTTTTGTTGCGTGTACAGTTCTTTTTTTTATTTTATTTTTTTGTTATCTTGGGTAATTAATATTCAAGTCGGGCACAACACGCCCGCATACTACGCGATATCGGAGTTAAAAAGTCGAACGAGAAGCGGGGAAAAGAAAAAGAATCGCGAATAACGAACGAGGTTATCATTTTCGTTTGTGGTTTCAATTCCTTTGTCAATAATATAAATTTATGAGAACGTTTAAACAGTTCTGGTTACGATCAAGTGGTGCACCTCTGGCACCCATTGAACGCTGCCCGTTGCCCACGCAGTGGCAATTTTAACCGATTGCCGCTTTGTGGTATTTGATTGCCCCCATTTGTCGGTGGACTTTGCAGTGACAATGAATCGCGAATACCCGTTCGATACCTTGAATAATTTATTCAAGAGCTGAAAGCGTGGCGTGGCGCGAAGTACGAATTATCATCGACGATCGACTGTACGTGATTTTTATTCTTTTGTATCGGATAAAAAGCCCTCAGGATCGATTCGTCGATATAATTATATCGGTGAATGTATGTTTTACATGAAACAATAAGAGGCAATAAGGTATTGAATTCCTTTTTGGAACGTAACGAGTACGAAGTGTAATAACCGTAATTGCACCAGTTTTACCGTGTGCGAAAGCCGCGGGGAACGTTCATGAAAGTTGAGCAATTTAAAATTTTTGTCTAACAATAATTTTTTTTTTTGTCAAATACATACGACAAGGAAACAATTGCATCATTGTATAACCGGCTACACGATTGTTTAACCGGCTTAACGTACCCGAACTACAAACATCTGAATCTCATCTTGGCCCCATTACGTAATTACATACTTTGGATCTCGCATGTCCTTTTTACTCACGAAATTCAGCCGTCGTTCCACCTACGTGGAATCGAGGGAACAAAAAAATCGTAAAGGAAGGCAGCCTCAAGTGTATATTCGCACGTACGGATCAAAATAGAAATTCTCAATCATAAATCATACCGGGCATCACTGACAGTCAGGGTTGGTACGCACGGGAAAAAACCTGTAAAACCGGGAAAAGTCAAGAAATTTCGAAAATCGGACTAGAATTTATCACTTGAGAACGATCAAGAATTTTTTTTTTCCAGAATATGCTGTATATTTCGTGTGCATCGATGATGATTTGAAAATGGATTTACTTTCCTTGAAGAACATTCAGTGTTGAAGACTTGAGACAGTGATTCTGGACCGACGAGGGGTTTAGTCGTTGGAAATTGACCGGAAAAAATCTTATTTGGCGAGTGGAAAACCTGCGGAAAAGTCAGGGAATCTGGTGCTTCCAAAAGCGTAGCAATCCTGCTGACTGTAAAAAATTAGACAATGTCCGAATCTTGTTGATATCATCAGCATATCTACTTTTATGCAGATGGAAATGCTGATGGTGATATTGACGAGATTCAGATTACTTAAGGTTTTCGAACAATAGTACATTGTGTATCAAGGGCGCAAAACACTATTTTTCGAGTGGGCAATTTGCAGTACGAGCCGAAGGCGAGTGTACTGCAATCACACTCGCCAAAATAGCCTTGCGCCCGTGTTGCACACGATTTTTTTCTCAACACCTGGTCTGCAAAAATGCCGCTTTTCAGACCTAGTGAGCGGGCGCAAAACGGAACTTTGCGCCCGAGGGCAGGAAAAGAGACGTTTGCGCCCGCTTTAGGTGGGTGCAAAGCACTTTTCCGCCCGAGGGCCGAAAAGATCTGTTTTGCGCCGGCTCAAGAGGTATGAAAAGTGGCATTTTGCGACCGGGTGTGAGAAAAAATACTTTTTCTATGTCAAAAAGAAGAAGGAGGATCTTTTTTCTTCTTTCTTTTCTTTTTCTTCCTTCACCTGACTCGACTAGATCGATAATTTGACTGTAATTGGAAACATAAAATATAACGGAATACATAATTTTCAGTCTCTCCGTGAGACGGCGCCTTGGAAGAGTCATAATTGCGAAGGTGTATTTCTAAAAGCTTCGAATCATCTGAAATACACAAGTTTGTCGACTAATCGCCAAGCGTTTACCTGCACACAATGTACACACGCGCTTATTGTTAGACGGCGGTTGTGCGTGTCGGTAAAAGCACGCGGGTCTGATAAACTGATAAAAAGAACAACGCTCTTCCCACGCTACTGCCGCGGCCGCGTCCGTCCCCAGACCTCGAACCTCGCTTGCGGATAAACTACTGCAAAACTCCACGAAGTGCCCACCACTAGCGGCTACACGGGCTTCCACACCGTGCATTAAACGTAATAACAAGTTAACAACGCAACCGCGCAACCATTATTCCCCGCAGTCGCTATAGTTGCGCTACGTTTTCTCGGATGTGTCTTGACCCCTGGGCTTTGCCTCGGGCTTTGCGACCTCAACGCCGAACCTCGGATGGGTTGTAAAATTTGTTTCGTGAAAAAAAAAAAGTTGGAAAAATTTACGGAGAATCGCGTTTTTTTCTGCCGCCCTGGCAGCATGACGAGATTACGACTCGCAGTTTTCAACCAGCAATGCTGTAACTCTTGTTACTCATTGTGTCCGATCGTAAACGCGGGGAGAACCGGGAGTCTTTAAACTCGGGAAATGGTAAAATCAACGTTGCGAACTCTAGTGCTCTACGTTTATGTCGAAGGCCGTGTATCCAACGATGCATTAAGTTTCAACCTTCCACTCGATCTACGCGGGGATAGAGTTACACCGGTACAGGTACCGAGATTGCAATTATACGCGACGCTTCCGAAGCGGTGCTGCACTTGTCCCGCGATGCTATGAAATTGAATTTTCATTTTTCTTCATTTTTTTTTTTTTTTGTTCATCTCTTCCACAACACGCGGAATATAATTGCTATATACGTCTGAATTTATGCATTGGTGCAGGTGAAACAAAAAAAAACGACAGAGGGAAAATATGTTCACCTTCGAACGAAATAAAACACAAGAGTTACGCAGCTATCATCGAGACCGTATGAAGGGTCGGACGTGTAAAAAAAAAAAAAAAAAAGAGTTTCAAAGTAATATTGTAGAACAGCTTCGTGTATCGCGTTACAAACTTTGTGTCGCGGTGCAGAATAGTAATTGCGAGAGTTTTACCAGCGTATGACCTAGTATAACACAGTTGTATGTAATTTTATGCAAGAAATCTTTGTCGTCATGTACCTGCCTCGCTAACCGTATTTCAAACGTAGGTATATACTGGTAAGAATTTATATAATTCTAACATTCTAACAGGTTATAATACCAGATTTCCACAATCGCGTTTGTCAGTTTTCTTGTATCTAATTTTTGTATCTGAAGAATCCATAAAACCGTTAAAACTTGATCAAGATTATCGCTAACTCCGTAAAACAATTAATTCTCGATGATCGAGTCGCGCGGGTTTCCTCGAATCGTCGAGTGCTTCTCAGCATGTGAAGCGAAGGCAACGCGACCTGTTCGACCTGGGAAACCGTTTCTCGTTCTGGTATATCCCTTGTATATGCCATTGCCATTACCCTCGTAGTTCATAACTGTATTTTGTCTCCCAGGCTAAAACTTGTTAGATACAATATCTTGTGTTCGTCCGGCGAGAAAACTGACAAAGTATGACAGACGGACATGCTACGATACCATGAGCCCATATTCGACCAATCGTTAGTCGGTTTAACTGTTATAAAACTCCGACAAAGAGAACAGAGAAGATAATATCATATTGATCGATTTTTCATTTGTCAGATTTCACTCCGCATGGCAGTCATTGATATATTCCTCCAGAGTTGTCGACTACTTCAACGAAAGAGAGTTACAGACCGTTTAATGAGCTGAGCTTTTAAAAAAATTGAAGCGGTGTCTTGAAATAGAGGAAAAAGAAGGAACCACCGTTACGCTAATCGATGCGCGAGGGAGTCGATTTTGTAATGGACTCATTCATTTTGCAGATAAAAGATGCGAGAGTGTGGATATGTCGAAATTGAAATTTCGTTACACTACCGCGACTGGGTAACACTTTTGCCTAATTGAGATTCGTTGTACGTAGGCCACGAGGCTAATCCGGATTCGTTGTCTGTAGTTATTAACGGGATGCTTTCAAAGTAAAAGCAAAGCCTCTGATCCATCCCGTCTGTTTCACTCCTTCGATGGATGCGGTCGACATTTCAGACTCCAGGCTCGATCCAACCGCATCTAGTCGGCCGGAGGTTGAGGGACCTGTTTCACTCCGGCGAAGTCGAGCCGAGGCACTCCGGTCACTCCTTTATCGATTTGAATTATAATATGGTTAAATAGACGCGGTTCGAACGCGACAGGCGAGACGACACCCTATAGTTTACCCGTTCATTTCTTTTCGAAGTTGCTGAAACTAGGACGAGCTCCGAGGATTCGAAAGTGCGTGTCTAACAAAGTGGCGATACTTCCTCTGCGGCAGGCGATCCGAAAATCGACTATGACTTTCGTTGGGTATTCAAAACCGCGGTTTTTACTCTCTTCTTCGACGACACTTTGTCGATTTCGGGGCGGATATGTCCGAGAGGAATAACAAATATCGACGGAAAGTGAGAATCCTGGTAAACGGAAGAGGTCTACTCTGGTTACCAAGGCTGTGTACGACGTAATCGTTCGCTCGACGACCTCGACGATGATATTTTTTTTCTAGTTTTTACATCCGAGGACTTACGCGAGTTTTATGATTGATCGTATGACTGCAAAAAGAAATTAGAAACAAATTAACGCCGCACGTGTGACGACTTCCTACATAACGTTAAATTGAAATTGACTTCTGAATTCTGAACAGTTAATTGATTCCGATCATTCGGTATATTAATTGGTCAAGTTATCGTAACTCTCAAAGCAAACTCGGTCCTGACAAGCCTGGGCGAGATCAGAGGTCTGAGTTTTTGATAAATGTTGATGAAACAGCTGGTGAAACTACTAAAGACAGTGTAGATAAATAAAAAGACATGACGCAACCGAAACAACTGCAACTTGTCAAACTGGACGAGTTCATACGCGGCACTTTGGCATTTAGTGCGAAAAATTGAGGGCACTATTTGCGTTTTTGGTAACTTGAAGCTCTTCAATTTAGTTTTTCCTGGCTCAAGGATGATTCGTTGAACGTTATGTAACCAGAGCCTCAATACCGGAGTCATTGAGTTGTCGATCTTTATTGCGGCTGGAATTTGTTGCAATATAATCGTGAAAGAAAAGCGAGTTTTAATGACTCTTCGTACCTCCTGTCTGATTTTTCCCAACGATCAATCGTCACAGTATGTTTTTAATTGTACGAACTCGATTAATTGATTCGATTCGATAAGATTTTAATGGACTCTACAGAGTTTCGACGATTCAAGCTTCGCCTCTGTATTATATATCAACGAACTCTCGGCACCGTGGTACTCGATAATTATACTTACGGTCTACTCGAGTTACGACATAATTTATTACCAGCTACAGAGAAATAATCACGTGAAAGTAACGAACGTCGCCCCCTATCTGTAACGACAAATTATTTCTCCTTTCATGCACGGTTCAACAGTCTTGTATTCCTAGAGAGTGACAGATGTCGCATTTCAGAATGTGTGTTAATATTTTCTCTGAATTTTTGTCATTCACACTAAACGAACTGCAGTGCAAGTGCAAGTGCAACGGCAGGAAACACGATAAACCGCAAAAGGAGTCTCATTGTACTTCTCTTATAGACGTATATTCTTTCTTCTTTCATCGACGTCTTTTTCTTCCCATTTTGATTCAACGACGCGGACAATGAAATCGCTTCGAGACGTGTTCGGAATTGAACTCACAAATAAAAGTCCCAGTAGCTCGTCTCTTCGTTTTTTAAAACAATCGCACATATACTAACGGATGGACGGACCGATGACCGACACAGGACGGGTTTCACGCTGGTCGAACGACACACGAGGAATCTGAATCAGTTGAATTTCTTAGGGTGCGGATGAGGAAGAAAAGAAAATAGAGAAATGCGCGAGATTCACTTTCGTCGGGTGAAAATACGTTCCATTATCGCATTTCCTGCATATGTGTCTCTAGATATATATTTGCAAGGCAAACACTGCAACCGCTAAATTATAGACTCTGTGAGAACGTTTACCTTTTGTCGGCTCTGTACGACGTACCCCGCGTGCTTTAGTTTTAATTACAGATTTTCCAGCCGAACTGGTTGTGCTGTAATTTTGTTTGAATAAAATAAAGTTAACTAAACGCTTAAAGTCTGTATCTACGTCGAGCATAACGGACGTTAGACTTGTACTAAATGTCGAGCATTATACTAGCGCTATTAGCAAACGCGAGAGCATCAATTAACGGATATACCTACTTCTTCACTTCATGGGATGAAGGAGACCGCCGCGAGCCGCTAAAATTACAGACGACGAGTCGTTCGTTTCAGAGCGAAATCGAAGTCACGTATGCGAAATATTGTTGCGGAACGTTAATATCGATTGTATCGAACGCGTTGTGATGTTCACCGCGATGGTCGTACGATATAATCGCAACGAATCCGACATCGCATCGCATGTCAATTATATCAGCCTAGATCTAAATGAAAAAGAAAATTTGACACGGATCTAGGACAAAACTTTCGAGGGAACCTATTCTTTTATTAATATTTATACAGCAGTACCTCGACGAATCGAGTTATGGTCATTTGCTTTCCACAAGGTGCCTAATGCTTGACCTAAAATGAATACTCAACGGTCGAACGACTCCCTGATACAACTGGTTCATTCCAGTGTGAAAATCAACGGATTTTGACCCCCGACCCGATTCTCGTTCAGACTCAAAGTTCACTAGGAATGAACCGCGAATTACGGTCAGCTGTCCGTTACACTGCCACGATGACAAAAATATTCGACCCCTCGCCTCGAAGAGTCGCTTCAAGAGCTATCAACGGAACGATATTGTCGGGAATCTGATAGCCGCTAGTGCAGCCGGTTGCAAAAGGCGTAGCGATGATCGAAAAGTCTTGTCAATCACTGGCCGGGTAATAAGTGTACCTCCTTTGTCAAACTCTTCGAAACAAACAAGATTACCATCGCAGAAAACCTTTCTCTCTTCGCTCTAGATCCATTTACGAACACACCGAGTTCCAAGAAATCTTTATACTTCAGGTCACGCGTCTTCGGCGACCTCATTTTTCACTCATTTCGACTCCGAGGGATTCGGGATATCGTCTAATTTCGACAATCGTTTGTTTCAGGAGCCAGTCGAAGGCCTCGTACCTCGCCTACCGCAGGGAACGCGGCGCTCCGGACAGCGAGGGAAGCTACAAGAGGACCATGTCGCCCACCGCGCGTCTCGACAACTGGGGACCGCTCAGGGACCACGACGATCCCGTCCTGCTCCGGGTCACCCCGCGGCATCCGCACCCCTTGCATAATTCGGAACTCGCAAAATCCCACAGCGTCGACGCGCTGCACCACCGGCTCGAAGAGAGGACCGCCCATTCGGTCGAGGTCCTAGGAAAATTGTCCTATGATTTGAGCAAAAAACTTCAGGCCAGTGAGGTTCAGCAGCGTGTCGCGAGGAGCGAGAACAACAACAACCTAGAATCTGGTCAAATCGTGGTCGAGTCTGATCGAAAGGAGAGGATCTCACCGCAGAGTATCGAGGTTCTGAACGATCGGAACCGACAGCTGGAACGGGAGCGACGGAAGCTAGCGGCCAGCTGCGAACCGGCGCCGTCGCGACGGTCGGGGACCAACAACCAGGAGATCCTGCTGGGATCCGACAACAACTTCCAGCGGGAACGTTCCGCGACCATTGAAATGACCTCGAGGAACGTCCAACTCCTGAACCGACGGAACGCCGTCAACGAGAAACGGGCCTCCGAACCGGACACGCGGCCCCCGCCGGTGATCGAGAAGCCGCCACCCCCGACCACCTCGCCCCCGCGGACACCGGAAGTCGACAGACGACAGAAGGCCGGCGCGGTGCCCCGGCGGTCCGGGAGCTGCTCGAGCTCCAGTTCCTCCTCCCTGAAGTCCCTCGACCTCAGGAACGCGGCGACTCTGCCCTCCAGAACGTCGCCCTCGAAGACCTCGACGCCGACGGGATCGCCGACTAGGATAGAACCCCCGACGTCGCCGTGCGAGTCTTGCAACTTCGTCGAACACATCAGCATCTCGTCCAGGCGGAAGGTTTCGAGCCCCACGCAAACTGACGACACGGGTTTCTCGCAGGAGAGGAATTCCTCACCGGGTGATAACTCGTCCTTGAATTACACAAAGTCGAGTCAGACCTGTTCCGGGTCGCGGTTTAGTCCGGAATCGGCGAGATCCCCGAGCTCTCCCACCGGGAAGAACCTCTCGACGTCGCCCAGGAGCGACGCCAAGTCGTCGGCTTCCGATTCCCCCTGCGTTTCGCCGCAGCCTGGAATCGAAGGACTCACTTTGGTCCAGAGGACGGAAATCGTGCTCAGAGTAAACGCAGCGACCAGTGACGCCGCGTCACAAACCGAAGTGCTGTCGACTTGCGAGGAGCAAGAGACGGAAGTACGATCTTTGGAGATTAATCCGGAACCTAGGAAAAAATTACCGGAAGAAATCGAGTGCGAAGAACTCAGCAGGGATCTTGCTAGCCAGCTTAATCCTAACGACAAGCTAGTCACCATCCTAGGTGAGTTTCAAATACGCTGGAAGATCAGCGACGAATCAGTCTTCGATATTTATATGCACGAACGATTCGACACTTTTTTTTTTTTACTCGATTGCTCGAGGGAGAGAATTATTGGTCGCCGATTTTCTACTGAATCCTGTCCGAAGTTCGACACGAAGTAAACTATCGTCCAACTGCCGAAGTGCTTTTTTCGTTAGAAATTCATTATCTCTACAATTATTGATATTTCTAGCTGGCATTTCTTGCGTCTGCTCAGTACATGAAAATGGATTCGGAACAAGAACTTATACGACTATCTGAGCTAGATTACGGTTTTTCGATATATTCATCAAAGTAAATTTGGGTCGGTAAATAATTACACAGCGTGTTCATTAATCGGGACATTCTTAATTCTTGTGTCGATTTTTTCTTCTCAACAGTTTTCTCCCCTTTACTTTGAGACTGTGTTTTTTTTTTCTTTTTTTTTTTTTTTGCGTAACGTGAAATCTTTCGCTTCTATAACGTTGCTTCCTAATCAATTAACCGAACTGTTCAATTTCTAATTAGTATGCGTCATCGGTCATGCCTCCAGAAGCTTCGCTATTACTTTTAGCCCCCCCCCTTTTTATACGAACCCGTTACATTACGACATTCGTTACTGAAAAAGAATCGTATCGCGATTTACGGACCGCTTCATGTTTTCTATCAAGTGAACAAAAATGATCGAGACTTTTTTCTGTTCAATTGTTTGCTTGTTCAAACGATCAGTTTACAGCTGATGATGATTCTGATATCTGTTAACTTTAAAACGCACAGATGATATCAGAAATATGAAAGATCGTTAAGATAATCGCACAAACAACGGTATATCTACTGTCTCCCGTACCGACGAACTCTTTGTGTGTCGATTCAATTATCATTTGATAAGCTACCTCCATTCCAAATCCGTTAGCAAATTATATCCATTTAAGCGAACGCGTCCAAGTGCCTTCCGTCTAACAATAAAACCGTGCCATCGACATATACGTACGTATGGCAACGACAGAATAAGACGTTTATTTCTCATTGCCTAGTTTTCTCGACGATTTGTCGGGAAGTAGGATCATCAACGATTTGGATGTAACGATCAAACATCGATCAGTATTAGCTGCTTTTGGGATTCTGTCGATTCATCGTTATCCCCCTTTCCATCTCGTAGCCGAATAATTTTGTTCACGTCATTGTCCCGTTATGGTCGTGTGTGTCAAGCATCGCGTTTGCGTTGTGCAGTCGAGTGATAGACGCGAGAGACGGACCAGCAGTACGACGACCTTTTGTTTTATCATCACCCGCGGCTTCGCGGTTATTAAATTAAACATGACCAGTGGGGCTTAACAAGGCTTCTTCTCTTGACAACGACGCCGTCGGGAACAGAAATTCGTCTAACAAGTCTGTCTCCGCGGGCTATAACGCCGTGGCTTAATCCGCAGGCTCTGTTATGCACGAAGGAATCGAAAAACGGGGTTCGAATTTTATACTCATTATACTAATCGGCTCGACCGCGATGTTCATATTCCTTGTGCCAAAGAATATTGTTGATCGATTATTTTGCAGTCCCAGTACCAGAGCATAAACGACCCACGGACTATGTCACCGGACTATTCAGGGTAGAGGCGACCCTGCAACCCAGACCAAGGAGACGACTCTCACTCTCCCTCGAGGAAGCCCCAGGCTCGAACAGCACCACATCCGAAAACAACAAGTGAGTGCTTCAAGTATAGTATATCTCGATACGACGATGAGGAGGGTCAAATTGGGGAGAATAAACGATGCTGGTACGAACTGGTCGCGAATTGTGAATCATCTTATTCAGAATATATCAGCAGGCGCTGTATGTAATAGTTATTTGTATATCACTGTTGAAAATATCTTCAAATTTCTTGTAAAAACAGGAATGAAATTTACAAATCGTGGTGATTGAAATAAAATTAATATGAAACATCTTGAAATTTCATATTTTTGTCTTAATATTGAAAAAACATACCGAGCTTTCAATCACTTCATTTCAATATTGATATATGGTTCTATTAAATTTATGAAACTGTTTCCGAGATTCGCAACGTACTATGATTCTTTTTTTCATTATCTGGATCATTTCCAAAGAATTTAGTATATAGTAGGAGGACAGAGTTCTCACGCCTGTACAGAGGTGCGCGCGCACGAGCCGATGATACCCGAGCGGCCGAAGCGTTACATTCCCGCACACTCGTTTACTTTCCGCTCGTTGACCCTTTCTGTGGGCTGGGAGATCGGACTTTCGATGCAGAATTAGCGTTAGTCGAAAGTTATCGTGGTTCTTCGGATATTTAAATTCTGAACAAGGAAACGGAGATCTGACGAGGGGCTGACAGTTGAGAAAGGTCGAGAGTCGTGAGTTCGGTTCGGTTTTGATCTAGATAAGAGACCGTATCGTTATTACGTCGCAGTAATAACGGTTAGAGAAAAAAAAGGGAGAAATAAAAATGAAAGGAGAGAAGAGAAGAGAACAATTGAGACGCCAAGGATCTTTGATGTTGAAAAATGGCTTGTTGGCTCATATTACGGACCTCCGACCCGGTCACGACGCCCACGAAAACTCCACGACCTTCGCTCTGGAATATCGTTCGCTGCTAGACTACCTAGGAACACACGACCTTCGGATTCACTTCAGATAACGTTGCGAGGCGATAGTCGTTGCGTGATGCACGAAGGCTCGAAATTCTACATCCGCGTTCGTTCGATACATAGTTTTTACTCCTTGAGCATGAGAAAACTAGCATCTTTTCGCATTCAATTTCTGTTCCTGACGGTAAACCAATTAGAACTGAAAAAAACTTTGAATTATTCCTGGTACAAACGAAACAACCTTCGGTCTCGACGTTCGAAGATTTATCAAAGAAATCGTTGATATTTGAATAAAAAATCTCAGCTTAGAGAAATATACTCATATCGTTAATGAGTTTCGTTACAAGAAACGCTAACGACCTGGGCGATAATTACGTCGAGAAACACTACGGGTCAACGGTCGACGAATACAAATTTAGCTTCTTTGCAAAGTTAATTTAAAAAATCTGGTAAACTCGACTCGGATTGCTTCATCTGAGTCATTCAGGGGATCAAAGCGACTACTTGTTTTCTTGTAGGTCTTGAAAAGTAAGAGCAAACCGTCGAAAAGGAAATAATGAAAGTGATCAACTTGCGAATATCGGTAGCTCATATCTCCTCAATTTATTCCATACGTCGACGAGAACAAAGGGATCGACGTTCTCAGATTAATTCAACTCCGATCCATTGTCGAGACTTCGGGTCTTCGGCACGGAGTAAACGGCGTGGACTCTCCCCACGCGTGACTGACGCATCCACGTTATTATTCAATCGGGATTAATAACGAAGCAATTTAATTGTCCTTTTACCTCAAATCAATTGTTCAGGCTCCCACGTTTCTTACCGCGTCTCCTACGCTCGTGAACTGATATAAATTAATCTGTACTATTTTTAATCACGAATGGATTTATTTAACGATTATTTAATACCCGTGATACGATTCCGCGATAGGAATAACCTTGCGCTATTCGACCTTGGTTTATAGTTTAACCGGCGTGTTAATTGGAGCCAATTAACGGATCCCCGCGATCAAGCGGTCGGATATACTATAGAGAACCGATCGGTAGACCCAAGAGCATGAAGTTGTGTCGGGTGCAGAAACTACTCGTCTCGAGAATTTAATAACCAGCTCGAATTACAGCTGAAGTTTAACCGGGGTTATAAAAACTTGAGTAACGAGATAATAATCCGCCGTCAAGCTGCTGCTGCTGCTGCTGCTGCTGCTGTCGGTTCAGAGCTAAAGCAGTAAACATATTTATGCACCTTGATTATTATTATAATACACAAATAGTGAATCCATACTCAATGATCATTGGACAATAGTTACGAGGCGTCACATTACTCTGAGAGAAAGTAAACTGAGAGGAAGCACCGCGTATTGCGCAATGCATAAATTATCATCTCCCATAAAATTCTACAACGTTTATACATAACACGAAGCCTGAACGCACTCGACAAGATCGCGTCATACTCGTTAGTCTCAAACCCGTCGTTGTCTCGTTTGGATGACTCACTCTTCGTCCTCATGGAGTCAAAAAAGTAAAAAAGATTCCCCTCGATCGGATTATTCTTACTCCCTTTTGAACCGATTTTTTATCTTCCCTTTCAGAGCCGAGACGTCGTCCCCGACGATTTCGACACCGGAAATACCATCGACGCCTGATCCGAGCAGCCCGTTGTCTCCGACGTCGGCCTACTTCACCACCTCCGAGGGCAAGGCGAGGTTCCTCACCAGGTATTCGCGAGACGTTACCGAAGAATCGGTACCGACGTCAGACGCCGATGGCGATGGGCCAAAGATCGCGTCTGGGGTCGCGGGTGACGGTCAGGATCTCAAACAGAAGAAGGTGAGTCTTGATAACCGGTGAATTCGTCCTTGGATCAAGGTTCATATTGCTGCGAAGACAGGATGAGCGGCGGCCGCATCAGCTTTTTTTTCTCTCGTATTATTTATGTGTAATCGTGTTCCGCTGCAGCTGCTGCGGTGTGGTCAATCACAAATTGCGAGATTAACGCGATGCTAATGTAATGTAATTGTTATTAATAAACTTTAGTTTATTCAATTTATTATTCGCGTGAGTAATCACACTGTGACTAACCGATATGATACTTATAGTATATGCAGTCGCAGGTAAATGCACAATCGGCGATATATGCTAAATCGCTGATCCGTGACTCGGACAGATTTTATTGAGAATCTTCAGGGTTGGTACGCACAGGGAAAACCTGGAAAACCGGGAAAAGTCAGGGAAATTCATATAACAGGGAAAAGTCAGGGAAATTAAGTCAGGGAATCTCGAAAATAGTACTGGAATTTATCACTTGAGAACGATTAAGCAAATTTCATCTAGAATATGGTGTATATTTCATGTGTATCGATGATAATTTGAAAATGGATTTACTTTCCTTGTCAACTTTGTCAGTATTTGTGGGTCGACAAGGTGCGTTCAGCCCGAGGTTCAGCCATTGGAAATTAACTGGAAAAATCTCATTTAGCGACTGGAAAACCTGGAAAAGTCAGGGAATCTTGTGCTTCAAAAAGCGTACCAACCCATTCTTATATCCGAGTCTAAGTATACTTTTCGAAATCACGTTCGTCGGTGAAGCCACCCCTTAATGCATCGCGTTGAATCAGTTTTTACCTTCACTTACCTCGTGATTCATAGAATCTCGATGATACATAGATGTATACATACGTGTAAATGGGTAATTGATTTAATTGATCGTGACTATTCGGTGCGATCAAACAACCCGTATGAAAGACACGATGTAACACTCGGTTAGCCAGATCCGTGAGAACTTGATTATTCGCTTTTGTACATCTTAAAGTGCATACAGATAAAGATGCACACTCTATCTAATGTGTTTCTCAGGCATTTCTCAACGTATCCCAACGTGTAATTTTTTCCATTCAATACATATGTATACGATCCATGCTTTTAGTCACTCAAAAAAACACAAGTAAAATAGCTGAAAGATGCTTTTTCATTTTTTATTTTTACTAAAATTTAAAAATTGCCTCTTCCCCAGGAGGAACTTGTCCTCCGCCTCGATAGAAAGCTGGTCGTTCTCAGAGAAGAGCAAGAAGCTGTGAGAGAAGAAGGCGACGTCAATGATGCCCTTGGTGCCCGAGTGACCTCGAGAATTTCAGCCGTTGCGAGACCAGCGGAATCGTCAAAGTATAGACTCCATGTCGAAGAAGTCGGCAAGATTACCAGCCTTCTATTAGGACTCAGCGGGAGACTGGCTCGAGCAGAAAATGCGCTTTATGGAATGTCAGCTGACCACGCGGAGAGGGTGAGCGTTAATTTTCACTGACAATGCATATAAGATATGAATATGAAAAGTTGTTTGATTTTTTGGTCTAATATTGATATTATCGAGGAGTGATATTAATTTTTTCGACTCAATTTCAGAAAATATTGGAAAGCAAGAGAGACAAGCTTTTGGATCAGCTGGAGGAGGCGAAAGTGTTGAAGAGCAACATCGACAAGAGGAGCGTCAACGTTTCTGCGATACTTTCAAAGTATTTGAACGAAGAGGAGTTCGCTGATTATCAACACTTCATTAATATGAAAGCAAAATTGATAATGGACGGTCGTGAGATTCAGGATAAAGTTAAATTAGGAGAAGAGCAGCTTACTGCCCTAAAAGAAGCCATCGATTAAATATAGACTCATTTTATTTTTACACATGTTTTAAGTATTTCTCTTTCATTTGTTATCAACTAACGATGAATCCAGTCCTCGAGGAGATAAAAGACGGAGACGGAAAAAGAACAAAAGATATTCACAAGAAACGTAGAAAATAATAATTTCTTGGATCGTTGTTCAATAGTGATGAAATTGAATTTTGAGAATCGAGCGTAGCTACTTAATTAAAACTGCACACGTATCGACAGATTTCGTTCGTCTAGTGTCACTCGATCAAATATGCTTTCCCGATGCGTTTCATACTTTTTCAAGGCTGAGAGGATCCAGTAAACTATTCCTCGCTATGTAGCCTTCGGCGCCTAGTCCTATCAAGCTTTTGTCGTCCATAGTGCAAGTGGCCCGGTGAACTCTGAAATTTGATCTATGTACATTTTCAATCATAAATAATAATTAATAGTTCATATTTGGAGCTCGTGTCTATAGGAAAAATACCGCGACACAAAAAGATAATGTTCTTCGATATCGAAGCGGAGAAGAAAAACTTCAGAGTAAAGAAATTTGAGAAAACAAACAAAAAAGGAATCAATCTGTTATCCAGAACGTAGAATTATTGATAGACCCTAGATCTAATGTTATTTATTATTATACATTACGAGAAACGTAATCTTAATGTACGAAAGTAGCTTGTTGAAATTTATGAAAACGATTTTTTTTTTTTTTTTTTTTTTTTTTTAATCAAACAATCAAAATTCTAATATATTGTATCAAATATAATTATTTTTTGTTGTCATTTATTTGATTTATTATGTTACTGGTCGGCAGTAGTGGGACAAAGTCAGAATCGTATGGAATCCTCATTTAATTTTTCTAGTTTAATTTTTTTTTTATTGTTTTCTTTCTTTTCTTGTATTATTATTCTTTATTTCGATTTCTTTATTTCGTATTCAAAATCAATCCGCCACCTGCCACCACGACTAGCTTTGGTGCATAACATAATCGCTGACTTATTACGGGAGTTATGCATAAAACTATGAGTGTATAAATTTCAATGTGGTGTGTGTATCATATCCCGAATTTGTCCTGTGACGTGTATGCAATACATACATTCGACCTTTGATCAACTTTTTTTCTGTTTTGGTTCGATTTTGTTTTCTAATTTGTTTCTAGGTTTTTTTTTTTTTTTTTTTTTTTTTTTTTCCTTTTCTTCTAACTATAAAATTGTTTTATAAATATAAAGAGCCTGCCTTTTATTGTGGTGCCTTCTCATATATAAAAACATGTGATATAAGGCTAAGAGAAATAGGAACATACCTAATAATTATTATCTATTATATTAGAAAATATATGGTCACAAAAAAAGTTAATCTTTCTTTTGGCAGTAAAAATATAGCTATATATAAATAATGAATATAATTAAGTGATTTAAATTTATATACATGTGTATTGTAAATATTTGTAGATTTTTAAGAACTGAAGCTTAATCTTTTTTCGCTGAAACAACGAAATATATTTCCTGACTTGTTTCGATCCAATTAATACTTTAAAAATACCCGGCTGTCCTATTGGGCATTTTTTTCATTGTTTTTTTTTCTTTTCTTTTCTTTTCTTTCTTTTGGACCTCGTTTTTTATAGGCCCAAACACTTGTGATCTTTGTTGTTCGGGTCTTTTTGAGTTGCAGGACTCTGCTTCGGTGAGCCCTTTCGACTTTTTATATGAAATTTTATGCCTCAGTCGGCCGTACTAACCGGTTTATTGTATCGTATCTCCTTAAAAACTAATCGCGTTCAATTAATTCATTAGTATCTTGCTCATAATCTTTGCATTCCCTCGTGTGTACATTAATCGCGTCATCTCATCTCATCAATATCACAGGCAATGATTCTCTTCATGTTGCAACCTTGAAGACGGAGATGAAAAAAATTTAATTCATTTTAACAAACGGCTTCTCCTCATGTTTGAGCAGAGTAATGAAATATTTACTGTCGTCTCAAACATTCTGAGATGAAGTTATAAACGATCGATTAGAAATGAAAAAAAAATAGAAAAATTACGTTATTTTAATCACGTTTGAAATCGATTCACCAAGAACACGTTGCATCATTCATAAAATTGCACCTTCATCGCGCCTGCAATCCCTCTTTTTCTCTCTGTAATTTAATATTGGATAAAAAAAAATTGATTGGTTAAGAGAGAAAGAGGAACGAAAAATAAAATATATTTAAACTGAACAAAAAGAAATGGAATAACATACATAATAGACACAAATATATACGCGCTTAAAGACTGAAGTTAGGGCATAAAATTTTTAAAATAGTCAATTTTTTTGTTCCTTGTTTTTGACGTTTGTTGATTGAAATACATTTATAATAGGTAGCTATAATATGTTATTAAACAACAAATAATCACCCAACTACCATATAAATCTTGATTGAATCGTAGTTATAGGCTTGAAGATGAATAATCAACGAAAAATAGACAATACAAAAGAAACAACGAACGTCAATAAGTATCAATAATATTTCGAATATAAAATGACCATAACTATACATAAACATATACATATATATACATATTATAATTAAGCAGGTAGAATTGTAAATATCGAATTTATCATTACTATTCGAACGTGGTGCTCTGGATTTAAGCGAATTACAGAATGTTCCCGTTAATTGATATCTAATAACAGAACTTAATCATTAGGTTATTTAATACCCTTTGTACATATTATAATTCCGATATACACACATTCACGTGACGTGGAAACCGATTTGTTATTGTCATTTAAACTTTTTGACTCTTAAAGGCTATACCAGAGTTCTTAGCCTGACAATATTTCTATTATTATTATTATTATTAATATTATTATTATTATTATTATTATTATTATTATGTATCATGATATATTACGATAGCTACCTTCTGAAGCTCGCTTGCAATAAATAACATGTTAAAAATTATTTCTTCCTTGTGTCATGTGATAAAAAAAGACAGCTCGAATACGTGGGTAGAGATAAATTATCTGAAATGCAGATGCATGGGGACAGCTACGTTGCATCAATGATATCATTAACAGTACATACTGTCGACGAACATGAAGCATTGCATTCTCGTTGAAGATGCTGATCGTTTTGCTACAAATAACAAATACAATTTATAATCTTTTAACGCGTGAGATAATCGGGGAACTCGGATTATACTTTTCTCACACCCGGTCGCAAATAGTTATTTGTGTATCAAGGGCGGAAAGTACTATTTTTCCGAGTGTGCCTTTTGCGGCACGAGCCGAAGGCGAGTTGCTGCGAGCACACTCGCCAAAATAGCATTGCGCCCGTGATGCACACGATGTTTTTCTCATCACCTGGTCCGCAGAAATGCCTCTTTTCAGACCGAGTGAGCGGGCGGAAAACAGGATTTTGCGCCCTAGGGCAGGAAAAAGTCTCTTTCGCCCGCTTCTAGCGGGCGGAAAAAGACGTTTCCGCCCGAGGGCGAAAAGACCTGTTTTCCGCCCGCTCAAGAGGTATGAAAAGTGGCATTTTGCGACCGGGTGTGAGAAAATGCCACTTTTCATACCTCTTGAGCGGGCGCAAAACAGATCTTTTCGGCCCTCGGGCGGAAATGTGCTTTGCGCCCGCCGAAAGCGGGCGCAAACGACTCTTTTCCTGCCCTCGGGCGCAAAGTTCCGTTTTGCGCCCGCTCACTCGGTCTGAAAAGAGGCATTTTTGCAGACCAGGTGTTGAGAAAAAAATCGTGTGCAACACGGGCGCAAGACTATTTTGGCGAGTGTGATTGCAGTACACTCGCCTTCGGCTCGTACTGCAAATTTCACACTCGAAAAATAGTGTTTCGCGCCCTTGATACACAATGTACTATTTTACAGTTCTATTGCTACATCTCTGTTCTGGACTATCTGAGCAGCAGTGCACTTCGAAGGATATTAATTTATCAATTCTTAATTTATCTTGAATCACTGGGGTTCTATACCTTATCTATCTTTTTTATCCTTTAGTAATAGCTGCCAAGGGGTTAATCGTATCTCACATGCGACCACGTAGCCGTCCCACTCTGACAATTTGGATTTCTTACTGAAAAAATCTCAGCTTTCGGAATAAAAATTCAAACGAATAATAAAACATTGAGCACAAGGAGAAATCGCTGTTTTTCCGTCAAAAAACGTGTTTTTGAGTTGGTCTTAGCAGAGTTAGTGGAAAATAAAAAATGAATTCGAAAAACTGAGAGTTTTTCACATAGAAAACGTATTTTTTCGAATTTTTATTGTGACGTTGGAAGTACGTCAAAAATGCGTTAAAAAATTTTGTCCTAAAAATTGAATATCTTATTCTTCGTGAACGGTAAGTCCTATTTGGCTGAAACTTGGTGAATCTACCGATCTTGGTTCACAGTATGCGAGGAAAAAAATTGAGGCAAATCGATTTTTTCGGGCCCAAACATCGGTTGATAATTGGTGAAATTGCCCATAGATATTAATCAACGCCCCCTGAATTATTGTCCTCATTAGTTAGGCCAAGTAGCTTTTCAGTCTCAACATTGAACACTGATCATTTCTTTTCAACATGTTCACCTCCAAAATTGTACTTTTCTTTTGATAACGCATTCAGATAAAAAAATATGATTGACTGCAGTTGGTAGCGTAGCAATGTTACCTGGCACGAATAACAATTAGTCGATTACTGGCGGTAATTGACGAACTTTTGTTATCCATTCGATTCTGTATTATCTACGGTGAGTAATACAGTATTTTTTCTAAAGGTAGAGTCTGTAGTCATTTAACACTTATGACTTGATCCATTAAATATATCACAAAAATTTGTTGCTTACAGTAAACAAAACATAAAATAGTGTTTTTTAGGACCACATAATTAAATTTACAAATTTACAAATTCATATATCTGCTGTAGATCCAAATTGCAATCAATTCACTGATTATGTCGAGTGAAACTTTTTCAAAGATAGAAGAAATGTTATAGTTTGATTAGCGAATCATTGTTCTCGTATATGACCGTCGGTTCCTACTTCAGTCCGTCCACGAAACACTGTAATTTGTAAAACCCTGGTGAGCTCGAAAGTCTTCGGAATCGGTTAGCCTTTTGAGAACCACGCATGAATTAAATTCGAAGAATTCGAAGCGTTTTAGAAAATCGCTCGGTGAGTCAAGTACGAACTCGATCTAAGCGATGAATCCGTCTGCCATAAGAATTAGAGCGAAGACATGCTCGAATCGCGCCGCTACCGGATTACTTGCCCAACGTTATTTCAATTCCGTGTGATATGTGCTTCGAGCTCATCGCTGCAGACACGCGAACCAACGCAACGTCGAGATAGGTATGTGTGGAGGTACATCAACCTGCCGAGTGCTCCGGCTTTCACCTGAACAAGCCGTAGCTCGCGGCAACAATCAACCCGATCTCCGGACTTCTATTTCCCCAGCGTGAGGCCCGGCCAGCCCGGCCTTCGCTATACTCATCCTCAGTCCCGATAAAGTTAATAAAAATTCAAATTCAAATTCCCTACAAAGGATTCGGTCCAATATTGATCCATGACTGCTACTCGATCGAGGATCTGCGTCATCCGACTATGTACTTTGAAAAATGCATTCGTGAAACAATTCATAGTTCATAGTTGATAGTTGATAGTTTATTTATATCCATTACAATATTGGTCAGACTTAAGATCTAGGAGTACATAATTATTATCAACTAATTGCAAGCCTAATACAAGTACGAGATAGGGAAGACGATCTACGAAATTCTCTCTCGATCATCTCGGACCCAGAGTGTCGTAATCGTTTACCGGAACGAGTCCGAATCATGATGTTCTTCGAAAATGGATTGAAAGATCGGCGAGCGGTTGCAGCACCGAGGAGCTAGTGTCGCTATCGTGTATAAGGTAATTAATACGATGCCGCGAGGGCAGCTAACCGGAGGGGCCTGAGGCGCGGGAGAACATGGAGGAGGAACTGGCGGGGCCCACCAGCCACCAGGAGACAGGAGTCCCCGTCAGTCCCCAGTCGAACTCCGTCGCGAGAGGACTTCCTCGAGTCCGAGACCGCGAGGTTTATTCTACCGTGTTGAGTGTCGGACCGACCCATTCGAAAGTTAAAAAGCGGTTTTATCATCACTCGAAGAATGTAAGTGCGATTGGAAATCGATCCCGCGTCTGACACGCGCCGCCAAAAATCTGCTGAAAATCGCGGTACCGATTCATCAAATCTACCAGGATACTGTCAGTGCAGTGAAATTGTGAGATTTGAATTTACAAAAAAAGGAAACTACTCCGAATGGTGAACGTAAGTTATGCTTTATATTCGTGTAGATTTGATCGAGATTAGAAGAAAAACCGCCACGCGATAACGAGGCGTTAATTTCTCTCATAAATATAATCCGTGGGGCAATTGTTTCCGCTTTTTAAACCGGCCAGGTCACTAGCCGAAAGCCTTGTGCCCTCGATAGATCCGGTAATCATCGCCTGGTTTTAGAATTCTAAAATTTGACTGGAAAATAAAAAGACTTGGACCTTACGAAACAGCGAGAACGTCACCCTCCCGATGCCACAGGACTGAGTTTGGTAACAATTTGTGGGCAGAGAGTCCGTGGGCGTATGGGTACAGCAGACTGCGTTCACCGTGGGTTATTTTTACTTTCAATAATTCGCCCACGAGGCCATCGAGGCCCGTATAAGTGTCGGAGGACCGTTTAAGCCAATACGATAATGATTGTGTTCAGCGGGTCCGGTGCAAGCTCGCAGCATGCAAAGCGAGGACCGAGGCCACGGGATGCTATGAGCACCGAGATTTTTATCTTTCTACAAACTCGTCGACTTCCACATCTCGGTGCAAACGGAGCCTAAAGAACGTAGGAGGATGATGCGATGAACCCAGAGCGCTGTCAAGGCCACGAAGAGCCCTCGGCGTGCTCGCCTGCTCTCCGCCCGTAAGATTCTCTTCGCAGGGACTTACCGGATCTTGAAACTCTGCAAGCCGTGTTTAAGACCATGCTGAAGTCAACCTTTACCAGCCAACTAGCCGCGCTCACTTCTTTCCACTGATATCAAAGCCTACGCGAAACGGGAACGAAAAAGAAGATGATAGCGAAATTCTGAACACCTACATTTCTTGCTCCTGTTACGCGTAGGCCTCTGCGTGGTTACTGCGCGAGTATCGAAGAAGCTGGGAGATTTTTATTCTCGAAAAAGGTGTTAGCAGCGGGGTGTTGCTGATAAACTGCCGGCTACCTGCTCCGCAATAAATTTTCAGTAATGATCTCCTAGGCAGTTTTAAAGTTCACGGCTTGCGTTTAGTCACCGACATTTTTACTCAAGATCGCCGCTATGAATCGAGCAACGATCGACCTCTTCTTCTGTTCTCGTCGAAGTCCTGGTCGAGGATCGAGGATCGGATGACGAAATTATAAGCCTCCTCGCGTTTCTTCGGCAATTCTTAGCTTGAGCGTGGCTGCAATTTGCACCAGTCGTTCGGGACGCATCCCTTGATGGTCGAGAACGAGAGCGACGAGTGCTCGAGGCTCTCAATCCGGAATACCGAACACTTAATACACAGCTCGACGCATGATACGTGGGGATATTTAAATACCACGTATAGCGATCGTTCTCCGGTTCAGTATCGTCGTAATCACAGGGTTCGTGCTTGTATTCGGATACTTGCATCATCTTCTGGCTGAGAGGGCGAATTTAATTTTAAATCGTCGGTATTTAGGCGTCTAGGCATGAAACTAAGCCGCTATAATTGCTGCTTCGAAGGTTGAGTAGAAAGCCGATGGAATAGTTTGACTCAAGAAATCGGTTTGTTCAATATCAACCGATGTTCACTCGATTCCAGTGAACATCGTCTTCCTTGTCATATCACCGATAAATTGCTTGATAATTTTCATAATAGCAGCCGATTTCTTGAGTTAAACTATTTCTTTTTCCCCTTGTATAGTTGCGTGTGTAATAAGTATCGGGCTTTTAAGATTGCAATGCCGAGTAAAAGTTAATTTCTGAGTGTCTATAATCGTCGTAAGTCCAACGTAACGGGAATATCATAGGTACTAACCATCGGTCGTTTTGTAACTACCAACGCTTTGAAACAATATGATTTCTGAAGAAAGTGAAAGTATAAGAAACTTACATTAGGTATTTCTCCCTGGGCTCTGCGGAAATCGCATGGTCGATAAAAATACGCGGATCGCAGCTCCTGGGGATTGAATTGAAGAAAAAATTACGCCCAGACGTACTCGAACTCGAGCTTGACGTCAGTTACCTTTGATAAACACACATTCTGCCAGGAACCCGACCCGTTGAACTCCATTACCGCAACGGTAAGACGAGGAGCAGCGGTCAGGTGATGCCATTTCAGAGTTGTAAACTAGCGTGCACTACTTTTTAACGCCTCCCACGAGTGTTGAAACGATATTGCCACGACGTTCAGCAGCCTTCTTTGACAGTCAGCAAAAACCACTGGAAGTTGAATGGTCGTATGATGAATATCGCGACAGCTATCAACGACGCGATGCGGTCTCTGAAAATTGGCCTAGCGCTTCTTCTTGCCAAGAAAATGATAAGACAGGAAATGAGAAAAAGGATCTTGACCTGCCCAACATGGCGTAATTTTGTCCATTCAGTGACCGTGTGCGGAATGACGGATTACATTAGCTGCAAGAACGTGAATTGCTCTATTACGTCTGATCCATCCGCGTTGCGTAACGTTCTTGGTCCAGGTTCTAAGATGAAAATGGGACCTCGTTAATCATCCGAAGTACTTTTTGAACTTGTAAACGCGAACCGCGTAGCGACTGGTGATACTGACGACATTTTTCTATATATCCTGAGCAACTGACTTCTCATCCCTTGGAGAGTACACGATGGGGTGAAACCAATATGGGGTGTTATATGCTATATGAACAGCACTGCCGATTCATTAACCGACTATCGAACACCTCTCCGTATTAACTCGAACGATACCATCAGAGATAGCAATAATAATAACAGTGGTAATTAAGCCACTGCCAACGCGCAAATGTATAATCTGCACAAGTAGGATAATGTGCTCCGTGAGTGTAGGCAGTATAGGTTCCAAGGCCGGAGACAGTCATGCGTTGAACTAACTGTAATCTTCATGTTTATGGATGTATCTTTATCGACCAAGATTCGAATTCTTACGTTTCGCGAACTATATTAATCCATTCGAGGGATTCAGCACCCATCTCGATGCTGCATGCTTTTCTCTAAATTCAATCAATTTTTACTTTTTGTGACCTAGCTCGGTGTAATAATGAAAGACTCGTCGGTGTAGGTCAAACATTTTGCTACATTCGATGTTGCATCGTCTTTGCTATCATATTAGCATAGTTTCGAAAATTGCTCTGCACTTTGCCAAGTTCTTGGTAGGAATAAAAGACAACCATGTCATCTGGGAAGGACCCTCAACGTAATCTAATTTGCATGGAATGGAAAACGTTGCACAAGATCGAGAATCATAATCGATCGATCATTCACTTCGGAGTTACATAATTCCACGAATCAATGTGTGTGTCCCCCCCCCCCCTCTCGAATTTTGTTTCGTCTTATTCTCCCCAAAGAACGAATTAAACTGATTCTGGCACCTGAATAGAGAAATCTTTTCGTTTTTGTTTCTTCCTCTTCTTTTTCTTGCTTGCAGCGTCTTCTGTCGGGATGATCGAGTACATAAAGGCGGTCGTACTCGGTCAATGACGAACGAAAGGTCGGCTTAACGATAAATGGCAATGTTTTTTCTTTTATTACGCTTTTTTTAATCTCGAAAAGCGATCGTTGGAGCCGGGTCGAGTCGCGTAAATCCGGCACAGTGCAGCTTAGTCGCTTATCGCCGGATCGAGCAGCGACGTTTAACAGAATAAAATAACAAATAAATATAAAAGAACGTAAATGCAAGATCCGCTAACGAGACAACCCCCTTTATCTTTTCAGGACGTGATGAGCGAGTACGAGCGCATCAAGCGAGCGTGCTTGAAGAGCGGAGAACTATGGGAAGATCCTGAATTCCCTGCCACACAGGCATCTGTCTTTTATCACCAGACGCCCCCCTTTCAATTCCAGTGGAAGAGACCTAAGGTTAGTTACACCTTAATCAACTTGTTGAAACCATAAATCCGGAACGTACATCAGATGCGGAGTAAGAAACGAAACGGATTCCCACGACGTCCTTATTACTCGTGTCCTGGATACACCGCCTCTCCCTGTCCCCCCCGCAGCTATCTTCGACACCTTCGTATCTCATCGACACTAGTAGTCGAGGAGATAATGACGCAGGGTCAGCGGTCATGTGGGATTTTTACTACTGCATTGCGATACGTGACGCTACGTGTACCGAAGACGTTGAGGTTTCAATAGGAACTGTATACATTACGGTTTCACTCCTCTTGTTCAACGAGGAATTGGAGCAAGCCGCGCAGGGGGCAGACGCCGTGACTTTGTCACCGTTTATTCGGGCTCCGATTCATTACGTGCCGGAAGCTGGAAGTTTAACGCTTACTCTAACCCTTCGATACCGATTGCGGTAAACTCGTTTAGAGGCCCAAAGACACAGAGAATCGCTTCGTAGCTTGTAGAGAGAGAAAAAACAAGTCGATTAAAGTTTTTAATTAAAAATTTGATCCGGACACCCGGCTTTTGTTTGCAGATTCTATTCATTCGTTCAAACGTTCCAAACTAATGTTCCGATTTCTATGGCAACTGGACCTCTCAGGAGTTGAAAGAAATTGAGAACTTCTTACGCGATTCAAGTACACCGGTATTTTGAACGCAGATTTGAAGTTTTTCGTTTAAAAATATGAAAAACAACGCGTGTCAAGGTCGCTGCAATGCACCCGCACGCACCTCGGTACGTGCGAGGATATTAATTTCAAGTAGAAACCGCACAACAAGAATTATTATGCTGGTACCTATATACCTCGTTTGTGTTTGTAAATTGAAGGACAGACACCGTGTGATGTGGTAAAAAGTTTAAACTCGGTGAGGAGAACGTGCCGGAAATATAGTCTGGTGACAAACAAGGCCTTCCAAACTGCGAACTGCAAATATCTGAATCTTAACTATAACTCTTACATCAACGTGAATGGCACCAGGTATGCACGGGCGAAGAGATATGAGATGTAAACGACGAATCAATGCGAATATTTGTTCTCTCGATCTTGTTCACAGCTTCCGGAGTCATTTGACATCGATGCTCTTCAGAATATGACCACGAGTAACATAACGCTACTGATTAGTACAAAAAAGGACCGTGAATTGTTGAATTAGGAATGATAATGGTATGAGCTAATTATGCTCAACAATCTTTGGAGATAATTTTTGTTTCTGTGGTTAGCGAGCGGAAGTATCGCTCGCGATGGCCTCGGTAGGTGTAGCTGTTGAGCGAAATCGTTTCTCTTCTTATTCTATATTCCGATTGACTGGTTACGGTTTATTCCTTTATTGTAAAACAATTTTTAATCCTAAAGAAACAACGAATGAACGAGCTAAGACTCGTTTCAAACGCGACAGGTACAACGGTGAATGTTTCCGGTTAGCAAGGAAGTAACGAAACGTGATTCGAATGTCATCCTACTGGGTCTGCTGCACATTTGTCAGGCACATCGGCACAATGAAAACAATGAATAAACCGTGTAATCAAATCCGTCGTTCTGAATATTCTCTCTGGATCTTAGAAATTGAATTTTTAACAAGAAGAAGTGAAAACCGTCCATTTTGAGTTTCACAATTTTTGAAATAGTTCCCCCTCCCTTGAACTCTATACTTGTTTCGTCCTATCTGACTATTAATAAAGATGTGAAGAACTGTTAATCATGTCCCGTAAGAGCGAGTATCTCGTTTATATTTATGAATAAAAACGTGACTATAAAAGTTGTTCATTAATGAGATGCGAGTCTGCGGGATGACCTGCGACTTCGTTAGCACCAATTCGTGCGAAATTTTTATCTCGCGCTCTTGACCGCGAGAATACCAAGTCGACAGTCTTATTTCAAGCCTCCTTCGCGCTTTGGTATCCAGGGAATAAAGCCAGCTCCTAAAAAGTTTGAGACAATAATCATTCCGAAAACAGGTTTAGCCTTCCGCGGTCTTCGCATTAGCTGACGTCACTCGTCTCTATTCTTTGTGCCAGACGATCGGAGGAAGGTCGGAAGCTTTGATATCGATGATTCAGGCGGCTAGAACCTTTACTGGGAAAATTAATAGTGAAGAAAAAACCGAAAATTAGATAACCGAAGCAGTGGTTAGCGTTTTATCCATCGGTATGTGAAATCGGTGAGTCAATTCACAGGAATTTTGTCTATCGAACGTCATTGACTACGTTGTTGGTCATGATTTCGATTGAGCACGATCTCACGTGCCGAGAATTAGCCCTGGGCAGTACACACACACACTATTTGTTCGTCATTTTCTTGTTATCGTTTTTTTTCGCACCTGCGGCTGGTCTGTAGTCTGACATTGATATAGTTTTTCCATAATACATACTGAACAATAATGAAACAAAAACAAAAAATACAGCTGATCAAACTCTGTGGAAATAACGACGAGTATTCGACATTGAAACTCGATTTGATAATATTTAAACGAAATTTAATACGTTTCAGGAACTCTGCAACAGGCCGATATTCGTCAACGATGCACCTACACAGTTCGACGTCATCCCGGGAAAAATGGGTGAGTTTATATTTGGTAAATTTTGTGATCATGCCGCCACTGGGTTCGTAGACCGAGTTGACAATGATTCATGATAAACTTTGCCTACGCTCTAGATTGTGGAATATCGGTAGTTTGAATCGAGTAAAATTGTGAGAAACCGGTTTACCGATGGCAATGGTATTCGACTTGCTGAGCTCTTTTGCTCCTTTTGATCTTTAGCTTCCGTCCCCCTCTCAGAACTTGGTTTCTGTCTCGATCGCTACTTCCTAAGATTTATATGGTAGCATTGAAGCTAGTCGAAGGATGCCGTCGTTGACAAAAGTCACAAATCACTTTTGTAATAATAAAATATCAAAGAAAATTCCATTCCAGTGAAAAAAAAAGTATCAAGAGATCAAGAGACTCGGTAGAGTCTCGCGCCAAGTACATGAAAGAAAAGTTTTTCCGCATACAACCACCAAGTACAAGAAATAAAAATGAAATTCCACCAACTGGCGTTGCGCTCGCTCACTCGATTGGTTTTTCGAATAATTTGTGATGTCAAAAAAAAAATTTGGGAAATATTTTGAAAATAAAAATTTAGGGAGTTGTACTTGGCGGGCCATCATAGCAATGTATAAGAATGTCAGGTAAATATGACCTAATACTTGTTCACTTACGCACACCTGGCCCGCCAAGTACCACTCCCAAAAAATTTTTTTTCAAAATATATATTACTGAACTTTACTAACGTTCGATATACGTACAGCTTTGGAAGGTCGACTAACGACTTTCATACTAGACACACATACACAGAAAAAAAAACAAGCCACGCGAATTATTCATGAGATATTAAAAAAATTGTGCCAGCCAAAAATTGAGGGAAAAATAATAACATTCATTATCTCAGCGTTCGTGTATTCGTTAAACAGATACGCACTCGTCACGCTCTTTGAAACACGTCCGCCTACGTGAAATTCAACTTCGTCGACCCACCGATACGATATTATTTTTTCAATCCGTCATCGACTTACTTAGGATGTTTTTTTTTTTTTTCAAATTCATTCTGTTTCGGCTAAGAGAAATTTGGCACACGTTTTATACGTCAGTCACATAAAATGACGTGTGCGTAAAAGTTGAAACAATTAAGTTTGAGGGTAAATCGCAGCGTGATATCTCTTGGAGTTGAGACAAAGAATTTGTCGGTCGAGTTCAATCAATTGACCAGTTTCGCGACCCTGTCTTGAGGCGTTTCGTTGACGGACTCTTAGCACTTGTAAATAAATTGACCGTAACGTTAGTCACCGTCCAACGATTGACCACCGGCTCTCCTCGCGGCTTTCTACACCATAGGAAGATTGGGTTGGCGTCCGAAGCCTACTTCCCCGGTGTAGTGCCATCGAGACGGGGATATTGCCACCTAACGAACTACTAGGAGAAAAATAAAACCCAAGAAAACTAGCTCAAGGTAAGCCGGAATGGGCACACCTTGTGCTGTGAGAAGATACCTGCGTCGACATACGTAACAGACAAACGGAATCCGTTCCTTAAACTCACCTATCGGCACTGATACTTCATTAGTCAAGAATTTCGCTACCATTGTTTCCGCTAATGCGATCACGAGCGCTTAAAATCTGATGAAATAATTATGGAATTCCATGAAATACCAATGGAATGGCTATGAAATGGTTGGGACACCACATTTTGAAGTGGTTACCCCCTCGGAATATAGACTGTTTTCCAGTTAGAAGTATTGCAGATTCAAATTCGCTGATTCAAATTCAGAGACGAAGAAAAAGACGTTTTTTTTTATGATTTCGCATCATTTCGGTGTATTTTGAATGGGCTCTTCGTTGACTCGACTTCATGCACTGAGGCAGCCGTTAGAAGGTGAAAAAGTGAGTCTCGTGCTCCGACGGTTTCGGTTGGAAGAGAAACCTGCTAGCAATTTGGATCTTGAATACCGGGAGACTTTCGTTATTCTCATGTGATTAGCACCTGGTAGGTATAACAATGCGTCGACCAACAAGTGTCGTAAAAATGTGAACTCGCGCGTATTTCCAGGGTGCGGCCACCTTATTAAACCTGGTGACTGAAAGTGAAGTTTACGAGTGCGTGTGTCGTATATACTCTGGCTCATTGCACACCGCGCAAGATCTCAACGTTCTTGATTTCTTTTTTTCTCTTCATCTTTTCTCCAGCCCTTTTTTTCTGTCTCGTCTTCAACTTCTTGTACCGATTCGCATAAACTCACCAGCTACAGCTCTGATCTCAAACGTGACACAGATATGGAGAATATTGAAATCAATCAATCGATCAATATTCGCACTGGTAGAAGCTGACTATTCTACAGCGTCACTGGAAGCCAAAAATTAGCCAATTTGTATTTTAGCCAACAAACATTGTTCATTGTGTGTAGCAACGACGTGACATAAATTCTTCATGACTGCAGGCCGTTAAACGGTGTGAACTTTAGGTGAATTTTTTTAAATCGTGTGAACGACGGAATTCGCCGATCTCCTTTTTTTAATCAGACAACACTTTTCAGGGAGAAATTATCAGGTGGATATATATATATATGTGTGTGAGGAGGTAGGAATGAATTGCAGGGTACCGTTATCGGCTGTGGGCACGTGCCGCGTCGCAGCCTTATAACACAGTAACGAATTCACACGTATACGTTCGCGATTGATGGCACATAATTTCCTGTGACCCACATCGTGATCGCATCGGGGCTGAAAGATAGGCAACCGTGTCAGTTATGCTGGTCATTTTCGTTACCAACTACATTGTGTGGCTCTGGGATCGAACGAGTATATTTTGACGTGTCTTAAACAGCTGCTGGCGAAAGAGGCCCGTGGTAATCGCATGGGAAAATATAACGTGAGATACATACGGGTCAATAGAAAGTTTCAGATATTTTGTAAAGAAAATTTTTTTACAACTTGTTTAAAATTTAAACCGGGTCAATTCATCTTGCAATTTTCATAGGTTGGGTAATTTTTGTTGCATGAATCCAATCCGTTTTATTCGTGTTACGTAATTTTACCGTATCAAGCTCAGGCATGTTAATTAACCGACGGATAAGCTGACAGGTAGACAATAGACGAACCCACGAGCACTTGATAAATGTAATTAAATGATGGATCATACGTGCCAGCATTGTAATCTTCGTGACTCCTGTTCAAAACGTTGCCTAACTTCGCCGGATATGGTGCCAACGGAAGTGGATACTTCGCGATCGGAATAATTTTGCTCAATTCATTTGCTAATGTTCCCATTACGAAAACAAACTCAAGATATTTCTCTGTCGCGATTTAGCACCAGTTGCACGGTACCTAGATATTTTTTTTTTCTTAGTCAGCAAAACTCTTATTGTCATTCGAGGAATGTCGTGTACCTATATTTGGCTCGATATGCGAATCAATCGTCTGACATTTGAATAGCTGGAGTACGCAGATCAAGTGAGGGGAATAACAAAGTGTTGTAAGGACGTCAATTTCGGATCAAATGTTCATATATTCATTGTTCTGTGATTATAAGTATAACGTCTATCAAAAAATACAGAACGATTACAATTCCGATATTTTGCGATATGTATGCATGAATTGAAAGTCACAATCAATTGGCATAATGCCTCCCAGTCGTTGGTACGTCGGCATAAATATTTTTCACACCAGTTACCATTCATTAACAAGTGTAATATCGTGAACATAGTTTCATTGTGGTCTATATTCTGTGTATATGAATCGACGTCTGTATTATCCACGCATTTATCAGATTACATGTATAGAGCTTGAGCAAAAGTTGATTGTGATTTATGATCAGTGCAGTCTCTACCGACTGTGCCAGGTTCTGATCGTCTACGTCATTGAAAGTATCAAACCTGCTTTTTCTAAGTCACAAATTAAACTCTTGAAAAAAATCAAAAGCTACAATTTCTGATTAAGCAGAAACAGTAGCAGCCATAGTTAGCAGCCGAAAGTGTTGAATACAATTAAAATTGGACATCGAGTGGTAACATTTTGTCAAGTATTATATGGAAATCGAATACTTTTATAAAATCTGTACTTTGTCATTCTCTTCAATGGAGGCTTCGTATGATGGCTGGCTTCTGCTTCGCGCCTTCGCTTGCTGAGTTCAGTCCATTTTACTGCTCATTCAACTCAGACCAGACCAGATCAGAGTATAACAACCATAGTAAAAGTGATTCTGGTCGGTACTTATGACTCTCTAAGATTTCATCGGTTGGCTGCTGTATCACGCAACTTTTCTCCGACATAATCTCTTGGTCAGGAATTAGAGGATCATCAATCACTGGAAGAATTTCATTCTGAGAACCTTATACCTCTTTGTACGTTTAAACGGATATTTTTATCGCCATTTATACATTATTTGTGGGAATAATATAACGTGATGTTGTGTGTATATAAAGACTGCAATTTCGTGTCAAACGTTCAAATAGTCATAACTCTGCAATAAAAAGTACCTATTAGTCAATCAGAACGATTACAATCCCTTTAATTTGCGACTAATGGTTATGTCATGCAACTCAACCGAAAGTTGAGAGTAGAATAGAGAATAAAATTCATAGACTACTGACAAAAGGTCTTCAACTGGACTACCCTGATCTTGCCAAATGTTGAAATGAACTCTGCATTCATGAACTGATCTATTATCTTTATTGGCTTTGATGTTTTCGGACGTGAACAATTTTCAAGCTTTTTCTGTTCCTTATTTCCAAAAAAGTTGACAACGTTTCGGGCCCAAATGCTAAAGCATGTTTTCATACTGAGATGAATTGAGTCAAAGCCAATTTTCCCGATTTTACGTGCCAATAATGCCGTTCATCAAATTACGTCATGCAGACTGTGATATACAAACATTTTCATTCTAAACCATGTGAGGGTTCGACTTGCTGGAGATCCTTGGCAATTTCATTTTACTACTCGTTCAACTCATACTAGACAATTAGGGTGTAACAACCCGTGTTAAGGTGCTTCGTGTCCTGTATTCATTACTCGATAAGATCTTCGTTGGTAGGCTGCTGTGTATCGGGTAAATTTACTCCGACATAATCTCTTGGTCATGAAGAGGATCATCAATCATAACGAAATTTAAAAATCCCAGAACATCGCTATATCCCTTTAAAAGCGTTATTCCCGGATATTTTTATAGCTATTTATAGCCAGACACACATACGCTTCAGTGATTTGACTCTGTGGTCATAGAAAAGCACGCGATATCGTCTGACGTACACATTTTAATTCCCGGGTCTCATGTTCTGGTTGTTTTTCATATAGTCCTATTGTGTTATATCACTCCTTTCCATTCCATTGAAAGATTACTTCTCACAAAAGTTTCACTACGATCTTTATCTCAGTCTGAGGATACAATTAGCGGCTGTTAGTAATTCTTTGTTACTGAATACTGCCTTCAATTGTTTGTAAACGCCACTGTACACAGAAAGCGAAAGTAAAATACTATCCGTCTGAGACTCTGATCCATTCTAAACTCAACGATACTGAACCGATCCAGACGAATCGTCGTCTTTATTTTCTCGTTAAACAAAAACTAGACCGGAAGTTGCAGTCACTGAGAACTTGAAAAAAAAACTGCGAGCATCTTCGCAACGTAATACCACCTTGGGAGATAAAAACTGTGGACAGTCAGGGTTCTGACGGTACAGCAAAGTCATTTCTTGCCCCGATCTAAATAGAGTTTGTGAATTTTGTTCAGGAAACAAGCCGAGGCAGTCTCGATTTGAAATCTCGGTTTCAACCCACGTTGAAACTAGGCATGACTCAAATATTCGCAGTGATGGTCAGATAGAAAATTGAAGAAGAAGTTACACAGGTGCGCTTACCCGAGGTCGTAAAATAGTCGTTTAGAAACTTCATGTGCAAGTAAAGATATTCTTCTACAGTCCAATTTTGTACCGTTACTCATGTTACGATAGAAGATTTACTTTACGAGCTAATTAATGAGCTAGAGAAATCATAAAGTTACCCCCAAGCGTATTTCACACTTTCTCTACATCCCAGTGTTACAGAATCGGTCGTTATACGACGTTTCCATTCGAGGCACCAAATTTTATGAAAATAAATCTGTTTTCAGGTGACAAGTGGCTGGTATCCTGCCTCGGAGTTCTCCATCTGAGCAAGGGGCTGTTTTACAGAGTGGTACCAGCCGATCAGGGCTTCGGTGTCACCACCGAATTACCCGGATCACCAACAGCCGAGTACGCCGGCGTCTTCAGGTTCCGTTTGTGGTGGTGCGGTGCATGGGTCGAGGTCCTGGTCGATGATCGTCTACCGGCGGTTCACGGTAGACTAGCCTTCGTCCAGAGCAGACACAGCGATCAATTCTGGCCAGCACTGCTCGAAAAAGCCTACGCAAAGTGAGTTCCTCCACTTCTTACATTCAATTCGGCGAAGATGGAGCATGAAGCACCTGAAATCGACGTATTTCTCTTCTCAAATCCGTCGTTATCAATTCAGCGATCGAGTAGTTCTCCTGAGAAGTACATTACAGCATAATCGGTGCTCTTGGATCGCGAAGAAGCCGTCCGCCATTAGGCACGGGGGCTCATTGACCCTCGAGTGTACAATGTTGATACGATTAATGCGATCTTGTCTGATCAGGATCATCGAGGTTTTATCTTACGATGCGATACATGTCTGACAAGTGAAGATGCAACGACGATGTCATTTAAATCTTGTTCGCTATTGACTCAAGAAATCGCTCCAGGCTGAAATATATTCCGTCTTACGTGTCGGAGAAACGTTTCTACGTAATTTTATTCGCAATCTTAAGATTGCGTTAATGATGTGCAGTTCTAAGATATGGAAGAGTCGACAGTTACGTAGGCTTCGGGATTTTTGCACTTAATATAATATATCAGGATTTGGATCGTTAATACGTTAAATAAATCTTGTAGAAACGTTGATTCGATACCTATCTCTCGATGCAAAAATATCTGTAAACAGTTTTACAAACCGGAGTAGGTATATGCGGCCTACCACGGTCTGCCTATCGCCAGGAATCTCGTTCTTGCGTGATTGGTAGCGGCGGGGCACGAGGCTGAGGATTCAACGGTGAAAAAAAAAAACTCATCGTGTGTTGAATATATTTATAACACATCGTCTAGCCACGACCTTGGGAGGAAATGCAAAATACAGAAGCTTCGATTATCAATATTACGCTCTTGTCTATATCGTAAGCAATAGCCGATGTCTACCCACACGTGAACTCGCGAATGCGGGGAAAATGTATGATGACCGTTTCAACGATGCAGGTTTTACACTTGAGTCACAATATGTGACGGACGTGATTAAATATTGCTCAACTCTTTCCATGGGTTCCTCGTACAGGGGATTTAATCGCACAATAATTTGCCTCATATGCACCGTTATACATACCTCGAGAAATGTGCTTCGACAGTCTTTCTACGAACATACTCGAATTAATCTCGACAAAGTCTCTTTGAAATTGTTCTCCAAGTTTTTTTTTTATCGATGAAATTCGACACCGGTCGTCTCATGGCTTGTCGATAGTCCGATTATTAAACCTGGCTCGGGTGTATCGTTATTGTAAATATAGGTTGCTGTTTAATTCGAGAAACAACCCAAATCGTATTTCAGGAGCAAAAGTATCTCTATAATCTATAATCTACCGTCTATCAGCTCTAAGCACTCGATTACTGCTACATTACTGCAGCTGAGAGCTAGCACATTCTCGAACGGCAATATCAGATAGAAAGCTTCGAGCTCATGAACTAGCCCGCGAGCGACGACGGCATGCCGAACAGCGAGCTTCGGGCCCTAGATTTCCATTAGAAAACACCACAACGCGGGTCCGAGAGTTACGCGCGAGGCAAACGCCCCTGGCCAGAGATCGATGACACCGGGACCGAGGATTTTTCGACAGGGATCAACAGAAATTGTGGCGGTACCCCGCTTGTTCCTGGAAACTGTCCAGCTACAACGTTTCGGTGAAGCAAAGTGGCCAGTTTCAAGACACAATCACAGTATGTAACGTAATGTGGATAAGAGTCGAATCGATATACGCGTTCGGTATGTGTGTATCCGTACCTACTTTCACCCAGAGCCTGATTCCTGGTTGCTCGATCGGTTTGGCACAGGGTCAGCGCACTTGTGTGAACGTATAGATACAGCACGTGACCGTTGGTCAGAAACTCAGAACTGTCAGCGTCCGCGGTAGCCTGAACTCGGTTTATATCTCGCTGCTGAAGGTCTCGAAGGATCAAGTAATTGCAGGGTCTTGACAATCTTAGGAAAAAGTCCTTGCAGGGTCGTAACTTGTCTGATAGGAGGAACGTCAATTATGGTCGTAACATCCCGAGTAGAAATTTAATCAGGGCCGAAGCAGGCGGCAGTAGGGCCTGATAGGCGCCTGATGTAACGCTTTGTTCCATCAGGCCCTGATTAGACAGTACTACTGAATACTAGAGCCTGATCAGGCCCATGCTAACCTTGCGTTACACGGGCATGCCTCATTGAATTTCTACTCGGGATGATCACCGCTGGCTTCCAGGCATGGTAACAAGTAACCATCCTCGTAAATCGAGGACTTAGCTACAGTGGAATATTAGAGTGAAATTATCATCGGAGAATATATCACTCGAGCAGTCCATTTTTAGGTGTGGAGGCGATCGGTCAACGTCCAACCTCAACGTTTACAAATCCGAACAGCTTTTTGAGCGTAACCTTATCAACATGGTCGAATGGGGTTGATGGAATTTCTGTGTGTCATTTTTGATGTTCAGTGGGTTGGGCTGGAGATTGATGTGTAACATCTCGGACAGTACGCGTTTTGACCATTTTGACTCTTTCCCAATCAAACTCGTGTTTCAAGGAAGTTCTATGTTTAGAAACCAGCGAATGGGATCTATCATCTTTGTCGATGTTCTTTTTGTGGTCCTTATAAATACGAACTTCTAATGCCCGTTTAGTCTCTCCCACATAGGAAGCTGTACAATTTTTACAATTAATTTGGTAAACTAGATTCGGTTGTGCGGATCTCGGAAGTTTATCTTTGGCCTTAATGACTACGTGGCTCAAGTTGCTATTGATTTTTGGAATAGAACGAATATCCAGTTGCTTTGAACCGCACGCCAAACGCTCAGAGAAACCCTTGACATGCGGTAACGCTACGCAACGTCCTTTGATGTCGAAATCCAATGAGTTAGACCAGATGACCATTGTGTGTCCATTGGTATCAGTGAGAGTAACAATTGTAGGAGGTCGAGGACGAGACCGAGCTTTGGTTTTTAGACGATGCAGTCTTTTCGAGATCAAGGGGTTAGAAAACAGTTTCACCCACACGTCAAAGCCATATTTTGATCGTCGATATATTCGGATCCTCAATCCTAACGGGGGAGAGGATAAGACCGCCAAGAATGAAATTCAAGACTTTTGTGCACAGGACTAAAGGCCGAGTTCTTATCATCCTTCACTGCAATATGTCACTATATGTTATACCTGCTTATCCAGCTGGCGTACCCACTTCTTGCAGACTCGTTATCGCCCGCGTCACACGCAAGTGACGGTATACCTTATACATGTAACATATACGAGCTTTTTTTTCTGTAGAAAAAACTAGGTAGGCGGCCAACGTTACCTAAATAGCAAGGTATGCGAATCACCTTTATCCAAAGATTCAGATAAACGGTCGTAAATAACTCTGCCGCAAAATCGAAATGTGTATCCGTGTGAAATTAGAGCGAAATTGCTTCCTGACTTTGACGGATAATCCGATGTCCGTATCCTTGAATTTATGATTCCAGAAGGATTTATCGAGCACAGAAATTGCCAGTCGTACTCCGATCCGGAAGATTCATATTCGATCCTGGGGTGGAGATAGTTGGATTTTTTATATGCAATAAAACCCGAGTGCGCATGTTGATTCGATGATTATTATTGCTGAAAATAACTAGATACGTGAGCATAGTATGATCTGATAGCAACACAGTACGGTGTATATAAACGACCGTAGCCCACGTTCACCTGTATCTTGCTATACACTCCTCGGGCAATAAGGAAGAAGAACGCGAAGAACGAAGAAATTTTCTCAGTTCGTACACCAAGCGGCCCAGAATTCTCCGAGTTCTTTGTCGGTTTAGTGGTATCTGTTCGACCATATTATATCTAGGATTCCTGTACGTGTGCTGGCGAACTGACATAGCTAACAAAAAGTAGATTGTGAATGTGTAGAATGAAAAAAATACCGCACTCACCGTTTCATACAACGCGATCCAGCGAGTAGAGTATAAGGTTCTCTAAAACACCGTCCATACCTGATCAGGAAATTCGTTATTTTTCTCTTTTAAAAGATAAATGAGTGTTTGAACATTGTTTTATAGCATAAAAATTCAATATATTGTCAATTCAAAGTCAGTTAATGTAATTCTTCAAGGGATGCTATGACGTCGTTGTTCAGTACGATCAGCGCGCCATTATCCAGCGTCGTCTGTGGAAGGCCACTGCACACTTTACACTTTGTGTCTCCCAGTTTTCGCTTTACTTCGAAGAATTTACTTTGATGGAAGCTATCACATGACTTTCTATATTTCGTTGAGAAAAAAATCAACTTCGCAAGTCAGAGAATCAACAATTATTACAATTTTCATGGACGCGTTTCAGAAGCAAGGGCAATATACGCCGAGTAATTAAATACCCGAGCCTGCAGCTATCCGCAATCGTTGAGAACGCAGATATCTGCGAATCCCTACAGTGCATGAGGCTATGAAAAACTTGACTCTGCAGAGAGTATAACGACGCCATACCTCTTGCTCCGGCATCTTATTTTACCTTGCCTTACCTTTAGATCGTAATGGGATCAATTTTACTACGCGTATGTACACTAACTCCGGCTTCGGCTTAGATGCATCACCCTTGTCGCGCGATGCAGTATCTAGTCCAGGAAGTCATCTCCGCAGTCTGTGGCCATGCGGTGCTGCAACGCGGAGCCGAAGATTATAACTATTAGCTACGCGCTGTCAACGCCGTGAAATCGTTTGTATATAGAAAGTGTTTCGATCCTTGACAAATGGACGGCGGGAATGAAATCATCGAATGGCATTCAATTATTGAAATAAAATTAACACGTCGCACTATCATTATGGTTGAGATTATTTTTACGCAAATTTTTACAACTCTCGGTGATTACGAAACCAGATAATAAACGAGACAGAGAAGTGGGAATCTACCCACGACCCTCTTACAATTAGCTCCCCCGTTGTATAATGTATTCCGTATGGGAATACGGAATACCATTCTCTTGGACGCAGATTTACATGACCGTTAGAATACAGAGGTGTTAATATTTAGCAAGAAGAAAAATCCCAATAATTCATATTATAGAATGTAACATCTTTGCGGCTACTTTCTCGTTCGTTATACTCGAGTTTTAGATCGTCATTTTTACAAGTGCCTCGATGAAGAGGATCCGATTTGATTCGATCCGGAGGCATACTTTCCCTCGAAAATGACTCTTCTGCGATGAATATCGCGTGCAGAGGTCCGCGAATGGCCATAAGAAACGAAAAAAAAAATCTACAGCCTCTACGACCTGTAGCTGGATAGTAGACTCAGACTGCAGATCGCCTACGCGTTCTACGCCCCCGGGTGAATAGCTTTCGAAGGGCCTCGACTCACCGTGACCCCGGAGAATGCACGTCTGTAATTTTTTTTCAACACGTACGAATGTAATTTCTTCTCTGGTTTCTATAGAACGAAAAAATTCGGATAGAGAAATTCGAACCGAGTTCACCTGGGGAGCTATTATAGGAGGCACGATTTTGCCCGGAGAAAATCAGTGAGACAACGCGATAAAACTTGACCTCACGTGGGCATATAGCTTCTTGAAAAGTAGCGGAAACTTTATACGTTCACCTTGAACCGCGTCTTCGTTACCGTTTCGACTTCCGGAAACGAGACGTGATCCCGTAAGGAGCGTCTAATTCATTGTTGCGGATTATGACGTGGATACCTTGAGATGACGCAGTCGCTACGGCAAAGGTCGTAGTGTAGTTCTGAGTAAAATCTGTCTTACTCACTGTTCCTTTGAGGAAAGACTGCATCCGGATTTCTCGTGCGGTTATTTGTATTCGGTATACCGAGCTGAAACGAATGTTTTATTTAAAGACGTTATAAGCCAAACGATGTTCTCCATAATGCATAGGACGTCGTCGGCTGGAATGCGGCAGCCATTGCACTAGGTGTAACAACGACAACAACAACAATATAAAAAAAAAACGCGATGAATATCGCGAATTAATTTTCCTCGTGGACGCGTCCATTGACTTTCTCCAAAACGATGACGAACCAAGTCGTGTTGATAAATTTGTCTTCTAGCCTCAGGCTCGGTGTCCAGGGTCGAGGAGTAGTGGAAAAGATTCTGTTTAACACGGTGGGAAATACTTTCACCATAGGTCCGAGGTCATATCGGCTTCTGTGATAAATTAATGACCAATAATCACTGCCATAAGCGACCGAAAACTGTATTCTACTCGGAAGGAACGTTCGGAGAGAAATTCTTGAATTATATGGGGGATTTCACGTCAAATCGACCGGAAAACGAGATTTCTTGGCTCACCCCTTTCGATCTGCTTGTCCTTTTGCACAGTCAAACTACACGTTGAAAGGATGAACCGTGATTTTTTGTCAGATTTTTTCGACTCATCATTCTATCACGAAAAATCATCGAATAAATTGATTTTCGCAAAACGTGAGCGATGTATGAAAAAAGTTCCAATACGAAAATTTTGTGGTTTTTTGTGAACTTTTCGAGAGTATTTTCATCAGATTTTTAATACCCCGTTCAAGTGTAGTTTTAATACAAAATGAGTGTAAATCATTCGTAACTCAAAAGTGCCCTGAGCGAATTGGCTGAAATTTATACACAGCGTGTCTTTTACAATGCCAAAGGTTGTCTGAGAATTTCAAAGTGGGCCGAGCAGTGGTTCAAAAAATGCAGCAACAAATATTCGCACAGTGGCGAGAATTCGGCGATTATGAGGTCGCAAAACAGTTTTTTGGCCACGATTCGAAAATTCAAGATCAATATTCATTATTCTTGTTTGCGTACTCGCGATCGCCCTTGAATTTTTTAAATTCCACCGAAAAAACTTTTTTGCGACCTCATAATCGCTGAATTCTCGCCACTGTGCGAATATTTGTTGATGTATCTTTTGAACCATTGCTCGACCCACTATGAAATTTTCAGACACCTTTTGGCATCAAAAAAGACATGCTGTGTAAAAATTTCAGCCAATTCGATCAGGGCACTTTTTTGTTACTGAAGATTTTCGCAGATTTTTCACCAAAACTGCAGTTTTGCGAGGCACAAAAAATTGCCAAAAATTATTTTCAGAAAATTCAAAGAAAGACGCGAAACTTTTGTATAAGATCTTTTTCCATTGCTCATCTGGATTTCACGCTATGTTGGCTTGCAAAATCGAAAAAACGCTGAAAGCTGATTATTTGACCAGCTGTAGTAGAAAAATACTTGGTCAGAAAAATCTGAAAAATTCACAGTTGATCCTTTCAACGTGTACTTCCACTGTGTAAAAGGGCAAACGGATCAAAAGGGGTCAGGGAAATCGACCGTTCGATTCGACGTGGAGTCCCTCATATATATTTTTTATTTTATACCGCAGAACCAATTCCAGGCATTTTTATTCGTTTACTTGAGAAACTCTGTGAGAGAATCTTGAACAGTACATAAACTTGAATCTATTCCTAATTTTTTTTTTTTTTTAGTAAAAAAGTAAAACGCGGGAAGAAGTTAAGAGCTTCGTCATTCATTCGTGTTCATTTGCGTAAGATTTTTAAGCGACATGGAGTTAATATCGTTGTCCATTGTTCTTCAGGTTACACGGTTCTTACGAGGCATTAAAGTACGGCACCTTGCTCGATGGATTGTCCGATCTCACGGGAGGAATCACAGAGAGTATCGCAATCAGGCAAGATCCAACCGCCTGTGGACGAGCCCTGGCCAAACTCTTGGACATGACGTCTCTGATAACGTGTACCGTAAACAATAATCAGCAACAGGTGATTTTAACTTTATTTTTTTGATTACTGAAAGATTTACATCAATCGATAATCAATTTATTCTCCAAGATTCGAGCCAGTACGGAAAAACTTGCCAATGGAGTACAAATGGGGATAAACTACAGACTTTACGCCGTTGAAAGAGTAAGTTTTTATTTCGTCTCGAACCCATATTTCATCCCCTAATATCGAGTCTAGAAAATTATTGAACCACTGTTTTTTCCAACAGGTTGAAACTTTCAGTGGCGAAGCTGTCCAGCTGGTAAAATTAAGAAACCCTCTTGGCCCGGGTGGAGAATACATCGGGGCTTGGGCACGCGGTGGTCTCGAATGGGACGAAGTTCCTCCAGTCGAAAGGGACCGTTTAGCAGTGCGAAATATGGCTGAAGGAGAATTTTGGTACTAACATAGTTTCAATATTCGTTGTTAAACCATTAATGTGACACTATAAACATGGTGGCCGCTGGTCAGGGAAAACCGGAAAGTCAGGAAATTCTAAAAATGGTCGGGACAAGTCAGGGAAAAGAGATTTTTTTTAAATCTTTACAGTGGCCAACGTGTATAAACCAACAACTTGTTCTCGTGGCCAAGTTTGAGACTGATGATTAATTGTGATTCTCTGTTTCTTCAGGATGTCCTACTCCGACTTCGTGAAGACGTTTACTCATCTCGAAGTGGTACACCTAGACGCAGAGACGTCGAGGGACGAGCCTTCTCTGCACAGCAAGCACACCTGGCAGATGAAACTCTATCAGGGTAGTTGGAGGCGGGGAGTCACAGCGGGAGGATGTAGAAATAATCCAGGTACGTTGACCAGAATGTTGATCAGGAATCTTGAAAAATTATCATTACAAACGTAAGTATAGTCGGAGTATCCGCGAAGCTATAGATAATTAATACGCCAACGCACACCGGATGTATTCATATAAGTATAAGTCATCATACGACGATTGAGGTCGCGAGTCAACGACACCGAACAATTATCACGGATTATACAATTTCCAGTATCATTATTGACGATTACAACGCAGTAGGCAGTAGCTAAACACCCACGTAATTAATTCAAACGTTTACAATAAATTACAGAAACATTCCACATAAATCCACAACTGCATCTCATCCTCAGCGAGATGGAGGAGGTCATCGTGTCTCTGAATCAACACTCTATCGTCGAGCCTAAGGTAAATTCATCATACAAGGTGATTCCTTACGATGCAAAAGTCCAAAGTTGGCTGGAATCGAGAAATGAGCTTTCAGACACTCATAGAATTTTTATCAAATCGTATAAAAATCGACTCCAGGCATCTTGACACTGTTCCACGATCGTTGGGACTTCAGAAAAAGGACGAGAAAACTGATGAAGCTTTTTCCTACAATTTCTCATCAGGTAGTTGGATTCACGGCGTACACTTTACCAAAGAATAGCACGGAATCTATAAACAAACAGTTCTTCAAGAAGAACAAGTCTCTGGTTAATTCTCAGTACACAAACAGCAGGCAAGTGAGTCACAGATGCCAGCTGGACCAGGGAGGCTACCTCCTGATTCCGACGACCTTTGAACCAACCCAGGAAACTAGCTTCACTCTCAGAGTATACAGCAGTAAACCTCTGAAGCTCAAGTTAGTATAAGTTCAGAAGAATAGAAATTAAAATATCGTGTTTGTAACGAGTGTTAAAATATCCATTGATCACACAGATTACTCGATACTCCTCCGTCGTTGATAAAACCAGCGATAGTGAAGGCTCATGGCCTCGAGGGAAAGGGATTTTCACAGTACGAAGCAGTTTTTCTCCAACTCGCTGACGAACATAAGACCGTAAACGCCTTTGAACTATTGGAACTTTTGGAAGCCTGTCTACCCAATGGTATGAAAACAGTTATATAATAATAATAACAACGATTTATTGATTATTTCCAATATTCTCAATATTTGAACCGATAGAAAGTGGCTTATTAGTGTGAGAAGATTAATTTGACCCAAAATTGGGACAGAAAGAAGCCAATTTGTTCGAAGTACGGCTTAATTTGTGTGGTAAAAAAGAAAAACTGTTCGATCCGAGTTTTTCTAAGGATTCCGGATCGAATATGTCCCGGAATTCTGAGTTTCTATTAGAAATAAGATACCTTCTTCTTATCTTCAGTCACATCTAGTCTGGGTAAATGTATGACCGATAATATTTTAACTTCCGTTTCAGACTACATCAAGAGCTGCGCGAGTCTCGAAGTCTGCAGACAAGTGGTCCTCACGATGGACGTATCCTTTTTTCAACTATCATTAATTGAATATCGCATTCCGTGATGCTTCGTTTCGATTTCAATTTCCAATCAATGATAATTAGCTCATTGATATTCATGCCACGATTGTTTCTCCTTGACCATTGTCGTGACCAGAGCACCGGAAGCGGTAGGTTAAAGTTTAACGACTTCAAAGACCTGATATCGAGCCTCAAGTTCTGGCAACACTCGTTCAGAAATCATACGAAAGAAAAAACCGGTATACTAAAAGCTGAGAGACTCAGAGACGCCCTTCTTGAAGTCGGTAAGGTTTATTAATTTTCATTATAATTTTTTCGTCATTCGGAATGATTTTTATAAATAGTATTTGATAAAAATCTTTTATAAATCTAACGAATCTTTCCTGATCATTATTCTCTACTCCAGGTTTTCAACTGAACACCGACGTCTTGTCTATCCTGGTCCTCAGATACATGCGAAAAGACGGAACTCTGAGATTCGGTGATTTTGTATCGGCGATCTTACACCTCAGCGTTGCTTTTAGTAAGGATTTTCAACGATTCAAACTTTTGACTCAAATATAAGTATAACAACGAGTCTATGCCCATTATTCAAGATTATCTACAGTATCTGACTTTTCTATTTGCAGATATATTCGAGAACAAGGATCCTCTTCAAAATGGAACGATAAAACTAGGCTTATCAGAGGTACGCGATTGATTTTCTTTTTTCTTTATGCACATTTTAATCAAAGTCCACTTATGTTTGACTTTTCTGATTGTAAACATTCTTTTTCTTTTCCAGTGGTTGCGGTCGTCTCTAATGTGCTGATGTTGAGCGATTGGGCGACGTATATAGACAACGACACGGGCGTTTAAAGATTTTGTAAATAATTTATCGTTAGGAAGAGAAAAGAAAGAAAAAAAAAACTGTTTTTTAGATAAATATCCCCTTAGCCATATTAACGATTAATCTATATTGTAATTATCTTCGACACCTTCCCCTCGTCACCAAGTCGTGGAGGAATAATTGATGTGTAAGTATCTTTATATCCTCTCCGAGGCTTACTGCCCAGACATTATGCTCTCATACAATATTATTATTATTATTATTATTATTATTATTATTATTATTATTATTATTATTATTATTATACATATACATATTAATTAAGTTTAGTCGTAAGAATTCATGTACAGTACCTATAAGCATGTTGTATTGGTTAATAATGATAAGTTTATTTTCTGATTTTTCGTTATTTTAAAATCGTTATTCCGATTCATTTTTTCGTGTGTACTATGTAGTACCGCTACTCCACACATGATAATGCCACGATCTTCAACTAAAAACAAAAGAGACCCCCTACGCCGGCGTGCCCTGTTTCTTCATAACGTTTATAGCCTGTCATTCCAAAACAAGGGTCGGGATAAGATTATTGGGTCTTATCTATATAATCTCGGGTGGGTCCTTATCATTCGAACGAGACTCTTCATATAATTACGATCGAACTTCACAACAGGTAAGTTCGTTTGATCGTTCAATTATATTCGAGTCTCGTTCTCATGATAACTATGTAGATGTTTAGAGAACCTCTAATTATTGTTTTCTGATATTCAAGTATAAGGTTTCTTTATTATTTAAACACAGAATACAATATTATTATTGATATTATTATTATCAATAAATTTTACCATAACAATGGTAGCAGCATGTTCCAATGAACATACTCGAAACTTAATCAATGATCGCGCTCGCAAAAGCGCTTCTATCTGGTACAATAGGTCGATTATAAAATTGAGCAAAGATCTGAGAATCTTTCGACCAACCAGCGATACTCTTAATTACACTGATATCAATGCCTTTCTTTAGGGCCGCAGATGTAGCCGCATGACGTGTACTATGAGCCGTGAAATCTTTGCTCACTCCACAACGCACTAGAAAAGCCCGAATCCATCTACTAATAGTTTGAGGATTTGCGGCTCTAAAAGGTTTCCGAGTCGTAATCAACAAGTTATCAATATTATTACGGAGTGGTTCAGTAATCACCAAGTAACGCTCTAAGGAAATGATAAACAGAACAACAAAAGTGAAGAAAAGAAATCAAACTACCAACACGAATAGATTGATTAATCCATATCGCGTGCCTAATGGCAAAAGGTCGTAAGCGCCATTATTCGACCTTTTGCCGTTTCTAATGGCAAAAGGGCGAACAATTTTTTTTTTTTGCGGATTTCGACTGAGGACGTTCGATGCCGTTCGAATCAAATCAATTTCTTCATGTATTGTGACTACTTTCACCCATTTCCAAAGAAAACCGAAGTCAAGGAACATGAATTGCAGAAAAAAAAAATTATTGGCCCTTATGCCATTAGTCGACCCAGCGAAACGACAAAAAGTCGAACAAAAATTTTTTTTTTCTCAAATCGCTCCTAAAACCCTCGAAACGCGAAGATCTGTTGAAATTTCCAAGTTCTGAACATCCATCCAAAAAGTCAAATCAGAGGAGAAAAAAAAAAAAAATTATTGGCCCTTATGCCATTAGTCGACCCAGCGAAACGACAAAAAGTCGAACAAAAATTTTTTTTTTCTCAAATCGCTCCTAAAACCCTCGAAACGCGAAGATCTGTTGAAATTTCCAAGTTCTGAACATCCATCCAAAAAGTCAAATCTGAGGAGAAAAAAAAAAAAAATTATTGGCCCTTATGCCATTAGTCGACCCAGCGAAACGACAAAAAGTCGAACAAAAATTTTTTTTTCTCAAATCGCTCCTAAAACCCTCGAAACGCGAAGATCTGTTGAAATTTCCAAGTTCTGAACATCCATCCAAAAAGTCAAATCAGAGGAGAAAAAAAAAAAAAATTATTGGCCCTTATGCCATTAGTCGACCCAGCGAAACGACAAAAAGTCGAACAAAAATTTTTTTTTCTCAAATCGCTCCAAAAACACTCGAAACGCGAAGATCTGTTGAAATTTCCAAGTTCTGAAACATTCATGCAAAAAGTCGTAAGTGCCACTCTATAGGAAATAAATTTCACGATCAAAGATTTTTTTTTCTCCCCAGATTCGAATTTTTGGATGGATGTTCAGAAGTCGAAAATTTCAACAGATCTTCGCGTTTCGAGGGTTTTAGGAGCGATTTGAGAAAAAAAAATTTTGTTCGACTTTTTGTCGTTTCGCTGGGTCGACTAATGGCATAAGGGCGAATAATTTTTTTTTTTTCTCCTCAGATTCGACTTTTTGGATGGATGTTCAGAAGTCGAAAATTTTAATAGATCTTCGCGTTTCGAGTGTTTTCGGAGCGATTTGAAAAAAAAAATTTTTGTTCGACTTTTTGTCGTTTCGCTGGGTCGACTAATGGCATAAGGGCCAATATATATTTTTTTTTTTTTATTTAGTGTCAAAATGGTAAAAAAATTTGTTTTTCTGTTGTTTTCGGTCCGTTTTGTGCAAAAGTTCTGAAAATGCATCAATGAATTGAAATTCAGGTTTTTTAAACATCACCGGGAAATATCGTAATTTTTGGCGGATAGGACCTTTTGCGCTTAAGTTTTTTATTTCCTAATTTCAATGGATCTATGCGTGTTTCACGTTTCTAAAGCGATTGCAACGAAAAAAAATTTTTTGTTCGCCCTTTTGCCACCAAAATCGCATTTTTGGCGCTTACGACCTTTTGCCATTAGACACGCGATATGATATCGAAGATTTTGGATCACAATTACAATAATTATTCTGTGACCAGAATAGATTCTTCACAACTATTATTTTACTAAATAAAATATTCACCGAAATTAGAAACAAAAGTTCAAAAAAGCCAATTTTTTTCAAGAAAGATTTTAGGAATTCACTCTGTATATATATATAATACAGGAATCGATTACTGAAAAGAAAAAAAAATAGACAAGGAACTTCAATTGCATCTAATTGTCATATAGATGAGAATAGATCCTTCAAAATAATCGTCGACAATTCCGAATCACCCTATAGTTATTTTTTTCTTAATTTTTATTGAAAATATTCGGTTCACGGAATAATTATAATGATCGATAATTTCCTATGATTTCAATATAAACTGAAAATAAATTTAATTCTGAATCAATTCTCGGTCCAAGTTTTGTCTGTATCGGTTTTATCTCAAATACGTTCATGAATATCTGTGTATTTATCTACCTAAACCACAGGAAAATTCTTATCTAACTCAAATATGTCGTATCATCCCACGGTTTTGAATCCTCAAGTGATATGACCACTGATATATATGATATGACGCACCGATAGCGCATGCGCATAGAGTAGATGGCGCGGACGGCGGGGAGTCGCCGAAATACGAATTTCTTTCGATATAATTACCTGCCCGTATTTTTCCCTACGCTAATGAAAATGTCTCAATAATTTTTCTGTAATAAATCCAAAAATTTGGTTCCATAGTCGAGATAAAAAAAACAACACGTAATAAAAAATATCACGCGCATCGTAAACGAGTGACGTGGATATAGGTTAGGTTTTATGGTAGGTGGCAGTCGTGCAGTTCGCTGGAGTTGGTGTAGAGAAAGAAGTTATATGTTTTATTTATTTGTAAAATAATTGAAAATAGTGATAAAGTAGTAACAAGATGTTTGAGATCACGGACACCCAAAGTAAGTAACGGTGTTGTGATAATGGACTATGATAGAAAATATCTCGCAAAAAAAAAAAAAAAAAATGAAAACAACCTAACGAGCCGCTCGGAATGTGAGGTAAATGTTATCCCACAACTGACAGCTTGGCGTTTTGGGGTGTGTTTCAGAAATCGGGGTGGGTCTCGCAGGGTTCGGAATCACCTTCCTATTCCTCGGGGTTCTACTACTATTCGATAAAGGACTTCTCGCTATCGGAAACGTGAGTTTTTAACCACAAATCAAACAATTTTAGGTTAGGTTAAAGTCAAGTTTCTAAATTTTCATTATTTTTATAAAATAAATATAAATATAAATAATTGGAGACTTGAGAGAATAAATTGATATTCTATGTCGAATTCCATTCAAGTCACTGATTAATCAATTAATCTTGAACCAAACGACGTTAAATCTTTAAAAAAAAATCTGTTTCTCTGTATCAATAATTCCGTCATTAATTAATTCACAGCTCCTTTTCATTTCGGGTCTCGGATGTGTGATCGGACCCCTAAGAACGTTGAACTTCTTCTTCCAACGTCATAAATTAAAAGGCAGCGCCGCATTCCTGGGTGGCGTCCTCGTCGTACTGTTAGGCTGGCCCTTGGTCGGCATGATTATTGAAACCTATGGTTTTGTTATTTTGTTCAGGTAAAAAAAATTACTCTTCTGTCTTCGGTCCGAACAATTTTACTCCAAAAATCACGAGTCTGCGACTATTTTAATTCAGCAGCTGGAAAAGAACCCTGGAAATTTTCTATCTCAAAAGAAAGAAAAACGTATCGAGTCTGGAAAGACAAAAAGATCATCGGAATAATTAATTTGAGTAAATATTGACGATAAGTTTTTTTTATTTCAGCGGATTTTTGCCCGTGGCGATAAATTTCCTACGAAGAGTACCGATCCTCGGAACATTCTTAAACATGCCGGGTATTAGCAGGATTTTGGATCTACTGGCGGGAGACACGAACAGAACTACAGTATGACCTTTTTGAGGCAACGTAAACATTAATAATAATTTCGCTCAACCACTGTAAATACATATTACACCATAACTTCGTTCTATTCGGTCTAGTTTCTCTCATCGTCGAAGTCTCTGTTCCATTCCGAGCGTCATTCCACCGCAGTCAGAGTCTTTTCTCTTCTTTTTTTACCGATAGACTCGAGTAACGTATGAGATCATGTACAGTAATCAACTGTAAAATATGTTCGATCGATTTTACACGGTTTTTATCTCTTGTCTTATTGTTTGCTTAAAGTTCAGCTGCACAAACTGTTCTTTTTTCATTTGATTGAGAGAGATAGTAAAATTGTTACATTCCAAACGTTCGGCTTTACAGAATAAGACAAATTGCTGCTAAAAATAAACTGATTAAAGACGAATATTTGAATTTAAAAAAGGACACAAGGGCGTAACGAGAGATCAGAATAAGAGCAGCTGAAGTACAAGAGGTGATAAAATTGGTTGTAAATTACAAGTGACAAAAACTCATTATTTCATGACTCATCAACACACACAAGTCACACTAACAATAAGGAATCATTGTACATGATAATTTCTAATAGAATTATATAAGTTTCATTAGCCATGATGATTTCAAGTCGCTATTCTATCGACAGGGTCAAATAGAATGACGACTTGAATATTGGGAAAAGTTGACAACTTAACTAGCAAAAATTCTTCTATATATAAATCAATAAATACGAGATTATCAATCTTTCTGAGGATCAAAGGAATAAGAGTCAATATCGTCTACTGTGCTTGAATGCAATAGATGTGTTAAAATATGATCTAACATTGAATTTATTTAAAAAAATGATAATCAGTGTCGTAAAATTAATGTAAAAAAAAAAAAACATCATAGTTTGAAAGATTTTCTTTTTATCTGCGTATATTTATTGGTAATATTTGTTAAAATATTGTTTCAGGAATTGTAAGATTATTAAAAGAAAAAAAAAAACATGGATAATGAATTTTAATAATCAACTACTCCGCGCGTCTTCATGCATGTTGAATTTTTTGGAAAAGAAATTTGTTCTCAACGGGATACGCATAACATATTAATTATTATGCAATACTTTCAACTGAATATTAAAATTATTTGTTCATTTTATAACTTCAGTAATTACTTACCATTTCAATTTCCGCTCGCAAATTCCTCATAAACCTTCAATACAATCTCAAACCGAAAAAGACTGGCTTTATACGATTACTATGACTTCAAATTCAAGACGTAATTGCTGCTATTTCGATGTAGTATGATGACTTGCGAACATAATATGTCGGACAGAATAAGATGCGAGTCCTAAAATACTTCTAATGGTCGACTAATCTCAAGATATTTTGTGCCCTAAAAATGTGGCTACAATTATGTAAACGACGATCCATGATTTTCAACATCTAGCTTTAGTTGATTTTCAAGTCCACACGATGTTCGAACTCTTCCAAGTTTTCCTTGAATTCAAAGTCTAGTTTCCGATGAACAGATGAAGGATCAAGTAATTCCTGCTGAATAAAGTTCAATAGTTTTCTCCAAGCGGTAATATTGTCTTATACAAATATACCCAAAGGTTCTCAAGTACGACTAACGGTTGAATAGCGTAGCGATTAGACCCTGTACAATTGGTATTATTATCGTGACCCTGACCCCCGAGACGATAAAGAACGTGATACGAGGTATCGAGGGGGAGTCCATCATGAGATAAATAGAATCTTCGATAGAACCGATATGCTAAAGGATGTGGTAATTCAGAGGATGACAATTTGAATCTAGAAACAGCTTAACATTTTGGGATTGTTTTTTTCAAGATTTTTTTTTCTTTTTTTTTTTTATTGAGTTGCTGTTTTCTGCATACATCATCCTAAACATGAACAGAGTAGATGCATACAATCATATCAACTTTTATCTTTATCTTTTTTAGTTTTATATCTTACATGGAGTCTCGTCTGTCGCGTGAAATTAAATAATCCTTTTGAATGGTAGATCAATTAGTACTGATATTAAATGATCATTTTTCTTTTCTTTATCTTATTAACTTTCTTTTATTTAATTATCATTATTTATTAATTATCTACAATGGGCCGAGGATAAGGGCGGGGGGCGGCCCTGGTCTACGCGCCCCGCCGTCGGCGTCGTTTTGAAATTTGTTGTATTTGACGCGCGTCCCTCTCGCATCTTTGATCAAAAATTGTTTACATCACGTTTACAGTCAGATTTTAATTGTCAACAGTTTGTGTTAATCCACTTTTGCGTACATACTCTCCCTTTCTTTTTCTATCTCCCTCTGTATGAAACCGATGTTGAGTATTTCATGTCTCGTGTTCTTTGTGTTGTCTGATCCATTTCTCATTCAATACACCATACCTTGATCAATCGAGTTCCGTCAATCATCAATTTCACAAATATCTTTTTGTTCAGTTACTGCATAAGTTGATTGATTGATGGTAATAATAGAAAAGCGCGGAAATCACTTTCTGTACGATAGAAGAAGAAAATAGAAAATACTGAATCCGGCAATAAATTAAGCAATTAATCCCCTATTCTATTCCCAGAATACGCCTTTATTTGTTTTCTTTACATGAGATTTTTTTTTCTTTTTTTTTTTTTGTCTGTCGCAAATTTTTGTTGTACTTGTTTCACGTGGCAGTAGCGCGATGGTAAAGAAAAAAAAAATTCTCTTTGTTTTAACAATAACAAATCGAGTTAGAACAATTTCCGCTTCTCGAAAAGCCTCGGCTATCACTCTAATCGTTTTATTTCATATCCGTATCTTGACCGGTGGTAGCTCTTGCAGTGTCTCTTTTTCTTCTCGTATCGATCAATTTGACAAAAATTATTCATGAAATTGCGTCGGTCATATCCAAATACTGACTACCCGTCAACGAAGCAAACGTTAAGGAATAGGATACACGCTGTGTGGTTGGTGTTGCGTTCTTATAACTGGATGGTGAGAGGACAAGGTGATATTGGGGGATGGGGGGTGTCGTTCTTTTATACGGGTTTTAGCTTCTTTTAAACGATTTAAAGGAGGTTCTTGATCTCGTCGTAGAGTACGAGTACCAGAGCACCACCGGTACCACGTAGAACGTTGGAGAATGCACCCTTGAAGAAGGCGTTTCCACCTTCGCTCTTGTAGATGGTTGCCCAGCAGTGGGCGGTGCTCTTGTAAAGGATCTCAGCCTTTGCACGTCCAGACTGCATCATCATACGCCTACGTACTGTGTCGAAGGGGTAGGAGATGATTCCGGCAACGGTCGTTACGCACTGCGCGATACCCCATGAGACAAGGAATGGAGTCTTCTTGGGGTCTGGGAGCATGCCACGGGCCGTGTCGTAGAAACCGAAGTACGCAGCACGGTAGATAATGATACCCTGTACGGATACTCCGAAACCACGGTAAAGTCCGGCAAGACCGTCAGCCTTGAAGATCTTGGACAGGCAGTTACCCAATCCGCTGAACTCCCGTCCACCTCCAGCTTTGCCAACGTCGGCGGCCAACCTGGGAATAATTTTACATTCATTGTACATCAATTTTCGTCACATTCTATCTTTTCTATCATCGATACGTCATTTACTGAGCTTAAAAACTAAGGATTAAAATTTCGCGATCTGATGATAAATTTTGTGCGATTTTTCGAGATCGATTATTGCAGAGATTTGATATTTTTTGTTCTCATTTCAGTTCATTGCAATGTTTGATACGAATAAACGAGTAAACTATGCAACAGGTATTCGGAAACAAATTTTTTGTTCTACTCGTAAAAAAAAAAGTGAAAATATTTCCTGTTTCGCTATTTTCGCGACTGTTCAAAATCCGTATTTGAATAAAAGCGACTGCCGCGATATCAGAGGGGGGGATAAAAATCGCGTTGGGTTTTATCGAATGGCGAATTAACGCGTGGGATCGTTAATCCGGAAAATAATAACGACTCAAGTTCCGCGGCGGTTGGGACCAGTTTTATTCGGCGTGTTTAACGAAAATAATGACTAGACCAGACATGACCACTGGTGGCCAGTGTCCGTACGAGTGAAGCCAATTTAGAGTCAGAGCCGCTTTATTAGGATTGAAGGCCGTAAAACGTGAACGCGATTACACTACCGTGAACCGTCGTGCCTGACACAGAAGCAAAGTCATAGATAAGACAGAAGACGGCCGTGTAACGCGATATTATTCGCGTGGTGTTGGAGTAACGGATACATTGAATCGCTGTAACTAAGCACAGGGAATCAATTTCCGGATCGTTTTACGATAATCGCAAAATGGCGAATCGGAATATGACCCAAACAATTTTTCCACTTCTTCTCGCGCAACGACGAGGTGCGTCGAATCCGATTCGTGTAAGACGGAATTTTTGCGATCCTGAAAATAAATATCGTACGCTTACCTGGTTCTGGCAAAATCAAGGGGGTAGACAAAGCATAGGGAAGTAGCTCCGGCAGCACCACCGGAAGCGAGGTTTCCCGCGAAGTAACGCCAGAACTGTGTGTGTTTGTCGACTCCACCAAGGAACACCTGCTTGTACTTGTCCTTGAAGGCGAAGTTCAGGGCCTGGGTTGGGAAGTAACGGATAACGTTCGCGAAGTTACCACGCCAGAAACTGAGGAATCCTTGTTCGCGGGGAATGCGGACAAAGCAATCTACCATACCTGGAACACCACAATTCGTACATTTTTACCTAATCCCCCTCGCTTCGTTTGCTTCGGGTAGAAAATAAGTATCCGCGATCTGAGGTATTGCGTAAGTGAAAAGAAAAAACGTAGAGTCTCATTGATCGGCGCAGCGCGTCACAGAGTGTGATATTGATTCTGATATACAATATAACTTGTGCAAACAGAGTTGGGCCAGTCGGTCAATTCTTTCCGTACTGACAAGAGAACGTTATGTGAATTTTCAATTTTCGGTCTTTTAATATTCTGTATTTCATAATTCAATATGGCCGCCGAAGAAGAGTCGTCGACCCGTGGTATGAGATTTGAAACAAGAGAACAACGGCCCAGTTTGAATAACGTCGGACAATTCTCGGAATTATGCATCGAGCTAGATAAGAGCGGAGATAAAAATTGTTCCGTCTCGTCGAGTGACATCGTTTCGTATCGTTAAATTTCCGGATGGTAGCGAAGCCGCCATCTTGGCACGAGACTACACCGTCATCGATTGGTGTCTACAAGGTTCCGCTGGTTCCGTTTCTCGGGGTGAGGCACGGGCGCCGCCATCTGGCAAATCGACGCGCCGCCAATGCCAGAGCCACGGCGCTCTTATCGACCCGACTATTCATGCGTTTGGCCTACACCTCGGGATCCTCGCGACCCAACTTCGAAAACGTTATGTAACAGCCGAAACCATACCGCGTTACATAAACGAGACCCTTTTGTCCCCGTTTCGGAGAACGGGGTGTAACTGGGTCGCGAATATTCCGAGCTCGTTGCATAACGAAAATTCTACCTTGTCAGCCTCGTGGTTCGGCGGTTTTCACCGCTTTGAAAATCTACTGTCAGACAGTCGACTGTCGGACGACGGAGTTTCGCGAGTCGTTTGTCACTTGTTTCACTGTATTTGAGGTGAAATTTAGTCGACTTACCCTTGTATCGCTGGTCGGCGGCGATTTGCTTAGAGATGTGCTGGACCTGAAGAAGGAGCTTGACACGCTCGATGGGGGCCACAGCGGTCTTTGAAACAGCGGCGGCAACACCACCGGCGATAAAATCCTTGGCAAAAGCCACAGGGTCCGCAAGACCAGACATGATTTTGTGTTGGGTGTGTGTAATCGGGTTGCCAGAGGAAGAGGAGAGACTGACTCCTGTAACGGACGCGCGCCGGACGATGAGTGAGCGAGGCAAAGTAATTCTCTCAGATCCGACCTCTGCTAAGAATAGCTGCGCACGTCACGTGGTCCTCTTCGCGCATGTACACTCCGTTACAAGACGCGACATTCCGGGTTCGTCCCTAAGGAATTGCGGCATTCTATCGATTTCGTTACTCCCGTTCATCCTCGGGGCTCTGATCTACCTTCGGAAAAACGTTACGAGATCATTTCCACACCCTTCGAACTCGTTTTGAACCAACATCGGAGCCATTCGAATGCACCGCGTTCAGGGAATCTGCGTCACTTCCTCCAAATTCGACCAATAAAAATATCGCCTATGGAGTATGGCGTCTGGCCCAGGGTCACGCTCTGGGCGTTAATTCCTCGTTTCTACGCTGACGTGAATCGTAAGAATGGAAAAAAATGGAGGTGATATAGCGGGTGGGGATTAAGGAAAATTTACATCTTTTGAATGAATCTCAAACGAGGATCAAAGCTCGGTCTTCATTCGGCCTGCGCAGCGTCTCGTTTCGTGGCCATTTTTGACTGGAGGCTCCAGCTATTCTCGCTGACGCTCAAATACAGTCAATCATTCTGTATTCGGTGAATATAAACGAGGCTGGTCGACACCGACGGCCAAGGGAGTCGAAATTTTCCCTAGACAATTTTAGGACTAGGTCGTAAGAAGGTGTCTCAAGGTCAATCAATTAGGCAAGCAGGTTAACAGAACGAAACTTGCGTAACGTGGCTCACTGCCAGTGCCGGAGACCGTCAAAGTTCAATGGAGCAACGGGGACCCAAAGTCGCGTGTATTTATACGACTTCGGATGCACGCGCATTCTCAAAGAACAGCTGATTGCCCAACGCGAGATTAGCCTCGGCCGACTCGCTCTCCGTCGATCTTTGCTGTACCTACGCTAAAATTTTTGGGGAATCGATTGAGACTGGAATCTCGTCCCCTGTCTGGCAGTGGCACATGATCACTCCAGACAGCTCCATGCCCTGAAAGCGCATCGGTCATATTTGGACCGATTGCGATTTTTCGTTCACCCTACAGAACCACTCCGGCCTTTATGTACCTGCCAACAATGCCAGGGCCAGGGGCCAGCTGCGTTCGAATTTGATAGACAAAATTTTTCGAACAAAGGTCGTCATCGTGCCTGTACTGTGGAATATTTTTCTATTTCTGTACCGGTGCACGGGTGATACCAAAAGCTGATATTTGTCAGTATAGAGGACCTGCGGAGCTGTGGATAACTATTTGCCGGTCAATACGTTGCATTGGAGTAGATCGATCCCGAACGAGGTCCAATCAGGGCCTCGCGATTGAAGCGCGAGCAGAATTCTTCTTGGCTTTGGCTAAATCTTGAATAAACGCAATTGCCAATTTATTGGCAAAATTATTGTTCACGGATTTCGAAAACTATGTGTGTCACGGCCCTGCCCTGTCCTGCATCTACGTCTCATCCCACGAAACGTACTATTTTTTTTTTTTTCTAGCTGGACGAACGGCTGTGTTATCGATTATTTTAATGCAGTTTGCTGCACCTCAAGGTGCACAAGCTGTGTCAAGCTGCTCTAGATCCAATTTACGGATTGCTTCGATGCTACTGTGCAGAAGATTCGCACTATTCGTAATCCAGGTCGTTGGTACAATAATATTCAAAATATTCGACCAATTTTTGATAAAGTGATGAACGGAATGAAAAAATAGCCGATCACTGAAATCATCGATTTCGTAACAATGAAAAAAATCAGAGAAACAAAAAACTAGTATTTTTTTCCACGCTGAAAATGATAATGAAAAACATCGAAGGGTCAGATGCACATGAGCTTACAGTGGGTATGAGGCATTGCCTCGTTGTGCAATCCATCAACGTTATCACCGTTTTGTGTGTGTCTGTACCACGATTTAAGTACACGCTGTGTAACTATACACGTGTTACCTAATTATCAGCTGAAGTCGAAGCAGATTTATTTGAAGGATGAGTGGATCTGCGTTAACTTACAAGACTTCTGTACCTACTCCAGTGGCGAGATCGATTTCAATCAGGCTCACGCATTTAATCGGCCTGACTGCCCCAGCAATCAAGATTAGAAGATTCAAGGGCGGATCCAATCTGTCGAATATGTTCAATCTCTACTATCAGTAGAATTCATATACAAGTTACGACATTCTCTTTGAATGGATGTATAAAATTTTATGCGTTATAATTTTATTCACGATCAGTCTATATTTACCTAAAATAATTAGTTTCTCTATTTCTTCTGTTTTGAATTGATTGAATATGTATAATAAGTAGGAAAACCATTGGGGAATCATTGAAAGAAGGCAAAATAAAGAAGCGTTGTAACGATCACATAAACCACAGCCAACGTTATACTATTCATTACGTAATAGGCATATACGTCGTATATCACTTTTGGAAACCACGTGTATATAGGATAAAAATAGTACGCCGCGTAGCGTCACGCACTTAATTTGACGTAAGTCCGCCTGCTACGCTGAGCACAAGGTCTTCAACTTACTCAGGTGTACTGGAATGAATTATACATATTTGATAACTATAATCAATCTTATCGGACAAATATAAATAGAAAAATAACGGCATTTACAATATTGGCTAGCCGTGTCTCATATACGACTAAAATAAATCAACGATCTCATGTTATACGTAATTTTTTCTACTCTAATAAAGAGAAATTTCATTGCTGTTGTTTCACTCATTTCTCCAGTCCTTCACTTCTTTGCTAAATACCGATAACGTCAAGTTTTGGACGGTTATCAGCTTCGAGTGGTTCGAACGCGTTTGAAAATCCCGCGCGGCGTCTGTCGGCGAAGGGTGAAACGGCGGAATTAACCGGAATTAGGAATGGTGGAATCGGATCGAACGGATTTCGAGTGTCAAAAGTCAAAACGTCAGAATCCACACGGAAGAATTTTTATTTATAAATTCCAGAAAAAGTGATCACCGAGGAGAGGTAATTATCCTTGTTTTAAACGAAAGCATTGTCAACCCCGCGTAATCACACTCTCGCGTCGTAGCCTCCCGAACTTTATCCGATACCCAAAAACTGCGCCCTGTTGACATCCTAGGTTATGTCGGCACACGAAATCACCTCATTCACAACAACGCAGTTAATTCGATTATGTTTACAATTTTAACAATTGTCGGTACATTGTCATGACTCACCGGACCCATTGTCTGTCTTATGTTGCACATGGAGTCGTTACAGACACCGAAACGTGACGTAATTATTGTTTCTTTTTCCCTTTTCCTCATTATCGCAGCTTTGTTTATTATTTTTTACGCGTTGTTTTGACTCGAATCATCGCGTATATCGCAGATTCCTGTTTTACGACGACTTCTTTGACAGAGAGAGAGAAAATTTCGACTATTCATCTCTTGAACTGGTTGATTAATTTTTTTTTTCCCTCAATCTAGAGGAGATTTTGCGACATCGGGCGAGGAAATTATCGCGGTAGCGATGTGGGCGGATCTTCGGCCCGAGGACCCTGAATTTTCACGTTTAATCGACCGTTCGGATCGTTAAAGACAAACTTTGTATTTTACAGCTATGGTCTGAAGTCGTTACGGTTCATTGAAGATGTTGCCTCAAGGAGAGGCGAACCTTGACGAAATGATGGAAGGTGGGATAAATAAAACTGGACGATAGTTTTCCATTCAGATTTTCGGAGCGTCGATTACAGCGTTGCAATTTTCTTTTTTCTTCCAGGTGGGGAAAACCAGCCTATCGTTGTCGACGAGATTCAAACTGGTGAGAAAATAAAAATACATCAACGGATCATGAATTTGTAGAAATATATATTCGATAACGATAACCGCATGTCTATGCAGCCGTATTTCGCCTTTTGTTTTTCTCATCGAACGAAGGAATGTATTTCCGATATTCATGAACGTTTTTTCTTTTCAATGTTACCCCGTTCCAGCGGCAGTCTAACTCTTTTCAAGTATTCCTATTTCTACGTTCGTCTGTGGCCTCGGTTTTTCAGGAACCAATTTGTACTTTATATTCGGTAATGCATGAGTAGTTTTCTATTTTATGTTCTCATTTGCTTTTGCATCGTTCGCCTGATCCTCCCAATTCTTTTCACCGAGCGTGTTTGTTTTCTATTCCTTTACGCAGACCTTGAGGCCTGATCTTTCGCCCAAAAGCGCTGATGGTTATCCTCCCTGCTCTATGCCTATATCACGTCGGCTTACCACTTTGTCTAATTAAGTTATAGAATTATATAGGCATCTATTGCGATACTGAGCGGGGCTTCATTTCTGGCTTGGTTTCTTCATTTTTCTATTTAGTGTCCCACTCTTGCTCTCCTGTTTACGAACTTGACCTACCTGGATATTGACGTCGATAGTTTTGCACAGTTTCAAACAGATTCAAGGCTCTAAAGTCCGATAATTTTCCTTAAACTTCAACGATAGTCGATGTAAACTGTTGAAAAAACATTGCTTGCTTCCGTTCAAACATAGAAGTAGAAAACATCGCAAGATCGCCGATGATTGTTTGCTATAAATTTCACAGAAGCGACCGAACCAGTTCCAGTTCAAGGTGGAATTATTCAAGAAGGAATAGCCGAAGTCCTGCTCCAGGCCGGTGCTGCATCCAATCAGGATGTACTCACGATTCACGGTTCTACTCAAGGGGAGAGTAACGACGCCGCTAGTATACACACCGCGAGTACATCGGTGTCTGGGAATGGTAACAGAGAATAAATCCCTCGTTCTACGATTATCTGATGCACCCAAAAGATGGATTTTTTTCTTAACGCTTGTTCAATCACCCCGCAGAATCAACCTCGAGCAGAATGAGCGCAGTCACAGTGGTGCTACCTTGGGGTGCGCAGAAAGAAACTGTCAGACCGCAACAAATCGGCGACATGAATATGAGGCCTGGGGAATTTGTGATGCGGACGCTGTTCGCGGACTTCACGATGCAGGCGGAGAAGAAGATGGAAGCAGTGATGACGGAGCCACAGGTTTCAAAGCTTTTAGAAATTGTTAGCTTAATTTTGAAACAGCTTTAACTGGTTTTTTTTTTTGTTTCTTGACCAGGAAAAATCGCTTTCGAAAGTTTTACAAAGGGGAGAAGACCCGCAGTTCGATCAGCTTCTCTGCGCCTTTGGGTCCGTAGCCGAACACTGCCTGCCGTCTATTTTACGGGCTCTTTTCAACTGGTACGAGCGTCAGCTGGTCGACCATGGAACGGAGCAGAAAAAGCCAGCGGCTGGGAAAGAAGATCAGAGAGGAAAGAGGTAGGGTGAATATTCGAGACGTTTGGGAAAGCCGGATGTAAAACGTTCCCTTTTTTACAGCATCATGTATACGATAGTGTCTGGGAGCGTGGAGACAGTCGAAAGGAGCGAAGCAGACTTGCTGCAAGAGCGCAGAGACCTCGCGGTCGAATTCATATTTTGTCTGATGCTCATAGAAGTACTTCGGCAACTTCCGTTCCACCCTGGGCACGAGGATCTCGTTTCTCACATCGAACACATTGCCTTTAAGCATTTCAAATACAGAGAAGGGTGAGATCGAACTTCGATCCGTGGAATAAACTTTGCCTAACGTCCTCTGCTTTTGCTTAGGATCCAAAACGAACCGAACGCTGCGAATATCCACATAATCGCCGATTTGTACGCGGAGGTGATCGGCGTTCTTGCTCAGTCTAGATTCATGTCCGTCAGGAAACGGTTCATGGTCGAACTGAAGGATCTGCGCGCAAAGGAGCCTGGAACACATACTACGCAGAGTATTATATCGCTGCTGATGGGAATGAAGTTCTTCAGAGTAAAAGTAAATTGATATTCGGCTTGGAGAACCGAAACAGGGGTAATCGAGGATCAAAGTGACTCTGTAATTACATTTTCTAGATGGTACCGATAGAAGAGTTCGAAGCCTCTTTTCAATTCATGCAAGAATGTGCTCAATACTTCTCCGAAGTCAAAGACAAGGATGTGAAACATGCTCTGGCGGGTCTGTTTGTTGAAATCCTGGTTCCAGTCGCTGCTGTGAGTTTCGATCGTGAAATTATATTATCACGTTCTTCCAAAGATTTTAACACAACAATTTGTGCTTCCAGGCTGTGAAAAACGAGGTGAATGTACCGTGCCTGAAGAATTTTGTAGAAATGTTGTATTCGACGACATTGGACATGTGTACAAAGTCTAAACACCGTTTGGCCCTCTTTCCTCTGGTCACATGCCTGCTGTGCGTCAGTCAAAAGACGTTCTTTCTACAAAACTGGCACTATTTCCTCGCCATGTGTCTTTCTCATCTGAAAAATAGGGATCCTAAAATGTGCCGAGTGGCGCTAGGTGAGAAACTATCTGCGAATTCGTTACATAAACTGAATCCAGACTCTCACCCCCGCATTCTACCATTTTACAGAGGCTTTGTACCGTCTTCTCTGGGTCTACATGATCAGGATAAAATGCGAAAGCAATTCAGCCACGCAGAGCAGACTGCAGAGCATAGTTCACTCGCTGTTTCCAAAAGGATCCAAGGCCGTAGTACCTCGGGACACGCCGTTGAACATATTCGTTAAAATCATACAATTCATCGCGCAGGAAAGGCTCGATTTTGCAATGAGAGAAATAGTCTTTGATCTTCTCTCCGTCGGTCGTCCTATCAAGATCATTCTCACTCCCGAACGAATGAGCATCGGCCTCAGGGCTTTTCTCGTCGTCGCCGACAGCCTGCAGCAGAAGGAAGGAGAGCCACCGATGCCTCGCACCATGGGCGTACTTCCAAGTGGAAATACGATGCGAGTTAAAAAAACGTTTCTGAACAAGGTAATAGGATTTATTCGGAATCCCTTTCGCAGGACTCTGATCGAAATTGTTCTTCAGATGCTGACCGAGGACACTGCAAGGAGCATAGGCATGTCTTCGTACTTCCCATACGTGAGGCGAGTATTCGTGGACATCCTACGAGCCCTAGATGTGCACTACGGACGACCACTGATGATGACGAGTACTCAGAACGTGAATAAAGAGCCCGACGAGATGATAACAGGAGAAAGAAAGCCAAGAATTGATTTATTCAGAACTTGTGTCGCCGCTGTTCCTCGTCTTATTCCTGACGGCATGACTGGGGCGGAGTTGGTCGACCTGCTCGGAAGACTGACCGTCCACATGGACGAGGAGCTCCGCGGTCTTGCCTACCAGAGTCTGCAGACTTTGGTCCTCGATTTTCCAGATTGGCGACAAGACGTGATTCTTGGTGAGAAATTTTATCTTCAATGATTGCAGTTTCCGTGTTCATTGAGATAACGATTGAAGTCTTGTCTCTTCAGGATTCACGCAGTTCCTCGCCAGGGATGTTCAAGACACTTTCCCTCAGCTGGTAGACAACGGGTTGAGAATGTTATTGCAGTTGTTAACCAGCTGGAAAAACGCTCTGCTGAGCCCAAGCGTCCGGGCAAAGGATCAGCAGGCAGAAACTATGAGAACCTCGACTAGAGCGGAGGTCCAAACAAAGAAGAGCGATTCTTGTCAGGTTTGTTTGGAGCCGCTGAGAATTAAAGTACAACGGTTGAACTTGGTCCGTTTATGAACAATTCCTTCTCTTCTAGAAAATCGAATCCGGCTCCTGCGTCTTTCACCTGGTGGAAGGATTCGCTCTGGTCATGCTTTGTAACTGCAGGCTGTATCCCCGCCGGCTGGCTGTCCACATACTACGAGAGGTCAAAATCCTCCTGAAGACTCTAGGTGGTATCGAGGATGATCAGCCGGTAATCGATGTGATAGATGCCTGCTGTCCTGCGGTATTGGAGAAATGCTACCACATGCTGCCTCCGGGAGAGAAGGCCGCAGCTACATCCACTTCGAACGTCGATCTTCAGTGGATCGCGGACAGAAGTACCTGCGTCTGGACCGCAGGGTTCCACGACGAGAATAGCACCAAAAGTTCTTCGACTTTGAATCTGAACGGAGCCGATCCTTGGAGCAGTTGCTTATTCTCGTTTCTGGAGAGGGATAGAGTCCTCACTTTGTGTCCCACCGCAGTGGCACATTCTTGGCCGATCGTATTCACCAGGATAAATTCGTTGTTCACCGTCGTCGACCCGACGTGAGTTGAACAAATGCAGAATCTTGATTCCACGGTCTGTAAACTGACTTGATTGTGTATTTTTTTACTTCCTTTTTCCAGACCGGTGAATGACAACAGAGCTTCTTTATTGCGAAGTTCAACAGCGGTCAGAAAGCCTGTTAACGAAAGAGACGTCTACATGCATGTATGGAAAAATTATCTCACTTTTGGGTACAGAGTCGTTCCGCCCATACCAAGTCCGATAATACGATGCGCGAGTCCTGATCTTAGCCTGAGGTAAGAAACTCTCTTCCTTACAATTCTTGTACCTCAAACCACGTAGCATTACTATTTACTCGTGTAACGAGTAGCATCGCAGCTGGGGAAATACGTTCCGATTAAATGTCTTTTTGTTCTCAAATCGAAGTTTATTCCTCCGCTGCAATGTTTTAAGCTTGTTAATTTTAATCAAGTCAAATTATTGACGCAATGTTAGTTTATATATGGTTGTATACTTGGTGTCGGGTCATGTCTGCTTATGTCTGTTGTGAAAGCCACGTTCTGTACGCAATTGGTCTCTATCATCTCTGTTTCGTCGCCATAATCAGTCGGGAGAAATAATTAGAACAATCTCCAAACCCCACTGTAATCAAAACTCAGAGTATGTCTCTATCATTGAATCTCAACTTCCTTGCAGAATTTTAAATCCATAAAAAATCGTATGAAATCCGGTGAATCGAGTAAAAAAATTGTCCATTCTTTCACTGGACTTTGTAATATTTGACTATTTATCGCTGTATTTATTCATGGGCTTGATAGCTTTGTCATATTTGTGTGTCTCCTGTTGGTTGATTGGGTAGCGAGTAGTAGTTGTAGTATTATTTCCCGAAGAGTAATAATCTCTGATATAAGGAGGATTGGTGGTACTGTATTGCATACTCTAGTGGTCAGCAAACGGTGGAGTTTGGTGTTTTATGCATGAGTAAGGAGTTGAGTCAGAGCCTGGAGAACCTCGGCGGGGCCCAGACCCTGCCGGGCCGCTTCTCTGTTCCTTCCATATCCGGCATCTACACGAGGCATAAGCGGACCAGGTGAGCAATTATCGTTGCAACCACCGTTAAAGTAATTTCCTCCATTTTTCTATTTACCCATTGCTAGGAATACTTCATCTTCATCACACACATCGGTCACTTTTACTTCATTCTTACCCTTACCTCCTCGCCTTTTACTTCGCAAAATTATGCAATCGATGTTCGATAGTTTATACTAAATCAAATATCATTAACAAATTGGCTGCGTTAATTTCCCCGATTAAACGCATTACGTACTTTCAGTCATAGAAAAGAATGACATATCTAGTATCTAATTTTCATTTTCATCGATAGTTCAGTGTTCTAAATCTTCTTTGGAAGATAAACTAAACAAGAATGATAAAATTAAGTAGTAATACGACTCATCGGCATGATTTTTGTACGAAGTTTATAGCGCCAAAGAATTAATATTGTTGCGTGTCGCGTACGATTAACGGAACGTTTTGACTCTGTTGTCATACGTTTAGTCTCAACATTGAATCTCTCCTCTTAGTTCATCGCCCGACAGTCTCTCTGCCGAACGAGGGGATAACAAATCTCCGGGTGCTAACGCCAGCCCAGCCGCTCTCTACAAACTCACCGTACCTCTGCTTCGAGTAGAGGCAGTAGATGTCAGGGATGCGGCTGTACACGCGATCGGAAAAGTCAATCCTGACGCTCTGAAGTATGTGCAAACATCCTGGTCAGCTTTCTGGATATTCTAATAATCCCTGATCTTATTCCACAGAGATTTGATGGAAGAATTAGTACCCTACATCCGGGAAGCTGTTGATAGGAAGCAGGAAAACATGAGGAGAAGAAGACGTCGCGACGCTCTGAGGCTACAGCTCGTTAGAGTCCTTGAACTAATCGCGGAATACGGGACTTTTGGAATTTGGTTCGTACTTGAAATGATTTTAGTGGCTTTAACGTGATTTATTAACTTTATCTTGTTCCGTTGCAGTCCGTCGGTTTTGGATCGTGAAACGCAGTCTTTGCATCCAACGTTTGTCGAGTACATGGACGGAGCTCGTCTGTATCTAGAGAATGAAACGGACAAAGAGGCTCCTGCGGTCAGAGACATAAAACTCCACTTTTGTAATTTTATCAGGAAGATGATAAAGAGTTTTTCTCGTGAGTATTCGAGTCGTCAAAAGATCAATCAGTTTAGTTTTCAAGAAACTTTTTTTAACTTATAGTGGAAACTTGTCACACGCTTCTCAAGAGAGATCTTCGCAGCAATTTATTCACACTTTTCGCCACATGGGCCGGACCATATGGCCGTCCTTTGACCAGCAGCTCCTCGGCTCACGAGGAGGAGAAATCTTGTTCCGAACTTCAGCTGTCCGCCCTGCAAGCTATGAGCGGACTATTGTGTTGCGGGCCTTGTTTCAATCCCCAAACTCTGTCCGAGGAAGGTGCGATACTGTATCAGTGGCTTGACTTGCTGCTGGCTAGTAAAGACGAAAAGGTAACGTTTCTTCGAATATCGAACTGTTCATATAAATGAAACGCATGGGCGAATCACTCGTAATCAATGCAGTTGTCCAGGTGACACTCGTATATATTGTGTACTCCGCTTTTAAAATACGATTTCACACAAGTAACAGAGTAAAACTGAACATTTTTGAGTAAAAAATAGTGAAATTCGATGTAAAGCTCGATATTCTAGCCACACTACGATGTTTAGCCCGTGATAATCACACCTCCGCGGACTATCATAATAGTTAGACTGGGTCATACTGACCCGAGCCAACTTTTGAGCGACCGCTGAAGCAAGACGACGCGTTATATGTCCGTATAAAAATACAGAAGCATGAAATCGTCAATTTTTGATCGGAAAATCACGGATTTCTACTCGAAAATTCATAAATTTTTCAGTTTTGAAAATTCTCACACATAAATTTAGCACGATGCTCTGGAATTATAATAATTCCATGCAAAAAATAGTTTGGTACGGTGTCTTTTGAAAAGTATATTTATTTAGAAGGTTGAACTTTACGATCCGGGCCTTCAAAGGATAAAAGAATGGCAGATGTTTATTTATCACAGCGTCCAACGACGGGAAAAATTTAGGAAACCTGGAAATCTCACGAAAGTCCTTTTGACAGGGAACGCTCAGGAAATTCTCACTGAGAAGTCCAATACGGCTATTACATACAGAACCCCATCTGAGTAGACACCCTGTAATCTATCACTACGATAAGTTTTATATGATGGCTATAGTTTGAATTTGTCGGATATTGGCTACTCTTGAAGCCGCAGTTGGAATTTTAGAAAAATATTGAACATTCGGATATATACTTACATTTATCTGGAACAGGAAAAAAAAACATCACAAAAAACTACTTTTTACAAAGATTCCCTTGACTATCTTCTGAACGGTTGTTCTATCTCCTTCAAAAACCTGGAAGTCCTGGAATTGTCAGGGAATTAAAGATCTCAACTTGAGTAGACTCCCTGAATCAGCAAAAATACTCATATTTACACTGTGATTCAATGATGGGTTTTTTTTTTACAGATTTATGCCCTGGCACGAGAGACGGTGGTTTTATTGCTGGAAGGTAATCCTGATATCGGAGCTCTACTCGACTGGGTTGTAGATCGTTGCTATACCGGCGCTCCGCAGGTCGCTGATGGATGTTTCCTAGCTCTGGCTACCATATTCAGCGCAAGGTAAGATTCAAGCATTATAAATAATATCTGGTGCTGGCTAGTAGTTTGCAATTAATTGTCACAAAATATGCAATTTTTTTTCCATGAGGAATTTTACAATCCGAAAATACAATTCTTAATGGCAATTCAATTCGAAAAATTGAGTTTTACACAAAAAAAAATATTCAGATTTAACTCCTATTTCAATTTTCTATCATTGACTTTTATTTTATGTCTTTCATTTTCAATTCTTCAATTCGAATTATACGTATTAATTATCAAATTAATCTCGTTATCAGAGTTACGATATCTTCTGGCAAATTCTACTATTCATTTTTTTTTTTTTTTTTCAAATTTTTTCGGTTTCTTTAATTTTCTACTACGCCGTTTTCCGTCGACATGAAGGGTTGATTCTGTATGACTTGAGCCCTACGGGATAGATTTCCGTCTCTCCCTTCTTTTTCTTCATTTTATAATCGCTCGATGAGTGGCAATGGGAATCGGGGTGGACAGCAGGCGGTACGAATATACCGAAAGAGATGAAATTCCATTTGACTCTCGAATCGGAATTTTATCCGAGTCTTGAATTAAGTTGGCAAAAAAGTTTTCTCATTTAAATTCCTCGATTCAAGTAAAACAAAAGCGTCTTACGTTCACACGTGACGAAACTCTGTCCACAAGCTATCACCGTGTGAATTAATGTACTACTTTTTTTTTCTTGCGTTCAGAATGAGGAGACAGTCTAAAAAACTTATAAAATCGAAGAAAAAAGACCATGTCTTACTTTCTACTTCGATATCCGTAATCCTTAATTAGGTATCCGAACGGTTCAGACTTTATACGAAGGGGTCCGGAGAGTAAATAAAGAAGCAAACAACCGAATTGATGGATTCTGAGGTAGAAATGGCAGAATCTACTAGACCGCGAATAGCATAGCCCGAAGGGCTGAGGGAAAGGTCGATGAGTCTCACTTCAAAACAACTCAAGTATCGTTGTTTAGAGACCGTGGCGAGAGGAACTTCTTAGGTATTACACTTAATTACTCCTGTCTCAGATCGAACCCTCCCTCCCCGATTAATCCGTTTATTCGTTAATTATTCACGACCCGGTTTATGTACTTGCTATTTTCTGATCATATTCTGGTCAATAATTTTGTCATTGTTGCAAGAATTAATTTAAGTGAGTGATAACTATAACAAAAAAATATATATATTTAAAGTGAATATATCGGACTAAACGAACCGAATTAATTCATCTTCATCCATAAAGAAAGATTCTTCGACTATTCGAGCGCGCGAAGGTCAAAGAGACTGAAAAAAACCGATCAAAAGAATAAATAAATTTGTCATCTTCCTTCGAGTAAAAATTCCCTTGGCCCGGGTAACAAAAAAATATAACGATAAGAAAAAAAATCAATTACAAATTCGGTTGTGGTTTTGATAATTAGTATAGAGTGTACAATTTTTTTTTTTTTTTTGTCGACCCTCATTTGCAAGGGATAATTACTAAAATTTCTTCCCAAATTTTTTTTTTATTGCTTTAATCTGAAGAAATGATCTGTTTTCATTAAGGGGGATTTTTTATGGGTTTTACTTGATAAAGTCTCGAGGTTCGGCTCCTTCGTCCTTCGACGTCACGAGTTCAATTAGCGATGGGAGACACAGAGTTTGACAAGTTATTTCTCTTGAATTTCATGTAGGGAACCCTTCAAGTTACCTCAGGATCGAAAGCTATGGCCTGAGGGTCCCAGGGGTTTCAGTCTTGTATACGTGTGATTTTGGGCTTAAATTCTCGTTCAACGTGCCGGAGGGTGTCTACGCACTCTTGACCCCAACTCTTCTCTTACTTTTTCGGATCCGGGTTGACCCAGAAACTGAGAATCAAGAAATCAGTTGAGTCATTTGAAATCGTACGGAATTATCATATATCTTCTAAAATCGTTTTGAAATCATTTCAACGCAGTCAACATCTTCTGGAATCTTTTCAAATTTCTTCAAATCACGAATCACGTTTTTCCATCTAACTAGAAAAAGCGTAATACATAATCAAAAATATATTTAAAACAAAAAAAAAAAAGGAAAAAGAAGCCTGGGAAAATTGTGGGATTATGGATCATCTACTTATATGTGTGTATACCTCATATGGCTGTCGTGCGCAGATGGATACTTTGAACTTGAAAAGAAGTTGCAGGCTGGAGTGACATCCTACGGGTAAAAAAAAAAAGAAAAAAAAAACAAATTGATATTCTTCGTCAGGGTTTTCTCTCGCGCAGAGATGAATAATCAAATAGTGATTTTATTTACAGCCCTTGATGGGCTCCTGCTCCGTATTTGCCTGGTGTTTTCCAATCTCTCTGTGGAAGCTGCACCGTTTTTCAATTTGTTCTTATCCCCTTGCCCTACTACATTAGCAGGAATTCGGAGACCTTCTTCCTTTTTTTTTTTTACTTTGTTTCTCATTGTGTAGGCATCACGTACCACGGTTTTTTGGTTCTTTTTTTTCTGTTATCAGGTGAGGAAGTCAGATCACTACTTCAGGTTTTTCTTATCTTATTTTTGATCAAAGACTCGTGGAACGTTTTTTTTTTTTTTTTGACCTACTATTTTGATTGATTTGAATTAAATTTGGTGCCACATGGTTTTTTTGGGTATCTGATCATGAATCCGAAGTCGGTTTTGCAAAATTTTAATTTGGTGTATTTAATGTGTTTAAAAAAAAAAAAAACATTTTGATTATGATGAAAATTGGTACTCAAAGGTTTTTCTGGTCACTATAATTACGACGAATTCTTATAAAAATTGATACTCGATGGTTTTTTTGAACCGCTGATCAAGAATCTGAGTTGAAATGAAATATGCAAAAGTCAAAGTAGCTGGGAACAAAATGAATAACAGGAAGTTCAGAGGCTGGCTCATAGTCAGCCCAAACCCGGTTATTTTTTCTTTCCTTTTTCCGAGATTCCCCTGAAAAAACATCTTCCTTATGTTTTCTGACTACGCGGTAGCTTCTTTTCCTTTCTCAAGTGGGATTACCAAGAAATTAGATCATGCCTCGATTATTATCACTCATTGCTCTATAAATTTCAATTTAACAAAATTACTTTCCTTTCTGGAGAATCAAAATACAGTAAATCGTTAAATTAAGAAAATGTCTCGGAAAATGTACATTTAATTATTTCTTCCTAGCGTCAGATGAAAAAAAAAATATCCCCGACCGTTCATCTTATTGGATTATACTTCCCATGAATAATCGTGCTGTATTATTGTATTAGCAAGGAAGAGGGGGCCATTTACGTAAAGCTCAACCTTTTCTTTTTATTACCATTATCGCTATAAACTCGACCAGCGTTCAATATGGATAATTCTTTCTTTCATTATTCATTTTAATAATTTTTTAAACAACCTGAGTGAAAGAAACCAAAACTTGAATAGAAAAACTGAAAAGTCGCTTTTGAGAAAGATAATAATTATTCGCGGTCTTCCGGTTTTGCCAATGATTATAAAAAGGAAATATAAAACTGAGTAGTAGATTGAGAAACCGTGATTTACGAGTTGTGATTGGTTCTGAGAGATGAAGTTCTACCGAGAATCCAATCTAACGAGATAGTTGTTAATTTCCAGTGGGAAACCCACTGGCCTCAGCATTACTAAATCTTCGTTAAAGAAAGGGAAGAGTTGCTGAGTTTGAGAAAAACAGGGATTCCTAAATTGGATGAAATTTAAACTATCATCGACTCTTGATTCATACTCGTTATCTGAATTATTTCTTACAACGCTTCAAAAAATATTATCTACAAATTTTCATCCACAATTATTATTATTTTTTGTTTTTCTTGTGGATAAAACTTTTAGTCTAGAAGTCTAAAAAAAATTTTTTTAAACTTTCGAATCTGCGAGAGACTGAGATTCTTGAATCCTTTGTCGCAGCTGCTCCCAGGATTCGAAAATATCCTGTACATTAACAGAGGTGGTGGTCGAAGACTCTCGTGGGTTTATCTAGTTTTTTATTTTCCGCTACACTCGAACCTTGCGGTATAAAAACCGCGAGCTAGAGCTTCTGGGGCTGTTCAAATGTTCGATAAAATTGATCCTCCTCCGCAGTGGGGAAATGCTAGTGATGCTTTCTCAGAGTCTCCGTGGAACTTGGTCTCGCATTTGTTCGGTATAAAAACGTATAAAAACTAGAATAAATAAGCGTACATGAATATATTTGACTGGTAGTTTTTCATGTACGTATCTGTGCTCACCTCAATACCGCAACTTTCGCGTAGCGGAATTTTTCCTCATATTATTCACATTCTCGAAAATATATGAAACACGAGGGGAGACAGCGAAATTTTTTCTCCTAACATTTGAGAACGTCGATTGAGAAAAACGACAACGTGGAATATTTCAATCTACGATAAAGTTCTGATCTTTTTCTCGAGCAAAGAAAACCCATGATTTCGATTAATTATATAGTAAATTATACACGAGGGAGAAATAATTTCAATTCATCTGCATTGATGACACATTAACTAAAAATATATATTATCGTGGTAATCAAGTTTTCTGAGTTATTTAATTTTTTTTTTTATTTATTCCTCGGTTATAAAATTCTGCCGTCTCAGAGTAAAGCAGTTTAATATGCCACGGAGCACTTTGTAACGCGAATCGGATCAAGCTGTGGTTCCCTGGGCCAGGGCGAGGCCGGAAATTAAGTTTGAATCTCAAAGTTATGTTACGGCAGTCTCCGGTGCCATCATGAGAACGAGAATGGTCAGCTTGCCAATGGGTATTGGATCAATTAACCGTATAGTTTCACGGGGGGTTTAATGACAAACGATTTCCTCCAACGCGTGCGAGAGATCGTTTTTGCTGTCGTCACGCGGTTGCGAAAATTAGTCGATTTAAAATCGAGCGATGCCCGAAGAAGAAAAAAAAACGTCCCGTTTTCGATTATAAAATGCGATTAGAATTCAAACCCTCTTTGCACCCTGCTTATTATTGTCAAACGAATTTTAAATTGAGAAATACTCTGAATGGGAAAAAAAGCGAAGATAACGATTATGCAGATATTTTGTAACGCGACGACTTTTGAATGTGAATTTTTTTTCAATATTTAGAAGAGATAAAAGTGCCAAATATATTTCGAATTCACTCGCGGTAATGAGAAGTCATTAAAGTCACTCAAATCAACGCGTGAAAAAATGAATTGGATTTTTTAAATGTTCAGGAAATGCAAAACATTATTTGAATGTTGAACAATTATAATTTTTATTGTAAAAAATTATTGAAAAAGGATTCAGAAAACTGAATTAAATTATTTAATTCGAATGACTTTAGTCCAAAAATCATTGTATCGCTCGAATCTTGGGTAATTAAATTTCTTCCTCCGTTTAGAACCTATTTTTCTAGAATTAGTTCTCCGCGTGTTAATTATTGTCTTGAAATTTCTTTGAAAATTAATCGTGGCTCGACTCGGGGCCTGTAATCAGTTTCGTAACTCGAATTGCTTTTTTCCGAACGTCACGAACCTCGGGCAAAGTTCAATTAACGAGAGTGCGGTAACCATCAACCCTTGTCTCAAAGAGTACGTGTTTTCGAATATCCCATTAGAAATACCGACTCTTGAGGTAACGTGGTTAGATCTGCGAAGTGGCGTAAGAATAATTACGAATTAAATTCGGAATACAGTTTTAAACTTCAACCTAAACCCCACTTACGTCATGTGTTTGAACTGCAGATCCATGAGTTTACATATTCATTATTTTGAAAACGTTTTTTTTTTTCTCTAGCCAACGTAGCAGTCTGAATTTAGAAGAACGACGGATTTTCAAATTTTAATCGTTTATGAAAGTGGCGAATTTTTTAATTTCTCCATTTCCAAAATATTGCTAATTTTCTTTTTGTGAGAATCAATAAAAAAAAGCGCGATTTTTATCGTCCAGTAAGCAACGAGTCTTTCAATTCAAACAATCGGTAAAATTGGCGAATTTTTAATTGTAAGAAATGGAAATAATGACAAGATTGGCAAACTTTAAACATCCCCAAAAGTTACGAATTTTCATATCAAATTTCAATATTCTAAAAATGAATAAAAATTGCGATTCTGTTGTTTTTAACAACTAAATAATAATAATAATAATAATCAAATTATAAAAATTCATAATGATGGCAAATTTTTATATTGTAACAATTATTAGACGTATTAGATTGAATATTCGTGAATTTTTGTTCCCAGAGAATATCCGTGCGATCATTACACCAGCGTGATAAATGTGACCCTGATGAACACCGGATGTCCACGAGCCCCGGTCCACGACGCGGCTCTCCAGCTGCTCCAGCTTCTGGACCAGCGTTTCTTCGGGAATGTTGGACCACTGCCTGCAGCTGACGTCGAACCTGGTGAGTCAGATTGGCTAATTAATTCGACGATAAAATCGGGTCACGGGGGAGTATTTCGATGGAAATTCTTCCCCGAAGAAGAATAATTGGTCGGAACAGGTGCGATTTTGAATCCGTCAAACGGCCGAAGGTACTTGATACCGGGATCCAGATGTCCCTCCAACTTGTTCAGTGAGAACAAATTTCCTGTGGATTATAGAATTGTTCAAAAGCGTGTAATTCAGGCCGGATCTTTCATTCTCTACACCCCTGCAAGCGCGTTTTGGCAAAGCTTATTAGCATTGCTAACCATATCTCTCAAGGCTGCTGAACCAGAAAAGTTTAGATATTTCTCGCCAGGTACACGGTGGAAGAAAAGATATCGACGTAAAAATTTTCCGCAAAATTTTTTTCGAATGGAATTTTAACTTTTAATTTCGGTATCGCAAACGTTACGATTATCGACCTAGATTAGCGATAGATTCGCACGACTGCGGCGTAATACGCTTGAGCGGGAATTGAATTCAACTGACAATGAAATTGCAGATCAGTCGAGCATTTCTAGATTATAGAACTCAGTGAGCATTAAACTGCTTCAACATTCTGCAAACTATGAAGAAGAAAATAATCCTGAAGCAGAAAAATAAAATAAAATAAAAAAATGAAAAGTTGAATGACCGCATCGAGGGGCTATTCACTCAAACTTTTTAATCTACAAGTGATTTTATCATTTCATACATGATTTTAACTCATTTTTCATATGAACTTGTTCGTCAATTTGGATGATTTCTCTTCATTTTTGATTACTTAGAAATGAATTCCAAGAATTTCCATTTATTCGGACGATTGAAGCTGATTTCCAGTGATTTACCAATCAATTCCTCCAATTTCTTCGTCTGATTTCAACTAATTTTCAGAAGTGAAAAGCCCCTCGCTCGGCATTCAGTTCTTTGAGGAATTTCTCTTAATGAGAAAGCATATAATTGTTATAACAATCGTTTGTTATAAACGTGGATGAAGAAGGTATATACCAGAAAATAAATGGGAAGGCAGGATAGTGTCACGTATCTCTGAAAGAATTTTATCCTCTGACTGTATATATGTATAAAAGATACCCAATGGGCCACGTTTCGGTCATTACCCACTTACAGAACTCGAGTGGGTTAGGTTGTTCTAGGGCATTTAGCGAACATTCGGTAACGGCATAAAAAAAAACAAAAAAAAAAAAATGAACGAGGAAAGTTTATGAGGCTTTTCTTTTTTACTCTAGATGTATAAAGTTTATTTCAGGAGAAAATTGTACATTTTTTTTTTTCTAGATCATGGGTGTATATGGGGGGTTCCATGGCATTTCACCTAATCGGTGAAGGTCACCGACGCCGATCTTGATGTCAATTTTTTTCTCAATTCGTGCATCGAAAAGAGTGAACACGTGTTTGGCCGTTTTTCGATTCAGCCATGTTTTCTATTTTTTTGAATTTTCCAATTTTTCATCCTTTTCGCAAACGGACTTTTTTCAACTGGCTCTAACTTCAAGAGCTTTGACTTTTTTTCGAAATATGGTAAGGACATAAAATGTGCCAAAAAGACCGAGATTTTCGAAAAAAAATTGCACAATCTTTTCCAACTACACCGTTCTGGGATATTTTTGATAATAGAGAAAAAATCAATATATTATTTATTTGGACACCTTCGATTTTCCTGAAACTTTTTACCTGAAATCAACCACTTATAATCAAGTTATCCTCCAAAGGAAATTATGGGCCTCGGATTCGTTCGGAAGTTACACCATCATAGGTGCCAAAAAATCGGACAATCGCAAGAAATCTCAGGGAAATCAGTTTTATCAATTTTAATTTCGACAAGAAAAGCGTACTTGATGAAAAATTGAATATTGATGATTGAAATGATTGAATTTGAACTATTCAACTATTTCAATATTATACTATCATTAGTTAAACTATTGTAGTCGCTCTTTTATCGGATGATTCATCGAAATTTCGAGATCTCAGCATTTATACGGTTGAATTTTTCAGTATACAAGATAATTTGTTTTGTTGCGAGCTTGAGTTCTGATTGAGTACTACCCCAGCTCGCTCTTCTGTTCGCTGCAACCGTCGATAACGTCAACGTTGACGTACACTTGAAGTTTTATTTCGAATTTCGCGAATCTAGAACTTATTTTATGATCGGAACCACGTGAAAACTTAGTATCTACATTCATAAATCTACGTGAAAATATACTTGGCACGGTAAAAAAATTATAATCTCGTTTTTTTTTCACGACGTCGGGTATTTTTTGAAAAATTTCATTTTTCAGCAAACACTGATTTTTGGAACATGAGAACTTGTCTGCTCAAAGTTAAAATTGATTTCCCTGAGATATATTGCGATTTGTCCGATTTTTTGGCACCTATGATCGTGTAACTTCCGAACGAATCCGAGGCCCATAATTTCCTTTGGAGGATAACCTGATTGTGGGTGGTTGATTTCAGGTACAACGTTTCAGGAAAATCGAAGGTGTCCAAATGAATGATATAACGATTTTTTCTCTATTATAAAAAATATCCCAGAACGGTGTAGTTGGAAAAGATTGTGCAATTTTTTTTCGAGAAGCTCAGTCTTTTTGGCACATTTTATGTCCTTATCATCTTTCGAAAAAAGTCAAAGCTTTCGAAGTTAGAGCCAGTTGAAAAAAGTCTGTTCGCGAAAAGCATGAAAAATTGGAAAATTAAAAAAAATTGAAAACGTGGCTGAATCGAAAAACGGCGAAACACGTGTTCACTTTTTTCGATAGACGAATTCAGAAAAAAATTGACATCAAGATCGGCGTCGATGACCTTCACCGATTAGGTGAAATGCCATGGAACCCCCCATATATATATATAATCCGGTTTCAAAAATTAATTAAACGACAAACAAAAGGCAGAGGAGACTCCAAATATTGACGGTGGCTCGGAAATTTGTTTCAAATACTCAGCCACGGGGCAAAGAGGCTAAATACGGTCAAAATTTACATGGTTTCAACTTTAAATCCAGGTTCGCATCGTTTATACGTAATATACACAGAGAACCTGAAATCAAATTAGACCTGAAATTAAATATTCACCACCCTCGGAAGGATTGAGCAAAGAAAACAAAATTTGCGTGTTGCCAAAATTAATTAACAAAATCAGGGGTTGATATTCGTCTTCGATGACATTTGCATCCGTGGTCTTTGCCGGTTAATTAAATTCTGACCAATTATACCGCACCGTGTTTTGAATTGTAGAATATATATCTGACCACAACCATTGGTCAGACAATTATGTAACAATTTCTCACTTCACAAAGCACTCTGTCTTCGCAACTGCGACCCTAAAGGTTCTCTGCAAACTCTGAAACCCCTAAGGTATATACGGTACAAATATATACGCATGACTTGACAAATTTTGACCAAAGTCGTAATAACTTTATGCAATCAAAAGTTTTGAGAATCTTTGGAAAATTCATCAAATACTACCCATGGCTTTGATATAATACTTGACGATACTTCGTGATGACAAACGAAACAAGATTTCTGCGATATACATGATTCAAGATCATTTTCTTCCTTATATTAGTTAACCACGGTGTTTATATCCTTGAAAAACCTCAAAAACCCAGAAATTTCAGGAAATTATTGATCCTAATTTCGCTGTAACAAATGATTTGTAAAATTACAAAATCACTTTTCACTGATAAGTGGATCTGATCAGTGCCCAATATTCGATTATGGCGTATGATATTAATTTAAAAAGTACCGATTTGAGAGTGTGAAAACGTATTTCCCCAACTTTTCTATTTAAATGACCGATTTTTAGTTGAAGCATGATTTTTAAGTAGTGACATTAGCGTCCAGTCAGACACAATTAGCGCTTACATTAGCGTTTCGAGTGGATTAGGATTTCAGACTAATTCTATATTCAGGGAGTCTAGACCGGCGTCAGCATTTCAATTTCGAAATTTAAGTGTAATCCTGTATTAAGTAGAGTGATAATATTTGATCACGCGCGTGATTCAATTAATTGGTGTTAAGGTGCGAAATGGTGACAAGAGACAACAGAACCTCGTCCCCTTCGCTAGTTTCAATCTCGTTAAAGCCACTGTGTGAATGAAGCTTTCACCTCCACAATGTCTAAAATCTCTGAAACTCTCCTAAATTTCTGGAATAATTATGTTCAATTCAATCCAACTCTCGACCGGATTTCGTTTAACCCCCGCCTACAGGAACATAATGGGTGCCCCACGCGTCTAAATTGTCCATTGTCAACGTTCACCGGAGGGTGAAAATTAAAAAGAAATAAAATTATCCAATTCCTTCCGAATTTTTAGTTTTTGTCGCCAAGGTATTGTGTGATAATTCAAAGTTTCTTGGATATAGTATATCACAAGTCGTATAAATCGATGATAATTTAATTAGGTAAATTTTCATTTTTATTGTACTGTTTTTTTTTTTTTTTTTTTTTGCAGTAGGGAAGAACTAAAAAAGTAATAGAGAGAGAGAGAAGAAACAGGGAGAATAATATTTAACACGCGCGTTTGTCATTTTCGCTTTATCAAATGCCAAATTTAACTTTGAAAATCGAGCACAGTTTATACAGGAACATTTATTAAACGAAATATATGGTAATTTTACAACAGGTATATTATATATTAAATCATCTTTCCATTAATTGATAAAAATTATTATATTAGATTAGATCATGTGTTACGAACTACTAATTTTATACGTTTAAGTTGGTGCATCGTTAGTAATTTAAAATTCAAATTCTACTAAGTCTTTTTTTAATTTCATTATAGACGAATAGAAAAATATAATACTTAATTTTCTTCTTCATTTTGACGTGTACCTATATGTATATATATATATATATATATACATACTCGATCATCTTTCTGCTTTTCAAAATTATCATTACGGTCATAAACTTCTTTTTTTTTTTTCTAAAAGGAACTCGCATCTATTCTATAATTATATCAAAACATATGTGCGGAAAATTTTCTTCTAATTCTCTTTTTACTATTAGTAATGAACGATTTTTGCACACGGTGCAATTATATTTGCTCAACAATAAGAAAAATCATATGTGGATATAACTTTGTGTAAATAACGAGATTTGATTTTAAAATTCATACGGTTTACATGTATTGGTACAACTTAGGTCTAAATTACATTTTTCTATGTGACTAACAATATATTATATTCACAGTGCAGATTCTTCGTTCATATTTATTACGGTCTACAAACAGCGTACGATTCCCTTGCATTCGATAGATGATGCCATAAATATTTTATTATTTCACTATTTTTTATCATTATTATATAGTTTGAATAAAAATTCTAACAGCAATTATCATATCTGTCGATAATGATAACAATAATTAAAAAACCAGTGATAAGACTGATGAAGCAAAATCATAGTATATTGAATTATTTCATTGAACGAAATTTAAATAACGACCGTGACAGTTTTTTTTTTTTTTTTCTATGGTGTGAGGATATTTTTTTCTTCTTCATTATCATATGACTATAAAACCTTCTTGACAATGAGACCGAGATATTTCGCGGGTTATTTGAATGCCTTGTTTCATTCGACGTCGCGGGGAGGCTGAGTATATTGTGTACCTCGTTCTATGGTTATAGGAATTCCATTCCTAGATTGTTGTTCTCTTTTTATTTTTGAGACAAAGCGTGTAGCTCGTGAGCATCCCGCCACGATCCATTCAACGTTACGGTACGACGTTGAGACAGCGAACCGCTCGATCTCACGTACTCAGACACTGAAACAAAACCACGAATTCATTGTCATTCATTTTTTTTTTTCTTTCGCACAAAATCTTCATCAAATTTTTTTTTTTTCTAGCAGTTTTTTTTTTTTTTTTTTTTTGAACCTAATTAACACGTCACGATCCTATATAGGAGAGAAAATTCATTATATACTGTATGAATTTGAAGTCATTTTTAAATTCTTTTTTTTATATTCCAAAGATTTGAGTTCAGAATACATGAAAAAAGGGACAAAGCATTTCTGTTACTCAAGTCACGATTTTCCGAAAGACCGTAAACCAGAGGAAGACACTGGAATCTATCTACTCGTCGTGCCTCCTTTATCACCTTTTCGTATTTGCGACTTGATTCGGAACCCATTGATCTCGAATACACGCCAAAGTCCTGGAAAGTTCGTAGATCAACCCCGACCATCGGGGAAATGAAAAAGGAAAGTTTTATTCTCACCATTTCCGGTCTCGTGGCAAGATTTAGTTTTTTTATGGTGGCCAAGTGGTCAGAGAAAACCGTGAGGTCAGGGAATCCGAAAAATGGTCAGGGAAAAGTCAAGAAATTTTATGGCGATACAAAACGAAATCCTAATCAATGGAAATTTTATTTTACAGCAACGATTGAGAAACGTCTCTTGTGAAAAAGTGTGCTAATCCAATACACGGGGAAATATTATTTTCACCTTTCGTATTCAAGACAATAAAAAAAATATCCCGGTTTTCAGTACATGACATCTGTGATATTGAAATTACTATTTTCTCCTTCTCCTTGACAGAAGTCTCGTCGAGTATTAACGTGCGGAGTAGAACAAAGTAGCAAAAAAAAAAAAAAAAACCACATTTTTGCGACTCAGATGCAGAAAACTTTTCCACGCTGGATAGTGGAAGCTTGGAACGCTTGAAAAGTTGTCGTCTGTGGACATTTCGAATAAACGGTTCCGACTTTTACCCAGTCAAATTACGGAGCTCAAGGTGGCAATTTTCAAAATAGCGGAGTTATTTGCACCTTGAAAATTACAAGCGACGTTAATATCCTCAGAGTACAGTTTGCAAGTCGGTATTTGAGTTTCTTTCAATCGTCAAAGGGTTCAAAAGGTAAAAGGAGTCAATTATTGTAACTTGATTTTCATCGATTGCACGTGATTTAGAATCGATTTTGAACAGTTTCTCGAATTGCGAGAACTTTTTAAGGGGGTGCACAACTTCAGATGAAAAAAAAATAAAAAAATTTGCAAATGCCAAAAGACATTTTTCATACTTTCACACGATTTGATAAACTAATTTTTTTTAAGTAGTGAGTAAAAATGAGTCCATCGTAAAGTAATCTGGTAATTTTGAAAATGCATCCTTTCTGAACAGTTCGACAATTTATTCCATGCAACTTTTAGCAATTTCGATCTTTTTTATCGAAATTTTTAAGTAATGGCGATAAAATGTGGGAGTATGGGAAAACAAATGATAAAATAATTGGATCCCTTGTGAAATTGCTGATTTTTCGTTTTATTCTCTAAAAGCGGTCTGAAGTCTGCGGTAAAATTTCGCAAAGTGGATGTCATTCGCATTGACAGACACATTTCACCTTTGTTGTTAGTGGCACCCTAAAATCATACTCGGAATACTTGACAATTCCCATACATCAAAGTTCGTATTTTTGCGACGGTAAAAACTTGACAACAACAACAGAAAGAAGAAAAGAAGCTCTCTGTATCAATTCAATTCAAGATCCGTGTAAGTCTCAAGACCTTCTCCGAATGCGTTACAGCAGCGTGACTTTTACGGGAAAAAAAACCCATCTCTTACGATTCTATTTATATCGGTATGAAAAGAAAAGTTTCATCCAAAAGAAATTGTGCGAATAGCTTCTATGGCCGATTGGATATAACATCGAATTTTCTGCGACCTTTTCAAGTTTCCAGATCGTTCGAGTTGAGTCCTATCCATTTTCAACGTAGCCACGTTGACATCTCCTTTAAGGTGGATCCTGTGACTTTTGGGGGGTTTGAGAATTCGCAGAGGATTCGAAAATAATGAAGAACTTTCGTAAGATAAATCAGAGATAAAAAAGTTCCACAGATATCTTTAGTTTTCCACTTTTCAACGAATAACATTTCACGTTATTTTATTAGTCAGCGAATTTTCACTTTCTTGGAGTGAAATTCACCGGGAAATTAGAGGAAGATATATTTCACATTTTTACAAAAGTTGAAAACGTAAATTCGCCGGTATTTATAAGTTTGTGGACAACTTTTAATGATTGTGTATTTTCATATTATCTCTAATCTCGATCGGATTACGGTCGGTCTAATTATTTCGCTTTCCACGTTACTGGACAGGTTCCTCCAATTACTCCACGCGAGGTTCACGGAACTTCGCAGCATCCTCGTCAACGATGAAACTAATTAATCAAATCGCAACCGCAGTTGTGTGATCGTGAGCGTGTCATCACTGCGCTATGTGTTTTCGTTACGTGAAAGTAGATCGAATAAATCAACTCTCTCTCTTATCACCTTGGGACTTCGATATCCGGTGATAACAGAACCGTCATCCTCTTGATGCGAATCAGATTGTAATTCAAATCAGAAAATAAATATTCTTCAAATTTATATACGCGGAGAGGCGATGCGGGTCTGAGTGAACAAAGATAAGCATCTTATCGATACCAGATTTATGACCAATAGTCAACTTTCTTTTCGTCCTGCTTTTTTAACTCTTGAAAAAAAATGTTGATCTTGTAAAAAAAAAAGGTTCGCCTGCTGACCGTCCAGTATAACGATTCCCTCGACGGCTATAGTGACTGTAGCAGATATATGTAGAAGCCGAAGAATGATACTCCCACGGTGAACGAATGTAATCGATTTGAACTCAGAGAGAGACGATTCTCTGACAAAAGGAACTTTGATCTTGGTCAACGAAATTGATAAATTTTCTAGCTAATCCCTTCGGACGGAAGTAACTTGTCTGCGGTTCGCACAGGACGTTGTAGTAAATGTCTACCATCGCGATAGCTTAATCCTTGAGTAATGATACCGAGTCTTATAGCGAAACTGTTCCTTTTTTAAGTAGCTCGAAGTTGGTTACTTTTATCACAACAGTATATCGCGAAAAAGCATCTAGGTTTATATGGTCGGTGCTGAAATTGATAAGAAGAGTAAAAGCGAAAGGATATAGCAGTTATTTCGCATGATTTCACCGTTCAATACAGCATCGATATCGATATATAGTAAAAAGGAAGCCATTATTCTCTCTCTGCCACAATGGAAAGATGAAATTTCTGTTACCAAGTAAATCATCGATTCACTTGACGCGAGACAAGTTGATCAGAAAATATACTATATTTTAATCCAAGAAATTGGATTCTAGTACACATTGACTTGATGATATACGAGTCACAAGGTGTCTAGCTGTAACAGTCATTGCCTACGGTTTCCGGCGTGGAATACTGACCCGCAATAAGTTCCAATATTCTGACCTATCCCTCTGTCGACCACATACCTCTCTTTCCGCTTTTTCCTCTCCTAGACTCCGAAAGTAAGTTTATCCACACCCCCCCAAACTCGTGACTGACTTATAGAACCCAAAGTGATTGAACTAATGATCGAAGATTAGCGAGGTAATTAATCCAGGGAAAAAATATGAGAGTATCAAAATTTTTTCCGAATAAAAGCTCGTTCGCTGCCATCGAATATTTCCGTGATTTTGATGAAACGATCAAAGAATGTATAAAAGCATGAAGATCGTTCGTGAATTTCATCGACCATTAACGTACCGGTGGATTAAAGTGGATGTGTTTAATTGGATTTACGGATAGCTATGCTCTTCGGTCTAGACTGCCAGAGTGATAAACGTTTAATTTAGCTTCTGTAGGTAAAACGCTAGACTGGATTCGGCTGATTTCAAAATTTGGTTGTACATATATGTAAAGAGTCGGCGGGAAGAGAATCACAGAAATAGCCTTCCTTCTTCGCGGAAATTAACTAGACGATGAAGAATCGCCGACCACTTCATATAAATCTGGTAATTTACTGGTATACTCAATTCCAACGGAGTAATAATGGCCAGACCTTTGGAATCCTCGATAATCGACGTTCCAACATCAAAGCAGAAACTTTCATTCGTCAGATAGATTTTAATGACTTTGGCTAAGTGCATTAAAGTGCATTTGACGTGACTCGATTTGTCACTTTAACGTACCTCCACTGATAGCCAATGTGTAACGTTTTTGGTTAAAACGGCAGCGTTGCTTCGAGGCATCTTAAATAATCCAAATCATATTACAGCGAGACCACGGTTCATCGCGGTGTTTGTGCTCTCTATTTACGGGTTTCATCAACGTTGAGTATGAAGGGCACCGTAGCTACCCTTGGTATTTCTCCCCAATTTGCTAGACTTGATGAAGAAAATGGGCTGGTTATCTCGTTAGGTTCGTTACCGATGTTCAATCTACGACCCAAATTGATGGCAAACGGTTTTTTAATCGAGCTCTCCAATCAGTAACGTCCATCAAACTACCCAACGTGTAAAGTTTGTGCCAAATTTGAGATACTAAATGAATATTTTATCGTTTGGTTCACATGGTGGCCACTGGTCAGGAAAAAGTCAAGGAATTTTATTAAGACAGTATCAGATCCCCAGCGATTTTCTTTTCTTCCTCGAGTTTCTTTCTCTTAATCAATGGAAATAGTAGCAAAACTTGTTTGAATTACAAATAAAGAAGTATTCTCAAGAATCACTTTCTTTCACCATTGATTCAGAGCATTATTTCTGACATAATCACTAATTTGTCCGAATTTTAGTCAGGAAAAAATGATAATTTGGTAATGGAAGAGTCAAGGTTCTTTTTCTTACTATTTATAATGGTGACAACGGTTCAACTTCTTAATTTTCGGTATACCGGAAGTTTGCTCTGAATCTGGGAAGCACGTTGTAAAATTTAATGAATTTGAACTTCCGTTTTTCCAGTAGAAGTAGCCGGGTTCGCCGGTTTCACTTATGAATTGTTGATCCGTTTTTATTTTCGTTTCGACTCGTCAACTTTGTTGATTATAAAGCTGTTTTTTTTTTTGTTTACTCACTTGTTACCTGGGTTGTATCGTGGCGACGTCTAGGTCTTGGACATAGCATGTGACCAACTGCTCGACGAAAATTCTGACCACTCACGCAGTACAGGGCAAAATTGATTCCAAAATTTGTGTGGAACAGGATGTTGCACACGTGCTGCACTATCACTGTGCTGTGCTGTGAGTCTTCCTAGAAAACAGAATATCGAGTGTCTTAGATAATCGAAATTGGTAGCTTGAATGAAAATTCAGTTTCATTTAGATTAATCGAAGTAATAACAGTAAATTTCACTTCCAGATTTGAAAGGATTCATTAAATATAGATTTTTTTTTTTATTACCTAAGGATGAAAAGACTGGAGGTATGCATCTCAAAGAAGCATTCCCAGCTATCTGCGCATATATCTGATAAATTTCCCCTGGGCAGAGATTATTTTACGGGCCAGGTAACTTACCTGCGGTATATTCTGGTCCCATCTTATTACTTCCTGAATTTCTCACTTCCTTGAATTTCAAAGGTATAATATTTCGCTAAATTCGCCCTCACGATTATGGAATAATAATTTGTGCCTAAACTGGGCTTTATTACTTCGGGCTGCTCTCGAGACGAGTTATCTCAGACGTTTGCGCCTCAATGAAAATTCTATAAACCTTTATGACGTTGTTGCACATTATCTTATCATCGACCCCGACGTGCTTTTAGCTCGGCGATTGCTCCCCCCCCCCCCCCTCAATATCAATCAGGGCAGCTTATTTACCGTGGGGTTTATTATTAAGCTGAAAAAATCGGCCGATGCCCTCTGCTTCCATTGAGATCATAGACCCGGTTCTATTTCTAACTCGGTCGGTTTTTATTCGATAGCTGCACTATGCCCAGGTCATGGTACACAAGCATCACATAACTTCCTCGAACCTGATACGTATTCCCAGATTAGCTTATAATGGTCGGCTTGAGTCCGTGCAATGTACATTATATCTTGAATTTGAGGTATTAATTACACCCACATACACTCCTTAGGCTTCCAAGCTTCCATTAAACTCAGGTACGTTGAATCGACATGCTTTCGATACCGGTATACGCGGTTTTCCAGGGTACCACATTTGTTTGCTCTCTGATGGTCGGTGTACACCCTTGTTCAATTCTATGCAAGCTCTTTATATCGTTTGATTGTTTGTTCGTAATTAATCGTTCGGCGGATTTGACTACGTTCATTTACCCCAAAATCCCTAAGGGTCCAGTTCAAATGACTCATCGAGTGACTATGATGGAAAAAAGCTTTTCGCGATAAATCGAAGAATTTAATCGCAACAAATTTTATCCCCCTTCAACAACGGATAATAAGTACTCAGGGTTTCAAAGCTCGAGCTTAGAGGTTCGACGGATAAGTTCATCAACGAGATAACAAGCAGCTTCGTAGCTGCTAAGTGGCTGAGTACTTACAAATTAGCGTGGGTTTGGGTATTGACGTGAACAAAATGTTTTGTGCCAATTGTAGATAATCGTATTTCATTCATTATCGGAAAAATGAAACTTTTCCTTTGATCTCAAACTCCTCGTTCTCTTTCGTAAATTGTTGAATGCCAAAAAGTGTTTTTATTAACGTTTGAAACTCCTCGAATTTCACCGTTTCATCTTCGTATAGACTCGACGAAAATTTACCCACTGATTTTCATTAATCAAGTGTTCGCTCGAGAGACAAAGTTTGGAAATATAGCATCGGACAAGTTTTACTGCAGACTTTTACAAGTGACTACCTCATAAAAGTCGTATAAATTTCCCAAGAGACAGAATTTTCTACCGTAGAATTTTTTTTTCTTCTACTAGCACAGCTAATTAATTGAAATTTTGAATCTGTTCATTGTTGGTTCGTTGTTCATTCATTTCCGGAGCTGTGATTCTTCTCTTGGGATACCAAAAATATTCAAACAGTTTCTATGTTTTACAATTTTACAAGAATGTCGAATTGTAACCATGTTAACTTTTCGCCCAACGTAAAGCACTGCCGTGTATCGTTTGAATTGAAATTTATATCTCGACGGTAGGAGTGGACTGATCGAAGAATAAAAATGTGTCTCACATTTTCCCTCTCTGATCTCTCTGAAAGTGGCTAGACTAGTCCACGACAACGAACTTAGCCCTTTTTCCATTCGATTTGGTCGCCCTTGGTCGTAAGTCGGTTTATAAAAATGGGTATTATCGTGCCGATTCTGTCTTAGGTCAAAAATATTTATACAATATCATTTCGAATGGAACGTCCAGCTAAATTTGATCGAGTGTCTCACTTGAGAAAATGTCCAATATTGGGTATGAAATTGTTCAGTTGGAAAATTTAAAACGAATTTTTCAGCATTGAATTGCGGATTCAAGAGTCTATAAGAAACGACAAAAAATTTATAACACTTCGCATACTTATCGTTCATCTTTTTGGATATCAGAATAATATTTGTTACTAATTTAGACAACCATAATAGGAATTCTGTTAGGCTACGAAAAATCCATAAGTACCATTGATCAGTAAGTATTGAAAATATGTCTGAGATATTTTTCCTCAAAGCTGCATCTTTTCATTTTTTTCTTTATAATCCCCCTTGCTATCTCGTAAACGAAATTATGTAGAATCGATTACCACCAGGTTCGGAAGAATTTTGTGCCCTCCTTGTGATTTTCCAACCTCGAATTGTCTATTCTGGCAATGAAACGCTGTAAAGTTGAATTTCAGTGCATTTTGTAAATTTGAGACGGGTTGTTTTAAAGTTTAATAGAAAACGTGTGGAAGGGAAAATTTTAAATCTGTCATTACAAGCCTTTGAACAAATATTCGCCTCAATTTTTTTTTCACTCTTAAAGAACTTTGATAAGCTTTGAAGCTTTCTTTGACGAGAAAAAAAGCTTCAATCGAAAAATAGTCCATCTAAAACGCTAATTTGTAATTAGCCGGGATATTTTATTCTTTCATTCTGCCTTCCAATGCGAAAGTAATATTAATATTGTCACTGCGTTCTAAGAACGTCGCTACCACTGTGGATAAAATTTATGGTGACTTAATTACATGGCAGGGAACATCTAGCAAGGTCTTGGACCGCTACTCAGGATCAGATTAGTTCTTGGGAAAGCTGGTGATTGCAGTAAAACCACTAGAAGACAATTCTAATTATACTTTCCACCTAGTGCAAAACCACCATTTAACCATTAATTGAATACCGACTGTTATCAATTTTGAGAAATAGTTATTACATTTTAAATAAATCGTTATATTATATTATAAGTTCGTTTTTGATTATTCCTATCTGCTATTTGGTTTATAAAAAAACTCTTGACACTTGATGAAAAATGCTATAGAATTATTTTAACGTTTTGAATAATTCTTAGAAAAATTTAAATCTCAGTAATTAGGTGATTTATGTTATTTTTTTCTTTCAAGCTTTCAAATGAGCCGTGAATCTTGAGACGATTATGCTACGGAGATTAAAATATATTCAACCGTATAATAATTAATGGAATTATAATTGGCTCGTTCAGACGTGCGAAATATGTGAGAGTCGCGTATTGTCGGGGATTATATCTCATATTATAAATATGCAAAATACTCTTCTGTCCTGAATTAATGGCGAATCGTTTGTTCGAAGAAATCATTAGTTTAGTTTTTTAATTCATTTTTTAATAACCGTAATGTACAACGAAAGTGCAGCAGCTGTGTAAAAATCACGTCACAAAAAATAAATTACCAGCTTCTTTATCTCCTATAGATATACCGTTTTTCATTACCTTGCGGTGTACGAAGTGAAACTTTTTTATCACCGTTAAAATTGTTAAAGAAATTATTTTTTTCCTCATAAAGGACCTTTTTTCCTGGCTCTAGAATGAAAAACTTTACTTTCATGTCACGGTTAGTTATGCAATCTAGGAATCTAGAATTGAGTTTTTGAGAGAGTCATGCTCTCGTTACAAATTTTCGGTTATCATTTTGGAGGCAGCATCAGACAAACGGATGACTTTTTATTCGACTATTCAAGGACTGTTGATGGTTTATTGGAACTACATTTACCACCAAGTTTACTTCTGAAATCGAATTGCGTCAGAGCAAGTACCGCATTCAAAGAGTTATCTGCACAGTTATTACGGAAAGCTTGCAAACCCTCTGAACAGTTTTACCACTTGAAATTAATTAACGATTTCAAAGTCAGTTTTACCGACCTCACGATTGCTAATAATTGCTAAAAAAAATGTCGTAACTTAATACGGCTGCCTCCAGACCCCATATGTTTATATATTCAAACCCCTACCTCTACCTTTACCCTCAATAATTCGTTTTTCCGTTCGTACAACGTGAAGTGGTATTAAACTAATCTAGTATCATTAGCGTGAATTATTTATCTGCCGTAACTCATCTCTACGAAAAAAAAGTCCCATTAATTTTTGATACCCTGAACAATTTATTTTCGATTTAGTTCCAAAATCCCAGAGATTTGAGAATATTTGTCTGCTGCACGGATTTCAGATAGGAATATAACCCTCGACGAAAAGCAATTCATTTCAAGTAGGACAGTCAGGGTGGGCCATCCGTCTGGAAAACTGGAAAAACCGTGAAATATCAGAGAATATGGTGCGTCGAGAAAAAAGTCGGGGGATTTTTTTTCTATGAAATCCGCGTATTTAAAAAATCTTGCCCATAAAATTCGGACGCTATCGTCACAATTTTTCTGACCTAGTTTACTACAATTTTTTAAAATGATTTCTGCACAAAATCTTGCGGCATATAATTTTTCAAATAATTAATTATCATGTCCCCGCACGAAATCAACGAGGGGACCGAGTTTTATATTCCCACGGTGAGTTGCGATTTACGTGTAGTGAACGCAGTCGAGTCTTCTTTTCCCCCGTGAAATATCACTCTGCCGTGTAGACCGTTTGGCAGATTTTGTTTCGTTTTTGGGCACCACCTTTGAGCTTGTTTGACCTCTGAACGAGCCACCGTTTTAATCTTTGTGGATCATTTCTCAAACTAGACAGGCTAAAAACTGCAGACGAGCCGATCTATCTTCATTTCGAAGGATTACTCAAACAGACAGAAAGCTCATTTCACTCCGAACGGGGAAACATTTGCAGAGCCCGCAATTACTAGATTGGCAAAAATTATTCATCATAGAATCTTATACCATAATTTTGCGAATAACATTTCGATTATGGTGGATTTAATTAGCCTCGGGTCCGTCTGTCTGTTATTGACTGCACTAAAGCGGATCGTTGCCTAATTATGCATTGAGGGATTCGCGTAATTAATACATTATGATACCTGATATGAAGCTGCAGGGGAGATTCACCGATCCGCAAGAAATTAACAATTACTTGTACACTGAAAAGGGTGGTGAAATTAATTTGAGAAAGTATTCAGCGAAGCGTTTTAAATTTAGGGGCAAAGTAAATTTTTGGAAATCTTTTATAAAATTTAAAATTTCGATAATTTATTTTTTGCGCGTCAATCAATATCAATCTATTCATTTTCAGCGTCATTCGTCACACCTAATTCATCCAGCCCGTATTATTATATTATATGTTCTAATTTAGTCGCGCGGATAATCCACCGGCTTGATTACACTGGCTTAATTATCACACCGTTGAAATTTTCACCATCTTCAGAGTTTGCATTAAAAAATCGTCAGCTATATATATACAAAACCATTACTGGCAATTATAACGATCACAAAACCTCCGCAAGATTAATAACCGCAAAAAACAAGTCTCCGCAATTTGTGAGCTTATGCGGAATCTACTGAAATGATAAATTGAAGGTGTTGCCACGGTATTAGTAACGATAGAGATCCTCACTCGATGGGAAAAAATATAAATAACTGTAATAGTTAATTAGAAGCGAGAAACTTCAATTTTTTTTTGCGTTTTCATGAGATTCAATTTAGAGTGTCCAGCTGTCAGGGAAATCTGTGAAACCAGAAATTGTCAGGGAATTCTGTCTCATATCCGGGGATTTTTCAATTGACTTGAAATGTTTTTTGGTACGTTGGAAAATTGACCAGATTCTTAAAATTACCCCATTTCGATTAAATTAAGGCTGCTTTAGACTTAAATTTTTCGATTCAAAATTCGTTTCCCAATTTTATTCTCGGAGCTCCATGCGATCACATCTTCATCAAAAAATTTGAGCTAAAAATATGCTAATTTGAATGAAAAATGTCAAATTTTCCAAATTTATCAATCCTTGAATCATCGTTGAGCGAAATCGCAATTATTAATAAAAATTTGGGAATTGAGTTTGTGGAAAAAATTTTTTTTTTTTAAATTAACAATTTTATTTTATAACTAAAACTTCTGTTCTTCAAATTATAAAGAATTTTCATTCAAAAATTATGTTGCTCAAGTAAATTAGGTTTAAAAATTGAGATTCTAAATATCTTGCTCTTCGTCGAACATGAAAAAATCTCAAGCATCCCCACCTTTGGCTTCGTATCAAGCATTGGCAAAAATACAAGATCTTTCCATCGATTTACCTGAAAAAAAGCGTGCAGCCTCATGACGTAGGCGGGCAGATTGAAGCATAGAAATACCGTCGAGACGACAAGAAGCATCTTAGTGACTTTCGTCTGCGAAGCAGCGGGTCTCGGGCTCTGCAAATGCGTTGGCTGCGGCCTCTTCGTTCTCCGTCCAGTGACGGTCATGGCCCTGCGAACTCCGGCCAGTCTCCAAACCGCCCTGGCAATCATCGCGTTCAGGACCGCGATCACGGAGAACGGAAGTATAAAGGTCAGCACCGTGTCCGCGACGTTGAAAGCGTTGGCCCACTCCACCCACTCCTCAGCCAGATTGCACAGAGTCGCGTTGTGCTTGTCGGTCGGTGGCTGCGGGCTCGAGAACCACAGCACCGGGCTGCATATGAACAGGCCCAGCAGGGTCAGGCCCACCAGGACCGCCTTCGCCCTGGCCACCGTGCACATCGACTGACGCCTCAGGGGGTATTGCACCGCGACGAATCTCTCAACGGTGAATGCGACCACGAACCAGACGCTCAGGAAGCTGCAGAGGGTCGTCAGGTAGATGAAGAACTGGCAGAACCCCTGCCGGTTGAACAGACCCACGTCGACCATGTTCAGCCAGACGACGAAGAGGGAGACGAGGAAACCGGTGTCGCTTATCGCCAGGGCGGCCAGGTAAAAGCTCGAGGATAGCTTGCGGAGTTTTGAGCTGAAAAAAACGCAGACCGAGAGACAGTTCCCGAGGGCGCCTAGGTACACCAGGACCGGCGTGTAGTACATCTGCACGCAGTGTATCACTATCTCAGCCAGGTCTGGTTCGTGATCTCCTAAATCCTCGGGGGAACCACCGACCGTCGCGTTTGAATCGTTCATTTTCGCTAATTTTCTGATATCACTTCTCTGTGTGTCTCTTTCGTTTACAACATCTCCGGATACGAGACCCCGGGGAATTGTCTCGCCGGGCGAGTACCGTAACCACTTGTTGCAACCCCTGGTTTTAGTCACACTTCTGGGAAATATCCTTCAACAGATCGTACTTCACACTTCTCAAAGCTTTTCATTTATCTTCGAGATTTTTTTTACTCTTTCAAATTTGTGCAATCTTGAAACGTCATGCGGCGGTTTTCGATGGGTAAATTATACGCCAGTAACAGGAAACTAAAAGGCCGGGATCAGAGTGGTGGATCATGAAGCTGTGATAAAATGTTTTGCTAATGTTTTCGGGATTTGACGAGCGTTCGAGTCATGGAACAGCTGTTCTGCCAGATTGATTTGCAGACTTTTCGTCTCAATTTTAGTTTTATTTTTCACCCACTTGACCGTTGATTCTCTCTACGATTTTGAGAAGAAGATAAAATCGAAGGACTGCATGTGTCAATTTGTCGTTAACATTTTCACGACGAAGTATTGACTTGGAATTTTTCTTTCGATTTCGTGGAAATCTTTTATGGTCAGAAGTACTTCGGATTTTTATTGGAAATCATTTTTTTCTTGTTGTCGTTTGTTTTAAGACACTATTTCCTATTTTTAGTTGTTACGACAGTTTAGTTTGGTTTATTAATTCCTTATTATTAGAACTTTCCATGATCATCATGGATTTATTATCTCAGCTGTTCGAGATGCTTGATATTTTAGTCCGTCACAGATGAAAGATAATAAATAAAACTAAAAATTACCGCCTCTGATCGCCTCATGGCGATATTATTTGATTATAGTAGGTATATATATCGTTTTGGAGTCTGTTATTGAAACGGTACAAGAGAAGCTTTGAAAAAGTATTTCCTCCAGAAAAGCAAAGCGGAGGCGATTTAAACAATATTTTGAAAAAAAAAAATTCAAATGCGCGGGAAAATTGAACTTGGAAACAAATTCTTTCGAATTCTCTTATTCTACCTGATGTTTCATATGCTCGATTATTTCGGAAACCTTTATAGTTTGAGAAAAACCTGGTGGAAATAATTCGGTCCCGTCAGGCAGACCTCGCGGTTTGTCGGTGGCGCGAGACTGTCTTTTAGCGTCGCTGTTACTGGTGCACATCGCCCTACCGACGCCGACGCCGTCTTTGCTTCTGCGCGTCGCTTCGCTTTCACGTGGAATTTTTTCAAATTGGATAAAAATTTTTTTCTACTAGCTACTATTTAGCAAGTGCCAAATTTACACTCTCACGTGATTAGCAGTCTCGATAAATTATTCAGACGAGATTCGATTTGAAGAAAAAATAGTTCACTTCGTGATTTGAAGATATTTTCTGTCTATAAAACGTTTCATGTAATCTTATTCACAATCTGAGTAGAAAATGTGTTTTTTATTACGAAAAAATTTTCCGATAATTTCATACCGTCGGGGTTATAATAATTCGAATCGAATGAATACGTGTAATTAGGTACCTGTGAAAAATTAGAATCGACGCAATACCGGTGGTTTATTTTTGGCCAATTTATTGGGCTTTCGGAGAGAGCCATTTCCCGTTTTATATACGCCGATACGAAAAAGACTCCATCAGCATCTTCACACTCTCGTAGTCAGCAACGGCGAACAGTTTCGTCGGTGGGAATGGCGTGGCTCAGTTATTCCGTAAAGTGGGATATGGATTTGAGGATCTCGCAAATTTACATTCGAAAAAGTTTACATCCCGCCACTTATTCCATGATGAAAAAGTGTCTGTTCATTTTATCTGAAGTAAGGGACAGTATTTTAGATAATCAATTCACGCGAAAACAGTATAATTAATTAAAATTGACACAAATTTAAGATTTTTTTTGCAACGCAACCACAGGGTGGATTTTTTTTTTTTTTTTATGATTGTCGACTGTATTGACTACAAGTTCGCCAATTTTTAATAGATTTGCTTCTTAATTTTCTTTGGCTATTTTAGCGATTATTTTTTACGTACAGATTGGCATTATTTCAAATTTCTGCAAAATCACCGGAATCGTCTCGAAGCGAACAAATTCAACTGCGTCAGATGAAGTGGATAGAAGATTTTTTTTTTTTTTTCACAGAGAAATTTTTCTTCTTTTGATATTAATTATTCATATATCATGGAAAAAGTTGTCTTTTTATCCGAACAAAAATTCATGAAAAATTACAGTATTCTCGAAATTGTGAGTTTTGAGAAAATTGAAATTTTATGCGTTTTTGGTTGAAATTAATGACTCGGAAGGTTCCTAAAATTCGTTGGGAAAATATTTTCAAATTATTATCAAAGAACTCCGAAAAATCGCTATAATACTTCCGAATAAGGATGAGTGGGAACGAACCCAAAAATGTCAAAAGAGTCTATCTTTTGCGTGACATTAATGTACAGAAAATAAGCGGATTTGGGCTGACTATGAGCCAGCCTTTGAACTTCCGGTTATTTATTTTGTTTCCAGTTACTTTGAACCTTCGAGTGCCAAACTTTGATAAGAATTCGAATGTTTTTAGTTTGTTTCCTCAGCAAATAGGATTCGCTATTTCAAATTTCGCAAATCTGACTTCAGATCTATGATCAGCGATCCACAGAACCACGTGGTACCAAATTTCATTCAAATACGTTGATCCATTCTCAGGACATCGTAATTTTTATTGTATTTTTTAGAATATCGTTATTAAAATAATTTGAAAAGTACTGAACCGATCAAAGTCAGAATCTAATTAGTTCTAAGTTTGGGACAGCTTCGTAGATTGAGCCCAATTTGGTCCAAATCCTGGAGGTGATTCGAATTTCACGACCTATAAAACTCCTTTCATCATTTGTCTAGAAATTGATTTCCATTCGCTCCAACCCCCTGAATCCTCGATGCTGTATCATGATGCATGACACCTCTAGAGATGTTAGGGAAAGTACCCAAGACATAGTGAAGTCGCGAGAAGTTTCGATTGCATCCGACTGTTGGATAGAAAATGGTGAAAAATCGGTTTCTCTTCTGTCGCGACACCGAACGTCACAGAGGATTTGATTCTACCGATAAATGAATACGAAAGAAGAAAAAATTCGATTTCCTCGTGTCTAGTTTTCCTTCTTCAAAATATAAGGTTCATCCAATAAAATAACAACACCGAGATTCATGGGTCCAGACTTGGAAAGCATTTTTTTTCTTCAAGTACATTCTGAAAAAAATCTGTTTGAACGAAGTTTTTTTTCGCGCCACTAGTCCAAAAAGCGTTTTTTCATTACCCTAGATCTCTTTGTTCTCCTGCTTCGACAAAGAAAGAGGTAATTCGATTTCTATATCTCAGCTTGACAAACGAAAGAAAATAAAGTCACCATCTCTAGTAATGAACCTTTGAAGAATAGAAAACCTTTCAGTCGTCGTTACCAGCGGATTTTTCCTTCTTCCCTTTCTCTATAAAAAGATGTCGCGTGTTCAACGGATTATTTCACCTCGTTTATCACGATATCTACTAATAATCGCAAGTCTGGGAGAAGAACGATTTTATTTTGAAACCTTCGACGAATGGCTTACATCGGGCTGAATCGAGATAAAACAAAATTTGGTTTTATAATACACAGAGAAACATAAAAAAGTTCATATTCTTTGGCAAAAAAAAAAAAGAAAAATATACACTACATGAAAAATGCAATTCCGCGTCTGACGAATGACACATGAGGTTTTCAGTCAGGATAGATGAGATTAGATTAGATTAGGTGAACATTTTCTTGATCGTTCAATCTACCCCTCCTATCTGCGCTAGGCAACGCGTTACGTTTGTAACTTTGTAATCCCAAGATAACATTGTTTGAAAATATATCGGAATATGTTTACCGTTCACTCTCGCTAATTTAATCAGGCGATATTTGAATTATTTCAGCCAGACCAGCTTCTAATTTGAGTCACATAAGACATATTCAACTTCGGTTAAACCCATTGTCAGAGTGACATGTTTTTCACGGGAATAAGCTTAAAGCTTTTTCAACCTATTACCGAATTAGATGAATTGCCACGGTTCTCAGGGGATTAACAAATTGATAAACTCTCTACTCGGATAATTAAACAAACCCCGATGCGACGGGGGATTAGAGTTTCAAGGAAAGTAACTAATTCAACAGATTAAAATGCTAGTATTAGTCGGAGAAAACTCGGACGCCGGGTTTTATCTCAAGTACCTATAAAATGTATGTACCTAATTCGCTCGTTACTCATACTCGCCTGGCTAATGCATGAACAAAGATAATCTATTTCACTCAGCGTCCGCACCTATGTTCCTCAAATTGCATTTTTCAGACCCACTTCGCGTCAGTTATTCGTATTATAAGGGCGCGAATAGTCTTCGTCGGTGATCAGGTGATCAGGGACCCGGAAAACGTACATTTGCAGGTGGAAATTTGGGGTGATTCTAACTTGAGGGTAATTTGTATTCTGTATAAACTCGGGTCGAGGTGAAATATGAGAGAGGAAATTTCTATCAGGAAGCTCTATACTCGCCGACCACTCTTCTGCATAATACATTCCGTCACGTGTGTGTATTTAACAATGAAATTTAGCGATCTTCGGTCGTTAAAATTTACATATAGCCACAATAGCCACCAGCTTCTTTATCAACTCTGCACGCGCCTGACCGTTGCCCCGCTTACCTAAATTGTCCGGTGATTAAGTCGACCCATTAATTTTATCTTATGGTGTAATCTGTAATGCAACAAGGTGTTCATTATACCGAGACCTGGTACATTTGCAAGTTCACCTCCTCCGCGCCATCCGAATGTTATCGTAAAACTTTTGAAAGTGTCGTTCCTTCGTCTTTATTTCCATTTCCCAATATCGTTTATTATGTCGCGCAAGTGCCGAATATAAATCATCTATGCACTTTTTATAACCTTTACTTGTATCCGGACACTTTCGATACCCGACGTAGGACATGAATCAAGATCTGTGGCACCGATCATATTGGCAGAAATTTACAATCGTCCCACGCACTTCAGGGATGATGATACACTCTCATCGTCAGCTTTACACCAGATATGCGAATCATTATTCGAAATTTGTTCACAATGATCCTCAAGCTTCCTTCGCCTTTGCTTTCATTCCGATAATTATTAGTCAATCGAATGAATTCTGCAGGCTCAACGAACTGATTTAGGCTGCCCATGTGGCCAGCCTTTCAACTTCACGTTTTTTTTTTTTTTTTTTGTGCTCCAATGAATATTATCGTTCAAATCAAATTCCTTCGTTGCCAGACACCCAAAAAATCTTTGGGCACGAATTTCAATTAAGATCAGAATACTTTTTGATTTTCTTGACAGTTTATTAGACTCGCCGTTTTGAATCTTACAATTTTCGGTTCAAAAACTCTTAGCTCGTACCAATTTTTAGCCTAATTAGTACATCCGTTAACAAGATAACAGCATTCTTTGGAATCCTCTTCTTTAAATGATTCGAAAAGTACTTTGATCAATCAACACCGAAATCTGAATGTGATAATTGTCTGGCAATATTCTCATGCACGTAGCCTGATCATGATTCTATCTTTGATCATTCGAATTCCAGCTTTGAGGAGCAAAAGAAGAAGTAGTATATTGTGTTACAAGTGCGGAAAGTGGCCGATATCCGTCGGGTGTGCAGAAACATAAAGCCCGGTGCAGAAAGTAAAACTTTCACTGCTCAGAAATGATGCACTTTACGCACGCTAAACAGGCTCGAAAAATAATACTTTCCAAGCAGGTGTCACAAAAATATCATCTTCAATTAAATCTAATCATTTTTAGTCGATATTCTCACACGTCGATCACAAAATCAGTATCATCATGATTCCGGATCATTTCCAGAGGAACGAATCAAGCTAAAATGCTTCAAATCGTAATTTTCTACCATGTTTTCGTTACATGTGAAAATTGTTGAACGTGATTCTGCGAAATCTAAGCTTTACATTTTCGCTTCGATCTCAGTAATTTTCCTCTTCTCCCGAAGACAGAGGACGAGGAGTCGAAAAATTGACGAATACCCATTGATCTTCTCCCTTTTTTCAATTCCAGGTCAAGATGAATTGGCAGTCGGGACTTCAGCGGCTGGTGCCCCGGGACCGAGCAGTCCTGGAGGAGTTTTGACCGTTGGTAGTAGCCGGGTTGGAACCCTGGACGCTTTGTTATCCGCCTCGTACTGCCGGAGTCAAATGTACCTCTCGCGTCAGCTGGCACAATTGCATCCAAAACTCACCATGCCAATGTTCAGCGGTAAGTTTCAGCAAAGCGATTCACCGATTCGTCTGCGATTCCGTCATACCGGGTTCCACGTTATCGTGCCGTTTGATAATGGAAAATCCTTCACAGTTCTCGACGTTCCATTACGTTCCATACAGCTCGCTGGCATGTTACCGCGGAACGTTAAATTTCAATTGCATTCTACATTTTATATAAGTGGATTTATTCCTTGTCAATAAGTCTGAAACCCGTTTGCAAGGAAAATCCTCCTAGAAAGATTGAAATAGAATCCGGAAACCTACGCAGGGTCTAATATTCGTTCCGTCTTCAATTCTCTCAGATATATTTCATTCTATTTACTTAGAAAACGAATCGAAATGAATTAACCGACACGGTCGCATGAAATAACAGACCGTGATACAGAATGTTGGGAGAATTTCTTATTCGAGAAATTTCGAGCACTGAATTCTTGTGGAGGAGCAACGCGACAAAGAGAGAGCTTTCAGCGACGATGTGTATAAAGAAAGGGATCACAGACAACTCGGTTAAATCAAGAAAGCTTCAGAATTCGAATTCCTTTTATTCGGGTCAAACGTTTTTGCTAACACGTAAATTCCACTTCGGTACATTTTTGTCTGCGGGTTTGTTTCGATCATTCTGGCTCAGATGTGAGTTCGATCGTCTCAGTCTTCAACTCGAAATGAGGATAGCGCGAGATACCGGAAACAGGAACGAGGATGCTTGCCACCAGTTCATTTTCAGTCCAATGACATTCAGATGATGGATTAAGAACATCGAGTTTCAGATATTGACACGAACTTCGATCCATCGAGACCTTATGCCTCGGTCCAGGAACAACGAGCGTTGATCATAAACCGCCGTCAAGTTCTGTGAACTTTGTTCATCAACAGGAACTCTGTAATTGCTATAATTCGGGAGCTTCATTGTCACTTTGGATAATTCCGTACACCTACGTCCCACAAAATTTGGTCATTTTATCAATCGAATACTCGTATCGCGAACATTAGAGACTCTACATTTTACTCCTCGTTCAAAAGCTCGCCCTGAATCTAGATTCTATTTCGCTCTATTTTAAAACTTGTGATCCACGTTCGGAAGTTGACAAAACTCTTTTACAAACTGTTCAAACTGGATCGAAAAGCTCTTCGTCCAAGAAAATTGAACAGTAATTCTTGGAATATCGATCGTGAAAAATTTCACGGTGACATAAAATCGAGAATATTTGAAACCTCGATGATTATTATTTACACAAGAAACAAAATCCTTCGGCCGTTGAATCGTAGTCGACTGGACACCCTTATTTATAACAACCTCATCCCAAAGCGACGAAAACGTGGGTAATAAAAAATGATTAGACAACAATTCTATTCGGTATCATCCGGGATCCTGAACCCTGTAAAATTTTCATGGCGTCTCACGTCACGTCTCTACATGACGTAGAAAAAAATAGTCTTACCTACAACTTTTTATATCTCCCTCCGGAATCGTTGATGGAACGAATTTATAACGATTATTTGAACAACCGTCGGAGAAACTTTAACAAGAAAGTATAACAACAGATTCTACAAACCTGAGTGAAAATATTTTCATTTACGCGTTCTTCCACGAAAGTGTTTGATCAGTACCGAGTTCCATGCGGTCAAAAAACTACCCTCGTCGTCTCTATTGGGATTTTTATACACAGGGTCAAATTCATTCGCACTCTTTTTACGATTTCCACAGTTTGATATCTTTTATTAACGAACCAATTCAAATCCCTAGACCGTATCGTTTCAACTGCCAGTTCAAAAGCTGAAGCTTTTTTTTCGTTTTATTGATTCTTCAGAATTCCATATCGTATACATATACATGCCAGAAATGTATGAACCTTCGAAGACCGTTTATATCTTCTGAATGGATGAAAAAAAAACCTTTTCAAACCTGATAATTTTTTGTTACGATATTCTGCGTTTTTTTTTTTTTTTTTATTGATTCATATCACATTCTATGAAACGTTTTCTCTTCTTCACTGATTATAATGTCGAGGAACAGCTGATAAAGTATTCATTTTCCGAGTGACCAGACTCCAGGGCATGTATTGTAAATTTTTAGGAAACTGAGTATCTCGGGTAACAGATATTTTGCAATCTTGCAATTTTGTCGAAGTACTCAGCGTTCATTCAACGAATTCACGTAATTCCGTATCCAAATTCGAAATATCCTTTAATTTCACCAGTCTTTGCGGGACCAGACATTGAAAAAGCTGAAGTTGAAGCTTTCGAGAGTGAAGCGGCGTGCCGCGTGAAGATTTATGGGATGCAGCAACAGAAAGAATAGACGTTTTTGCTCACGGACACCTTAACCCATAAATATTTATTTCAATGCCCACTTCTAATTCTCGATAACCGCTTCAACCGTATGGATAATTCAATGGATTAAACAATTCACCGTCTGGTCGGTATAAATTCCCACGAAATAAACCTCTCTGAAAATTGTTTTGACATTTTTTTTTTTTTTTTTGCAAGAATCTCACAAGTCGAATAAACCAGTTTCTTCAGTCGATTCCAATTTTCTGGGATCATAAAAATCTACACAGAAATAAAAGACTATTCGAATCAAAATTTGACTAATTAGGAAATCAGGATCAAATTAATTCTTGATTCGAGAATATTTTCTTATACTCGATTCAAGGATAATATTCTTTATTCAAGAATACTTTAAACTTTTACTGTGTATAGATCTATTATTCTCAGATTTTAGAATCTCAAATTTGTATAATAAACGAGCTTGTCGGTCTTGGGAAGATGATAGGTGGCTGCTGTGTGTCAGGTGCTTCTAGGGATGTGATTTCACTAAACTATCATCTTTCAATGTTCGCCTTTGATAACGGTACGGAAATAAGCGGGAATAAAAAAGTAATTAAAGAACCAGAAAAAAATAAAGAAAAAAAAGAAAATCCAGGGCCTTGGGGTATTCGCGTCCCTTGCCGATGCAAATTACACCCGTGTCGAACTCGGCGACGTGATTACTAGGGTTAGGAAAAAAAAGCCGAAAAAAAAAAAACTGAAACCGTTGAGTACATATTTTATTCATTAATAGTGAATACAGAATTTGACGAGAAGTATCGATTCTGCACTTTTTCTTTCGAGCCAAATCGTGTCATAGATGATCGAAATTGATCGAAATGGTCAAAACTCTTGTTATCGTCATCAACTGTTAATTTTTTTGTGACATATTCACTATTTTATTATCATATTTCGTATTTTTCTTTTTACTCGAATTACTCGTCGCGAATTCGAAATGGAAGAAAATTTGGGTTGAAATTGAATCAAATCGACGTATGTGAATCACGATCTCGACACCATGCGTTGTAACAATCGTAAGAAAAGAGATGTTCCATGTCGGGGGATGAGGAAAAGGAAAAAGAAGAATCCTTTCATCTTGTTCTTTATGACTGTCCAACGTCGAATTCCTGACTGCCCAGTCTCGAGACTAGCCAAGATAGTCGGTAGCCGGTGGAAGTGTATGACCAGAATGGAGAAAATCAAATACGTTCGCATGGCTGAGCAGACGAAAAGATGTAAAAATCTAGACTTGAGTGGAAGTTACGGAAGATAGGAAAAAAATAAAATAAAGGACCCAAGTATATCAGTTTGGAAAAAAAAATAACGATCAAAATTTGAATTCATTTTTCCTTCGATTTTTTTTTTTTTTTTTTTCATTTCCGTCTTTTCGCCTCCAGCAGTAACGAATGATCTATATCTGCACTGGGCTGAAGGTGGGTAACAAGGAACGATGTGTACTGTACGTGACAAAGATCGTATACTTTCACCACCGTATCGTACGCGACTGTAATACATTCTACGGGTTCCCGAACCTGAGGCATACTTTCAAATGTACCAAAGTTGAGCCACACCCAACATTCTGTGACCAATTTCTGGCTATGTATCATTACAGTTTACAGAACTAGTTTTCATTCGACGCAAAGCAAACTTAATCGATGAGGTCAAATCCCGGCCTCCTGTTCCGTTTCAAAGTTGATCGAAGCGATCAGAAATTGTTTCTAAATTATTATTGATGAATCGCTCGGAATCAGTTATGTCAAATTTTAGCGGATTATCGAATTTTGAAAGACAGGTCTTGCCTTCTTCCAAATTACCTTCAAAAGGCTACAAATACCTTCAAATGTAAGATACATTAAGAATCGTCAAACAACTTGTTTCATTTTTCAAAATTCTTTTCACAGTTTCAAATTGACATGAGTATGTTATTTTTTGATGGACTTATCTTCACTCGGGGTAATAACGAAAAGAATCTTATAGAAACAGAGAAACACTATTATAATGATAGAAAATAATGAACATCTGGGTTTGATCGAATCAAAAAAAGGAAAGAAAAATGGTTCCTTGTGCAAAATGTGTACAAGAAATTATGTGCAAACCATTTTACAGATTGAGAAATGATATATTATATTTTCGAGCTTTTAATCTGCCGACGAATATTGTCGCGTTATTCAAATATGATTTTAGCCAATAACCTAATGTCGCAGATTGATGTGAAAAAAATTCAAGCTTATATAAGGTCACGGTATTGAATTTGAATTATTCCAACGATTTATCCCAGAGACCGAGAGAGCAGGACGTTATTCAGAAAAATTTCAGATATTTTACGCCTCTGATATCAAACGTGCCGTTGATATTGCGAAATATTGAAATTCTGGTGAAAAGTTACGCTGCCAACAATTCCTCAACTTTTACCACTTTCCTTCATAGTTGGAGCGAAATTACAAACTATGAGAGCTTGTTGATAGTAAATTTCATTTTTCCATTTCCTTGAAAGGTTTCAACAGCATCGTAACGCGATATCAGGCTCGTATATTGTTTATTATGCCACTGAAACCGCAAACATTTTTATCCTAATTAACATTGGTAGCAAATTTCGCAAATTCCACAGTACAAAATACGTAGATTCAATGCTGTCTAATTACGCGACAAAATAATCAACGGAAATGACTTGGTGTGTGCAATTTTTTGTTTCTTCAATTTTGGACTAATTTCCGTCCGCTTATAGTATTTTAATCCGTCATGATAGAGCAATGAAAATGTAAATAACGCCCGTAATTACCTAATTAGTTTACTTTCAAGAAACAGGGTAGGGTATTATACACTCGCTGAAGGTAGGAGAACTCTTTAGAAATTACTAATTGGTCGGGAAAATTTCTACGAATGTACCATGTTCAATTTTCATCATTTTTCTTTCGTTCTACAACGGGGACAACGAAGAGAGAAGAACAAAAAAAAATAGTCAAATACCCGAACGTTGTTTCATGCTGTATGGAGAATTAACAAGGATGGTAGGTGCTAACAATACTAGTTACGCGATACAGGAAAATAATTGATACCGAGTGGCCCGATGCGAACTAATTGCATCGCGTTCAACGTGTGATAAATAAAACACCGGACAGAATCATTGAACCGTATTCCCGTCCTCGTTAATACGATTTCACGATTTTCTGATTTTCGACCGAGACCTGGACACACCGTCGACTCGTACCTGGGGAGGTAATTGGCTGATTTATACGATTAATAACTGCACGGACGCGTAAGACAGCCGGACGCTGAAGCCCCTAATAAGACTGAATTTGAGCTATCTGTGAAAAGAAGCAGATAAATCTGATATAATCACCCTCAATCACGTCACAAATATCGCGATACGATTATCTCCCGAACGTAATTGATTACGGATATTTATATCTCTTGTAGTTCGAATTGAATTCGTGTGAGAGAAACGATGATTGATCAATTTATCAAGAGTATACGACGGTCGTTTTTCATCCTTTTGTTTGTCTACGAGTTTCATAAATTATTTAATCAATAATTATAATGATCAATTCATGCTATTCAGCTATTCGGTTTTTCTTTGTCTTGTGATCTAAAATGACAGATTTGGGTCTGACAAGTTTCTACCACAAATTCAAATTTGAATTTCCATGAAGAGAAGTTTCGAATTTTTGACGTAAATTTTGAGGTAATATATATTACACACCTTGAGAAGTAGCCCTGAATTTTGTTGTCCCCCCTTTTTTTTTGGAAGTCCGTAGACCCTTTAAAAAGCTATAATGTTGATTTTCATGTTGTACTCTCTAATTTTTTTGCAGAAATTACGCACAGATTTCAAACGGCGAGACGAGAGGTGCGTCAGCTACTCTTGCAGTACCTTCTTCCATGGCTTCACAACATGGAATTGGTTGACCCAAACGTCCCGCCACCCTCCAACCCTCTGAGCTATTATCAGGTAAACCGATTTACTAAATCTTATATTTGACTTTGTTGATTATTTTACTCTGGTCAATCGCCCAGAATCCTATTAAGTATTAAGCATTGCCATAGGTAGCAATATCAATTTGTCTATAAGATCAAAGGATTTAGGTTCATGGGGGGGAAACAGTTATTTTGTTAATTCTTTTTATGTCTTTTACGTCGAGGTGAAATTTCAGAGTTCATCGTTATTCAAATACTCATAAAAAGAAAAGCAGGATACAGTTAACTAATATTCTATGAAATTCGAATGACGTTGAAGAAACGATGTCAAATCCTGATCGTCTAAATTTTGTTTTACTCAAATGCGTAATTGATATTTGGGATAAGAAAATTCTAGATAGTTTCCCGCAATTCTATCCGATGTGCGATGTTAGATTTTTGTATATTTGAATAAAAAAAATAAATTTGGAGGCGCCGGGTATCGATCCCGGTACCTCTCACATGCTAAGCGAGCGCTCTACCATCTGAGCTACGCCCCCGGTGATACACATTTCGGACTTGATTGTCACGATCGGTAAAAGTGACCCAATTTCGGGCCAAGAAGTAAAAAAATATCTTGGAGGCGCCGGGTATCGATCCCGGTACCTCTCACATGCTAAGCGAGCGCTCTACCATCTGAGCTACGCCCCCGGTGTTACATATTTCGGAAGAGAATGTCATGGTCGGTAATGGTAACCCAAATTTCGATCCAGAATTACGGGGGCGACCCTTTTGAAGCTTGACTCTGAAACAATCTTAGAACAACTCGTGGGGATTCTGGAAAACATTCATCAAGTATGTAGTTCGAAATTAAAGATTTAAACCTTAAAAAATAATCGTAATTGTTTGACATATCGTAGCTCGGAATTCTGCAGATATCACCAAATTTTCGGTGGTATTTAAATTTGCCTGATTCTGAGATTTCATCCAAGATTCTTGTCATGGGTGGTTTTTTCTTTTTTTTTTAACCCATACCTCAATTTATGGAGGTATCAACAATTTTTATTGCGGTACAACTTTCGGCTTTATCGGTTTAGGTATAATGGTTGACCACGAAAAGCGGCGCACACCAGGCTTCAGAGACATTTGAAGAGTTTTAAAGACTATCATGAGATTAGATGGGACGTTGCGGACTTTACGGGCTCTTCGAGAGTGATCACCTAATCCTCCACTGTAACAAATTGTGGTTTTAAAGGGTCGTGAAGCTAGAGTGTTAGAAACAAAATTTGGTAATCAATTTGAAATTTAGTACCAAATTAGGTAAAACAAAATTTCAAAGGGTCTTGAATCAGTACCGAATAGTAACAATTTCACACCAAAAGTAGAAATTTCAAATTATTTATTTATGAGCGATTACAGGAGAGGTGAAAAGGTGTAATTATTTCAAACATTTTTGTTGAAAACTTTCTTCACATTCTTAGAGCTTTATTCTCGAAAAATAAATCCGATTATTAAAAATTGCCAAATTGTTAAACAATTAGTAAATCAGTGTATTTCACGCGTGTAACATTGCTGTAAATCGACACTGTCCATCGGAGTGTCTGCAAGTAGTAGTAATATTTTTTCACTCAAATAACGGAAGTACTTTCAATGTAAACTAACAACTTTGGAAGAAGGAAAATCCATCTCGATCACCATATCGACCATCTTCGGACTAATTGATCGCTTCATAAAAAAATTTAAAAAATACCTCCCAAAAAAACGACGCGATAGCGTCAGGAAATAATGTCATAATTCCAAGACGATCCGAATCTCAGGTCTTGAATTATCATGTACAGGATTTAAAAAGATGAAATTCAGAATGACTCAGAATATTCGTGAAAAATTGGGCCAATTTAGTCGTTTGAATTTTTTGATAATTGATGAGTGTATGTTACCTCCCGCCTCAGAAGATTCTATAAGTTCCCAATTCAAAATGCAAAATTCGGTTTCAAGTTACCAACAGCAATGTCATTTCAAGATGATGGTAATTGAATTTGATTTTGGACCCCGCGTATCTCCGCCATCCGGCCTGAGTCAAAATTTTAGCTACCTACTTGTAACTCGAAATCTACAATGGAAGAATGGGAAATTTTGTGCCATTTGTATGTAAATTCGAAGTAGGGCTTGAAACCGGTTATGGACCCTGTTTTGAACCCACAAATGGCACAATTTTCACATTTTCCAGTGTATAAAGGCTTCACGTTTTATTGGTCGGGGAAGGTGAAGAAAAGTCGACTACCAAAAAAAAAAAAAATTGCGCTACTCGTAGATGATAGCTATAAAAGGTTTTAAGCGTGGGGTAAAAGCGATCACTCGAGAAAAAGTGGCTTACTGGCATCTTCACGTCGAGATGAGGCGTCAGGAATATCGCAGAAAGCAAAAATCGATTTTCAAAAGTTCGGTAATCATGAGAAAAAAAAAAGAGAATTGGAGGCGCTGGGAATCGAACACCTATCAATCTGTCGCTTGAGTTGTGCCCCCATAAACTATATTTCGCGTACACTTATCATGATCGGCAAAAGTGACTCAAATTTGATTTAAAAAAAAAACAAAAAAATATCCTTGGAGGCGCCGGGTATCGATCCCGGTACCTCTCACATGCTAAGCGAGCGCTCTACCATCTGAGCTACGCCCCCGGTGATACACATTTCGGACGTGATAGTGACGATCGGTAAAAGTGACCCAATTTCGGGCCAAGAAGTAAAAAAATATCTTGGAGGCGCCGGGTATCGATCCCGGTACCTCTCACATGCTAAGCGAGCGCTCTACCATCTGAGCTACGCCCCCCGTGATACCGATTCCTTGTGGCATTGTCAGGATCGGCGAAAGTGACCCGATTTTGGACCAAGGCGCGAAAACAGTCTTATCGGAGACACCGGTAATCAATCCCGATCGTTTTATCGGCACAATCCCCAAAATCTATGCACTGCGAGCGCGTTTGTCACGATCGGTAAAATTGACCCAATTTTTTTGGGCAAAGAAACAAAAAAATAATTTGGAGGCGCCGGGTATCGATCCCGGTACCTCTCACATGCTAAGCGAGCGCTCTACCATCTGAGCTACGCCCCCGTTGATAAACATTGCGGATTCGATCGTCACGATCGGCAAATATGATCCAGTTGCGATCCAATTATATCCAAGAGCCCAGTATCACCAGTGCATTGCCCACCATGCTAATCTATATTCTCTAGGTGTACTCATCCAATTAATCTGAGGAGCCCGCATTCGCTGCGATCTTACTTCATATTGTTCGACGTATTTGTAGGGTATAGTATTCGGAATTGACGAATTAGTTTCTACCTAATTTGTTTTGATCAAATTCCAAGGCACGATCCATAAATTAATCGGCGGACTACAAAGATCCCGTTTGCAAAATTAAAAACATAAAAACAATAAATAGAGGAAAAAACGACAAATTTTCAACGACAAATGGGACCGTGGGGTTTTTTGAATCAATAGGCGGTCCCCAAATCCTGAACGCTTATTGGATTGTTGCTAATATCCATATTTCCAATCTTCACTTTACAGTACTATGCAAGTGACGTTACCCGGGGAGGACCGCGACGAGAAGGATGGGGAAGTGCAGAGGCAACCGAAATGGTGTTGAACAATCTATTCTACATCACTGCAAAGGTATCCTCAATTCTCATTCGACAAATCGTATAGAAATACAATTTACACCCTACCAATAATTTTTAATCACCCCGAAACTGTTCCACAGTTCGCCGATGAACATCCAAAAGAAACTGAAGAGCTCTGGGCAACGCTGTGCGGATGCTGGCCAAATAATCTCAAAGTCATTATCCGATACCTCATCATTGTGTCTGGGATGGCACCTCTGGAGCTGCTGCCATATGTGAGTAATTACAGAAGGAGAAACTAGAAACTCAGAAGCTGTTGTATGTAGTACGTACATTGACCAAATCGTAATTTACCCATGAGGCAAAACGTGTGGTCCTCTACCTGGCACGAGCCCGTCCCGATCGTCTACTCGACGAAATGATGACGGAACTTCAGACTGTCGAGACATTGAACTGCCTTATAGAACGCACAGAAACGCCTCCGTTCTACAGACTCACCAGTATGAGGAAAGCGTCGTCTCACAGCGATGCTCCGGCTGCAGACCCAGCAAATCCATCCAGGGACCTGGCTGTGGAAAAAGGGACCATTCACACCAAACGACATTCGGGAGAAGATCCTATCAAGACCGGGTAGGTAGTCTACTTCTTATTCTCAAGTGACGAATGTTTATGTCATGCAACTATTACAGCGGGTCAAAATCGGACACAGCCTTACGAGCCTTGGCAGGGTTTCCAACTCCCCGAGTTGAGAAGACTAGGACTTCAAGTGGCCCTCCGGGACTGCCTGACGATTTATCTACACCCACAACTGAGGCGGAGGTATAGCCTGCATAGCCGAATTATCACGGCTTTCATTGATAAACTTTATCCATTTCAGCTCACTACTGACGAGACTTGCTTCGTACCTCGCAGCGTTGGACTGGCCGGTGGAAATAATAAAGTCGTTTGTCCTGGAGAGAAGTTCGACATTCCTCAACCACATCCGTTACCCATGCCAGAGTACGGAGGATACTTTGCGCCTCTGACTGAATATCTTCCCGACAGTTCGCAACCCATAAGTGGATTCCATAGGCAAGAAACTGATCATCTTGGTTAGAAGATACGTTCTAAAATTGAATTTATCAATTCCAGGTGCAACATCGCAGTCATGCTGCTAACCGACGTTGTAGTCGATGGAGTCGAACTGGATTGGGCAATTCACGTCCCACTGATGCTTCACATCGTGTTTTTGGGACTGGATCATTCGAGACCATTGGTCAGAGATCATTGCCGATGTCTGCTCCTGAATCTTCTGGTCGTTCTTGGGGATCATCGAGACCATTTAGGCGTTGCCAGAGTCCTCCTCGCTTCTCGTACCGAACAACTAGGACTCGGTTTGACCACTCCAGCCTTGCCAGTTCTGGAGCATAATTTTACCGAAGTTGATCCAGAGTTTGATAGCTATCTGTTCGTTCCACCTCCCCAGCCGGTCAATACCGCTGTGCCTCAATCCGTCGCAGAAGATTCTAAAGAACTTGTCGTTCCAGTTTTTGGTACTAATAAAGTTTCAAATTGTCTGCAGTAGTTTTACCTCTACTTCTCTAATTTGCAACTCTAAATTCTTTTCAGAAACTTCGGCGGCTAGTAGCAGCACTTCTTCGGTCGGTTCCACCGGCACAGTTCCCGTTATTGTGACGCCGGAAGATAGCGCTAATTGGACGGGACCGCAGCCTGGTCCAAACATGCCTATTCAAGACGTGATCAAGTCGCTAATCAACTTCCTGGCATCCAGGTAAAGAGTAGCATCTGGATCTTGCGTACTTGAGGTTTTACTATTTTCATGTTACAGGATAAATCAACCGTTGTGGAACTATGAAGACATGACTGCTAAAGTATGGTGGGTGAGAAGCGCCGAGCAACTGACTGTTCTATTGCGACACGTGCTGCGTGTATTCAGAGACTCTTTACCTCATGCTCTCGTCAGCCAAAGATGGGCACAAACAGCTCTTCAGCTAGGGCTCTCTTGCTCTTCTCGACACTACGCTGGAAGGTCTTTGCAAGTTTTCAGGGCGCTAAGAGTTCCCATTACTTCTAGGATGCTGTCGGATATTTTGTCCAGACTAGTCGAAACGGTTGCCGAACAAGGAGAGGACATGCAGGTGAAAAAAGATTCATTAAAAATCTCTACTTAAAACGCAAGAACCTATTTTCGGTGCTTTTACATCTTTCTTGTCTGTTCAGGGATACGTCACGGAGCTTTTATTAACTCTTGAAGCAGCTGTGGATTCCCTGGAGTCAGACTTCAGACCTCTAGATTTCATGAAAGAAATTTTCAAGTCGACGCCAAATTTGAACAACAAGGATCCAGTCTCAGGGATGATAATCGGTGGCAAACGCAGTCCGGGAGGTGGAAATTTTTATCCGCCAGGCCCCTTCTTCTCACATCTCAATCAAGGTGGACATACTCGGAGCACAAGCTATTCGGTTAGTTACTGCATGAGAAAATCGAGCGGGAGTCCGGCAACCGATACAAAAGGTAAAAATTCGCCTTATTCGTCGTCACTAGTTTGATCAATAATCATTACGGAAGCTCATTTCTTTTTTTTTCCGTTTACAGAATTGGAGAATCGATCGGGGTGCAGTAAATATCCAAATTCGAATTTGTCGAGATCGAGATCAGCCCAGTCTTTAAAATTATTGGGCGATTCGGCGACCCAGGATGATAAAATGACCATTTTAGCTCAGTTGTTCTGGCTCTCTGTCTCGCTCTTGGAATCTGATTACGAACACGAGTTTCTTCTGGCTTTGAGACTCCTGAGCAGAGTGTTACACAGACTGCCGTTAGACCGCCCGGATGCAAGAGACAAAGTGGAGAAGCTTCAACAGCAATTGAGGTGGAACTCTTTCCCCGGCGTTCATGCTCTACTTCTGAAGGGATGCACCAGCCCGAATACTTACGAACCTGTCGTTACCTTGCTCTCGCAATTCACTCCTCTGCTGGATCTTCCGGTCGTCGATCCAACCCAGAGCTTGGCTTTCCCTATGAACGTCGTTTCCCTGCTGCCGTACATGCTTCTTAATTACGAAGACGCCAACGAACTGTGCATCAGAAGTGCCGAGAACATCGCACAAGTGAGAATCTCGTTTTAGAAATATTTAAACACGTTATTGAATTCTTCTTATAAAACATTTTACTTTCAGGTGAGTTCTGAGAAGGGTAAAAAATTAGAAAACCTTGGAACTGTGATGACCTTGTATAGTCGTCGCACTTTCAGCAAAGAGAGCTTTCAATGGACAAAATGTGTTGTTAAATATCTTTACGATACTTACGCACACCTCAGTTTCAATATGCTCGCATTTCTGATAGAAGTGTTAGAGAAAGGACCGGCGAGCGTCGCACTTCCAGTCCTCAGCATTATACATTGCATGCTCCATTACGTCGATCTCGCCTCGCAAGCTGCTCAGCCCATCAACACCGAACTACTCAGAGTCATTTCTAAATACGTTGAGGTAAAAATTGGTCGATCCTAAATATTTTCCACCTTTTGATGAACAATTTCACAATTTTCAATGTTTTCCCAGGGTACACATTGGAAAGAAGCTCTGAAAATATTGAAACTAGTTGTAACGAGATCTTCGAGTCTTGTTGCGCCTCCGATATCGCTTCACGGTTCGTCTTGGGAATCGTCGCTGGCATCGCCTCACCCAAGTTTCACAGACACTGAGATATTCACGAAGAAGGAATTACCTGGTGAGAATTTCACGCGATATGATCATATCCAAGTTCTGGAAGTAACGATTATTTGTCTTTGTATGTTTCGCACCTCGGATGACACTGATTGCATGCATCTTCGATCTTACACCCAGGTTGTGACAAAAATAATAATCATAAGTTACATATTGTCAAGGAATAAAGTTCATTTTCTCATTTTAACAACCGTTTTCTCATTGCTATCTAAAATTTTCTAATACAATGTCTTCCTAAACTATACCAATAATCCATCAAAACAGGGAGAACTATGGACTTCACATTCGATCTAACGCAGACTCCGGTAATCGGTAGATGTTGGCTCATTCGACAGATCGCAGAAGACAAAACTGCCGCATCACCACGACGTTCGCTCTCTTTATCGCCAGCTGATAGTAGCGCCATTGCGGGATGGAAACGACCGTGGATGTCTCAGGTGATTATAGTTTACCCAAATTTATTTTCATACTATTCATAACTTTGTAATAATTGATTCTTTTTTTCTCAGGGACGAGTAAGAGAGTGTTTGGTGAACCTGTTGACGACGTGTGGTCAGCGTGTAGGATTGCCTAAGAGTCCGTCGGTGAGTAAAAAACATTGAATATCGCGTTAAGTCCTTTTTTTTTATCATTACACGATTACTCTGGAAACATTTTCGCGCGCAATTTCTTCGACTGGACTTGTCCAACTGTCTAATTAACTGATTGCTTATCTCCCTATTTCTAGGATGAACATATTAGCTCAATGACATTATACAGCAAGGTAACATTTCTATAGAGAACTGGCTGCATCGCAATCACATATCCACTAAATTTATCATACCCAAAGCTTATTCACTGCAGATTATTCACATTTTTCTTTCCCTTACTTGTACTTACTTATACGTATATCCATGTCTTCTCATCATCCTTCATGCATTGTATTTTAGTTTTTTACTCTATCACTTACTCAACAAGCCTCTAAATTACCGTTTCATTTCGACCTACGATCTAATACTCGACTGCACGAATTGGCTGTTCAAAACACACCGTAGGTTTATATACACCGTGTGGCGTTCGTAAATCGTAATCGCTGTCTCTACACATCAATCGCTTTTCAAAGCTACAATATCAATCATCCAATCACACATACGTTTAAGTAAAACCACTTGATTTATTTCACACCTGTCCGTAATACCAAATTTGAAATATATTTTGTATCCACAGGTGATATTCAGTCAAAGTTCCGACCTAATGGAGAGGCAGTCGTCGATGGCTTCGTCGACCGAGGAGGTTTCAGGAGCTAACAACGATCTGAGTGGTGGATCTCGTCGCGACGACGAACAATTTGGAGTATTCAAGGACTTCGACTTCCTCGAATACGAAAGCGAAAGCGTGGAGGTGAACATCTGAAAACATTGTCAAATTCATATTCTCCTTCCGTCAATAAAAATTATTCGTTTTCATATCACAGGGTGAGAGCACAGACAACTTCAACTGGGGTGTGAGACGAAGACCTTTGAGCGAAGGAGAAGAGAGAGAACCGAGCTTGAGACAACTGGAAGAAAGTCTCAGCGAGAAAACTCCATCGTCCAGCAAGCATACTACTAGGGTAATTATCAACGACATTAGTAAGCAAGAGACTCCGGGTTGCTTATACTTGAATTGGATTTTTGATCAATCTTCAGCGAGGAATGACCGAAGAGTCGTCAGATGATGAGGTAGGGTCCGAATCTCCCCTAGACGAAGTACCAGGTGGGACTGGAACAGGTCAAGAAGCCACTAACATTCCTGGTATGTTCCCACCGTCATCGTTGTCTCTGATCCAAAGCCGCACCAGACACGATTCGTCAACGAGATCCGATACATCGTACGTAATGTTTAAAATATCTTGAAATGCTTCGAAATTTAGTTCTCCGTTCACATCATTATGAATTCTTACAGCGGATCAAGCGCAGGGGATCTAGGAGACGTTACACCTTGCAACGCCTCCCCAAATCTATCCTCCTTAATGCCGTTCAGACAAGTTGTGAGAGACGACGCGGAGGAAATATGGAGGCAACAAATTCAAAATCTCGTAACGCAGGCTCCCTACAATACTCTGGATTTCTTTCAACTTTTAGGCAGAATTTTACGGGTGAGAAACGTTGCAAGAAAACCAAAATTACAAATAAGATCATCCACTAATAATTTGGCTTGAAATGTTTCAGGATGTAAGCAGCAAATCGGTCGGCTTGACACGGGAAGCGAGCGCCCTACTCAACAGCAGTACTTCAGCTTCGGCTCAGCTCGGATCTCATTTATCTAGTCACGCCGAACTGCTTAGTTCAAAGGCCGAACCGCCTTTGGTTTGGTTCACGACCAGTATTTTTGCAAACCAAAGACTGAGCGAATCTCTGCGTTTTGGAATGCTGGAGATTCAAGAACACCTGGAAACTTTCCTGGATAGAAAAGATCACGCTACCGAGGTGAGAGTTTAGCATCTACGAACCTCTCTTGGTCCCTGATCAAGTGCTAAGCCTTTTCTCTGCAGTTTCTAGAGGCTGTAAAAGCGACCAACAAGCTTCACATGCTGGGTGAGAGTCACAACGGCGAAGCAGGGCTCGAAGAAATGCTGCTGGACTTGGGAAGGGCGCTTTACAAGCTGCATTTCCAGCTCCTACTTCTCATAGAGGCGTCCAACAAGATGCTCGGGGCTCTGACAGCGGCCGCAAACAACGTTTCCATCCAGCTTCAAGACATGTCCGCGGAAGTCGCTTCCATGAAGACAGCGCTGAGCAGAGCCCTGGAAGAGAGCACCGAAAGCGAGCGTGGAACTCCGACCCCAACTCCCAGCCCTTTACCCGGCACTGCTTCGGTAGAGGAAGTTGCGAGAGTGGCGGAACTGCTCAGATCCGCTCGATGGTCAGCTGCTCTTGAAGCAGTAAGACTCCACAGGGTCCAGTGGCCCACGGACCCTTTCCACGACGACGACGACGTAACTACTGCAGTTAATATGTACTGCAAGCATTTGGGTCACGATAGAACCGGTAAATAGAGGATTGGAGGTTTTTAGATTGGGAGGAAGTACATTTTGAGATTGTTTTTTTCTTTTTTCAGACGTGTTCGTGGTGACTAGGAACGAGAAGGAGTTGGCGGACGTGTTTAGCAAACTTATGGAGAGTCTATTTCAAGTTCTAGCCGCTGTCACTGGTCTGGAGGCTTCGGCTAAGACCGCAAGAGCACAGACTGAGCACTCCAATCCACAAAACTGACTGCTGAATTAGCTGTGTTATGTTATCTTAATTTAAAAAAACGTTTTTTAGTAGGTAAATAACAATTACAATTTACATTCATATATACGTGTTATGTCTCTCGTATGTACCTACGACGACGTCGTAAGTATATATGACTCTATTTCTCCCTAATAAAATCAATCAAACAGATTTTCGACTCGAAAATAGAATGTATCTAAATTGTGACAAACTTCAAGCCTCGAATCACAGATACTAAACATTTGAAATCATTGGTATCTCAGATAGACTTCTTCTTATCGTTTTGTACAACGCAATGACATAATGAGTGAGGAAAAATCTTGCAAAGATGATCCATGTGCTTGGAAATACGAATGCAAAGGGTTTTCAGACGGTGTCGAGATCTGTGCAGGATTCCTCGATAATATAATTACGAAAGCTGCCCGGAAAGTGAGTAGCGACGAATCGGTGATTATTCAAATCTGTTGGACCTCAAAGTCATTTGACCCACAGAAACCTTGATTCATTGCAGAACGGTGATCTCGCATGTTCAAAACGTAAGTCCGGACTCTTGAATCCTGCTGGAAATGACTGGCCAACTTCTGGTTCGATCAATGTACAGAATGCCAAAGAAAATATCGAGAAATTGATGAACGAGTGGAATTCTGTGCCTGTATCTATCAAATACGTGTACCTCCATTCATTAGTGACTGGATTTATCTGATCAGTTATCGTCTCTCATCTACCAGGGCTTAGAAGAGTGGATGTACAATGTCGAGTTTATCGCACTCAAGGCTGATCAATTCTCCGATTTTTATAACTACGAAGTCAAATGGAGCGTTCCAACTCCTGAATATCCCGTTCCCCAGGTGACGGCAAGCGTCTTCTTTTCCATCGAGGCTAGACACGGTCAACCAAAGTCATTTCCCGTCGATGTAAGTCCCCGGTGAAGCAGACAGAGTGATTCTGGGGTAGAAAACGCGAAGGGATTTGATAATTTATCAGCGATAAGATAATATTTTGTGTTTTAAAAGGTGACGTACGTCTTTGAGGGCACGCAGTTTGTCCATCGCCCCGAAATACCCTTCCGACAGAAATGGCTCTACGATATTTTGGACGTGAAAACGCTCTTGTTCAAGTCTTTTAGATTCTGAAATTATTTCCAGTCATTTTCGCAAGAGTTATAATACTTTTTATAACACAGTGATTTTGTTGTTTTGGCCCTTACTAAAATTGTGATAAATGAGTCACAATCTGGATCTTGAAAGTTGTTCGCCGGTGTTTACGCGTCGTTCTAACTTTAAAATCACCCGCTTCATTGACAACTACCTCCTGACTCAGCTCGATGCCAAGTTAACAGTAAATACTGCATATTTATTTTCGAACCTTGAGCTGCTGCTCGCGCCCGTTTACCAAGATCAACAGCATCTATTCAGATCCATATGATTTCCGAGCTCTCGTCAAGCGGCTATTATCGCTATATTGCGTTTTTCTTAGCCGAAAATCTGGTGAACTGTGAACTGCAGGTGTTGTCATGCTTTTGAATTATCAGTTCCAAGAATCACGACATTACACCATGTGTCGTATTATGGTCACTAAAATTAACTGAACAAGTTTCATTCGAATCTGAATTATATTCTCATTCACAACAATAAAGTTGATGCATTATCAGATTGCAAAAAATCGAGACTGGATCTCGGACTTTGGCACCTGTCCCTGAACTGATTATATTACAGTGTATGCATGGTCAGTTATAGAAACCCGATCACAGGGCATGTGCTGGTCGCCGAGCAGTGCGGGGGCCTTCTGCAAACGTTGTTTGGAGGTTCTTAAGCGGCCACGGGCCGTAAAACGGGGTTTCAAGTTTCGTCGCCTCCGCGCGGCACGCGCCCCATCGACAACTTCCCTTTTTCGTATTTCCCTTCCTCCCCCTGAGCCGCGGTCTCGCAGGCGGACCGAGAGTTGAGCACAGAAACAATGGGACAGGTGACACTATTCGCGGAATTGTTATACACATTAAATAAACTCGCGAACGTTCATTCCCCGCAGCATACGATACTCATTCGCGGCTGCAGCCGGCGCGGGTCCAGTGAGCGTTGCTAATCATTTTTCAGACCATCAGAACTCGGGAGAGGTGAATTGAAACGCAATCGTCTCTCCGCTGGCCCGAGGGATAAATACGAAATACTACTGCAACTATAGTCTTGTAATGAAAAGACAGGCCTACTATGGAGCTCTGCGGTATTCGAAAAACGGCTATATATATCACCGTTTATTATTTCAGCTCCGATTCTACGGTCAATGGACTCGAGGGTTTAGAATTTTCCAATGATGTTTCCTTACACACGTTTCGTACAAAAATGCCTGCGGTAAACAGGAAGCTAGTGTTGATTCATTCTCCATAATTTATACCCTATAAACGATAACCTATCAGTCGATTCAATCGGAAATCAGGTGAAAAGCGACTTTCGCACCATTTCAATGTAATTTCAAGCAGTCTTCGAGCTAGCATCGAGTCGCGCATGGAACCAATTAGCGCGTTATTGTCTAATTGTGTTGTGGTAAGTCCGTAGTGCGGACTCTGCAGGAGGAGGAGCACGTGGTTGGTAAAACAACTCCTGCTGAGTCGATCTTTGCAGACCTCCCGGCGCTGTTCGACCACCAGCTGCAGGTCTTCTGTTTTCATCGTCTGTACGCATAGTACGTATCGTAAGAGTTTGTAAAAGTCCGCCACTATTCGGGGCCCGAAGGAGAGGTCCCGAATAAGAAAAAACGGGCCTATGCGAGGCTCAAGACCAACGCGCGGATTGCACCTCCTCTAAGTGCAACCCGGTGTAGAATATCATAAATAGCGTTGCAACGTCGCGCACGCGACGCCCTGGGAGACATTCAACGTCTTAACGATCTCAATAATCGTCGTCTTGCGCTCTCAAGACTTGTACAAACGTCGAAATTAAATTACTCGACTCGCTCTTGAGATTACGATAACTTCTGGTGGTACATTGATTGATTCGAACGATCGTTTGATGGCTTTGATGAAGCTTCGTTCTGTTTAACATTGGCATTTTTTCGGCTCTCCTACATCCCCAGTCCCAGTGTTGCAGTCGGCTGGTGGATGGTGAGGCTGCGACAGCCTATGGACACATGTTTTACTTTTTTGTGTCGGCATTTAATATTCTCCACATTATGACCTGGCAGGTTGCAGCCTGAGTTTCGGGTCAAATTCTGGGTCGACCGTCGTCTCGAAATGTGAGCAAAAACAAGGAGACAAGTGGAACCGCAACCAATTCACGCCTATTTGAGTCAAATTTCAAAAGTGGATACACGGGTCGCCTCCTAATCTTCTACATAAGTAGCCAGGCTAAAGACCCTCTCCCAACTGCTAATTGCTCACAGTTTTTTGTCACCACTTTTCATTTCAATCAATCAATCGATATATACGATATTGTGAAGAATATCAGAAACGGTGTTCAAATTGTGATCATATCTCGGTGATCGGTGATCAGATAGGTGTCCGCGTGGTTCCGAGGTGCCAGCAACCACCGTCCCTGTTTACATAAACTTTTTGCCTCCTGGTTTTAAACATCACATCCGCCGTACCGCTTCCTCCCAGTATTCTCGTAGCCGAGTACGTAGTGGAAGTTCGGCAGCATCGGCATGAGAGTTGAGAGAGGAACTACCGCCATCATCCGCTTCAACATTCTCAAACATCCGCTGCACCAGCCGTTGCCAGGAGGTCCGCCCCTATTAGACGGGCGTACCTTGCTAAGAACGTACTTGTACGTACTCTCCTTCATGCGGTTTAATAATATATAGCTTCTGCCCCCTTCTCCGCGTCCACTTCCTCTTTCCTTCCAACGTTTCCACGCAGAATCTTCTCCACCTTACCAAAACCGTTTCATTCGAACGATAAGCCTAACAATCTGTTGCTGCCCACTTGTGAATTTCATCATGTGGGTTTCATCGAAAACCTTTCGAGTGTCTGCGGCTCTTGATCAATTTGCATCCATGTATCCAGTATGAGAAGAGAGTGAACGGGTGGTGTGACCAAGTACGGTACATGTCGCTAATTTTAGATCTACGTGCGGTCTCAGACTCCTTCGACCACGTAGTGTTGGGGTCGGGGGGAGATCTTGGGGGCAGCTGGTGCGTCGGACGCCACGGGTCGGTCTGCACGTGGCCAGACGCGTGTCCCCTGCTCGGTTAGAGATTGCTCACCAACCCTCCGCCGACCCCCCCCCCCCGACAAGTCGGTGGACGGTGGCTCCCAAGAAGACGGGGTCGCGCACGCGTCCGTCTCCCGGCGCCGCGGCGCGAAACTCGAGCACAGGAAACAACGCGCAATAAATATCGGTCGTAAATCAGCCGGCCATTCTTGATCGACATCACCTGCCTCAGGTGGACGGACGAATTTAGTTTGAGAAAAATAATAATTGGTCCTACGACCAGCGACCGATGAAACCACAAGAAACATTGCGGTCACAGATTGTTGTTGATTTTTTTGCCCCCCTTGAGCTTGGTCATAGATAAACCCGTGCTTTAACCAATTCTTAAAAGCTCGTGGTTGCAGACCACACTCGATGTAGTAGCTCGGGTTCTTATCTTCTTTCCGGGGAAGCAAAGGTGGGCTATGAATTACTCATTAAGATTTGAATCGAGAACGAAGCCACATGGCTGAGCTCGGTCGCGTCACCCTTCCAGCATCCTTCCGTTTTTTGATTATGTGAAAGGATGATTCAACCCGAATGTTAGTCACCTCGTAGTGTACAAAAAGGAGAAGACCTTTGTCAGAACCGCTAATTAAGATTCTGAAGATTGATTAGCTTTTTTACAATCTCTGCGCTGTTACGTCAGCCACGCATCCATCCCGGAGGCATGAACGAGAGCTGATGGAAAAAAATATGCGAAACAGGATGAAAGGATGGGGCTGCCCCATGATCCCCAAGGATATCGCTCGGTTCCATTAAGAATGTTGGCTCGAGTTTGGTGTACGTACCGCACATAGCTCTGCAGGCCGCTGCCTCGCGTCGGCACATCTGCGTACAACGGATGCAGGCTGCACTTTATGGACGCCCAATGCAACCAATTTTGCTCCTGTATACTCTCTACGCACACCCTCGCGACGCAGGGCGTCTATAATTAGATTTCCTTGTTCTGCCTAGACACCTTTGCCGTAATAAATATCGGTAGCTCGCCTCCGCAGAGACTCGTGCCGCATGCAGCCTCAACGAATTTACACTCGCGGTCAAAATTTAGCGGACGAAACTTTGACCTATCGTCTCTATGCTCTCGCATGATACCGACGCTCGACGTCCAGTGCTAACGATTTGGCACCGTCATCTCATATACGCGTTGTTCCCCTGATCTTGGCAGCGTTCTCAAGACCCGCGTACCGGAAGTTGTTATTTTTCGTGCTAGCTACGTGACCAAGAATTAGTGAGGCCAAACTTGACATCGAAAGCAATTTCTCTGTCAATGTGACTAATCGTCGTTAGCAAAAGGTATATGCCTTTTAAATTAACGCCGTTTTATCAGTTCAGATTCTTGGCTCGTCCCGCAGTCTCTCGTTTATCGGAACTATTCGAGGGATTCGAGAAGCAAGAAGAAGGTGAGGTATCCCCTTTCCATTCTGAGGTATTGAAGAATATCGATTCTTCGGGCAGATGTGATGTGAATTGAGGCACTGCAGCAGCAAGCAAGCTGCGAACTGTGTTGAAAGAATTTTTATTTCATCTCCCCGTCGACCGTTACAGGTTGCCAGTAGAGTAGATTTTAAAGAGTAACTGTACACTGTGTTGGGGCCACGATCTATTTCCGATTATTGGCACCTCTTCAATTCCCCGCAAGGATGTAGGCGAGCCTTTACAGCGTCCAATCTTCCCGCCTGCCTACCGTCGTGCACATCAATGACAACGTCGATTCGTGATTCGCTCCCTTTCGCAATTTCGATGCTAACGATCCACTGCCAGGCGTGATATCAAAGGGCGCCAGGGCTAACACCGCACCAAAAAGTGCCAACGGTAGCAAAAACTATAATTTTGACTTCTCTCTCGCTTTCCTCGAACCTCAAGTTCAGTGTCCTCAAATCTCCTACCGTCTACATTCGTATCTAATCAGCCCCCGTTCCCACGCGACGAGGCCAAGTCTGAATGCACCCTGTCCTCCTCAATGGGGTTGAGATAAGGTGGTTGAGAGTTACTCTCAATCTGGTTCCGCATCGTCATGAGGAGCGCAGAGTCAGACGCTGGATTGAAGAGGGGCCCCTTTTGGTAGCTTCTCTCATTCATCCCGATGCTGGGGGCCCGAGGCCCAAGGCCCGAGGGGGAATTCGAGTCTGGGATGACTAGGTCGCGTGGCGAGCGCGTGCCACTCAGACATCAAGACCGAGACACCCTCGACCCCGGCACGCCTACCAGCCTTCTGGACGTCTATCGGGGTCGATCTTCCCGGTGTAGTCGAGGGCCGAGATTTGGGGTGGTTCGGGGCTCTGGAAAGCAACGTGAGACCCTGTGCAGTTGGCCGACGTGAATGGCTCGCCAGGTTGTCACCCGTTTCTCAATGAAATTTTCACCCGGTTATGTGAGGGTGCGGAGGATCGGACTCGATCCGTGTACACACGAGGATAATTACATACACGAACACCGACACACGCCTTACATCTTGCAGGATGCTCGTTGTTCTCGTGCCGCGTACGCGTACATGCCAGCTGATATTTTTTTTATGACTTGTTTTACAGCCGCAGAGAGGCGCGGAATGGACGTATTAAAACCGCTTCGCTGATGATGGCTGCACCGTAATGACGATGCACTTGCGGATGACGCGTGCGGCCCCCGCCATTCATGGAAGTACAGAAATATAACAAAAAAAAAATTAGCCTAGGGTGACACACAGCCAAAGTTTTCCCCCTGACTATTAAAATCATACCATTCATGAGTTTTGCCGAGAACGGATTTTGGCCCAGTATGACAAAATTAACCGCGAGTCATAAGCAAGTCTCTCAAAGATTTCCAACAAAATGAACAAAGTGCGGGAGAAACGCGACCCTCTTTTCTGTCCCCACAAACAGGCTTCGCAGACTGGACAAGTTTTGTTTTTTATGATTTCTTTCAAGCTTTGGAGCGAATGAGTCGACCTTTGTGCTCCTTGATTGACTACGCGTGACGACACGTGTTGTGGCTGCGGCTATTAAATCGAGAAACAGAACAGAGAATGGAGAATCGTAGTTGAATAAAACGAGTTTCGCCATTTGTCGTAAAAGATTTATACGCTGTGTAAACTAGACGTTAACTATCATCGTGCCATTGAACGATTCTAGTTCGAAGGAAGCTCTTTCGACAATGAGATTTTGACCCCTCATATCTGAGTAATAACTCGTGTACGAGATATGCAGTGGTATAAAAAACGATGTCGGCTGCAGGGCACAAAGTGTGGAAAAGTGAAAAGGGAAATGACTCAAGGCAAATGTTTATGAATGTAAATATGGACTGGGAGGGAAAGCTGCGGAACGGGTGTCGGGCGGAGGCGTCTGCGTGCCTCGGTTTCTACGAGAAACAAGAAACAAGAGAAAGAGTAAAGATTCGAAAAGAGAGCCGACGGAGATGGCGAGGATGCAGACAGAACGAAAAGACACACGGCAGCTATGCAGCCAGGCCCGAGACTCATGGATTTCAAAGACGATATGGCTGACGGTGAAATCCCGTTGGCAGAGCGCCAGGCCCTCGGTACCCGACCCCGTGCATCCGCACCTAGACAACGCGACTGGATCCCGTGGGCTGGTAATCTCAGAGTTTACTCAGTTCCCCGAAGATCATTACTGGCGGGTGGAAAATTTTCCGCTCTGTACCGGAGTTTGTTCAATGAAATCGAATACTCTTCCGAATAATCAACACGGTGGCCGGTGATTTTCCCTCAGCCACGGGATGGGTGAACCTCGGGATCAAGAGATGACCGTGGTTGGCGGTGGTTTGCAGACAGCTGCAGTGTACGGGTACGGGTACACCGGCGTCTAGCAACGAACTAAAATAGCTCTGGAACCCCATACGGAACAGGCCGGGACCAGGCTGGTGCTCCCCTGGTTACCAATACCTAGACTTTCGAGGCGGAGAAGATCCGCGGGTACCGTACCGTTTCCCGTTTTATAAATTCTACCGCACCCCCTTGTACGGTACTCGGGGTTTTCCTACCAGAAAAGAAGAAGACAAGATTATAGAAAAAAAAAACCGCCTAATTTATAAGAGAAATGTGGCGTTCTTGAGAACTTCCGACAAGTTGATACATTTTGTGTACGCTTTGAACGTAGTTTATGAGATTTAGAAAAAACGACACCACGCGCCAGGCACGTTCCACATATTTGGGTAATACCGGTAGTAGTGCTGAAAACGTTCTAAACATGACGTACGACGCTCGTCTATTAATACTCCTATACTAAAAACCGTCTTTTTTCTATCTAGCTGCAGGTCATTCCAGGGCAAACGATTTTTCCCCGTCTACTTGACAGGGGGATTACCGATGCGTACAAAATTTCACCTCTGAGTTAACAAACCAACGGTCAAAATTTATCAATCCAACAGGTGTCGGGGGCGTCGGCCGTTTGTGTGCTCATCTTATCTAAAATAACTCGAATTCCGGGTGAAATGATAAACGGGAGGCCCAACGGCACTATCTCAAAGGTCGAGTTTAGGCAAGAGTCGATGACCCGATCCCTCGGGCATTTTTCGACTTTCCTTTGCCGCCCAAACTACGCAGTTGTTCTCTGACCAGCCTCGTGAAATTTTGAACGTCGAGAAGAATTATATGGCCGTCATCGAGGCTATAGTTCTGGCTGACTTTTACCTCGCGCTTGCGTCAGGGGTCGGTGCGTCGCGACGCTCACTCTATCACTCGGTTTTATTCCGGGATGCTACGTCGATCTGCCAGTGGTGGGGGACACCTGTTCTTACTTCTAGTCAAAACGCGATAGAAACCAGAACTTCAATATTGTGAATAGCTGGAGGAATCGCGTGGGATGCGGAATCGGCGTAAACGCGTCGCCTATAAGTTAATGGCAAACTTCCGCAATTACGCAAATCGCCTGAAGAAACAATCGGCGTCTCGAATTCCTCTGCTCCCAGCGACTCCTCTAATTTTCATAAAAAAATTTAAGTCGTCTATATCATCTTCTAGAAAATTCTAAAAATGTCTTGATCCCAGCGAAGCAAAAAAATGTACCCTCGTGGTGTCAGGGATAGGTGGGCGAGGTCACGGCGTCCCGTGGGCGGATTAGGTGGATATAGCTACACACGCCGAGTCGAGGAGCTGCCGCGACGCCGGGCGTCGTTGCGTCGGTTCTCCGGTACGCGTTGCTTCAAGCTATAACGATGATAAGACGTACGCCAAGAGAGCACGAGCGAGCGCGAGACCGTCGCCTAGTTGGAAGAAGCAGGTTGGTGCGCTGGGTGGTTAACTGGCCCGGAGCCAAGCATCCGTTGGATGGATTTAGCACCGCGACGCTGACTAACTCCCGAAGCATCCATTCAGTCGCGAACTCAAATCCTTCTATCGCTAATTTAGCTCCAACCGACGGGTATAACCACCTCAGGTAAAATTTTCACAGATCAGGTGAAAAACTGTCCCCACGGGGGTCACGGTACAGACGCTGTCTCGGGTTCGGAGTTGAGCTCGAGGCGGGAAAAAAGTATTTGAAAACCGCGGACTGTCTAGATTCGGGACAAAGAAAGATATCGAAAAATTGCCGAAGTGCTTTTTTTGGCGCAGTAAACTGACCAAATTTAATTTAAAAAAAAGAGTATCCAAAATTGTAGGAGTTGCAGTAATTTTTAGCGGAATTTTGGTGTGGAAAATTTTGTGCATTTAATCACGGTATTCGTCCTTCAGTTTTGCCGTCAATAGTTTCAAGTAGTTTACAAGACAGTTCGTGTAAACGACTCGAGTGAGCTAGGGCTGTGTGTATACGGTATCTTTGAGACATGTGAAAGTCATCGAGAGACTCTATAGAAGCGTGCCTGGATGTGACCCACGTGAACTCCGCAAGCGACAAGGGTTGCGGTTTTTTCGACGCCTACACTTTTTTTCGAATGGTTTTTTTGTTACTCTTCTTCTTATTTAGGAGGACTTAATATTTGGTTAACAAGCCCCCCTGGCGCGTGCCAACTCCAGGATCAACTTGTGGGGTGAAAACCGGTAAAAATATACGCCACCTCATTTTCCATACGGTGATTACCGGGACGGGGGGCGAAATTCGGTCGGTAAATTGAAAGTAAACAGGGAACCAATGAGTTCGAGAAACTTCGTCAAGGACCACGTCTTGTCTCGGAAGAGACAAGACTCTACTGTTTCCATTTAAATCTCAACTGAAAATAAACTGAACCGAGAAGAGGGAACCCGGCGACAGCCTGAGTCTATCCTCACATCCTGAATTCGACCACTTCCTGTCTCTGACTCAAACTATGATATCGTCGGTTCCAAAAGCTCGATTATACCCACACGTGCTTCGATCAACCCGACGCGATAAGCTCATAATAAAAAAATCCAGCAACCCTCCAGAAGATCTCGCGTCCTCGCAGGAGGCGAACCTAAGCGCAGAAAAGACTCGCCTGTACGGCAGCTGAGGAGTTCCGTGGGGTTCCAAGGGGTTCCGAGAGGCTCGGTGGGGGCCGGGGGAAAATACGGAGAGGCCCTCCGCACCGGGTCCTAGAGGAGTGACGCGGGGGAGGTGAACTCCTTCGTATATGTAGCCCCGAAATACACCCGGACCAACACTATACGACCGAAAGCTGCGGCGCGCGGTGGTAGTGCCTTCATCAGCACGATAATCTCGAGCAAGCTCACGCAGTTCGGTCAGGGTCTTCGTACCAGAAGGAGCCTCATCCCGGTTCTTTGAGAAAACTGTGTGACGGTGCTAAAGATTTTATTCATCAAAATTGACGATCTTATCATCAGTTATCAATCTTATCAATCAAGTGACCAACGTTCAGTGCTGGATAAATTTCTTTTCTTCATCTCTTTTTTTTTTGTGTGGAATGATTATTCCTGTGATTTTCAAAGTTCTGAACTGACAGAACTGCTCCAAAATGCCTCGAGCCTTTCTCATCACTCGCCGAAGGTACAATGGTACGGAACAATTCGCGGAGACGATGCGAGGTGAGTTCTTGAAGATTATTCAAACATATTTTCTGCAGTTCAATTATCTTCGCCGGAAACGGAAATTCCTTTAACCGCGACGTAGCCACGGTGTTAGCGGAAAGATTCAAACCATCGATATAGAGATAAACTAGTAGAACCAGGCTATAATTAAACCGCAGCGAAACAACGTGCCTCGGCCTCGAAACTTCGAACTCTTCAATGACAATCGGATCACAATAATTTAATTGAGTTTGAAAAAAAAAAACCGCGCCAATCTTGCTAATTGATGACCATGCGGATCCTTTCGTCGATGGCTTCATTCACGAGGTTCTTCTCGCTTCGCGATGTCTTGTGCATAAAATTGATCCATGGAGTTCGAATCGACAAAAATTCAATATGGCCGCGGTGATCGAAGAGCATTACTCAGCCGTTAGTTCGTACTGCCACTGGTATTCGGTACTGGTTGCTGTTTAACGGTGGTCGACTTAAGAATAGGAGACAAGAGATGCGTCAGAGACGACGCATACCGTCGCGATGCCCGAAACCCCCCAACCATTTCCCGGCGTCTTTCGAGCGCGTCTTACCCGCGACCACACGCGGACGAGAGTCGATCTATTTCCGTTCTCCCCAAAACAGGCGCAGTCCATCTCCCGAAAGCTCAAGCTCTGAGCACAAACTTCGTGTTCTGTGGGTAGTAAAAACCACTTTTATGAATGATAAAGATAAAAGTGTGAAGTTGAAACGCGCGCGGAAATTCTACGATCTCGAAAAGAAGCCTGAAATCTTTGTTATTAAGTTTTTTTCATTTTTAGATTCCAGCCCGGAGCGAGGAGTTCGAGTCGCTGAATACGGCGGTGGTCAGCCTACGTCGGACGGGGTCAGCGACTGCGGTAGCGAAACGTCCTCGGAGTGTCCCGAGGAACTGTACAACCTCACAAAGTTGGCGGAAGTGAGTCTAGCCGCGGCCGCTGGTACCCTCATACATCCGGCCGGTAGCGTTCTCTGCCAGCGTCCGACTTCGCAGAGGTACAAGGACAAAGGGACGTACGAAATCGATCAAGAATTGAAAAAACGAACGACAGACGAAAAAGCCCTCGAGGAAAGGACCCGGCTATTCTTCGAGAGGATCGAAGCCGAGAGAAAAATCCTCGAACGACGTTCTCCGAGCGTCGAACTGCAAACTCCGAGGATCCTCAGACTGCCGTCGTGCGACGAGACCCAAAACGCTCATCTGCATCCCCGGAAGATATCCGCATCTTCGAAGAAGGTAGCCTCGACTCCGCTGGAGACCTCGAGACCGGATGACAACGAGGACCACGAGTGTCCGGACTGCGGTAAAAGATACTCGACTTCGTCGAATCTGGCGAGACACAGACAGACTCATCGCTCACTAGGAGATAAGAAAGCTAGACGATGCCCTCACTGCGACAAGGTCTACGTCAGCATGCCGGCCTTCAGTATGCACGTAAGGACCCATAATCAGGGGTGCAAGTGCCACTATTGCGGCAAGTGCTTTTCCAGACCGTGGCTTCTTCAGGGACACATACGGACTCATACCGGTAAGAAGGGAGGCTTAAACGCAACTGTACGCGGAAATATTCTCGAAAGAACATCTCGAACCATTTCTCGCGACCATTTTACGATCACTTCGTCAGAATTTCGCTACCATGTTGTCGTATTTTTTTGAGTACCTGGTATTTAGTACTTCACGACCATTTCACTTCCTTTTTTACGACTTTTTCGTGGTATTTCTACGACTATTTCATGACCTACGATTTTACGACCATTTCGCAACCATCTCATTTGGTTAGCATCGCAAAAACATTTCGTGCCATGTCCGAGGGGGAAATACCTCAAGATTGACAGACACATTGTTTTTCTCTTTTAGAAATATTATCTCGAAGTATTTCATCTATTTCAAATTTTTTTTCTCATCTCTCATTAATTTTTTACTCATTACTTCAGTTATTTCCTCGGTAATTTCTCGATATCTCACAAGCTATTGACACGTTATTTGAACGAGTTACTTCCCCCTCGACCATTTCATAGAGATCTGTCGTAACAATTTGGTGAAATGGTGAAAATGAATTTGCACTTTTCGTTTCAACAGGAGAAAAGCCGTTCAAATGTACAATCTGCAACAAAGCATTTGCCGACAAGTCAAACCTGCGAGCACACATTCAGACCCACTCGAACACGAAACCGCACGTATGCGGGCGTTGCGGAAAGGCGTTCGCGTTGAAGTCGTACCTGTACAAGCACGAAGAGTCCTCGTGTATGCGTGCCCATCATCGAGCCTCTTCGGAGAAGCGTGAGACGGAAAGGAGCAGTCCTATGCCCAGGAGGATCTCGGCCCCGGTCACAGCGTCCCCGACGAGTGTTATAGTCCCGCGTTTGGGCCTCAGCCGCAGCGTTTCCGTCGGTGATACACCGCAGCCTCAAGTTACCCCGTTCTCAGCTATTCGGCACACGAAAACGTCGCAGCCCGCATCTATTGCCGTCAGTCCGGCTTCCGGGATGCAGGAGGACGAGGTCACACCTGGTGAAAAATACCCGAAACGACAGATAGCGGAGAAGTGTTCGGAGCCGGATATTCAGAGGCACAAAAAACGCGAGATCGAAGCTCCCGAAGCCTCGGAGTACAGATCGCAAATGGTCATTCGGACCTCGGTCATATCACCGAATCCTGAACATCTTGGACGACTTTCGAACGCGGGAAAGAAATCGCCGTTTGAATTTACGCCATCGAGAGCATCGGCCTTCTCTCGTCCCGGTATGACCTTAAATTTAGCCTCGGCGTAAGGGTCTGGAAATAAATTAGCGTAGGAAGCGTATCTTTAGGAATCACAGATAACGAGAATAAATTAAACAGTAGTAAACCGGAGTTAGGGAAATCTCAGTTCGTTTTTTCAGATAATCAAAAAGATTGAAACCTTCGATTGATTTTATGTAGATCGTAAATTTTAGTGTGTAAGTAAAAATGCTTAAACGGCAGCTGTAGGCATATGTAATCATGACGAATATTAATTCCAGAAGATAGGGACCAGTCTAGTAGATAATCGTAAAATGATAAGACAATATTACCGCGTAACTGTGAATTCTCAATGTGCCTTATTACCCCCAGTTGAATATAATCGATGCAACGATCATAACGTTTAATCGTGTTGTATTTTTTAACTTGTGTTCGATAATTGATGTCTGTATAACTTTTAACCAAAGGTGTCTTTATAGATATGGTAAAATATGGATTAATATTAACACTGAGCCATTGTCATTTGCTGCAGATGGTGCTAGTAGTCTATACAGTACGCATAACGTGTAGGTATGTATGTATGTGCGTTAAAATTAGTTATACTTGAAGCAATTTGAGGAATGAGGCTCTTCAAGGCAGCTATAATTTATTTTGTAAATACAATGTACCGTAATCTAATCTTAATTGTTAATTAATACAAAGTGCCTCAAAAAATACTCGTAGAGGTAGTGTCGGATATTGCAATATTTAATATTATAAGGTTCTATTTTACTCAATATATAGAACTGTAATTAAATTGCAATCATTTATCTTTTGATCAGTTACCCGTAACAGGTTATTTACTGACGAGGAGTGTACGCTAGTCGGAAACGTTTCGTGATTAAAACAGTAATTCTCTGACAATTACCGATCCTCTTGTAAATAGTTTGAAAAAAAAAAAAAACAGTTTTAAAACGAAATTAATATAATAATAAAAGTTATAACTCTCGTTTTGTACTTTTCAATTTGTCAAGAATTTTTTTTCTTCATCTCACAAAATAGAAATAAATAATATTCAATTGTAAGAGAAACTGTTATAATCAATCACGAGATGATCATAAATATATATAAATAAATAAATATATTATATTTTTATTCAACAAATATGTATATTTGTACACGTGGTTCATCGTGTTAAAAGAAAAAAAAATTAACAATTTTTTTTTTCCCTCGAACTGTAGGAGTTTGTGTAAATAGAGATTTGTCTTTGGTCCTAGTCATATACGTTGTTTGATAAACTTTTCATATTATATTATAATAATATAAAGCACGTTTTTATGAACGCGATTAATAAGTAATACGATAATCAACCAGGACATGTAACGCTTATTGATAGAATATCCCCATTACCTAATTATAATACATACTATGTATAAAAAAAAAACACTTTGTAAATAGCATTCCCAGTTAGTACATAATATTGATTATGATAATTGTTAATCATACTACATTAGAGTGCCTTGATACACGAATACACACACACACACATCTACACACTTTTTTTTACTACGAATTGTGAAACTCTTGTCAATTATATTATATATATACCTATATATTACATCATACGTTTATATAATAATCCTATGTGGAAGTGAAAAAAACAAAAAGGAAATGAATCCCATATAAATATATATATATGGCAAATTAATTAAATTGAATCAACTGTGAAAAATATGTGTGATACCCACCTCTTTGTCATATATTACGTAACAGTAATTGCTCGACGGAATCCTTTTTCAATAATTTTATAAAGGAATTTTTGTGTAGGGGTGCCAAGTCGACCCAGGTGGGAGGTATGACCCATTCCATTATGCAACGCATACTCACTACGCTATAGGCACCGAATACGCTGGCCAACGATTAGCAAACGTTCGTGCTATATGCAGTCACGTAAAATTTCTACTCGATTAAGAATACATCACGTGATATATCATAATCATAATAAACAGCAGCGATTCATCGTTTCTTGTTTTATTTGTTCCAAAAAATCCAGTCAATTTTTCTGGTATTGACTTTTTTTTCAAGAAAATGATCGCAAGAATTGATCAGAGTGCTTTTTCTGGAACATGAAATTTTTTACCGATGCTGGAGACATTTTTTCATTGCTGATCGACTCCTGTGGACAATTTGGAAATTCTAGAAGTTGATTTGCAGGATCACGAAGGTGCTGCATGCGGTGGTCATTAAGTCTGGTCGTAAATTGTATGTACATATTATGTAATAACGTCCATCTCATAGCCATGGTCGCGATGAACTCAGATAAACAACGACTAGCTGTCTTTTATAAATGGAATGTAATGCAATGTAATTAGGGCGATGTAGGGGAGTATGAGATCGCGTCGGACGCGGCGAAAAGATATCGTTCGAGATCCGATGAATTTTTCAAGTTTTTATCACAGAGAGGCGATATCGAATGCTGTGTGAGATTCTAAGACGGTTCTACGTCTGTATCTGTGCATATATCAATGTAGGGCGAAAGTCTACTTATCATAATTCAAGGCTCTCGGCTTTTGTTCTCTCGTAATTTTAATAAGCCATAATTCCAGAAGATGCCCTTAAAAACGAAACGACTGACCGGGGCTCTTATAGATTTTCCGAGAATTCTATATACGGATGCAAAAGCGTTAGGTGAAGGTACCGCGCAGGCATTCGTTTCCGAGAAGATTTTCAATCTCAAAGCTTGTCATAACCGGGCTGAAACAGACCCTTTAAAACGCCGCTCGTTCTTCCTCCGCAATTGAAGCAATTCTCGGGAACCCATTCATTGAAGCCTCCTCGAATAACGTTCAAACCTCTGAAAGCTTAAATCTCTCTTGTTTTCACTTCTGTCGAGACTGCTGATGATGGCGCTCTACGAATTGAGCGGGTACATCTGCCTTTCTGTTACCAAGTCCGCAGTAATGAATAGCCGAAGCTGATTCTAGGAGGGAGATTTCAGGCGGGGGTATCATATGAGGCTTGCGAGTCTCGATCGGAGTGGGGCCCGGACTGCCCCGTGTCTCTTCCAATCCATTTTCGTCTGACTATTCAGTCATCTTCAGACAAGACCCTGAGTGTGGCCATGGTGCGAAGACCCGGGCCACCCTTGTCGGCCATCCTGGTTTTGGTCCTTACCTTCGGACTGGCCACTGTGCAAGCAACGTTTCACGTAAGTTACAATCAAGTTACATTCAACAATCTTTTATTCTCATAACTTTATTCTATATTCAATGTTTGGACTTACGTCGACATATCTCCAACCAAATTACTGTGGATTGCTAGTTTTCATATTTTTCTATCCACGGAAAATTCGATCCGTTACATCCGGGACATAAAATCTGAGCCCTAATTTCAATTCTGACAAATGTTATACGCTATGTAATATTTTGTAAGTCGGTCATTGACGGCGTGTCTTGATTACACAGATCGTTCAACTTTTAATTTACGTCGCATGATTAAATTGATTACTTTTTGCATGGCTGAGTATGGTTACGTGGTGAGTAGGGGGTGATAAAATTTTATCACACGTTTCTCTAGAATGTAAAAGTCACGTTACGTATAGCCGCTAAAATTTTGCGAGGTCATATAGGAGGTGAGTGAATTGGATGAATTCTCATCCTAGTCCAGCATAAGCCGCACTAATTTAATCGAATGTCCGACTGACGAAAGATTTGAAGATCAAAAGTCAGAAGATAAAGGGAGATAAAAACTCGTTCAATGGATACATGGTACACCGACGATAGCAAATATATGTATAACACAAAATATGATATGAACATAAAGCATCTGACGAAACGTGGAACACCCATGTTGTAAGCTTTTGCGTAATTAGAATGATCTGTGCAGTGTGCGAATTTTAATTGTGCACCACATTATTCTGTTCGATAGAAGACAAGGTTTGATCGATCAATTGATCTGCAACAACTAGCAGTCGATGATACGGCTAGGGAACCCGCGAAAAAGCAAACTACATTCAATGACGCCGATACGGTAAGACTAAATTGTCATTTTCAACGATTTTCCAGTTTAATGGCCTTTCCGTATTTCACACATGAACGAATTGGTTACAGCGTTTCATCGCCTACAAGGATGCAGACGTTGATATCTGCTACTTGGAACGGATGCGAGACGGCTCTGTCGAAAGAGGAAGTCTATGGCAAGAGATGCTCCGCGGACCCCAAAGGACGCTCTATGTCTCGGATCGATCGCTGACAAAAGTAGAAGTAGGTCTTACCCGAGTGCTTATGATCTATCGATACCACCAGCTGATGGCTCAATCGCTCTTTGTTCCACGAGTGACAGACCGGAAAGTAAACCACATCATACGGTCACTGCATAGGGGCCCCATACAAGATGCTCTTCGAGAGTTTGTTGATATTATCTCGTTCGTATAATTATTTCAAAGCCACTTGTGGAAAGAGTTCGCGCCTGGTTTTGACGTATACACGAATGTAGCTTATCAAAGTCAAGCACAGCTTGGATCACTTTGTAGCAGGCCTTGACCGTTGTCCAATTTGTATCGCTCCTGGTTCTAATGCGCGATGTTGAAACAGCCAACTCCTATTCGGTTTCACCGAAGACAGTATACTAATTTCAGAATATCTTCTAGTCTGCGTGAGCTTGAATTTGCATGCCTTTTCACCTCAGGATGCTAAAATGTTGTTTCTTCGTTGAAAAAAAATTATATAACTATAGGTCCAATATTGAACTTTGACAATCTTTGTGTTAACTAGGCGTGGCGTCTTGCTGGTGGCCGTGTGGTGAAGTTCTGTCGAGGACGGACCATGGTGCTGCTTCAGGAAACACAACCCATACCAGGAGCAGCGGAGGATCCATTTCTGAATGAGATCGCAGAGGATGAAAATGACATAGTACAGCGTCGCGTAGCGGACATGGTCTTAGCGCCATTGAGAGCTCGCGCGAAGAGAGAAATTCAACTTGAGCAACGCGAGAAGATGAATTCTGAACTTGACGTACGAAAACGTCGTCAAGCCCCTTTCCTTGGCCGGATTCGCGGACAGACCCAATCGCAGTACTTGAATTTTGGCAGCGATAACTCAAAGGAATTAGGAAAAGCCGAAGCTAGAGTGACAGCTGACTCGTCCCATGCAGTTGTCAGTAAGTTCAGTGCCAAATCAATCTCATCAACAAGCGGTGTGACAACCTTATCTACTTCTTGAAAAGTGTTACTTTTTTAGGCGGTAGCAACGGGATGGGCCAGGCACAGAGTATGTCTTTAGGTGGAGCAGATTGTGATGAATGTACCGGATACGCCGGCGGTAAGCAAGGAGATGTTTTGGGACGGCTGGTGGATTTAGGAGGGAATAGTGGCGGATATGCCCCAGGAAGCCAGCAACCCTCAGGAAAATATTCGCCAGGAGGATCTCCGACGGGAGGGGGACGACAGGTAGCAGATTATCCGACAGCAGGCGGACAACAGGAAGGAGGTCAACAAGGAGTAGGACAACGTGAAGTAGGATATCCGACAGACGGAGGACAACAAGGAGGACGATACCCGACAGACGGAGGACAACAAGGAGGAGGTCAACAAGGAGTAGGACAGCAGGGAGCAGGTCAACAAGGAGTAGGGTATCCGAAAGGGGTAGGGCAACAAGGAGGAGGATATCCGACAGGGGGAGGGCAACAAGGAGGAGGATATCCGACAGGCGGAGGACAACAAGGAGGAGGACAACAGGGAGGAGGTCAACAAGGAGTAGGACAACACGGAGTAGGGTCTCCGACAGGAGGAGGTCAACAAGGAGGAGGATATCCGACAGGCGGAGCACAACAAGGAGTAGGACAACAGGGACTCGGGTATCCGACAGGGGGAGCACAACAAGGAGTAGGACAACAGGGACTCGGGTATCCGACAGGGGGAGCACAACAAGGAGGAGGTCAACAAGGAGTAGGACAACAGGGAGTCGGGTATCCGACAGGGGGAGGTCAACAAGGAGGAGGATATCCAACAGGCGAAGGACAACAAGGAGGAGGATATCCGACAGGAGGAGGGCAACAGGGTGGAGGTCAACAAAGAGTAGGACAACAGGGAGTCGAGTATCCGACAGGGGGAGGTCAACAAGGAGGAGGATATCCGACAGGCGGAGGACAACAAGGAGGAGGATATCCGACAGGAGGAGGACAACAGGGAGGAGGTCAACAAGGAGTAGGACAACACGGAGTAGGGTCTCCGACAGGAGGAGGTCAACAAGGAGGAGGATATCCGACAGGCGGAGCACAACAAGGAGTAGGACAACAGGGACTCGGGTATCCGACAGGGGGAGCACAACAAGGAGGAGGTCAACAAGGAGTAGGACAACAGGGAGTCGGGTATCCGACAGGGGGAGGTCAACAAGGAGGAGGATATCCGACAGGCGGAGGACAACAAGGAGGAGGATATCCAACAGGCGAAGGACAACAAGGAGGAGGATATCCGACAGGAGGAGGGCAACAGGGTGGAGGTCAACAAAGAGTAGGACAACAGGGAGTCGGGTATCCGACAGGGGGAGGTCAACAAGGAGGAGGATATCCGACAGGCGGAGGACAACAAGGAGGAGGATATCCGACAGGAGGAGGACAACAGGGAGTCGGATATCCGACAGGCGGAGGACAACAAGGAGGAGGGCAACAGAGAGGAGGATATCCGACAGGAGGAGGACAACAGGGAGTAGTGTCTCCGACAGGAGGAGGTCAACAAGGTGGAGGATATCCGACAGGCGTAGGACAACAAGGAGGAGGACAACAGGGAGGAGGATATCCGACAGGCGGAGGACAACAAGGAGGAGGATATACGACAGGAGTAGGACAACAAGGAGGAGGATATACGACAGGAGGAGGGCAACAGGGAGCAGGTCAACAAGGAGTAGGGTATCCGAAAGGGGTAGGGCAACAAGGAGGAGGATATCCGACAGGGGGAGGGCAACAAGGAGGAGGATATCCGACAGGCGGAGGACAACAAGGAGGAGGATATACGACAGGAGGAGGACAACAGGGAGGAGGTCAACAAGGAGTAGGACAACACGGAGTAGGGTACCCAACAGCGGGAGGTCAACAAGGAGTAGGGTATCCGAAAGGGGGAGGGCAACAAGGAGGAGGATATCCGACAGGCGGAGGACAACAAGGAGGAGGTCAACAAGGAGTAGGACAACAGGGAGTAGGGTATCCGACAGGGGGAGGTCAACAAGGAGGAGGATATCCAACAGGCGGAGGACAACAAGGAGGGGGATATCCGACAGGAGGAGGACAACAGGGAGGAGGTCAACAAGGGGCAGGACAACAAGGAGTCGGATATCCAACAGGCGGAGGACAACAAGGAGGGGGATATCCGACAGGAGGAGGACAACAGGGAGGAGGTCAACAAGGGGCAGGACAACAGGGAGTCGGATATCCGACAGGCGGAGGACAACAAGGAGGAGGACAACAGGGAGGACGATATCCGACAGGCGGAGGACAACAAGGAGGAGAATATCCGACAGGCGGAGGACAACAAGGAGGAGGACAACAGGGAGTAGGATATCCAATAGGGGGAGTACAACAGCCAGGAGGGTATTTGACAGGGGGAGTTCAACAACCAATGGGAGTTCAAGGTGGATATCCAGGAGGACCGCAACAACCGGGAGCTGGAAATCCACCAGGAGGCTATCAAGTGACCGAGGGATGGGTACCAGCAATCCAACAGCCGCCCACAGGATATCCCGCAGGGGGATATCCGCCCGGAACCCAACAACCCTCAGGAATATATCCTGCGGGAGGTAATCAAAACACGGGTGGTCAACAAACAGGAGGATATACACCAGGAGGAATATATCCGCCAGGTGTCCAACAACCAGGACTAGGCTTTGATGGATATACAGGAAAAATCGTACAACCAAATGTCAATGGTTCGCCATATTCACCTCCAGGACAATTGAATCAACCGACAGACACCGTTGGAGGCACAGGCATCGGCACGAGCGGTGGTAGCACAGGTTCCGACGCTGGTGGTGGAGGAGGCAGTGGATACACAGGGATCCAAGGGGCTGATAATGATGCAGATTCACAAGCCTCAAGTTCGGTTCAAAAGGTGCAGTCTGGAACTACAGCCAGTGCATCAGCCCAAGGAAAGTACGGTCAGGGAACTGCCCAATCGCAAGTATCAGGTGTATACAGTGGTTCAGGATCTTTCTCAGCACAGGCAGGCACCAGTGACGGCAACAAAGGTGCTCAGACTCAAGTTAGCGGCGGTAAACAGGGTGCAACAAGTAGTGCAGAAGGTACCGGAGGTCGAGGAAAGAGTCAATCACAAGTACAACTACATTCGGACACAGGACTTACATCCTCAGGTGCCCAGAGTAGTGGCTGGAACCACGCTACAAACTCACAAGTACAAACTAGTTCCAAAGGTGGAATGGCAGACGCACAAGCTAACGGCGAAGGTAGCACCTCAAGTCAAGCTCAGATCGGCTTCCAGCCTCACGACAAGGCGAACGACGCACTGCAAAAAAATTCATCCCTATTTCTGGGCGGCGGAACCGCTTCAGCGCAAGGTGGGACATTCAAGGGTCAATCACAGGCACAGCTACACGGTAGTTTCAAGTATGGTATATCGTACAATGGAGCTGCTCAGGCCGGTTCTGGTTCAGGTGCAGCGGCTTCTCGAAAGCCGTTCAACTTCTCGACTTCTAATTCGGACCTGTTCAAACCATTCGGTTCATTCGCACCTGTGGAAATTACACCCGATGAACAACCGGACGATACTCTGCAACCGACTGATGTAACCACAGAGCAAGATGCCGAAGGTTCTCAATCAGTCGAACCACTCGTTCCATCGACGGATGAATTTATTCAGTCCCCTGCAGGAACACTATTGAGTCAACAAGGAGATAACTCTAGAGGACTGCAGACTTCAACCTCTCGAAAATCGGCTGTAATCATAAATCCAACTCGTCAGCCAAGTCGAGCGGTACAGACACAACCCGACAACTATTACGATGATGACTACGAGGATGACTACGAGGACACTTCGTCCCCTAATTCGAACATACTAGAAAATGAGGCGTACGATACGGATGATTCGACCGTGACCGGAAGGCAGCCAAATCAAATACAACAAACGAGAATTTCAAATGGTGCAAAACTCGGTGCACACGTTGTGCAAGACTCGACGAGATATCGAGATGGAGATATTTTACAACCGGGACAGTCTCTTCCAGGGTACACTGTTCCCAGCGGATTCCGTGCGAAGATATTGTCCACTTCGGGTAGCGAGACGTCGTCGAGTGGTCCCGGGGATTCACAGTCACAAACGATCACTATGAATCCAGGAACCAAAGAAACCGGGGCGGCTCATGCAAGAGCTCTGCAGACCCCGCGCGTTCGTTACAACTACGTTAACAGCAGATACGCGCAACCGGTATCAACGAATTACTTGCGGAGTGGTTCGCAGCAGCCTACCAAACCGAACTATTATACGGTGACGAACAGCGTTGCAGGTAAAATAGGCGATAACGGAAACGCAGCTCGCAAGTACGCCCACCAGTACTACACGAAGAGCTCCACTTGCGGTTACTTCACTTTCTCATGCAACATCGTCTACGGATCTAATGGTCGAACGAAGATTTGCAAACCCAAATTACCAACCAATCCCGATGGCACACCGATCAGATGCTAATACTCCATGACTACTGCAGAGGCTTTTTTCATTATTATTATCTTCAGAATACTAACATCGATATTGTATTGTATTCACTGCCTTTATCAGTAACGCAAGTATTCTTTGTTCACGTCAAGTTTGAACGATTTAAAAAAAATTGAGTTACGTTCTCAATAAGCGAGTAATAATTCATTCGTATATCATCATAGCCGTTTACGTGTTGCTTGATTTTCATTAAATGCGTTTACGTGATCTATTTAATAAATGTAGGAGCTAATACGAGCTAATACTTGATTTTGACCCATTTACGTTGTTTCAAATAGTGTAAGTTACGAAAATTAGTAGCTAATGACACGTAACTCGATGCACGTAAACATGGTAATCGTAACACAGGAAAGTAGTGAAACAATTGTAGGGATAGAATGACGTTGTTTGCTTTTGCGTTTGCGTTTGATTGCTTTGAAATATCTCACACATATATTTTATATTTCATATTCGAATAATAATGATAATAATATTAGGTACAGTTTTATTCAAAATATGAGTATAATATTTATAGCCAAGAAACACCTTCAGTTTTTCTTTTCATCAGTCTTTGTAAAAAATAATTAATAATATTAATTTGTTGGATGACCAAGAATTTAGTAAGAAAAAAAAAAATTGGAAAAAAAAATAGGTAAAACATTCTGTACATACCTACGTGATTAACATGATTAGATCACACAAATTAAAATATCGGAATTGTATATAATATAAATAAAAGAATATAAAAAGAACAAGTTTGTAAACGTGAACAAACAAAATGTACAAAAAAATAAAAATAAACTGTGAGTAACAAAATAAAATCATTTTATGTACAGCACAATTAAATTGTTGAAGCGTAATGTAAATTTCGCGATTTATCGACTGTTTAGCATTAGCTTTTCATAGCATCACGTTATTAGGCTTGTGACTGTCGATTATCTCTCGTTTAAAAATAATCCGTAACTGTAACTTAAATAAAATCATGCGAGCATCTATGTTTGTACAGATTTACAGGGTAGTTGTTAAAAGTCATTGACATCCTCGTCACTGAAATCGTGAGAAATACTGGTACTACGGTGAATCGTTATGCCTGATGAGGTACGTAATCTGAAAGTAGAAGCCTTAAGTCATTCGTTTATTCAGTACTAGATGAAAGCTATTAAAAAAATTAAACAATCCCCAAAACGAATAATCTAATAAATCATTACATATTTAACATGTGTAAAAATGATCAGAGGGGATTAAAGGTCACAGACAAATTCAAAATATCAAAACGACGAATTTATCTGGCAGAGGTTTGGACAGCAATGTGTGATCTGAATATCGCGACAAATTCTGGTTCATAGTTTTCTCCAAATATGTAAAAATGGATGAATCAATGCAGAGAAAGATTAAATTCACAGCATTGCCGAAACGAAACTTCGTCCAGATACGAAACGAAAAGATGAGAAAAAAGGCTTTTAAATTATAAAGGACGCTGGATTAAATAATCAAGCATTATTCTTGTCTCGCTGATTCGCTGTAAACTTGCCTTCCACGACCTTTATTCCTCGCAATATCTTTTATTATTCAGTCGATACTGAATTCGGGCCTAAGGAAACGGCATGTTCCGCCGGATCATCCGCTACCCTATCTTCATCAGGCGAACTGTTAATATCAAGATTCATTAGTCGATGTAGACAATCAAACGATATCTCTTGCCTCGGTTTATCTTTTTCAGACTAAAAAGACATTCGTTTTTTCAACATAATTGGATATCAAGTCAGGTGATGATAATAATTATAGCAAAATATAGCATATACCTGTTTTTAAAATGCTCCAATTGTACATTCGCAGATCCGAGCTGTTCGGAAAGATCCTCATTAGCCCTTTGCAGTCTACGAACGTTGTTAGATGCCGTGTCTAATTCGTCCTGAGCCGAGGCGAGCTCCTTTTTCAGTTCTTCCACTCTGGCTCGGACCCTTTTCACCTCAGTTTCGTACTGTTCGGACCGTCTCAACGCATGGGATAATTCCGTAGTCTTTTCAGCCAACATTTTCTTTATCTTCGAATACGAATGCTTCAGGTCTACCACTTCCTGAAAAAAGGGATTACACACTTTGATCTTCCTAGACAAAGTCGATGAAACTTCTGGCCGTAACGACAACTCGCCTTATTGCGGTCTAACAGCTCTTGCTGAATTTGTCTGACGTCTGTGTCGGAAGCAGAAACAGGTCGAGCACGACGAGTCTCTGCCCTTTCCTGCATATCCCGAAGTTCGTTCCTCAGTTGTTTGTTCTCACGGTCCAAAGATATTTTCTCAGTCTCAAGGCGCTCCCGTTTACCCCATTCGGCAGCATTTTCTGCCTGAAGTCTTTCTAACTGAAAATAATGGAAAATTCGTATTATTCGAGTGTTCAGAGTCGATCATGACCTACAGTACGATATTCGGACTCTAAATTTCGATTGTTGCAGGACTGACTTCGGTCCGAAGATCAGACAGCCGTCTGTCCATGCCTTCCCGATTGGAAGCCTCGTCCATTAGGTCAGCTTGCGCAGTGCTGAGTTCGGTCTGGAACCTATCCTTCAATCCCAACAGTTCTTTGGTCACCTCGGTCCTGCTCTCCTGTAATTCCTCGCATCTTTCTCTCAGCTGCGTTACTTCGGCCCTGAGTTTTTCCATCCCTCGATGAAGCGATGATTTCTCTCTGAAAATTATTAACGATTACAGTTAGAGGCCTTATTTAGTCGCAATTTGGTCCTCACTCTCTCTCAGCAGAAATAGTCTTGGTAGCTTCTTCCAGCCTGAGATGCAGCATGGACATCTTTTGCATCAAAAACTCCTCGTCGCTGGCGTCTATGATGGACTGCCTCTTGTCCAATTTATCTTGCATGGCGTTAGTGTCGCCAACGAGTTTGATCATGTCCCTATCCAGCGTGTCGATGGAGCTTTCTTTGTACAATTCGACCGCGTGCTTTGGCACCGCTCCCTGCAGCACGTATTCTTCTATGTCTCTGTCATGCGCCACCGCCTCTTCGATATCCGACTTGGCGCTGGGTTCGTCGACGGAATTATTCCGCGAGAATAAATCCTTCTGGCTCATAAGAGGCCCGATTTTATCAGTCTGTTGAACGTTGTTGTAAACTTCTAGTAGCTCGTCGACGCCGAGGGCGTCTCTGAGCCGAGGATCAGACTCAAGAATGCTGATTATTTGCTGGTCGAATTGTCCGGCGTGCTTCAATAATATCATGTGTATCTTTTCCATCTCTCTTTTGAGCTGCTCGTTCTGGAGCTCGACCTCCTGTTTCTCGTGCTTAAACGCGTTCCCGTCTTTCATAGCTATTTCTAACTTCGTTCTCAGAACCTTCGCCTCTTCCCTCGCCTTGTTTCTCTCGTTACGAACTTTACTCCACTTCTCTCGCCAGTTCGCCGTGCAGTCGGACCACCATCGCATCGTTTTCTCCATCTGGGCTGCTCGCGCTCGTGCCTCCTCCAATTCTCTCTGGCGGAGGGCCTGGAGGTGTTGAAAAAATAAAAAAAGCGATCTTAGGGGAAGATAATTTTATGCCGCAATAAATTTTAGCAGATTTCCAGACCGTTTTGGATTCCAAGGGTAAGAGAAATTCGATTTTTACCTCTTTCGTTTCCCATTCGCTCTCCGCATAACGCGGAGAACTCGTAGCGCTGGCGGGGACTTCGTGTTCCCTGACCAGTCTCCGGGACGAGGTACCATTGGTGGTTGATTGTGCCATTGGAAATGAGTTAGTTAACCTATGTCATGGGGGTTAGTTTGTTGATTTTTATAACCCGAGGTGATTTATCGTGAAAATTTCATCGTAGTTTTAATTTTAGTCAACATATTATGAGTCTCGTTGTTTTTTGTTTTTATTTTGATCGATGCGTAATTATAACAAGCAGCTGTTGATTACTGTGATTTTGATTTCTGACTGATTACAATTTACTGTTTACAACAATGAATAAAAATAATAATTTGAGAATGACAGGAACCGAACCAATAAATTAACCTCAAAATATTGGACTCATGGAGACAGCCGGAGTACCAAAACCTCGATGGCGACATCTACAGTCGAGATTGTGACAATCGTTACTTACCGACAGTAGATAAAATCACGATCTATCGCACATTTTCTCCCAAATGAACGATCTTTCGCGTAAATATTGACTTCAATCACGTATTATCTTATCAACCCATTGAATATTTGCTTGGGCTTGGAGAGAAATCACCACCAAGTCGTTTTTATTTGTTCTGGGGCTGGTTGTCCTGCAATAGGTGTTGATTTTGGTGAACGGGGGTAATTGTCGATGAAGCGGGTGATTTGAAAGTAGAACGACGCGTAAACGTCGGCGAATAACGTTCAAGATCCAGATTGTGACTCATTCATCACAATTTTAGTAAGGGCGGAAACAACAAAATCACTGTATTATAAAAAGTATTATAATTATTGAGATTAATTTTAGAATCTAAAAGACTTGAACAAGAGCGTTTTCACGTCCAAAACGACGGAGATAAAACAAACGATATCATCTCCATTCATTAAATTAATTTTTTAATTTTTAAATTAATTTTCAATCCATTCATTAGATTACAAAAAAAGCGCTTACAGTCTGTTTATATATTATTCTGGTATTATTTCTTACCTTCTCCGGAGACACCGCGGGTTGAAACTGAAGTTGAATGCTAGGTGAAGTGGTATTTAAATAAGTTACACAATCATTAAGTTTTATACACCAATTCCAAGGATATTTATTATCAATTAAGTAATTAAAATCAGATTACATTGAAGAGTGACGCACCACCTTGTGGCGAACTCCTTTCTTTTGAACTTCCGCAAAACGGCATGATTGGCTAGAATGGAAAAGCGCCTAATTTGAAGACCACATATCTCGTCACTCCCCAGAGAAAAGTCGTAGAGACACGTTGGAAAGGATTTTTTGAAACGTGGTTCCTCTGCTTGCTGATTTTTTCTCTCATCTATAGCCTCTCTCGTGTGCGGAAATGCATTTTTTCAGCACCTTGTATACCTGCGCCTGGCATCCACAATAGGGAAGTGACGTCACACGGTAAAATATATTGTCACTCCCGTCCTTGTATCCGATTTCGAACCTTATAGGAAGAATGGTTTGAAAGACGACTTCTGTTGAAACTCCTTACTGTTGGTAGGTATTATAGAGAAAAAACTTTTTTGGAAAGACGAATTTTTTTTGGTGGGTATTTTTTAAGTAAGTGAGTGTCTTTACCGGTCCTCTAATAATACCTTGTATAGAGAAGCGATTGAAATATAATTAATATAAAAGGATCTCGTGTAAATTAATTATTAAAATTCATGTATGAGAAAAATGACGTGTTGAGATTCCTAAACATCGATCATTTGATGCAGTGAGATTATTCAAAACAATTTTTTTTCAACATAATCAAATAAAGTTTCATAAACTTATATCTGGAATTCTTCTTGCACAGAATTTAATTTCTCATCCGGAAAAAATGCGAGGCATTGTTTCAATTGGGTTGAATGAGAAACAAGTGAATATCAAAAATTGCTTTCCTTCCATTTTTATTCAGAATTTCGGACTAGCGAACCAATTAATTAATTGATAGTCGAATTAGTCAGCCCTACTGAAACACGTCATAAATGTCATGAAAAAGTAGGTAATTAATCATGTGATAAATCGTATGCTCTTATGGAAGATTTCAAGTTCACATTTATTACCTGATTTATCATATGATTTATCATGTGATTTCTTACATGGGTCTATTTTTTGTGTGTAAAATGCATACTTAATTTCATAATTTATCATATGATTTGTTACATGATGATATTTTACGATGGAAGAAGAAAAAAAGTTGAAAGAAAGAAAGTCAAAAACCATTTTTTTTACCATTTCCCCAAGATTTGGGACTTCTTTGGTAAATTTTGAGTGTTTTTCGCCAATATTTCTGTACATATTGCTCGTGTGTCAAATCTATGGCCATATTTTTCTTTCTTGGTCAATTTCACACAAGGAAACACAGTTTCTGCAGACACGTAGTACGAAAAACCTCCGCGTAATCAGAAATACCCAAATTCAAGTAAAAAATGTGAAAGAAAACTATAAATAGCTGTAGCTCGGCCGATAAATTTTTTCAGGACCTAATATTCTGGCTTTTGGCTACTGGCTGCCTTATAATCGTTATCCACGCGTGTAAGCTACTACTGGTACTCGTTCGACACAATTATCCAAATTATTAATTTGCTTTAATCAGGTCACAAGAATTCAACACGGTAAAATGTTTGCTCCATTGTATTTTCATTCCATAGAAGTTTGTCACCTCTGAAAATTCGCGAAAAAAATATACCGCCCCTGAAATTTGCCGCCCCCAAAATTTTGCCGCCCTAGGCTGTAGCCTATTTAGCCTAGTGGTAAATCCGCCTCTGCAGTGACGTTTTCGAATGCTGCAGACGGTCTGCAGCATTCGAAAACGTCAACACTCGCGTTATGAGACTTTCTCTCACGCTCATTATCAAATTCTTATTCCACACTATAATTCTTTACCAGCATGACTAGTTGCAATTTTTCCTATCTTCATCAAATTTCATTCTCTTCGCTATTACGATATTCTCGAACCTCATTGAAACATTCAAATAAGAAGTCGCTCAAGGTGTACGACGAGTTTCCCTCATCGCGCGATTATACTAGGCACACTAGGGCCCGAAATTTCGCGTTCGGCGTTCTTCGGCTGCGTTCGGCGTTATCCGACGCTCTTCGGCCGCCTTCGGGTCAAATCGCCGACTATCCTATCCCGAGAAAATAGCGCGTTAAATTTTCGAATCAAATTCGTTAAATGTAGAAGGAACGCTATGCAATATGAATAACAAATAAATTTGGCGTTTTAATTCGTCATCATCACCACAATTTCATCATCAATCTACACAAATTAAACACATGAAATAGTATAGTACATAAATTTTTTACCAGAGGGAAGAAAAAGTGATTAAGCGGGCAAAAAAGTAAATTTTAAATACTTTTTCTTCCCTCTGGTCAAGAATTAACCATTCTTCGGCCGCGTTAAATTGTGGGGAAGAAATAAGGTCATATTATCGTCGTCGGGTAAGAACTATTTCCTTCTCATGATAAACATATAATTTGTCCTCTGTAAACGGCACTCGGCAGTTTGTAGAGACTCCGGTTTCCGTGTGTCTCCAATCCGTCACCGAGACACGGCATCGCGATCGGCGACGCCGTTGCGTCAAGAATCCACCGATCGCGGCGTCTATGAGCACCGAGGCAGTACAGTGGGATCGGTGTCCATTCGCCGCACAGACTATAGAGTGGTTAGTCGCTAGTGAGTCTTTCAGGTGGGGAATACGTGGGGGCGACCGTAGCTACGGCATCCAGATTCGCGTTTGTGTCAGTCGGCAGTCCGAGCGAGTGAGCGAGTGAGCGAGTGCAGCGGGGTTTATCGGGTATAGGATAGAAGACTAGACTTTCGGAGTACATTTATTCTCACCTAGTGTCTGCTACAGTTCAGTGTTTGTGACAGTGTCGGCTATAATTTCAGTTACATCGCGCACAGAGAATTTAATTATCCTCATCCTCGTCACACCGGATCGTATTTATTATGAAAAATTGTCTATCCGTTAAACTGGATTTATCCTTACTCTCCACCTGTTAAGTGAGTTCGGTTGTTGCAGTGCTCTCAGCGCGGTCAATGCTTGCTGCTCTTGCTGCAGAGTGAATGCATCTCGGCTAGGCAGTTTACCAGTGTCCGCGAACGATTCTAAAATCCTGTTCCCTATCTCGGAGTCATGTCAGTGTCCCGCGTATAAATATCGATCTAAATCTAAATACACCGTTCATTATATTATTCAGTGGAATATTAAACAGTGATCTGTGTAAATTGTTTCTTTTTTTTATTTTAACTCATCGCATATACGGGATACAGAGGATAAACTAGGATAGAAGGTTCGAAAACTATAAAATGTAAGTATTACCACGATCTAGAGTCAAGTTTCAACTTGAGTCTATATCTAGCATTGATACAAATTCAAATACCGCGAAACAAAGAACGAGCAGCTCATATTTCAATCCGTAAAACGGTAAAGTACGAATAATCACACATGTATCGTACGTTCGCAGTCTGCTGTTATTCGAAACTCTGATCTAAACCCGCGTTGTTTATTCACTTGTTCCATTTAATTTGTATGATTTAATTGCCTCTGTACGCAAGAAATTAATTATTTAAATATTCAGACTGCAAACGGACTAATATCGAATATCAAAAAAAATTTCAAAATTAGAAACACTGAAATAAAGTGGAATGGTACATTTTTGTTCTTTCATTGTTACAGTGCAGCGCTCGGAGGTTCAGTTAGAAAAGTATACATATATCCACACTGTCAAAGAAATAGAGATCAATAGAGTCACTCGTGTTCCCTGCACAATAAAAAAAAAAGAACAACGAATTCAAGCCTGAAAGAAAATATCACGGTTTTAACTCCGTCAAAATAATACTCTGAGAGAGAGATACACGTGCAATTACACCGTGTAACAAAGGAACCCCTCCCCCATCTTCGCAACGTCTTCGAACGACAGGAAGAGAGGAGAAAGAGCTAAAGAGCGTATCGGCCGCGCCACGCGCGTGGGGCGAGGTCTAGGGGTGCATCGCGTCTCTGACTCTAACTCTCTGCATCAAGACGAAGAATACGGACGGCGTTGCCTTGGTGACCGATGTCCAGGGGGGCGCGATGGCCGGGGCGCTAGCCGAAACCGGCCCGCTGCCCGTGAGCGTGATAGCGGTCGACGGGAGTGAGGTGGTGCAGCAGCGGCAGGGAGGAGTCACGACTAATGGCTCTAGTAGATCGTTCATATCCACCGAGGCACAGACGGAAGCCGTTCATACCGCGCCTACGTCAGAAAATAATAGGGACAACGAAGAGAACAGGGATGCTAGACGGCGGGAGCGCAGGGTCAGGCGGCAGCACAGAAGAGCGTTGAGGACCTGCTCCGTGCCCCCGACCTACGCGGGCGGCCCCTGCGGGGTCCAGCCCGGGCCCGGGGTTCCCCTCGGACCGTCGGTGGGAGGTTTTCTTCATCCACCACCGCCGCATCTGGGACTTCGCGGCCTCAGCGGCCTCGGTGGCCTCAGTGGCCTTAGCCTCGGACTACCGTTTCCTGTACCGACGAGCGTCTCTGCCTTCGGAAGGTGAGTCACGGATTTTATACGAGGCGCAAAGATTATTTTACAGGGTGCATTTACACCTTCGAGTTCATACAAATATGTGTATCGCCGACTCAGAATTTATTTGGGATGTTGCACGTTTCTTTTTTTTTTTTTTTGTATTTCATATATTAGTACTTTAGAAAAAAAAAACAATTAGGTCATATTATTTCTTTTCTCAATTGAAACATCGAAAATTGGTACGTTGTGACGTCACCCATGCGAAATCAATTGCCTGTAACTTTTTTGATTAGAGTTTTTTAACGAAAGAGAAAAAACACGATCTAATTACTTCGAGCTACTCTGCATTATGTAACGCGAGGATGAATAAATATATTAAAATTGTTATAGTTATTTTTGAAAAGTTGATTCTGATCAATTTATGCTGATTAATAAATTAATCAATTTACAGTTGAATAGATAATAAAAAATATATTATTTTGTAGGTTTAGATTGTTTAAAAATAATCTATGCAAAAAAATAAACTCTACAGATTGTCATTCTTGTATCCTCGAATAATTGTTCACAGAGAATAATACCTCTATCGAATAAACAAACAATTTTTATTGTAGATTAATTTACACTCGAATTATTGCAAAAAGTATAAGAGAAATTTTTTTTCAATTTATTTTTTAGAAATTCAATTGGGCAACTTGATTTCATTTTTCATCAATTCAAAGTGAGAAAAGCGAGGGATAAAAAATTGAAGAGAGACAAAAAAAATGGAAAAATTTTAACTGTGATTATTATTATTTTTATTATGTGGTCCCAACTCATAAAAACTATCGAATTTTAATGTTATGTTATTAAACTTTGTAAGCCTGTAATGTTGAGGCTATTTGAATTATCTAGGTGGTTATAAACATTGGATTCCGGTAGTGGAGAAATTTGTGCTGATTATTTATTCATGTATAATTATACCATACAGAGATTGTATTTGGCGCCGCGTGGAATCCATTCGCATTTCACTTCTGAATATTTTTAATATCGTGGACCTATAAACCTCGAATCAAAATATAATTTGTCACGGTTTCGAATAAATTAATCCAATCGTCGTATCAATGAATTAGCAAAAACAGGAGTCAATGTTACACAAAATCACAAAAACATTTATTCAGAATTGACGAGACTCGATTAATACTCAGAACAATATAAACAAATGCAACATTTATTCTTCATATATAAAACCGTGTTCTGTGTTTTTCCCATTATCAATTCTATTTTCCTCTATCCTCGGGTCTTTCAACGAGAATTATAATCTTGAGCAATGATGATACCGCAACTTGTTTCTCTCCCGAGAAAGAATAAGGCGATTAAACAATTATTAAATGTTTCAAAATTTCCTCCGACTCACTAATGTCAGTCTAAATCTAATAATAATCGGCTATAATTCAATTTGAGAAACTCATATATCATATTATATACAGAAATAGAGTATTTATTATATCCTTTGATACTCGAGATACGTACTGCGTCAACGTGCTTCGTTATGATTAGTGGCTTCGCGGTCTTCTTCTTTTTTTTCCCTTTTTTTCTTCTTATTCTTTTTATATCGCGTAAAGAAAGCGACGTAGTTAAAGAGATTCTAAAGAACCATAGTCTACCCACTGCAGGATGAACAAGCCTAACTAAGTTTTATTTTTGGGTCTCGCTCATTTCCAGTTTCTATGCTAACCAAGCTCAATCACCCCGGGGTATCCTCTCTAGGTACATTGTACGCTTTAAAAAACGAGAAAAATAACAAAACCACGTAATAAAGGAACTAGAAAAAAAATTTCTCATCACCATCATCATAATCGTAGTGAACAAATTTTCGGTTCACTCTTCGACAGTGGATCTAAAAAAAATCATGACGTACGCAGATTTTATCGTATTCGTCTAAAATATAAAGTAAATTCGTTTGACGGTGTCTCTACGCGTTCTGTTAAATGAACCCGTTATCCGAAAGAGCTATCAGGTACGGCTCAACCATCCACTGGCCCCGAGCTATTCGTATCTTGTAGAGGTACAGCGGTACCGCGCGGCGTCGAGACGTCGGGGCGTCGCGTCGGGGCGCCCGAACCTCTGAGAATGAGTCTGTGTCACTGGGTCAATCCTTACGCACCGGGAGTGTATAGAGCGAGCGGAGAAAGAGAGAGAGGATACAGGGAGATGATGTGATATGTCTGACTCGGTTTTCGCTTCGGTTTTATCTCTGCAGAGACTCTGTGCCCAAGCAGTGCTGCGGACTCGGTTCTCCACCGGTACGTTGGTCCATTCTTGGAGTGGGAGTCGTGGGTCTTGTTTGTGCCGGCGCAGGGGCCCTACTTGGGGCCTTACGGGCCACCGGTCGCGACCATATCGCAGTCGCCCTACTCATGATCGGTAAGTCCAATCGGTTTATCTATTCTAACGTTTTCTCTTTTCTTTTCTTTTTTTTTTTTAGCTACATTTTTTATGAGAAAAATATGATCTTTTCCTTTTGGATCAAATCCACATTCGAATAGGAAGTTTTTTTTTAGGTAATAGAGAAACCAAAAATATAATTAATATGGTTGACATTCAGATTAATAAAAATTCGTTTTTTCGACGATCTAAAATTATTCTCATCATAGACTCAATCGATGTTCAGGTTTTTTTCTGTAAAGTAATATTGTTATTATTATTATTGTTTATTATTGATATTGACGTTTGTCAAAAAGTATCCTTGATTAAAAAAGCAGACGACCAACAAGCGGCTATTATTCTTGTGTCACGATGTAGCATAAAATAGATTTTTTAACAAAAAAATCTGCAAGAACATTAAAAAGTTTGCAGATATTTAATGAACTACATTTTAACGTTCATTACTTTTCCAGTACCTAGCTACCTACCCAGGTAAATTTTTTTTAGATTTAATTGAGATCGATTTCCTGGTCTGTATAGTATTCATTTTAGTTTTATAATTTCTCATATACAGTCGTCCTTTTTTCAAGTTCGTATCGTAATCGAAATAAAATAGAGAAAAATATGGACATAATCGTTAATCGAACAGAACCGTATAGTTAAATACTGTGAAGTAGTTTTACGTAGGATATAGTAAACTCTAACCGTAAAGCTGAGTGTGAATATTGATTTTTTTATTTTTTTATTTTAGTGTCTTTAGAAGGAAGTAAAACGCTTTTACGTTTGTTTTTTCTTTTAACTCGCCAGAGTAACACGCGATTGATAATTCGGTACACATATACAGCTATATACCACCGATACACTGTGATTCCTAATTTGTGACCAATGTGTATTTTATGAAATAGAGTGAAAAATTCCTTAGCCACTCTTTTCTCATTTTAATCGCTGATTGATTTTTTTTTTCTTTGTCAATTTCTGTAAAATTGAGTTCGAAATTATTTTCGTTACTTTTTTTTCCGAAGTTATTGAATCGTAATTTCTTTTTTATTTTGTCATGCTCAAGAAGAAATTGTTTATCGTATTCATTTTTATTATTGCATTATTTGTCGATTATAATTTATCACAGAATCTCGATTTCGGTGCTACTGGCTTTAATTTGTTCATTATCATCGGAAAGATCGCGTGATGAAAGTTTCCTACATAGGAAGAAATCATTAAAAAAAAAAGGTAATCAATATTGAGAATTTAATGAACTAGAAATAGAATCGCGAGAGAAATTAGATTTCTAAAAAGAGAAGAATTAACGTACTTTTCTTGGAAATTAAAAGGAGGGGATATAAGGAAATGTTTACAATTTAAAAAAAATTTGAAAACGAAGATGGAAAAATGTTTTCATATAGATAGACTGTGAAAAATATTCGTTGAGAATACTGATGATAAAATAACAGCTGATTTATACGTTGACTTTGATCGCGTGAAATTGGGACCAGTTAGCGAATTCTAAATAACACAACGGACACTGAACGTGATTCGAATATAACAATCGATCGCAGGATATTCTACATATAGACATTGAAAATAAATTTGTTATTCAGTTAGAGTAGCGATTACGAAGTGATGTAACGGACGTATGCAACTGGTCGACCTATATAAGGGGGGAAACTCAATCATACAATATTTAGAAAGACGCTCGTTTTTTTCCTTCTTCTTCTTTCGTTGGATAGAATTCAGTCTATAATAATTTTTATCAAAGCTTGAAAAGCATTCAATTTTCATAATATTCCAAAAAGTTTTTATATTTCGGCATCATTCTTTTATTTAAATTGACTTGAGCACTTTTAGCTGCTAATTATGGCTGCTAGCTTCAGTTTCATCACGACAAGAGGGTATAAGAAATTCTTTAATTATTATTCGATCAGTCTAATGAATAAATTTTAACTTCTTCTTTCCCAATCACCCTTGTTTTTCATTAATTCTTTCGTAAGACTCTGATAACGATGGCTATTATTTAAATTATTCTTGAAGCTCCCGTTGGAATTTTGAAAAGAAATTGAAATACCCTCAAATTTATATATAAGCGTTGAAAGTCCGTTAAAAATCGCTTTTTTTTTTATAAGAAACATTTTTTTTCTCTCTCTCAGTTCTCTGTCACCAGAATTTGATTTCAACAAGCGCCTATGAACCAGGCTTTTCATTTTATTTTTTATTGATATTTTCTCTAATAACAGATAATTTTCCTCTTAAGTTTTCCGCGGTGCATCTTTTGCTTGTGTTTTAATCCTGTGGCTTCGATACCTCCGAAGTCCAGTTACAGGAGGTGAATGAGGTAACCATATACACCGGTAGAGGCAGAGGTAGAGGTAAAAAGGTACAAAGAATTAAAATCCACATAACAGTGCGAGGTAGCTTCAACATATTAACTGTAAATTACTCCTGACGCGGTGCTGCTGCCGTTGCAGGTGCGTAATCCCACCGTTCGGCAACCGAAAATTGAAATAAATAAAATTAAACGATAATTCTGTGAAAAATAAAATATTTTGTGAATCGTCGTTATCGCAATATTTTATCGTAGAATTTTCAAAACACCACAACTGGAATTTATTGCTCAAGAAACTTTCTATTATTGCAATGAGAAAGAAAGAATGAAGAAGAAAAAAAAGTGAAAAATATACTTTCGTAAAAATTAACGAAACTGCGTATTTATAATGAATTTGGTAACACAATTAACATAACTATACTCAGATATTATGTATTATGTACACGTCTTGTGTTTCCATACCTTTTGTGAGAAAAACATATCTTCACACTTTTACGCAATATTTCTCTATGTGTTTTTCTTTCTTTTTTTTTTTAAATGTGTGTTAATTTCAATCTTTCAAGGCCGTCTGTCCCACATACCGCGTACCGTTAATTGGACAATCGTTAGACGCCGTGTTAATTATTTTCGTTGTTTTGTCAGCATTGTAGATATTTTAATTACGATCCCTCCATTGAGTTTTAACAACGAAATTCAAGAGACTGAGAGGGAATAGAAAGAGAGAAATGATTTTGTCATTGACCAACGGTTACACCAGCTATTATACTAGTTTCTGGCTCTCCAGTGACTAGTTTGACCCGCTGGTCTCTCACCAATTGTTAATTTCAGTCGCGTTTAGACCATTTGCATTGCATCGTCATTTTAGTAGTATAGCAGCTACTGTAACATCGTTACGTAATATAATCGAGAAATACAAGGATAATAGCGACGTGGTTTAATTTAATTAAAAACAATTCATTTGACAGAATTTTTTGTTCATTTTATTTCTTTTAGTTTCTTCAAAGACAATTCTAAAACACTGTTTGAAGAATGAGGAAAAAAAAATGAGAATACAAAGAGTGTGACCTTAGTAAAAAAATAATTACACTTATTATTCCCTAATTACTTGACCTAAAATCGTGGGAAATTCTTTCGGTCTTTATCTTTTCATAATCTATTAAATTGAATGAAGATAATTTAATTCGATATTTTCTTTGTGAAATAATTAACGAGTCTTCGTTTATTATCTGATACCGAATCACGAACGTCAATCTTAATTTGTCCCTGTCATTGCAATTATTTTTCTTTATTCTCGTCTTGACCTTAAAAAAATTTCTTTGTAAAATTCCATCAATGCTGTTCTGCGAGCTTGTATGCTACTCGTGTGTACAGTAATCACCTGAGTTGGCAAATTTGAAATTCCTTTCCCTCGAAAATGACACAAATGCGTCTGTCGGTGCGTGACGAATGATTTAGCAGCAGAAGCAGCGCGATAATCGTGAATAATTTGTATAACGAACCGATAATTGTTTTCTTTCCCTTCGTGTACGAGAATTGAAGAAAGAGTTCAACCAAAGAATCAAATTTCTTTTAATAACTTTCAATTTTTTTTTTTTTATTCATATCGAAAACCTGCAACGTCACACCTAATGTGGGTCAGGATTAATTAGCGATAAAAAGCAACAGCGTTGGCTGCTCATTCCGCATACCTTCGGCTTGTAATTGAGAGGAGGCGTAAAACTAAATGAACATTTATTCATACGAATCAAGAATCTCTTTCGATCGGAAGAATCGTCGTATTCGTGTAGCTACTGCACAATTATTCTAGCATCTAGATCTTACAGTCAGTGGGGGATCCGACCTTCGTCCCATATGCAAACCTTGATTCAACTACACTGGATCATTTTTATTCACAGACAAATACGAATTCTCTGTGTCTCTCTGCTCTATACTGGATGAAGCTAGTTTTCGATTTTCTAAAGCCTCTGTAACAAAGCGGAATCGAGATTGTGTAACGAAACCAACACGTTTTCACAATTAATTTAATTCGTCTATTATTTTATCACGAGAAAGTGAGAAATAATACTCGAATTATTGCCGGCTGGGTCGGAAATAGTATAAACGGAAATCGTTATTTAGCACACAGACGTTCATTTTTGTTCAGTTTAGTTAGATTCAGAATTAATTGTGTTGTATGAAAATTTCAGATTTTCGTACTAATCGTTGATCTTAGATTACGTGGATTATGGATTCAAATTTAAATTGTAGATTGTAGATATCAAAACGAAATAACTGTAGTGATAGAAATTTTTAACATAAAATTTTCAAATCATAGATTACAAAAAAGAGGATTCGGAATTTTTTATATAAAAATTGATGACATAAAATAAAAAATTCTTCACTTAGATTGTAGATTTAATGAATATTTTTCATATTAATTAATAACAGTCGAATTTATTATAATATTTCTTTACCGGAAATAATAGTACAAACAGAAAAAAAAATATATAATTAATTTTTAATATTCTTGCTGCAGAATTTGCTTGTATTATATACTAAAAGGTACAATTTGACCTAGATATAAAGAAACTAGTACCCATAATGTAATCACAAAAGTCCTCGGCTTTCCGTCTTTGCTGATCGCGTAGTGTGTTGTACATAAGTTGCGTCATATCTGTTGTTTCAGTGATATTATAACTTATAAGTCTGTGTCTTCGTCGTACCTAGATCTCGCTGCGTACAGTGCATTCTTCATACACTATAAATATATTTATGTAAAATAGTGTAGGACACGTTTTACCTACTACCCTTGATTCCCAACGTCGCGTTTTACGACCATGAACTAATCCAAGTATGTCATAAAACCACGAGCTGCTTCGTTGTCGTTGTCTAATTAATGTTATTGTACTCTATATTATATATTATACGGGGCGTTCCGTGTCAACTAGACTAATAATTTTTCCTCGCGATCTCGAAAAAGTATTCGGGAATTTTTTTCGATTTTTTATCATCATTCCATCCCATCTAGAATTGGATTGTTTTTTTTTTTTTTTATCTCAACAAATTTTCAAAAATCTTAATCTTCAGTCCAGTTTCAAGGATTTTGAATAAACGAAAAGCCATGTTAAGATTATCGAGAAAATTCATAATTAACCACAGAATTTTAGAGAATTTTCGTAATGTTGCAACACGGCGTGTTTGTTTGTTAAAAATGATTAAAACGATGAAAAACTCGCCCCATCATTGGACGGGTGTAAAAATATCCAGAACAAAAAAAAAAAAATGAGATTTTTTTTAGATTTGAAATCATGGGATTGAATGATCATAAAAAATTAACGGTTGGCGAAAAAAATCATATAATAGGAAATCGTAAAGCGAATAAATAAAAAAAAAATGGTGAGGAAAAATGTTGGGTCGAGTTGACACGACACGCCTCATACTCTTTATTTATCGTGACATATAGTAGAGTTTAAAAAAGTCGTGTTAAAGTTTCGATAAAGAACCTAGCGCGCCGGAGTCACGCCGATGCGATGACGTTATAATTAACGTGGGAGTAGAGCGAGTCGGTGGTGTATTGGATGAACGAACACAATGGCAGAACACTTGTTTCAAGATAGGGTTACTTACTCCGCGATACAACATACCGGGGAAAGTTCTATTCGACGCAATTATAATCGCAACCATTGTTCCAACGTTTTTCCTTCTTCTCTCGTTTTCCCCCGTGTCTCGTAATGAAAATTCAAGAATCATATCCACATTAGGGTCAAACCACGGTCGATACGATCCTCCGGGTCCGTCGTAACCGCAGAGCTCGAGTTTCCGCTGACAGAAGAGACACTCGCTTCCTCGAGCATCGTTCAGACGATCAAGAAATTTCACGTGAGAATAGATCGATTCAAGATTGCGAAGAAATTTTAACGATCAGAGGCACGCAAAAATGTTAATTTCATCCGGGATTAAAGAGAGAGCGGGGTGATATAGTCGTTGGTATCGGGGCGTGCAGCTCCATTATTCTATGTACCATCGATTCTCTCGGTGAAATTTCGAAATTGAAAATACTGAGAGAAGATTTTCCACGGTTTTGCCGAATGCTTGCTGAAAAAGAAAAAGAAAAAAACGGGGAAAAACATTATATATTCGGTACTTTTAAATCCGGAATTATGGCCTTTCGGTAGCGATAATCGAGGATCGACTGAGATAGACTCTGTTCTAGCGATAGGTACGGGGACCGTTCTCATCGTTAAGAAGTAGAGAACGGTGGAACGGGTGTATATTCTTATATTATTCTTTGCTGGCGAACCTCTGGTAGTTATACCGATTCGGTAGAATATAGCTTACTTTCTAACCCGCCGCGCGCAGAGTCTGTATAGATAGGAGTGTAGAGGTAGAGACTGAGAAAACGAACGAACGAACCTACCTACCTCTCTACCTTGGTTGAAAATGTATATTATACCAACTACGGGACCTACCTTGTGCGAGCTACAACCTGCCTGAAACGAACGGAGAATGCCCGCGAACAATAGCTAGGACGCGGCAAGCCTGTAGAAATCCGGGATCCTTGTTGTATATATATACGTACACCCGCACAAATGAATCTAGATAGCGATGGGTTCGATTTTATGTCAGATAGAAGCACAAATTTCGTCTTTTTTTTTTTAAACTCATTTTACTGAATTTTTTTTTTTTTTTTTCATATAGTTATAGAACGTTTTAGTTTTTTTTTTCTATCTTCATATTTTTGCAATTGTTTTTCAAAGCAAAATATGAACGAATTTTCATGGAGATCTTGAAAAGCTAGATCTAGAATTTTTTTTTTTCAATTCTGCAATTCTCAAATATTCTTTTTCTTAAAAATAAAAGAAAAACAAACTTTTGGACAGTTTGGAACCGCAATCGAACTGTCTGAAAGCTATCATTTCTCGATTCTAGCCAACTTCAGACTCTATCGTCGTTAGAAATTAATTACCCTGTATGTACTTATAATTTTTATCAAAATCTACAAATTTATTTGCAATTTTCTTTGAATCCAATATTTATAATCTACGATTTTGATTGTTTTCGCTTTCCAATCCAATCTACAATCGATGTTGTTATAAATACGATTTTACTTTGTAGATGAAACACTGCGATGTTCTACTTTCCATAAAACAAGCAAAATCGATAAAATGTTTGAAATCGTAACATCATGGATAAATAATGGCATTATTATGTTCTTGTTCGCGTAAAGCGTGTCTACACATCGTTCGCTACATCTTGTTGATATTCCGTTACAGGTATCGGAGTGGTATTGGTGACTGTGAGCGCGGTCGCATGGCGAGTTACAAGCAGGGAACACTGCGGCAGCTTCTTCGGGTTCACTGGTATATCGGGTAGAATACCACCGGCGAGACCTATACATCCTTATGCCGCAATGATATATCCAGAATTTCAGTTCAGGCCACCTCCTCCCAGCTATCAGGCAAGTCAATTATCGATCTTTATACCACGAATCGGAGTGAAAAATTTATAGCAATTTGATTCGATTTTTTCAAATGTTAAATTTTAGTTCATTTTATCGTTTTTTTTTTTTTTAACTAGTGTGAAAAGAAGAAAATTTGTGTTTCAGCTAGTTACTTTCACCCTCTCTTGTGACTCTGCTCCATAATTTCGTGTATCAATGCGTATAATAATACACTTCCCGTTTCCTTGAACTCTCTACGCAATAACATTCTACTCTCCATTCAGAATAGAATTTTTTTATTTTACTCTTTTATTTTCTTTCTCTTCTTTCATTCACACCTTGATCACAGCGTTACACAAAGATTTGTCCGCGACGGATCTCCGTTGATGAGTTTCCGAGCGTAACTTGACCCTCGGGGGTCATCTCAGAACTCCAATTTATCCTTCCTCTCCGGTTGGTAGAACAAGTTCAAACCCTTTTATGACCATTTTCCAACCGAATCTCCAGGCTGTGTAAATGAATGAATATCACAATATTAGAAGAAGAAAAAGTATCATAAAAACTTATGTGAATTCTTTTCATTCTAATTACAGGCCAGCATGCAGGAATATCGTCTGAGACTTCTTCTCCTGGATCGTTTGCAGCCAACGTCGTCGCCGCCCCCGACCTACAGGTCGAACGCCGGAAGCGTCGGAGCGCCTGGAGGTACGACCAGGGAGAGCAGGCCTCCGAGTTACTGCGGTAGAACAAACGTAACGCCTACCGCCACCCTGCAGGTGCCATCTAACAATAAGAAGGACGCTAATTTGGTCAGGATTGTTCAGACTGAATCTGAACCTGTTATTCTCAGCGGAGATCAAACACCTCCGGTTACCGCTGTCCAAGTACTCGCTCACCTTTGAATTCGTTGAGATAGGAAGAGGTGAAAAGAACGCCAACGTAGGCGAGTGATTCACTGTCATTCATTGGGTACAGCTTAATCGTTTATTACAAAATGAAGAGACTAAATATCCTAAAATTATCTCTTCGAGCGTTGATTAAAAAGCGATTTTTTCCGGGTCCAACATGTTTCTAAAAATCTAAGCTTAAAACGGTAGATAGATCGTATTTTGGATACTACGAGAACGTATGTGATCCATAGTATATTTTTTTTTCTATCGTAGCTATTATAAAGAAATGATCCTAATAAACTTTTATACCTGAGGCCTAGACGGAAAGAATTTACAAGTTTGACAGAGTTATTTTTCATATATATACATATACATATATATATATCCCTCATAAAACATCAATGTATTGTAAAATGTAACTCGATGAGTCGCTTTCATTAATAGTTTTGCTATAATGATTATTGTAACTAGATAAAAAGAAAAAAAAAAGGAAAAAAAAGGTCGCCATTCTTCGTGTAGATTAGAGCTAATAAGTTCCTGGCCAGTCCTATACAATTGCATATAAATATACATACAGAAATAATTGGCCCAGGAGTATCGTACATATAATACCTAATATGTATCGCTATTATACATTGAGTAGTAAAGAAACTATGAAAATTGAAAAAATAGGAAATAACAATAATATAGAATAGAATAAAATAACTAAAAAATGCTATAAACGCTTGCGTATTATATAAGAATATTATAAAAGTATGTGAGAATATGAAGAAGAAGAACAAAAAAAAAAAAAAAAAGAAACGCGCAATATGTATTAATAATGCTATAAGGTTGTCTATTTTTACAGTTCTTAAAACAATTATTTGTTATACATATTATAAATATAATGACTATATAGAAAATTTAATTTATATATTTACTTATATAAGAAGACAGATAAAAATATATATATATATATATATTATTATATATATGAAAGAAAAGAGAGAAACTGAATAAAAGCAGATAACGTCTTTATCGTATTTATTCGGTTTATACAGTTTTGTTCAGTTCGAAACCCTAAAGTCAATATTAGGCATTTGTAACTGTTACTCTCCTTATCGAGATCGAAGAAATCTGGGTCTCGAAACCGGAAGTGATATGAGTAATAGCCGTAGGAGCGCCCAAACAAACAACGGATTCAAGCTTTTCGGAGATAGCGGATCTTCAGAGCGTGTAAAGTAACGTTTGAATTTTTGACAGGAAGACTTTTTGCCATTTTATCGTTGGTACAGTTAATACCACCTCCTCTCACTCTTTCGAGTTATCAGAGGTGAACTCAAGGCTTAAATTCGAATTAAATCGTCATATCCTGACACAGTATGCAACTAGCTTTATTCGATGGGATAAAAACGCAACGATTATCATTCGCCACGTGTGTATTTCGAATCTGAATAGCCCATGGATAAAAAGTGTACAGTTTGGTCGCGACCTCGAGGAACACCTTGCACATGGTGTTATACTAATCGCTTTTTCTACGCTACATCACAGACAACAAAGATATTGTGTAGAGAATGATTCAGAAAACAACAAGGACTAATCTAGCGTAACTCTTGCGCATTTAAGACGCGTGTGGTACGTGTTTAACATTGAACCTATGGACGTGATCCTAATGCTAATTTTTTTTTTCTTAAGTAATTAACTTCATTTTATCTTATTGCTATTTTTTTTTAGCCCATTCTCGATACAGATAACGAATCTTCTGCGTTTCGGAACGAATTTCAATCAATTTTTCTTTTCAATTTCTCTTATTTCGGCGAATTAATTGATAATTGACTAATTTATTCGCTTGTAAAGTTTGAGCATGTGGGTATGCATACGAAATTCGTGTACGCTCGTTATACACAGACTCCGGAATCATATAACGGAATCTACTTGTTGACTAAAAACCGTCGAAAGTGGCCTACATCCGCTTATACTACCACAGAGTGCTCAATTTATAGTCAAACACTGATATTAAACTCTGACGTCTCTCGAGTCTCAACCGATGGTGGGTATGCTACGGTTTCCAGTTGAATCGACACTTTCATTTCCGAGATCTTCCTTATATTCGCTCTTTTTCATTTCCTATTACTTACTTTTTGTTTCTATTCTACGTTTTTTTTTTTCTTCAAATCTCTAGTCGTTCGATGTAGGTTCAATCAAGCGGGTGCTGTTCTATTTATTTTTTGTTCTATTGTTTTTCTATCCTTTTATATTGCGGTTTTGGAGGGTCCGCTGATGCTTAGTCACCCAGATCATCGATTACCTCATTTCTATCCTTATTTAATTTTTTTTCAATTGAGTTATTATTAATCGAGCCAAAAAAAAAAATTAATCGAGGGATTAGAAGGGTTTAAAAAATGAGATATGTATGTTACGTACAGATAATTAAACCAGATTTCGTAATTCGTTCATAATTATAGAGAAAGCAATTTCTACTGATTGTCAATGTAATTGTGCGAAACGATACGGTTTTTTTTCTTCTTTTTTTAGTACAAATTTTAATTAGGTTGAGTGTCTTATGAAAAAAAGTAAAAATAATTGTTGATTTTTGTACAAATTCGTCGTTTTTCATGAAATACAAAAAAAAAAATAAATAAATAAAAAATGCAACGTATTACGTGCACATTAGGTATTTTCTTTGAATGAAAATCTATGAAATTTGATTGAAAATTAGTATTTTTTCATTAAGAACAACAACAAAGGGTAGACTTTTAATTTCTTAGAAGATCCTTCATCCTGTTTGTCTATTTCTTATAACGAGAGCGAATTGTTTCTCCCTATTCAATTTTTAGTACGACACAAAAACATGAAGAGAATAAATTCCTATAGGTATATTCAAAATCGTTTCCGCCTGCAAACGCGCAACCACATTGGCGCTCCAGTAATTCTAGTCGCGCATGTCTCAGGCGTTCCACCAAAACGTCAAGCCACGGTACTTCGTACACCGGTACTAATTCAAAAGTCTCATAATCACATGTATCGGAATAACAATATTATTAGAGGTTAACGATTAGTTGTTTATATCGATACCCCCGCCATCTGAGATTGAAATAATATTCGCCAAGTTGAGTTCAAAGCAAATTGAATCAGAAACGTCGATGACAGTCCTCATATAATGAACGCGCTGCGATCTAAAGTGTTTTTTAGAGGTTATAAAATTCGATCTTGTTGTCGATACTCAACGCAGGTCAACAATGGTATTGATTTTCCTTTCAATTTTTTTAAACACTTTAAATTTTTCCATTTACCATTTCTCCTACGATATTATCATCGTTATCACACGGTATAACGTTACATAACCTCGTCTGCTGTTTACCATGTTTTTCAGATTTCCCTTCCACCTACGATCCAAAAAAAGTTGAAACCGGGTGGTACGATGTGTGGGTGAATAACGACTATTTCACCCCGAAAAATAGCAACAAAAAACCGTTCGCCATTATTCTACCACCTCCGAACGTCACTGGAATATTACACCTCGGACATTCGTTTACCACCGTCGTAGAAGATTCTCTGGCAAGATGGTATCACTATTCGTTTCACTCCGTATGACAATAATTATTATACTATTATACTATTTTTGTTTGCTTTATTATTTCTCCTTATCGGGCCAGCGATCTCATATCAATTCGACTCCGTCATCTTTTTGATTGAAACAAAACCGTACAAGAATCGAGACGATAGTTTCTGTTTTAAATAAATCCAATTATTCCACAGGTACAGAATGCGAGGTCATCCCGTAGTCTGGATACCAGGAATAGACCACGCGGGAATAGCGACTCAAGTTGTCGTCGAGAAATACTTGAAAAAGACACAGGGAATATCCCGGCACGATATCGGCAGAGAAAGTTTCGTTTCTCACGTTCGGAAATGGAAGGACGACAAAGAGGACGTGATTTCGGAGCAGCTGAAATCGTTCGGGGCCAGTCTGGACTGGTCGAGGCAGTTTTTCACCATGAACGAGGTCCCCGTCTCTCCGATTCTCCTATTCGCTAGATAATCGTCGTCTAAATTTCTCCCAAATCCATTTACAGAAACACAGCAACGCCGTAACCGAGGCGTTTGTTCAACTGGCGGAAAGAAAACTGATTTACAGAGACAAATCGATAGTCAATTGGTCTCCGACTCTGCGCAGCGCCATTTCTGATATAGAGGTAGAATATTTGCCCGTAAATGGAAAAACCGAGCTTCTAATTCCTGGGTACGAGAAAAAGATTACCTTCGGACAAATTACTGAATTTTCTTACCAGCTCAGAGACTCTGGTAACTTAAAATCTTGACTTATTCCATCGATATTAGATATCAATCTCTAGCTGACCCGTAAATCGCATCGTTTCTCTCAGACCAAGTTCTCACCGTCGCAACGACTCGACCTGAAACCATGCTGGGAGATGTGGCCGTCGCCGTGCATCCGGACGACGAAAGATACTCGCGGCACATCGGATCTCACGTTTGGCATCCGTTCAGGGAAACTTTTATCCCTGTTATAGCAGACTCGTTCGTCGATAGGACTTTTGGGACTGGTGAGGGAACTTATTAGCGGGTATAAACTAGACAATCGTTATATTTATCGAAATCTGTTTTCAGGGGCTGTGAAAATAACTCCTGCGCACGATTCGACCGACTTTGCCGTTGCCAAGAGGCACAATTTAGAGATCATCGACGTTATCGACGAGAATGGGACCATGAATTTGAACGCAGAACCGTTTCAGGTATCGGAAAATCGTTCGCGGATGATAAACGAGTCGATAAATTCTAATTTCCGGTAACTTAATAACAGGGAATCCCTAGGTTTCTTGCGAGGGAGCGAGTCTTGGCCGAATTGGCGAACAGAAAGGCTCTCGGAGAGATAAAGGATCACGATATGATAGTACCTAAATGTTCTCGGTCGAACGACGTTATCGAATATCTACTCAGAGACCAGTGGTTCGTAAAATCCAAGGATATGGCCGACCGCGCGATCGAGGCTGTGAAAAACGGTTCTCTTAAAATCGATCCGACCGTTCACGAGCAAACCTGGAACAAGTGGCTCGAGAATATCAGGTGAGGAATTTCTTCGTTAGAAATTACCACGAACGCTTATGAATCAATTATTTCAGAGACTGGTGCATATCGAGGCAATTATGGTGGGGGCATCGTATCCCGGCATATCTATGCACCAATGATTCGGAATCCGTTTGGATCGTTGCGCGTACGGAGAGCGAAGCGCTGATCAAAGCCAGAGAGAAGCTTGGAAATTCGGTGAAAATTAAACAAGACGAAGACGTTTTAGACACTTGGTTCTCCTCCGCGCTTTTACCCTTCTCCGCGATGGGATGGCCTCATAAAGTAGCCACTCGAATTTTTATTCTGAATATCCATCGATGGACTGGAAAGGATTTGATAGCATTGATCGTTGTTCACAGACTGAAGATTACGGGAAATTTTATCCTCTCTCGATGCTCGAGACTGGTCACGATATACTCTTCTTCTGGGTGGCGAGGATGGTCATGTTGGGAACGGAATTGACCGGACAACTGCCGTTCAAGGTGGAGGATAATAATTCTTCCGCATTTTCTCCTAGATTATATTTCAATAAATTAATCTACTTTTTCAGGAAATCCTATTGCACGGAATTCTCTGCGATAAACAGGGAAAGAAGATGTCCAAGAGTCTTGGAAATGTTATAAGTCCGGAGAACATTACGCAGGGAATATCCTTGGAGGCAAGTATCATTTCCTGGATCACGAAAAATTGAGCTCAGCCTATCTAATCGTGTTCTTCAACCCAATCAAGGATCTCAACGAACAAGCGACACAGAATTATGAGGCTGGAGTTTTTTCCCAAAAGGAATTGGAGAGGACGTTGGAAATTAACAACGAAATGTTCCCTAAGGGGATTCCAGAGTGCGGAACTGACGCCTTGCGGCTCACCTTGGCCTCGTTCTACATCAAAAGTTTGTAGACAAGCCTCACCGATTCTATAATCTCGATTTTTATCTAACGTTCTTCAATATTCCTCCGCAGGTCATAACGTAAACTTCGACGTGAGCGATTGTGTGAAGAATAAATTCTTTTGCAACAAAATTTGGCAAGCCAGCAAGTACGTCTTGAAGGCTTCGCAGAAATATCCCAATTTCGAAAGTGGAAATCCAAACATGATCGATAGGTGGATTCTGAGCAGGCTATCGCTGATGGTTCGGACCGTAAACGACGCGTTCGCACACAGGCATCTCCACGTCGTGACAATGGCTGTGAAACAATTTTTCTACAAAGAATTCTGTGACTGGTATTTGGTAGGGATCAATTTTTGAGGTCATTAGTTCGACGAGACTCAGAATAATTCATCAGGTGATGTTAAACTTTCGTTAAGGAAGCCACAAAGCCAGGACTGGTGAATGAAGACTCGCTAACGGCGGCTGGACACGTGGATACTTTGGTCAAGTGTCTCGATGTTTCCTTGAGGATTATTGCTCCGATCGCACCTTATCTCGCTGATGAATTATACGCCCAATTATCTCGTCGAATATCTTCGCTGTCGCCGCTGGAGTCCCTCATGGAAGCGTCTTATCCGACAACGGAAGAGGTACGACGATCTTTATCTTAGCACGGTACAAGTAATCGTATAAAACTTCAGTTTCAGAAATTCAGAGACACCGCTCTGGAAAATGACATCGAAAAGATGTGGAAACTCGTAACGACGACGAGGAGTCTGATTGCCTCGAATAAAATAAACTCAAAGACGAGCGAAGGTGATGAAAGAATTTGATTCGTTCAAAGTAGAGGCTCGAGACCGACAATGTCGAGTAATGTGAATGATTTTTTATTGCAGTACACATCGTGGTCAATTCCCAAAAGGACATGGACTTCTATCTTTCAAATTCCAGTGTCATAGAGGGATTGAATAAACTTCGAGGACTCAGAGTGGTGCTCGAGAGCGAGTACGACAAAGTGGAAGATTGTCTGTCCGATACGGTCGGGAGTGACTGTTCGGTATACGTTTTGGCCGAGGTGATCGATATTCCCCTGGGATGATTGAATCTAGTAGCGAACAGACGATTCAATAATGTTTCTATTCTTTCAGGATCAAACCAGACTAGAAGTTGGAGATAGAATTTCGAAAAAGATATCAATCTTGGAGAGAGAGCTGGAAAAATTGACGCACATAACTTCTGCGCCTGGATACATAGCCAAAGCGCCTGAGAAAGTACAAAAGAGCCATTCTCTAAAGGTAATAGCATTTTTTTTAAGCAATATTACAACCTTGTCTGCCTGATCATTAGAACTGAAATGTCTTCTGTGTTCAACAGAAGGATTCGATTCGTCAGGAATTGGAGAAACTTGAGCAAATGAGAGCGAGAAGCACGTGACCTGAGAAACCTTCGAAGTTAAAGTTTATTGTCTAGGCCAGGTGAAGAAATACTTTGGAATATTGGAGTCGATGATCGAAGCATTGAAGACCTAAATAATTATAATAGATTCGAAATTTATTCTCAATCGTGCATAAAAAGAGTTTATAGTTTTTTTTCATTGTATATAATTCATGACTGCGGATCGCTTAGTCGGTATTTATTGAATAAATATAGAATTTTACTTCTAATCAACGTCCATTCCTTCTTCGCTACTCTCCTCGATATCAGATTCTTCGTCTCCGCTCTCAGATTCTGAACTTTCCGAATCAATCCAAGTCTGAGAAGCTATATCGTTCTTGATTATCGTCTTCCATTCATCCAATTTACGGAAATCTGTGAAAATTTAACACAAAAATTAACATTCCCTCGATTCAAGCATCGAAAAACATCGATCATTACCTAATTTGTAGAAATCATTCATCGTGTATTGCCTGTCTCCGTCTTCAAACATCCCACCGAACAAGTAGAGCACCCCGTGTTTCACCACAAGCCCAGGATTGATCCGTGGGGACGGAGAGAAAGCATCGTCGACTCGTTTCACCTGGGGATTTGTGCTACTGGCTACTGTTGACGGACCGACGGTAACCTGAGGATAGAAAACAAGCTTAGAAACTCGAATCCCGTCGCTCAGAATCTAGATATGAGTTTCTAGAGACCGTGAAGATGCCATCGGTAACGCTGGCCACTTCGGGGGCAGCTTCTTCCGGAACTTGGTCTTCATCTTCACCTTCACCGTCACTTTCCCCGTTATTATCTCCATCCTCTTTCTGTTTTCTTCGTTTCCGTTTTTCCTGTGGATCTTTCCTCCCGCTCAACGTCACTGTGGAGAAAAGCAGAGCAATTTGAGTTATAGAATATTTTATCGGACACAGTTTATCAGCACCTGTTCTCCACTGGTACTTTTCAAGATCGAGCGCTACGAGGTCGTTAAAGAACGTTCCTTTGAGGTCCTCGTCGTCTTCTTCCTCGTCAAAAACGCCACCGAACATGTAGGCCAGATTTGGGTTCGCCAAAACGGCTGTGGCGCTGCATCTCGGAGATATCGTTATCCCGCTCTGTTTGACCAGCGTCCATTTCCACTTTAGCCCTGTCTGGTCATTTTCTAGAAATGTTTAATTTTATGATTTCCATTCCAGATTCAGACGGTCGAAATTCGGAATAGATTCTCACTTTCTGGACTGAGTAGAAACATGTCCGTATGAACTTGACCCTTGTCCACATCTTTCTTTATTCTTTCTTTGCTGTAACCGCCGTATACAAGGATCTTATTATCCGGGGTCGGCAGAACTATGCATCCGGATCTGGGCGCAGGCGCGGTACCTGAAAAGATTCTTCCAAAGTTTACAGAAAATATTGAGACAAGAAATGCTGAGTGTTTCGATGAAATTCGTGTAGAAACCTGAAGGCTCCAGTTTGTGCCATTTGTACGTCGTCAGATTGAACACGTGCACGTCGTTGAAGTACTTGTAGTCCCTCAAGTTATCGTGGAAGCCTCCAAAGACGAACAGCTGCTTTTTCAGGTAAACCATTCTGTGTCCGCTTCTGGCGGACGGTCCACCGGTTGCTCTGTAACAAAAGGAAAAATGGGCTGAAGGAAGAGAATTCGCACAGAGTATCCGGAGATTCTATCCTCCTTACCCGATCTTCTCCCATTTCTTATCGCCAAAGTGGTAAACCCATAAATCTCTGTAGTGATAAAACTGGGATTGCGAAGGGCTTGAATATTCTCCACCGAAGACCCAGAGCTCGCCTTTACCGGTGGGTACGGCCACTGCTTGGTGTCCACATCTCGGCGCAGGACCTCCGGGCGCCTTGACGACGGACCATTCGTATTTACTTAGATTGTAGAAGAACATGTCTCCGTATACAAACGTCTGAAAGAATTTTAAATGTTGAATATCGTTATTTAGTCTTGAAGAATGAAAATAATGCCACAATTACCGTTTGTCCATTGTAAAATTCTCCTCCCAACATGACGAGCTCGTCTTTGAAAGGATGTGCGGTGAGTGAAAAATTAACACGATGCAAAGGAGGCGGTACAACCGCCTCGACTACGCGCTGCCTTTTTGCTTCTTCTCTCTCAATTTCTGCCACTACCTTCTCAATGTCGTCCTGAAAAATATTCATTCATCCATTCTTTTACTGAATTCATTTATTACTGTATTTTTTGCAGCATTTTCTCAAAAATTTTCAAAAAGAAGGATAAACTCCTCGAAACGATCGTTATTATTGTTTTTAGTCATGGAGTGAATCTGAACGATTACCGAGAATAAATAAATAAATTCTATAGTCTGTAGTGCGTATTTGAGATAAGTTGTGGATTCAATCAAGTGGTAGAATGAATTCTAAAAATTATTACTAAGAACATCAAACTGGCCATTGATTATCAATTTTTCTCAAGCTGTATAAATAATCGCAAGAGTTTGTTGCACGAGTTATTCAATAATAATTACATACGTTTGTTATTTTTTTTCAAATCGTAGACGTAATTTGCGGTAACTAACCTCTCCGATAGCGGCGAGTTCCTTTTTCTGTTTGGCGCTGAGTTTCTTTTCGGTTTTCATAGCGGTTTTTTCAATACCGCTAATTTTCTTCTTGTTTTTATCCTTCTTGCCCATCTTTGTGGATCAATGAATACGACGGTACCTCACAGATCACGAAAACAAAATATCTAGTATACAAACACGTGTTCAAATCAGCTGAAGAAAATGCGCACCGGCACCACAGACCACTGATATAGCGCGATGCTCTATCCAGTGTATCATACATACATACATACATACATACCAGGTCTTTTCGTCGATGCGCACCATGTAGACGCCTGGGTATATGCAACTGACATGACATTAATTGTTGCTGGATAAACATGATTGGTCACCAACAATCAGTGTCTTCTCAGTTGCATATACCCAGGCGTCTACATGGTGCGCATCGACGAAAAGACCCTGTACCTATAGTACATCAGTGGTACTACCAGTCGGCTATGTTCTAGTTCTCTAATGGCTTAGTCACACAGAGCGCGGTGCGGCGTCGCACAGTGGGACGAAACCCCGAATTTGTACCCAAAAATCAAAAACCCAATGAATTCGGGTGAAAGTCGGTACTCGGGGGTTTTTGGGGTCGCTGATTACGAATCCAAAGTCAAAAATCTCAAAAACAAAATGGTGGGAAATGTTTAGGCATATGCATATACAGGAATAAAGACTTTTTATTTTTCAGAATTAATGTCATGAAATGTGAAGGCTTATAAAATTAGTGGAATACAATTTCCTCATCCGAATCATCGTCGTCAAATTCAGAATCTGTTTCTACTGTAGATTGACTCGTTATTGTAGGTGGGATCAACAATTCTACAGCTTCCGGAGTTAAACTTCGCATTTTCTTCTGTGGCAATTTACGGAGGCTGGAAATGTACGGATCAGATGTTACCATCAGCCGGTTCCAAACATGTTCCATTGTTTTTGATCTCGAACACTTTCGTGATAAATCCTACTTTTGATGTCCTTGTTCAGAGCATCGATGTCGTTGAAATTTTTGGATGTAGCTCCACATAGGTAGCAACGTTGAGCCGAACTCGTTTTGGTCAATGCGTTACAAACTTTCCAATCGATCATTGTTAATGTCATTTGGAATGCAACTGAGATTTCGTTCTGATTACTTCTGATTTATGATTGTTTCGTAAGGAACAAGTGTCTTTATCTGGTCATTGATGTAGCGTTCTTCGTCGACTGTTGAATCCGTGTTTTCGTGCAGAAACTGTAATCTTAGTGGTCTACAAAACCGTGGAGATGAAGGCCTTGGGTTCTTCCAAATCACAATTTCAGCATTCGATTTACAATCGACAGATACGAGTTGTAATGGCACAACCGAAGTGAAGAACACACTTGTAACCGAAATACTGTCATCTTCAAATTTCTGCTTGTATGCACTTTGTCCAGAGCTTCCGTCACATCCCCACTTGCAAATGAGGGTCATCTTTTTAACATTCTCGTCAGCTATACTCGAAATAACTTTACGTTGAAGTAATAAAATACGCTGAACAGTATGGTCCAACAAAGCCTGTAACTGAACTTCTGCTTTGCTCTCCGTAATAGTAGTAGCCGTATGGGGTGGATAACACAGGTTTTTGGCTTCTGCTACTTTCGAGTACGGAGGAATGAGACGAGTATGCTGTGCAACACTCAGTGAGCTCAGTGCTTGGTAGTCACTCTTCGACAATTTACGGTCCACCAAAAAGGAAAGCGCAGCATCTACAGATAATGGTTCTTCGGGTTTTGTTTCAAAAGCTGTTCGATACTTTGAAGCTCTCGTTGGACTCGTCTGCATTGCATCCTTCACAATTTTCGCAGCATCCAGTTGTCCTGAAGATCGAAGGCTCATTTGAGTAGCATATGCCAACTCGCTTGTAGTCAACGTTGCAAGGACTTCTTCGGTCTTCCTTCGTTTCGAATTTTCACTTAATGACTCTGAAGTCCTTAGAAGGGCGCGGACACTAAATATCGAAAACTGGAAGCGTCAAATTATATTCAGGCATCATAATATATTAACTTTTTTTATACACCTCAGGGATATAAACGGCGGTTTATTGCCCTGTTCCAGCCGGAAAAACCACTTTATTTCCCTTTGGTGTATAAAATATCGTATGCACCACAGGGCAAACGTTGTTTTAGACTCGTGCGATTGTATCCCTCGGCTTCGCCTCGTGATACAACCTCGCACTCGTCAAAAACAACTTGTCGCCCTTAGGTGCATAATATACTATTATATTGGAAAGGAAGCCCAAAGTTAAGACAAGGCATCGAGATCCTTCAAAAATTCATTTTTTCACCCAATCGACGCATATTCGTTTTTTTTTTTTTTGTATCAATTTTTAATGGGGAATTTTGACGGGTTCTTCAAAAGAAGCCGATCAACGGAGTATTCAGAACATTTTCGACAGTAAATATCGAAGACTGGAAGCCTCAAATTAACACCAGGCATCGCGATCCTTTGAAAATTCAATTTTTCACCCTATCAACGTATATCAAACTTCGATGATCGGCTTCCGAATCCGAATTTAATGCTCATAAATGTTCTGAGTACTGCGTAAATCGGCTTCTTCTCAAGATGCCGTCGAAAAGCCCCATAAAAATTAAACGTTAAAAAAGTTTTATATACGTTGGAAGGGTAAAAGTTCAATTCTTAAGGGATCTCAGGATCATAATGGTCAAAATAAAACAACAATTAGTTCCAGAGCATCATCGAATAAATATTTATTGACTATCATAGCCAATACATGTGTATAATAGATATTTATGTGGCATGCGCAGAAAGTAACTGTTTATTCGGCAAACTTTGCTGAACAGTTACTTCCTGCGCGCGCCCCATACAATATTTTTTACGGAAAAGGCATTAATAGTCACTTTGACGCCAGTTGAGTTCCGCACGAACTGCGTATAGGAGCTGCTGTAAGAGGTAGTAGAGAGGGGGTAACCTGCGGTATAAAGACTTTATTCCGCAACTTTGACATGCGCACTTCGAACTGCGCATCAAAGCTGCGGTATAAAGACTTTATACCGCAACTTTGAACTTAGCGGTATAAAGTGCCACTTGCCAAAAGCTAGTTTCTACTTGATTTCAGCAAACTACATACTGATTTACGTCAAAAATTCACCCTATATATAACATAGTGCATTTTAAGTGTCGAAAATGGGAGGGGCTTGGTTTTTACGGAGCCAAACAAAGAGAAAGCTCTTCCCTTCTCCGATTCTCGAGACAATTTAAATAAGACAGGCTGTATGTAACAATAAAAACTGGTTCATATTACATTGGGGTATGAAAACTGAACTCTTACATGTGTTATTCACTAAAATGTCAACTAAATAAAAATCTAAAGCTACATTTCGACTATTTCTTCGCTTATCTTTTCCACTTCTTGAGTTTTTGATGTTTGTGCAGTCAAGGGGCGTCTTTTGGACAAGTTTCTAGGAGACTGAGTGAACTTTCTTATGTTATCCATAACACGGCTATCATAAATAGCCGGTACTTGGCAATAGGGGCATAGCGGTTCCTCGTATTCCTTATCCAAACAAGGATGAAGTATTTGTCCGCAAACGGGACAACTTCGATAACATATCGAAGATACTTGAAGAAGAGTAATCGCGCATCTCGGAAGTTTATGTCCAGCGGGACAGCTGGTAGTTTTCCAACAAAGTTCGGTGATCAGTTCTCCACAAATACCGCAAGACTCAGCCTCAACGGAACTTAAATGACTCGTCGAGCTCAATGCTCTCTTTGCTGCGCCAACCGACGCCGTTTCTTCCTCCTCTTCTTCACCGGCGAGGTAAACCTCGATGTAGGAACGCAGAAGCTTGGCACAGAACCGCTGCTCGGTTGACAAATTCTCCTTAGACCCCAAGTCCACGAGGCGAGCGGATGCTAGTCGTAAAAAAACCAGGGGATGAGCGTCCGTAATCTCTCCCATCATTCCAGCATTTCTTCTTGGGTATTTCTTTCTCTCAACAGCCTCTGAAACCATCAGATTCCACATCGCAAGACGCAGCTCGTAGTCCGTTAGCTTGTCCAAACTTTCTGGAATCGGAGGTAGCAGGTCATTCGGATCCTGAGACTTGAGTACCTGGACTCTGATAGACTCGAGACAATCCCAATGCCTGGTTAGCATCTTGCTATCATTATTCTCCAACGCGTAGAAGGGATTCCATGCCCTTCTTCCCTCTATCGTGAATATGCACACAGTGCTCGGTTCTCTGGTTATCAGGTGATCGTGCATCACGTTCGGGCTGGTTATATTAACCAGTAAAGCTCTATTCAGAGAACAGGAGAGACCCAAGTACTGAAGATTAGACGATTGAAAATTGTGCTTCACGGTGTTGTACGTTATTTTATCGTTCCTGAAACCGACTTCAAAGAGGCTTCCGTCTTGCGTCGAGACCAGCAATTCTTTGTCGCTGGTTACGACCAGTCCAGATATGGAAAAACCTCCGAGGTGTACGAACTGCGTTTCCTTCATCACCCCGTCGCTGTTGGGTAAATTGAGAGCGACTAAGAAAGACCCTTTGCAGACAACCACCAGCCTCCCACGGTCCGAACTATCCCAAACTTCTATGAAACTGACTGGAATCTGATCCGACTCGGCCCAGAGTGGATTCACGGCGTGATTCTGGAGTTTATCATCGAGCGAAAGAGCGTCAACTCTGCCATCAAGATACCCGACGACTACGAGTACTCCTTTATCCGTATCGATCCATTTCAGACTATGTATCTTCGATTTGTCGGAATCCATGAGTGTCTTGAAAATAACGCGTGGTTTTGGGTGCTCGGAGAACGAAGAAGCCGCCGATACTCGCCAGATGGCTATTTCGTAGTTACGATAGGCTGTGACCAGGTAAGCGAACCCCTGGTACAGGCTGCTCCAAGTTACTGCGGTGGCTTGAAGCTGTCTCAGACACTCTCTAAGCTGCGTCGGCGAGTATTCCTTCAGTTTGTCTCTGACCTCCGCCCCGGATAATTCATAGATCTCATTCAGCCAAAGGGCGGAGAGATCGTAGGCGGAAAACCAGTGCCTCGATACTTTTAACAGAATGTCTACCGCGCCGACGGAGGTGACTGTGGCCAGCAAACACCTGCAGGGATTTATCATGCGAGGGGGAGACCATGCAAGGCTCACAACTCTCGGCTCGATATCTTTGGCTCCGTCTATGATCGGGGCTAGCGCCTCTTCCATCATGAATAAATACAGTTCCTTGCGCTCGAGGCTCCATAACACCTCGTCTATCTCATTCTCGAAACATTTAGAAGGCAGTATTTCTGACGGGTGTATAAAAGAACGTGAGAATTTGAACGTCGGTTGGTGGGACGTAGGCGATGGAATTAATTCCTGGAATCATATAAAAACTCGTTATTCACTTTTTTCGTGTTCGTTTGAGAGAATGAGAATTTTTTACTCACCAAAACGTGAATCCCTCGCTCTGTTATCAACGATATGTGATTGTCCGCCGACCATTGCGTTGAAAATGGTCCTGCGACTAAAGGCGAGACAGTAATGCTGCAGAGCTCCTTAGCTTCCATGCTTGACGATCATAGTTTCATTGCGGTAAAGTTTTTCAACAATTTCATTATCGACACGTGTTGATGTTTACCATTCAACAGTTCGAATTCATTTTTGCACTGCACGATGTTGTGATCGATATTTTAGTGGATAATAAACAAACAAACAAACTATAAATTACGAATTAAACAGCTAATTTAATCCCAGTTTCGAATTATGTTTCGATTGATTGCCTCTAATCGGTTAATAATTGTCTCAATAGTACCTATTTCAACTTGTGTCATAGTTTTCTCTTTACTTTTAGGTTAGGTTACGGGCTATGTTGATGCGCCTGATTGAATGCAACCTACGTTACGTTGCACTACTCACAATGAATGAGTACGTTAGAACCGTTCGCACACTAAGGGGCCGTTTATAAATATGGTAAGCACTTTTTTTTGGGGGTCAGTAAATCTTTATGAACGGTGCTCACGTCGAGGGGCGGAGGGGTTGGGTACATGATCTTACGTAAGTTTGAAAAAAAGAAAACCATTGTATCAAATCGTGATACCGATATTTCAATCAACGAAAAAATTAGAGAAAACATATTTATTCATTGCACCCAATTTTCTGATCCGAATGTAAAAATCTTACGTAAAATTGTGGGGGTACAAAATAAAAGATGGCTCCCAAAGTGCTAACGTAATTTATGAACGGCCCCTTAAATATGAAGTCGATCGAGTTTGCAGATTAGTAATAAGGAGTCATTCATTACGTATCGCACCCAGGAGGGGGGTTGGTCAAAACGTGACTATTTGTTATAGGGCGGGGGGGGGGGGGGGGAGGAGATCCTCAGACATTACGTTACAGTGTTTTTTCTATTCAATAAATACTTGACAGATAGAAGCAATAAGCATACATCCGTTCGCGAAATAATTGAATTTAATGATGACAACCGATGAAAACCTGATATTATTTTTGGAAAATTTGGAATTTTCAGTACTTTATCATAATCTTAGCAATCAGTCGCGTAACGTAACACTTAGGGCGGGGGGCTGGGCAAGCGTTACTATGTGTTACTATGGGGGTGGGGGGGGGGTTAAAAATAGTAAAAAATAGCGTTACGTAATACTTGAATGACGCCATATGAACGAATTGAATATCATTCCATGTTTTCGCATGACATAAGTTCAAACGAGTTGAATGAATGCTTGTAAATCATTAAATTTCTGACGACATGTCTGCAGGCGGTCCGAGTCTCATTCGAATTTCCCGCGCTTGTGATTGCACAAGTACAATGTCCTTGACCTTGATCTTGTCCTTGTCCTTCGTAGTTAAGATACAAGCAGGGTCAGTGCATCAGGGCCGTCTGGTGGCGGCATCAGTGGCGACCCGAACAACTATGAACCGACGCACGCGTCCACGGTTTGTTTACACGAACTGTCAAACGATCGATAGAACGATTGATTGTATCTATGAATTCGTAATCGCAAACTGTATGAAGTAGCATTAAGACGTCGAGCAGTAATAAACCGATCCCAACATTCGTTCGTATTTTACAATTCTTAAAGGAATCCTATGCAGCAAAAACATTTTTTAACATAAGTTAACCTCTAAATGTACAAGAAAATGAGCTTTTATCTGAAATAAACAGTCGCACCGAGCTGATGAAGCCTATGAACGATTTAAAGCCTCGTAATCATGTCTCTGTACTTCGACACGCGCGTTCAAAACCCGGAGACGGCATCGATCAGCACATTTGCTTCTTGGCATCCTAATTTCCCACTACTCGCTGTTGCCGCTTATTCACAAGACAAGGGAGGCTTTGTCACCATTCACGACGACCTGGGAGAACCTCTTCAGGACGTCGAATCGCCGGCTCATTCCGTCGCCCAAGTTACTGCCATAGGATGGCATCACGACAGACGTTGGCTCGCCGTCGGTTGGGAAAGTGGAGAGCTTAGGGTAATTCCGCCGGCCCTCCGACCCCAACAACAGTCTTAATCTTTTCTTCTCTCAGGTCTGGCCCGGGGATTCGGGCTCTAATGAGTTCAACGTCATCGTAACGCCCCACAGAGATCCCATAACTATACTAGAATGGAGTCAGCACGGGGGGAGACTCGTGTCCGCTGACACCGCCGGATCACTGATCGGATGGAAGATAGACCCGCGAGGACAGCTGCTCATGGTGTTCCACCACGAACTGAAGGACTCTTTCACCCACATTGCGTTTAAAGTCGCTCCGTCCAAGCCGGCGATTGATATCAGGTGGAAAAGGAGCCCCTAGAGTCGACCTGCTAAACACTGGAATTCTTCTAATTGATTGAATTTTTTTTTACGATTCACGCAGCGGTCTAGCAAAGGCTGCTGTTGCCGGGGATGAGAGGGCGCTGGATCTATTCAGCTCTTGGCGCCCCAGGACAGCTGCTCCGATGGCGGTCCTCACCCAAAGAGACAATCACTCGTTCTATACAGCGACTGTGAATGGAGTCGTTTACTTCGTGGACAGTCAAGGACAATGTATCGAGGTCCTTAACACCGATGGCGCCTCGCTGCACTGTCTGTTGCACCATCAGTCGAGGGACTCTATAGTCATTATGACCGAGGGCCTGAACATTGGCCACTTTCAGGCGGACCCTATCACCGGGCGACTTACCGAGCTCACGAAAGTAAACAGAGAAAATGAAACAGACAAGATGATCCTTCGCCAACAACGATGATGAATAACTGACTATTTTTTTTTAGGTGAAATTAAGCGGAAGAACAGATATGTCCAGATCCGGACCTGCCCTCTGTTGGGCGGGCGCAAATACACTGGCTGTATTAACTGGAGAGTTAGCGATCAGATGCTGGGACCTTCAGACCGGAGATACCTACGTTTTATCTCCGCCAGACTCCAGCAATGGGAGTATCGCCACGCCGCAAGAGATCTGCACGAGTTTGTCATACTGCAAGAGCAACGGTACGTGATTGAATACCGAAGCTTGAGGAACGATGTTATAGTTACTTCGAATTTCCATTCTTCTCAGACACACTGGCAGCCGGTACGAACCTGGGAACGATCTACCTCTGGAAGCACAAGAAGGCATCTGACGTCGAGGATAACGGATGGCCGGATATTCCTGAATCTTGTACGATCCATGGAACGGTGAAGCAGTTGGCCTGGGGGGCGAAGATACTGCGGAATCCGTTGTTGGTCGTCAATTGTATAACGAATGTGTTCATTTTGCGGCAGCAGCCGATGTGCGCAGCCTACAACGACAATGTATGCGCGAGTCAATTGGCTCCGAAGCAAATTTTGCTGGAGTCTCAAGGCCAGAGTCATATTCTAAAGACGGAGCTGCAGGTGCAGGCCGTAGCTGTGAACAAAGAATACGTGGCTGTTTCTTCCGGGAGACAAGTCGCGGTCTATAGATTGAACAGGGATAATTCCATAAGCACGATGCTTGTTGGTTCTTTCAATTGCGACACGGAGAAGATACTCATTTACGAGAGCACGCTGATCGTGTTGACTCCGCTCGTTATACAATTGAGATCTATAGAAGGAAGCTTGAACCAAACGCTTCCGACAACTCCCGAAGAGGGAGAGCCAATAACGATGGAATTGACCAGCCGATATCTCACCGTTGCCTCGCTCAATGGGATCTTGAAAATATGGGACGTTAGCAAGAGGGAAGCCAAACTCTACACCAGGGCGAAAGCCGTGTCCGAAGCGATCGACGATTTCGCAGAAATCATCGAAGCCAGATGTAATTCTGACTGCAGATGCGTAGCCATCACGGTCGCAATGGCCAATCTAATGCCGAGTCCCGTCTTCTATGTCTGGGACATCGAGAGCGACCAGATTTACGAATACAATTTCGCCGATCCCGAAGACGGGCACGGAGAATCCGCAACGTGAGTGTTTCTTCAATGAAGAAATGCGACATCGCGACTTACGCCCCACGTTTTTTCAGAGCCATGCAATGCAAGGGGAGATTGGTAACTTCCCACTGCTGGGACGACGAGGATCCGCGACTTCTGGTCTGCCGTGCTCAGAGATTGGAGACTGCGGAGTCGAGACCACCGTCAGAAATGATGGCGAGCAGTGCTCAGGTGCGACGAGTACTTTGATTGATTCATTCTTCGAACTAATTTAATCATCGTTTCAGGAGCCAATCACCGGCGTGGCCTTGATAACGATGTTCACTACCTCGGACCACGGGATCGTGGTGCAAGACGTGCGATCTGTGCAGGACGAAAACTGCAGACTCTTGGGAGTCAGGACCCCCAACATAATAATATTGAACACGGAAGTGACGTTGGACAACGAGAGCAAAGTACAAAACGTCGTGATGAGAGACTTTGAGGAACTTGGCGGATGCGACGCGGCTACCAAGAAAGCAATCCTCGATTTCAGCTTCCATATAAGCGTCGCCAACATGGACGAGGCTTTCAAAGCTATAAAGACGATCCAGAACGAAGCTATCTGGAAAAGTCTTGCCAGAATGTGCGTCAAGACCAAGCAGCTCAACATGGCTGCTCTATGTCTAGGCCACATGAAACACGCCCAGGGAGCTAGAGCCCTGAGGGAAGCTATGCAGGACGAGAGTCTAAATCTAGATGCTAAATGCGGAATCCTTGCAGTCCAGCTTGGCTTATATGTAAGAAGGGTACATAGATTTATGGCGATGATGATAATTGATGGTTGATTGTTTAAAGGTCGACGCAGAGCGTCTATTCAGAGAAGCTAACAGACTGGATCTTCTCTGCGCGATGCTAGAGGCGCGGAACAAGTTCGAAGAATCTATAGAACTGGCGGTGAAGGAGAATAAAATTCGCGAGAAAACCAGCTACTACAATTGCGCCAAGGCTCTGGAACTCGAGGGAAAAATATCCGAGGCTGTGGACATGTACACAAAAGCTGATTGCCACAGATTCGAAGTACCGAGGATGCTTCTAGCCAGACCAAGAGACTTGCAAACCTATTTATCAAACTCTGAAGATCAGTGAGTTCATGTAGACAATTCAATGCACATTTTATATTCAATACTCGTTTAAATTTCAGGGAAATAAACATCTGGCATGCGCAGTACATCGAATCAACCGGAGACATGGAAGCCGCGCTGCGACTTTACGAAAGTGCGAACGACACTCTGGCCATGACCAGACTGCTCTGTTATCTCGGTAGAGAGAACGAGGTTTCTGACCTCGTTACCAGAACTAATCACGCCGCGTCCGCCTACCACCTCGCCGCCCATCACGAATCTAGGAACAACGTTGAACAAGCTGTTCATTTTTACACCGCCGCCAGAGCTTACACAAACGCGATTCGTATTTGCAAGGAGAATGATATGTCCGAGGAATTGTGGCCGCTGGCTACACTGGCGCCTCGCAACGCTCAGATTGACGTGGCTAAATATTTTGAGGAAACCGAGCAGCCGGACAAAGCCGTTTTGTTGTACCACAAGGCCGGCATGCTGCACAAGGCTCTGGATCTAGCGTTTAAAACTCAGCAGTATAACGCTCTGCAGTTGATAACAATGGACATTAACGCCGACTCTGACCCAGCTCTGATCAGAAAATGCGCGGATTACTTCGTGCAGAATGATCAGATAGACAAGGCGGTAGATCTGCTCGCAACAGGAAAATATTACATGGAGGCGTTGGACTTGATACAAGCCCACAACATCGTTCTGAAGGAAGATTTAGCGGAGAAACTGACTCTGGACAAAACCGATAATAATTCTGACAGAGAACAGCTGAGAACTTCGACGCTGGAGAAAATCGGAGAGATCGCGTTCTCGCAGGGAAATTATCACCTGGCTACGAAGAAATTTACCCAAGCAGGAAACAAGCTCAGGGCGATGAAAGCCTTGCTCAAGTCGGGAGACACGGAGAAGATCTGTTTCTTTGCTCAAGTATCCAGACAGCGAGAGATCTACATCATGGCTGGAAATTATCTACAGTCTCTCGACTGGCAGAATCAGCCCGAAGTCTTGAAGAACATTATTAATTTCTACTCCAAAGGAAAGGCGATGGATTTACTGGCTAATTTTTACGTAGCCTGTGCCCAGGTCGAAATAGACGAGTTTCAGAATTACGAGAAAGCTTTCGACGCCCTGAATCAGGCCAGCAGATGCCTATCCAAGGTCACAACTCCTCGCGATAGAAATTTGCACAAAAGAGCAAACGAGATGGTCAATAACAGAATGGCGACGATAAAGCGCTACTTGGATATCAAGAAGTAAGTTCGCTCCGACCTCGGATTGTCCGAAATTTATCGAATAAATTATTGCGTTTTTTTCAGGCTTTTTGAACACGGAGAAACGGAAGCAGCGGTGTCTCAGGCTCGGCAGTTGATCGATTCGCAAGGAACTGATCTGGAACAATCCGTACGTCGTGGTGATCTGTTCGCCACGCTGACGCAGCACTATGCTAACATAGGAGAGATGGAAAAGGCACGGGGCACGATAGAGGAGTTGAAACGACTAGTTCCGGGGATAAATCTGAGCTATTATTACAACGTTAACTTGCTCGAAGCTTTAGGATACAAGATTAATATTCAGAGGCAGGAAAGCTCGGACAAAGACGATGGTATTGAGGAATTGTTAGGCGAATGAAGATCCTCGAATGTAAAGAGGCGTTAGTGTTAAGAATTGAAGTACTGCGCGTAATCCGTCCAATTTTTGTAGATTTTATCTTGGAATAAACTAATGAACGTATAAATTATTAAAAAAAAATCATTCAATCTTTATTCACCGAGACCTAACTTATTAATTACAGCCTTATGTACTTTTTATCATTATTATTATCTACTATATGAACTTCAAAATGTAACTAAATAGTCTTCATATAGAGTTTGTTTAATCTAAGTAAATGGAAAAAATAGTAAATAAATAGGATACGATTATCAAGACGTAATATGACCAACTAACAAAACTAACGAAACTAATAAAATCGGTCTTCTTATCATATTATATTTAAAAAAAAAATAATTAAACGACAAATCATAAGACATGAAAAAATGGAATTCAGAGTCCAGTTCGTCTTGCGATAAGATAAACTATGAAATCTTGCAGAACTAGTGCACATAGAATACGGAACCTCATATCTGAACTGTTGATTAATGAGGAAACTCTCTTAATCGAATGAACATTACATGGTAGTTTACACATACAAAAAAAAAAACGAAACTCTTTGACACAGACACGCGGTATAATTAATGACAATAATAGTAAAAAAAATGGATAATCTCGTCAATAATAATGTTGAAAATGAGAAATGAAACATCTATTCTACGCCTCAACGTCAACTCTCTAAGGAGTCGGCTTTTTGGACGGAGTTCCTGATTCTCCCTTCTCCGGTTCTTCCGCCTTGCGCTTCTTTCTCACTAGGTGAGAAATATCACTGGCTGGTTTTGCCTGGCTCGTAGAACTCGGTTCCGCAGCGCTAGAACTGGCTCCGTCCCCGCTTGGGCCAGCACCGTTCAGGCATCCGGCAGCCACCTTGCTCTTGATCCCCTCAACCATGGCCTTGCAGGCTTCTTCCTTGAAGTCTTTCATGTCCGCGATTTTCTCCTGTATCTCGGGCAGAAGCTCCTTCAGTTCCTTGATCTCTCCCTCAACGGTGTAAAACGGATCGTCATTCTTGTGAGAATCTTTAGTCTCCTCTAGGTGCTGAATGTGCGATTGGAGCAGCGAAGTCGCCTCCTTAAACTGTTCGATACTGGAATCGAACTCATTAGCCAAGGAGTACGCCAACCCCAGCTGGTAATATGTTTCGGCCATAGCCCGAGGATCGCAGGGTTCAATTTTAGCCAAGAGATCCAAGCAGGCTTGCAAGTCGGTAAGCGCGCCTTGCTGGTTTCCGCTTTCCATCGCCACTTCGCCGAGCAATCTGTGCGCCTCGGCCAAATGCTTCCATCCGGGTGGTCCTCTCTTGAGTAAAATCAGTTTACCAGATTCCAAGATCTCCCAAGCAAGCTGCAAGTTGTTTATGTCCTCTTCTTCCTCTTCCTTTGAAACATCTTCTCCGTCCTCCTCCTCGTTTCCTGACGCTTCGCCGTTTTCTTTTACTCTCGGTGCGCTTTCCCCGCTAGAAGTCGCTGCAGGTTCGATATTCTCCTTGGACTCTTCTTTGCTACTCGACGCCTCGCTTTCACTCGGTTTTTCGTCCACGGTTGAAGCTTCCTCTTTCTTTTCAGCTGTGGGACTCTCCGGTGCTTTTTTTTCCTCACTTTCTGGTTTCGAGGAGGAATCTGCCTTGACGTTAGCCTCGTTATTGGCTAGGGCCTCCTGAAACAAGACAAAGATATGAAATTCCGCTTGATTTTGCGACAAGAACTCGTTGAAAGCAGACTATTCACCTTCTCTGCGTCCGTAGCAGCGCCGTTGGTCTTCTTAACCGGATGTTCCTCGTCTTCGTCGTCGTTTTCCGCCTCTTTTTCCTCTGCTACGTCTTCCTCCTCTTCGCCTTCTTCTTCAGCCTCGACTTCGTCAGATCCAGGAACTGCGCCACCCAATACACCGGCCTCTTCTCTGGCCAGAGCCAAAAGAGCTCTGCCGTAAAGGATGAAAGGCTCTCCGAGCTCGTCCGCAGTATCTCCGTGCTTCTGTGCGAGGAATTCACACGCCTGGGCTAGAGCCGTTACTGCCATACCATAGTCACGGACTAGGAGGTGACGTTTTCCCTGGGATATAGCTGCTACCGCGTCGGAGAAAAGCGCCTCTTCTGCTATGTCAGCCATCTGAAAATGGAAAAGGAATCGTCTTTATTATTCACGTGAGGTAGATGCTTGTTGAAAGTATATTACAGACGTTTTTACGCAAATTTCAGGATATTTGATTCAATATTTTATATTTTTAGCACGATAATGAGAACGTATAATATTCTTATATCTGGATAAAGATTCCATTGTAAAAGAAAAGCATTGGAATCGATGATTAATTAGTACAACGGAAATTTTATGATTCATTTCATGTATTGAATAAAAAAAATTATCACAGTCTGATATTCGAGACGCTTCATCGTAATTCGAAAGTGTATGATTTTATTTTGAGAAAAGAAAACTGATTGATTTTACGTATTTCGTATACATAAAATATTTCCTGAATCAAGTTCAACTGTATCAGATCAATTACATAAATAAATGAATTAGAGAAAAGTCACAAACAATATTTAGGAATTTCTCTGCACATGGTCGAATAGAAATTACGATTCAACTTGTAAATTTTATATAGTATATATGTATAGGTACAAAATCCCATATCAAGTCATGTAGCATGAAGCAACATATATAAGAAATAGTAAAAACACATTAACTTCAAATTTGTTGATTTGTGTAATAGAACTGTTGAATAATGTTATGAATGATTCCATCAACCGATTAAACGAATCAAGAACCATTTTCTTTCATAATGATACGTGATTGATTACATGACATGGTGTGAAATAATTTTTTACAATCATCAGAACAAAGATAACATCATCTCGTTGCGGTATTTTCATTCGAACTGTCTTCCATCATTAATCAACAGCCTTGACAAAATTCTATCGCAAATTCATATCCACAAAATTCAATGATGTATTTTCATTTGACCAGTTTGGGAGTGAACCGTTGATGCAACAGGCTATAACGAGCGTATCGTTAATCTACTGGGACCTGCGAGATTAAACTAGTACATATGGTACATCATGTAGAATCTATGTTGACGGAAATACTCGACCTACCCCTACAAACAAACAAACAAACAAACAGACCCTATCAATCGTTCGTTACACATGCATACATATATACGCGAGTATCTATATCTATCGGAATATCGTAAGTGTTTCCGCACACCTCTACACTCGACACTCAACAGCATCCGAAACTTGGTGTGTGGTTTGGCGTGGTGACGTCGCGTCGCGGTCGCGAGGCGGTGGCGTTCGATTTTCGTACAAACCCCCCAAGTACTGCGGCGGTTTAACGCAGAGGGCGCCCCAAGCATGATAACGCTCACCACCGCCCCCCTGACAAAACCGCGAGTCGAGTTCGCGGATCGTAGGCTCTTCCAAACCATACAAACGACGGACGAGTTCAGTGGGCGGTTGGGGTCGGCGAGGGATGGAGCCATCTCGTGTTCCTCGGGGACCTGCGCCCCGACTTGGATTCCTTCTGGCCACGCTGGCCCTCACAATGGCAGGTAAAAAAAATTGACGAAAAATAACAATAATCAAAATATAAAACCGAAGGATCCGATATCGTGACTCCTTTTCAACAATTTTGAGACCTTTATCGAATTGAAAACACATCGTGGTCATGATATAGATAACAGCTTCTGAATCCGATTGATAATCCGTTCACGTCAGATACAGTATATTGAAGGGTTTTGGTTTTTATCTTGTTGCACGAATCTTTTTTATTGTTAACTCTGATCATGGATGTGAAGCCCGCGTGTCGATCAACAGGATGTGATTATGAGAAGCTTGTTCGGGGTCCAGGACACGTATGATTGATCGAGATGAGGTACAGCCTACTCAAATACGTGGAACTTGGAATGTTTTTGATCATCGATGCATGAATAAAAAACATTCGTGTTCCGGAAAAGTTTGTGTTCCATGAACATCGAGAGGTGAATCACTAGAAAAAACGTGTACACCATATTTCTCGACATTTCCGGCCCCTCGTGCACCAGATTTCCTTTGTGATTCACTCCTCGATGAACATGTTTGTGTACATTTGAACATTTATGTGACTCGACACAACGAATGACTTGATGTTGTATTGAACAGTGTTCAATTCGTTGTGTCGAGTAACAGCAATGTTGAAATGAACACGAACATATTCATGGAACACAAACTTTTCTACGTGCTGTGTAGTCGACTCTTCTTTTTGAGTGGAACATGCATGCATGCTGTACAGAAGCCACTCAAGTTTACGACATGTCATCATCAGAGTACATATCTCGACGTGAGCGTGTCCATCGAGGGGTAAAAACGCTTTCAGGACTGGTTGTAGTTTCTTTATCCTCTTGGTCAGAGGATGTTGCGCGATTGAAACGAAGTCATTAAAATATGTACGTGTATGCTACTGTAACAGCTACTGGGATGCTGTGCGGGGCGATAATGTCCGATCATTGGGAAGAAGTAACATGGGACAAGGACATCCTGATGGGATTGACCAACATATCGAGTCCCACGTGGTACTTGGATGGTCAGATAGCGATGCTCGAGCCCCACCCTGGACACAAACATCACTACTTCCATAAGCAACCTGCCTTCCTTGTACCGATGCACGGGGGCATATGGACCCTCTGCGTCTCATTGACTGGTGAGTCGAGAAAATGGAGCATGTTCGAATAATGATAACGATACGATTCTTTGGTCACTTGTTATCATCAATCGTACAGAATTTATTCCTCGATATCGTAATGTTGGCTTTGAGGTATGCGATAAAGTCGAGCCAAACTGCTTTTGCAAACGTTTCGACAATGATTTGTATCCTGTAATTCTTTTTTAATGACGAAGCGAATGCAAGGTTGACAAAAGTTTGTTCTCATTGTATCTGCTGTTGCACGAATCAAAATAAATCCCAGCCCAAAGAGAATGACTAACTGTAGTGGAAAAGTTGCAAGCATAAAAAATGTGTGTGTGACTCGATAAATTGATTACAAAACAGAATGGATCATTTCTTGCGGGAATTACGACGCAGCTATCCTTCCGTCTGTTCGATAAGCTCAAAGTTGTATGCAGTGCGTTGCTTTGGCGTCGTCGAGTCTGATAATAAACAGAGGAGTCCGGATGCTGCGGAGCATCTAAACAAGCCCTTGACAAAATTTGCTACACACTTGAGAAAAATCTAGCTAGTCTGTTTTTGGTACGGTTCCAAATGGTCTTTGCTTTGCATAAGGAGAAAATCTTATTCACAGTTTTAATGGAGATTTTCCTTCACGGTGTAAAAAAAGTAGATTTTTTTCCTATGGAAATAAGAAGCAATAAAGAAGTTGAGAACAAAAATATGGGTCTGCGATCGTCCGCCATTTTCAAGCTGGTTGTTACAATTTTTCAAGTCTTAATTAAAGAGTCAACGACGCCCTAGTACCGGAGTAGGAACTCACTTCAACCTCTGAATAACGTAATACCATTAAGTTCGTACTTACAACCATATTTCTCGGCTTCCCTCAACGAATCCAGAAACTTGCGGTTCTACACCACAGCCCTGAAAAGATTCTCCCCTATCTCCACAACCATCTACTTACTTAGTAATAGACATTTTCTCACACCCGGTCGCAAAATGCCTCTTTTCATACCTCTTGAGCCGGCGCAAAACGGATCTTTTCGGCCCTCGGGCGGAAAAGTGCTTTGACAACTCTTTTCCTGCCCTCGGGCGCAAAGTTCCGTTTTGCGCCCGCTCACTCGGTCTGAAAAGAGGCATTTTTGCAGACCAGGTGTTGAGAAAAAAATCGTGTGCAACACGGGCGCAAGGCTATTTTGGCGAGTGTGATTGCAGTACACTCGCCTTCGGCTCGTACTGCAAATTTCACACTCGAAAAATAGTGTTTTGCGCCCTTGATACACAATGTACTATTTCGCGTGGAAAAACATCGGAGAACCTAATCCGTGGTTTCTACGCTTCGTCCACTTCTCATCTCCCCACGTCTCATCATCCAAATCCCTAGTGTATCGCTAGATGCAAGATGTGATCAGCTTTGTGGAACCCTTCGATTTTATCACGGTGGCCACTATAAAGAGTTTTGAAAAATCTCCGACTTTTCTTGACCAAATTATAATTTTTCCTTGACTGAAATTCAGAATTCAAGTATGTGATGAATATAGCATAGATAACGTGCTAGAATCACGTATAGGGCAGCGAGCAAGACAGGAAGTAGTTGTTTGATGCTCGGATCATTCGTGAGAACAATGTACGGAATCGGTTAATAATTTGACGTGATCATAGGTATTAGGAGCACACATAGGGCACGAGGTCAGATCGAGCCTGAATACGGAAGGCCTTGACATTCTCCGATATATCGATCGTAAGATTAGGATCTAAATTACTTTCGACTGACAGCGACTCGGAGGATTCATTACTGAACTGCAGCAAGAACAATCAGCCAGGAAAGCCAGGGAATTTATAATTAAATCACAAATTGCTGCTGCTGGCTGCTCTGGCTCTTCTTGAACTCCTAACGTGATTAGATTTGCGCAGATTAATACTTAGCCAGAAAAATGAAGTATAGCTTAGAATGCTCATTCTACATACTTGAATTTAACAATTCTACTCAAATGAATTCTTGACATTTTCCTGACTTTTTCACTGTCTTAAAAGTCCCACAGAACAGATGCAAATTGTGTATACATATACATGAATGAAATGAATTGAATAGCGAGAAAGAAAAAAGATAAGAGGGACGTGGATTAGGTTCTGATAAATTCTTGGGCAGAAGATGGTTTGAGTTTTGCTCTTTTTCTGGGATTTATAGCTGCGACCTCCTTCGCGAATTCGTATGAATGCATGCTATATACAAAACCGAGGAAATCTGTCTAGCCGTGAAATGAGAAGGTTTTATATACGCGAGTTCCCGCTAGGTATCCGGAGCCCGGACCCATCCCTCCTCGAAGGAAAGGGGATCGCATCGATAACTCTCTCAGACGTCAACATCAGCGATATAAGATGTAGGTATGGCCTACGAAACTTGAACAACCGATAATTTATCGTCACTTAGGACGACAAAATTATTCCACCGTTCGCGCCCAAGAAGCTTATAATCGAACGTAATCGAAACGAATTTAGCCCAATACCTACGTGGGGGAAAAACGGAATCAAATTTTTGCAATATTGAAGACAGAAGATGGGTAAAAAGCGATTCGACGACATGATTGCCACTATAGGAAGTAAAAAAAAAATCCCCGACTTTTCCTGACTGAAATTCGGACCAACTAGTGGTTATTCAAGTATGTGATTAATAATGCTCTGAATGAATGGTGAAAGAAAATGATTTTTGAGACTACTTTTTTTATGTACAATTTATAAAGTTTTGCTACTATTTTAATTGATCAAGATTTCCGCGCGAGGAAGAAAAAAAATCGCTAGGGATCTTTTATTATGTCTTGTTCTGTATCGTCATCAAATTAATTGCGTTTTTCCTGAACATTTTTCGGATTCCCTGACTTTTCCCCGACTTCCCGGTTTTCCCTGACCACTGGTATGGCTACCATTCAAAATTCACGCATAGAATGGTTTGATAGAAAAAAAGATAAAAGCACCTATTCAGAGTGGCCACAAATTTTTGGGAAAAAAATTCCATGACTTTCCAGGTTTTCCAGGACCTAAAACGCAGTTTTTCCGTGAAATTTCATGGAAAAATTTAATATGAACATAGGAAAACAATCGTTTTATCTTTAGAAAATAACGGATCAACCTTTTTTGTGTTCATTATAATTGATAAAGGCATTTTTTTTTCAGCAGTTTGAATCTTAAAAATCTTCAGACCAATAAAGATATCTGTTCGTAAAAATGTGTGCAAGACATTTTTATGCCTGAAAAATGATATTCAGGAGTTTTGACTTTTCAGTTATTCCAAATTGTATGAATTCCCAGTTATTCAATTTTAATTCGGCCAGATTATCCATGAATTTTATTCGAATTTAAACAAAAAGTTGACTTTTAAATATTGAAATAATCTTTCCATGACCATCATTAAAATTCCACGACAATTCCAGGTTTTCCAGGTCTGTGTGACCACCCTCATATAGTTCTGTGTCTATAGTCCTTAATTTTAGGCGTGTATTTCTTTCAATCAATACATAAAATACAAATTATTTTTAGTGAAATAATAATATCAAAATCAACACAAAATTGAAACCTATTTTCATACCGTAACTAATCACGTGGTTAGGGTGAGGCGATCAGTTGCATTGAAAATAATGGTCCGCAGGTTGCGATATCGTGATTTGATATTCCTTTTTCTTTGTGTTTTTCAATATTTTTTTCTACCTAATTATTCATCTTTTTAATCATGCTGTGTCGTAAAAGGGGTTATAAAAAACCGCGTCGCGCCTAATGTCTCACGTTGATTGTGATCTCGCAACCCTTGTTTTTAATTACATTCCCATGGTGGTTTTTCGCGATAACCGCGCAACAGTATCGCGGGCTGGAATATTTCAACGGTATATCAAACACTCTACGTTTGCATTAATTATGATTATTATTATTACATAATTCGCGATGCGGTTTACTAAATTTCGATAAATTAATTGGATCTACTACAACTTTTTTCTCCTCTTTTTATTTGTATCGTTGCAAATACTTGGTATCTATATAATATAAATCTTGACGTTACCACGAATCGAAAGTAAAATTGTGATGCCTAAATTGAAAATTGATGGTGGTGGTAAAAAATGAAATACAAATAAAATTCGAGCAATTACGGTCTTAGAAATTCTTAGAGGGATACAAGTTTAACGTATAGCAGTAACGAAAGGTGAAAAGCTACTATAACAAACGTGATAGCAGTTGGACACGCCAAGCACGGAGAATCTCCGTTCTAGGTAAAGGTATAGGGTTATATACCGTTTATCACAAATCGTAACACAAACTGCTACAGTTTCCACGATATAGATCGAAACGTCGTGTTCTCTAATTGCCGCAACACAATTTAACCGCCTTTCAACCAGTAACATTTTATCGTCATCTTATCAACGTATCAACCGACTCAATACTTTGAACATTCAACTTTTACTTCATATATATTTCAATGTTAATATTATTAAGGTATACGTTTCATATAGTGGTAACTAAAACCAGTTTCTAAATCTACAGAATCCCCTATCAAACAGTGCAGAAAGTGAAGTCCTAGTGTGGGAAGTAAAAAATCGCATCAGAACTTTAGATTAGTCCCATCCGTTTCCTGGATTGTTAAGAAAAAGTGATTTGTCAAATCGTAAGTAATGAGCAACTTTACGTGAAGCTCATTATAAACGACTGTTTGACACTGGGCGACATGACAACTTGATACGATCACCACTAATTATTAGCGGTCACGTATATTCGCGCACCACGTTACTAGCCAGAGGTAAAAGTCCAGAGTATCGTATACGGCATAATAAACTGTCGACGACGTAATATACATATAAGAAACCCTTTATCGTCCTCTTGGAAAACATTTACTCGTATTTTTATACATAATTAGCTAAGGGAATCTAATTGACTTGAATTTTTTTTACCCCTCTAAAATGCAGTACCTGTAACAGAAATAGAAACACACCACGTGCGATATTTGCTCTGTGCAGCAAAACATGTAGCGTCACAAACGTAGAATCGGGATACCGTATAATGACTGACCAAAAATGAAAGATCAAACGGAAATTTGATGAAACCGTTTTTCTCCTGAAGCTTATGACTGCTCCAATGATGATCGTACTTACAGCGAAAAACATGGCAGCGATGTCACAGAAACTTACTACAAGCCAACCGTGTCGTATCCTAATCCGACAGAAAGTTTATTTTTCCGCCGCTGCGAGCGCTGGCGATCGATTACCGCTCTCCTTCAAGTTCGTACACAGCGCCCTTACTGCTAATAACCACAGTTGTTTCTTGTACCAACAATTCACATTTCATTACAATATGTCAAAACCACACATACAATTGTTGTTATTATCCCTACGCAAAGTGTCAGACGCGGATCTACCTTATAGATACAATATGGATTCAAAAGCTATACAAAAATTCGGATTTCACCGTATAGTATTATTCATGAATCTGACATTTCGCCTACGTAGTAGAGGGAGATTTGTGCCCCCACCGTTACGTAACATTAGGGAAAAAAATGTATTTTATGAGATTCTTCATCAACAAAGAAGGTCTCATTAATTATTTTGGGTACATTTTTTTCAACACGAATAACGATGACATTCGATATTAATTTTATATTTATTTTGAATCTATATGAAAAATCTCCCACTGTAGCGTTACGTAATATTTGAACGGTGACTAGGGATGAAAATGGAGATTGTATGTGTGTTGATATGCGATGAAATTGAATGTAAGTCGTTGATGCAAGAAACCACTGTGGCTATTCGCCTATTACAAACTTGAAGAATAGCAGTAATCGACGGGCAGCGCTCGCAGCGGCGAAAAAATACACTTTCTGTCGGATTGGAATCCGACATGGTTAGTAAGCTTCTGACCATCTAAAAAGTTATGTATCATACATGAAGAGGATATGAAGATGAAATGTGATACAAAGTAATGATATAAGCTAGTAATCTTGTAATGGGTCTGACACAGTAATAATAATAATAATAAGTTTCTGCTCATCTGATATTTCGTTCGCTCACCGAAGTTGCGTAAAAACAGTTTTTTTTTAATCCTATCTAGAAAGGCTGTTGGGTACTCAGGGTACGTATGGATAAAATATTCAATCTCGTCTGGTCAGTCAATCTGGATTCTATAGAAGGTAAATTGTCTTCGCAGCGATAAAACCGATCCGATAAAGTAAAGGGTTGATGAAAGTTTGGGTCAAATCGATCCACGCGGCGTTTTATTTTCCTTCTTTCCATTTGGTCTATTGATACCATCTTTTTATCATTATTATTTATAGACTATATACTCATAACCCATGTAGCGGATTTGGTACTAAAACCGACGTTTCCAAGAGCCCGATTGTCTATAAAAAAAACATGAGAAATCCTTCCAGCAATTCGGTCCAAGTCGTATATACAGGATGGCCCATTTCATGTGTCGAGAATGGGAGGGGCTTAAAGTGACACAACTTTAAAACGTTTTCAGTCAAAAACGCATTTCGAAACTTGGATTGTCAGCTTTGAAATACGTTTTGGCAGCAAATATACATCTGACCGTTTCAAAGTGATGCCAATCTGAGCCCCTCCCATTCTCGACACATGAAATGGGCCATCATGTATATAGTATATGTATATAGTACTCGCCACACTCGATAATGCTCAGGGCAAGTGTGTCTACTCTGCTAGTAATTCTTTGGGTCGCATTTAGCCGAAGAAAGACAGAACCGAACTGAACACAATTTCGTATATCAGGTTGTATAAACTTCAGATTACCTGAACCTCTGACGTAAATAGTCTTTCTTGCTATATATTTCAGCAGGTAGTTTTACTTGCAACCAACCATCTAACGGTACAAATTTGTTACCATTATATCTAACTGTCAAGATGTTAATTTTTTTTCAATTCCCTGTTTTTAGAAGACGAAATTCGACTATTGGGACAGGTCGGATTTCCTCAGGAGAAATGCATCAATTATCTAACACCAGACGAAGCTCACGAGGAGATTCGAGCGACTTGGCAAAATCGTGAGTATATTTTATACAGAAAATATTTATCCAATCTCTATTTCTTTCATCTTGAATACTAAATCAATGTTTGCTTCAGTTTTATTGATACCAAAATGAATTTCTTTTTACATTCTAAAAGAATCAGTGCTACGAACTTGTTTTTTCGAGCAAAACATTAGAATACATATTAAATTAAACGTTAGTTAGTTTCAATTATTTTACGACCACGTTTTATCACGGCACTTGTATTATACCTGCAATAAAGAGAATTTCAGTTTGATTTTTACAGACTTGATTCAAATCTCATATCAATTTCGAGTCTGTGTCGGTAGTCTTGTGCGATGTAACGAATTCGATTCAACCTCACTTCAATTTGAGGGGTTCAGGTTTGATTACTTTGAATGCAAATTATAATTAAAATAGTTTATACATGATATCTGGACCCAGCCCAGTCTCAAAATTTGCATACACGGCGTAGGATGCCTACAATAAATGTAGAATGATGGAGAAAACAGAGACCGAAATGTTGAATTGAATACGGAATGCGGAATACGGAATTCTGCGATAATTTCGTTGAGAAAATTCAGCTTTCAGCAAAGAAAAAGGCGAAAAGGAGAAGAGAATATATTTTCAGATTAAATATAACAAAGCCCCACCCAGTTTGAATTAAACCTTGATTATCGTCGCTGCAACAAATCCAATTTGGCGCCTCTTTCAATCATCGAGACACAGTTACTATACCTATACACCGTCTGGAAACTTGAAAACATTTTCGTTCAATAAGGAACTCGATTATTAAAAAGGATTCGATTTGTATAATCAGCTAAATTTCCTGTACCCAGAAATAAATTTCTTATTATTAAACCCAACTGACTCAAAGTCGAAAGAGCAATAATTTTTTTTCATCATACTGAAATTAGCGTTCGGTTCAAACCGAGGGGGAAATAACTCGTTGAATTGACGTACCAAATAGTCCATGAATTAACGGAGAATTACCCGAATTAATTTGAATTAACAGAAAAAAACGAAAATAAATGAATTGACATATTCAGAATTGCCTTGATTCAAACTGAATTATCAAGAATTGATACCAAAACTATTGAATTAAGTTGAATTATAGTCGAATTGAATTGAATTAGGTTGGATTAGGTTGAATCAACTTAAAATTGAATTGAAGTTGAATCGAATTGAAGTTGAATCAAGTTAAAATTGAATTGAAGTTGAATCAAGTTAAAATTGAATTGAAGTTGAATCGATTTGAAGTTGAATCGAATGGAAGTTGAATCGAATTGAAGTTGAATTGAGTTGAATAAATCTGAGTTGAATGAATAACGTTACTTAAACTGAATGAATTATTCTGAATTATTTCAATCCTCAGAATTGATGTGTCAGTCAAATCTTGAGTTATTTTCCCCTCGGTTTGAACGTAGTTAATGGAGAAAATCTGGAAGACAAGTGTCCCGATTTTACGTCCATTTCTGATCCCCTGTCTTTCTCTATTCCCTAATTTTTTCTCTCTTCAACGATTGTTCAATTTTTATTTCAGGAATGCAAAATCTGAGTATATCCTGTTCCCTGGTATGCCTGATCGTCCTAAGCTGCGCCGCTCTAGTCGGTTTCTTCGGCCTCTGCAGGCACCAAATATCAGCTGTACTAGTCACCGGAGTCATGTATCTTCTTGCAGGTATTAAGCAACATCAGAGCCATCTTTTTATCTTCACAATATTCAAATAAAGATCGAGCTTACTCTCACTTTCTGTAGAAATGATAAGAAAAACGAAACGTTAAGAGGTCGGAAGTAGAGTCGAAAGGTGAAACCGAGCTGAAAGTGAGGTGAAATCGTCGCGTAAGGTTTTCATCCAGAGTAAGAGTAAGAGTGGTCGGTAGGTGAAACTGAAAGTGTTTCATGACCTGAAAACCACTGCATGTGGGATCCTTTGAAAGTCGGTTGGTGGGTCACCTCCGACAATCGCTCAACGAAAGTGAGAAAACAGTTTCTATGACCACGTGACCCACCTGGTTACCTAGGTTCTTCGAAGTGAAAACTTTGAAGACGTTATCAGTGGCCAACATGTTGAATATTCCGATAAAATAGCATAAAATTCTTCTTCTTCTTAAAAAAAAAAGAATGATTATTTTCTGTTTCAGCAACATTCGCGTTATTCACCCTGACAATAATCCACTTCAAACGAGCCCAAGATCGGGGTGGAGCTCGAGTGATGGACGGTCCAGAGGACGGAGTGATCGGTGGTCCGGTACCAAAAAGTGTGTTAAAAGCCCGTCGTTTTATAACATCGTGGAGTTTAGATTTTGGCTGGGGTGGAGTAACCCTCTGCGCTCTCGCATCCGTAGCTTGGATATTATTGAGTAAAATAATGCGATTCAGTCCGATAGCTGCTCTGATTGCGTAGCAGTGGGAGGCCTTCGAGGTTTGAGATCGATCGCGGTCAGTTAATAACGGAAATGGATGTGCCAGGGGTTGCAGAAAGATCGGATGTCCGATTAGAAGAGCTAAAATCGGACAGTCTATTCAAATGCTATGATTATTCTGTACTGGACAATTGTATATGAATTTTTTTCTGTCATTTTTATTACTTTATATGTATTCAAAATCTCGTTTACCTACTGTTTTCACCGTCTTTATAATCTTTTACATACGCACACGGATTATAATATATATCAGATCAGCGTTGAATCAAGACATATTTTTGGCAAAGAATGAATATTGCAGAGTTTTTACACACGCAGACGATGATGCAGGAATCGAAAAATGTTTTAAATATTGAAAAGTATTGACGTCGGTCCATAATCTATACCTCGAAGGTCGTAGTATAATAAATAAACCCGATTAATAACACGAAGAAAAGAATCATTAAATTTGATTGAACAGCGAATTATATTCCGATTCTGATAAAAAATTTCACCAGATAGGAGAAATAAATGTATAATTTCTATTAAATATGATCAAGTTTTATATAGAATTGTGTATTTTTCAAGTTTTTTCTTTTTGTTTTCGTTTTCTTCAATGATTATTATAAAATTTAATCCAGCGGATATTTTAGAAGAGAATTGGATAGAATTTGCTGTTCAATAATGATTCTATGAATTTTGTTATTGTACGTATTTTGCAGAAAATCAACAAAATAGGGTGAAGAAAGAAACGACATAATTCAGAAAACCAATTTCAAACAGGTTTCAATGATATACGTACGTATAATACGTTTAGATCCTTCGCAATAAAATTCCGTTGTGTACCTACTATGTAACTATAAATATTCAAATTTCGATGTTCATATTTCCACATTCAAATTTTCCTACTACTCTCTAAGAGTATATTGCATCTAAATCTAATATATCAACATTATACTGTAAATATTAATCTACATATAAATTTAATACATTCTAAGTTTATCGATAAATATTTATCAATAAGGCAAAGGTCTGATCGAAAGTACATACTCAAGGCTAGGGTATGACATAGGGATTCTTCTATGCATGTACAGAAGCCAGAAAGGGAACAAAACTAAATAATATCTAGTCAAGAAAGTAGAGAAAGAAAAAAAAATGACCTGAATAAATCCGTTGGGTTTAGTCGAAGAAACGATTTAAAGAAGAAAAAAAAACGAGGGCTAGGGTTGAATTATACCTATAAAATAGTTTCCCTTTCGTTTTTCTTTATTGACAAATTGGAAAGGGAGAAAAATCAGTGATTTCAATTAGAATAATTGAATCATTGCGAAACTGTAATTAAAATACGTCAAGGTTTTTCTCCACCCTGAACAACAGATTTCTATATCATTTCAAGCATTAATTTTTTTACTAGAGTTTCAAACTTTCAATCCTACATTTTCAATTTACATTCTACAATGTATAATGTAATATTTTATATCTTCAGTGCCTAATTTTAATCCGTTTAATGGAAGAATAGAAAAAAAAGTAACGAGTATTACAAAAAAACATAATAATAATAAAATAAACAGTAAAAAAAGTAAAACAAAAGTTTTAAAAAGCTTTCGATACTTTTTTTTATTTCTTTCTTATTGCATTTTGTAACAAGGCGAATTAAATGTAGTTTTGAAAAGTTGTTCTTCGTATCTAGAGACACTAACTACCGTGAAACACGTTATGGATATTATTGACCGATGTTATACGAATAAACTACGCATGCAGATTACACACTAAACTTGACTTTTCGTTTATAATTTTCTGTGTCTTTATTTATACTCAAAAACGAAAGAAATTGAGAAATTAGAAAAATAATAACGACTGTATACTAGAAACAACAACAACAACAAAACAAAAAAAGTTCCTTGCCAGTAACAATAAATGCGAAAGAATCGAGGAATATAAAAAGTATCGAAGTGATTAGAATCAATTTTCTACAAAAGTATTCAAAATACAATTGAAAAAAAAATTAAAAAAATTAAATTACTAATAAAACTGAACGGAACAAAATGAAAAAATTTATAATCTAAGTACGTATCTACATATAATTTATATAGTTGAAAAAAAAAAAAAAAATTGTGATCCACAAAATCGAACTCAAATATGTTTGTTTTGATTTTACCATATTGTTTCCTTCTTAATTATTCATTCAATACGATATAAATATTATGAAAAAAAAAAAAAATTATAACAATCGTCAACATTTGAGCGAAAATATTGAGGAACACAATTTTTTTTCTATCTTTCTTCTTAAGTATATAATTTAAGAAACTTGAAAAGAAACAAAAAAAAATCTTGTTAGAATCGTCCGTATTTAATATATAATAGAATAAATTAATCGTATATAATAAACGATGATCTTGATCATTGTAACGAAAAAATAGATATTTTCAACTGTCTCTAGCCTCGTGTTCGCGTTTCAAAGTAGTCAGCCCTGTTGAATTTTCCGTTATAGCTCGATCCTCATTGGCCGAGGTTACGCGATACTCTAGCTTTTGTAATAGCGAACTAAATACAAGAATAAAACTAATCTTACATTCTAATAAATAATAAACAATATGAAAAACGTGTGTCAAGTGACCAAAAAAAAAAAAAAAAAAGAAACTGAATGGATAAAAGGCAATGATCAATTCGTCCAGTAATATATAAGCGAAGAATCGACAGTCGAGATTCGAAGGCGGTTATGTCTTCGAAAAAAACGTGGAACACGACGCGGGTCTTTGTTACCTGTCTTCAACAGCTACAAGAGAACGAAAGTTTCACGTTTGTCAACATTTGTTTATCCAATCGTTCGCCCCGATGCGGGGCGGGTCGATTCTTAAATCGTAAATAAAGCCGTACTAAACAATGCCGAAAGGTTCAACACGTTACCTTGAATTGTCTCTTCCCTCCAAAAAAATAAACGCTTCTTGGACGTTTTTTCTTCCGGTTTACAGAGCCTTTCGACACCTCGGGTCGATTGCGATGGCCAGAAGATCCTTGGGGAACGAGAATAACCGAAATCTACTCGGAATTTGGCGAGATAATAGCCTAAAACTTGGCAATAACCGTTAGGTTGGAATCCCACAGGCTACAACCGGCAAACGCCTTCTAGAGCCGATCATCGATGCCACTGCGCAGCTGCCGGCTGAACGGGCTACGCGCAGGCGCTGCTCCCCGCCGCCATCTTGTTTCGAGGATCGATGTAAAGGCGGGAAATACAAAAATGGTGGCGACTGGGCGGGAATAGTATATTGTGTGACAAGGGACGAAAGTTGGCGATTGCAACGAATGTGAAGTTTGCCACGGCAGCGATCACACGAGTTGCAAATCGCCAATCGTCCCTTGTCACAATCGATAGTTTTTCTAATGAGTGCATGAAAATATGGGGTTGCATGGCAGTAGCGGGACAGAACTTGTAACCTAACCTCAAACTTCGTGTCAGACGCTGTCAGTTGTTTCGTCCCATGGAACAGGGATGAAAATGAATTCTCCTTCTTCTTCTTCTTCTTCTTTTTCCTTTATGGCTTCGTCCGTATTTAGCATAAGCTACGGCAAGTGCCAAATGAAAATGCATTGAAAACTCCCAAGGGACGAAAATGAACAAGATGGCGGAATGCGCATGCGCAGACCGCATCCTACACTCCCGGCATGCAATCGGCCACTTTCCTCCCGCTAAACTGCCATGCAATACCCCAATTTTCATGCACGTGTTATAAAAAACCTGGAAAACTGGGAATAGTCAGGGAAAAATTCAGGGAATTCCACTTTTCCATAAGGAATTTATTCTTGTACTTGTTTTTTGTGATAAATATTTGTTTAATAGATGGTATTATCGAGTAGCTTGAATCCTAGTGTCGATTTGAATTCTTTGATTTAAAAATAAACAATTCTAGCATATACAGAATCACACTTTTTAAAATCTTGGTCAAGAATTTGTTGCTTTTCATGCACTGGATCAATTTGACAATATTTGGATGAAAAAAAAAAGAAAAAAGAATGGGAATAACGAATTTTTGCTCAGTAGCCAAATAATCAATAATTACCATAAAATTTTGTTATTTTATTCAACAGTGTAATAAATGTATTTTTTTAAATACATAGTAATTAATAAAATTTATCAGTTCCATCGATGAAAATCCGCTGTTTCTTCATTTATTGTTAGATGTCATATTACACACTGAATATCGAAATGTAGATATTATATTTGGTCAAATCTGATTGCTTGTCATTCTTATCGATTCGTTAACAATTTATCCTGTTCTATTTGTGAAATGACTTCGTGCAGATCGAGTATTATGTTTCTGTCGAATTTTTTCGAAACTAAATTCGGACGTGGACGATAAATTCCTGACTTTTGATTTTCTAGTATCCGACATCGATTGGTTCGTCGCTCTTCTACCAACGTTATTATTCTCATCGCTCGTATAGCTGGCGGTGCAAAAGCGTTTCTCTTCACTGTAAATCATCCAGCTATGACGGAAACTGGATAATATCTTGTGCCAAAGGCAGAGTTGCTCAACTGGAATAAGAAAGCAACAAAAAAATAGTCAATCATACGTATAAAACGATTTCGAAGCTCAGTCTGAGTCGATGAGCCTGAAGTCAGGCAACCTAACTGCCAGCTACGCGATTCTGATGTTTGCAACAGGCGGTCTGGTAGTTGGGTTGCCTGCCGACAGGCGCGAGGCGTATTTTATCTTCTGATAGTAATTTTTGTACGATTGAAGTGAGCCGGTAGAGAAAAGATTCAAATATCTCTCACCGTATAGTATAAACGTTATGAAGAGAAAAAATCTCGCCGGTAGGTCAGAATTCGGCAGTATCATGAACGCTAGCCTCAGCAATGTTGGACCTTCGCAGAAAGCCATTCCTCTCAAGGTGTTCATCAACCAAGGGACGTAGAGTTGTGGTAGGTGGGACTTTTTTCCCAGGACGACCAGACTCGTTGAAATACATCCGGACATCAGATCCGAGACCAGAAGCTTCACCCTGAGATCTAGGAATGAATGTATCCTAATTTTTCAGATCGAACACCCCGAAAAATGAACCACTGAATTCGTTGCAAAAATTTTACCGTTACAACTAAACTGAGATAGAAGCATGTAATTACTTACTGTAAGCGCGATGATAGAGGATGGGAAAGCCTGTGGATTTGATTGCCGTCTGTCCGAGTGGCAATCTGCTCCCCACTTCCAGCGTGACTGAGCTGAGAAAATTCGCCACCAGGCACATCAAGCTCATGTAAAAGATTTCCAACTTTTTGTTCAACCAAAGCGAGTCCGGTTGATGATTGAAAAATGACAAAAATCGAAGAATTGAGGATCACAGAATTGAAACAAGTAGCGAAAACGAAAGAATATTTGCAATACCTTTGGATTCGGCTTATCTCCAAAAAACGGTGGAACCGTTGGGGCGAATGAAGAGGAAATCCTGTTCGCAGGATTCCCCATCCGGTTGGCAGACATTATTTTATCTACAATTTTGTATTTCACTGCACTGAAAACGATCTATAAAAATTATCTACATGCAAAAGACTTCGCGAGAAATTTGTCATCCTCAGAATTGCACAACTTGATTATCTGTGTTGGTGGATAAAATAAAAATACTAAAAGTTCAGCAGGTTAGAAGTTGATCATAAGTATAACCGTGAAGACATGCGTCTGTACATAGCCGTCTTATGTTTCATATTGCAGCCTTTTCAGGTCTTCTTCCCAACGACTGAACAGTCTGAAGTTGGCTAGAATCGAAAAATGAGCTCTTAGACAGTTGGATTGGTTCAGAACTGGCTGAAACCTTGTTCCTCGATTTCAGACAACTTCGGACTGTTCAACCCTCCGAAATTCAAGATGTATGTAACGATTTGCAATAAAAATATAATTTTCATTAACGACTTGGCTTTTTTTTTTTGTTGTGAATGAATTTTCACAGAATTGAGACAAAATTTCCCATAGGTATAATTTCTCGCGACTATTGCGGTAATATTCTTTCTCCCCAGGGTAATAACAGTCAATTATGTATAGCAGGCAAAGTTTATCCCAATTTCCATACGTAATTTGATAAAAAAAAAATATTACCTACGTTAAGGGGACGAAGTCATAATTGTATTGAATATTTCAAACACCTGTAATCAATTTCAGCGTTTGCTCTATATGAATTCTGAATCTTCAACATTTTTCATAGACTCGTATAAATGTGTAAAATTTATTGTAAGACGTTGATAACAGACAGTTTTACAGTTTCACACGACATGTACTATCCTAGATATTGTATCGTTCAAATATTCATAGGGTTGGGTTTCGAGCTTGTCTGTGAAACAGACAGAACACTTGCAGCCAGTTATGTACCGCTAGAAAAGCCAATAGAATTTCGTCTCGTTTAACGTGTAATCCGTCGAGGAATAATCTGACAAAAAACACGATTATCTCAACCAGTATCACACACAGCTGCATCAGGAGCCACGGGGTATGCAGCATCGGATATTCCTGAAACGTGACAAATTTTATAGAATCTCATCATCCTCTTTGAATCATGATGTGAGATCATTTCAGATTCAGTTTCACTCACGGTAATCGCTCCCAACATGATCAGCGTGTAATGCTCGATTCCAAGAATGGAAGTCATCAGTTTCAGATCCCTCTCAACGTCAACTGGGACTACAAAAGATACGATAATCATACCACTGACAAATCAATAATGACGACTGTTCAGAATCCTTAATCAAGTGTAAAATCGACTGATATTGATTTCACAATCGCAATATGCTCACCAACGTCTCCCCCACGTTGTCGATTCGCACATCTGAGTGGAACTTTTGAGTTCATTATACGGATTATGTCGAAGCCAGTTATCACCTGAATATGAAACAGCGCCAAGTTCAGTTGTGATTATCTTGATTATTCAATGTGGGATAGGATAAAAATTGGGATACATTTTTATTCTAGAGTATCATAAGACAAGACTAACGGTTCCAATCAGTCCCAACAGTATGACGTACGCAGATGTCCCGAAGAAATAATTTTCACAAACGTTACAGGCGATCTTTCCAAGTCGCTGAAACGGAATGAGAAGAAGTGTCAGGAGGTTTTCTAACCCTCACATAACGATAAGAGAAACCGAAATTATTGATAGTTGAAAAAAATCGTGTAGCTACAAGTCCTGAAGAAACGGTGCACTTTCGTCTATTGCGTAGTCCCATAATCCCAGCGTGACGTGACTTTATTTACACAGCAAAAGAGGAAGTATTTCTTCGGATGATTCCAGTGATCTTTCTTCGACTGACAGATCACTGACAGCTGATAAAAATCTACGGTTTGAATAGGTCACATACTAACCGATTTTTTATTCCTACTATCGAAGAGCGAGTTCATAACGGATAGGTTGCATTTTCTCGAGGGTCTACCCATCTTTTTATCGCAATTATGGTTAAATATTTTTCTCGTCTGTATCTACATCAATATTTTTAAGGCTAGCAATTTACGAGATATTTTGTACTTGACAATTTATTGGTTCGATTGACCGTGAGAAAAAAAGCAGACTGAAATCAGTCAGGATTTGTGAGGAGCGAAGATTCATCGCCTACTGTCTCAAAATCAGTCAATGGCGTCTGAGAGCGCGATTTTTCATCCGGATCTGTTCGACGCGATTTCTTAGTGAGATGAAAAACAGTTTGGACCAAATTTACAGACATGAGAAACGGTGCGAAAACTTTAAACAAACGATTAAAGGCTCCGCTGCGCCGATTCAGAACGTAAGTTCCATCAGCTTTCATTGAGTCAAAGAACGAATTGAAAAAATGTTTGCAGAATAAATCAAGCGACTTCAAGCCCCGAGCCGGGGGTTCGAGCTCCGTCCTTAAGTCAACCTCGAAGGCCTCGTTCCGGGCCACCAAGAGCAACGAGCTTTACTGCACTCTTCAAGCACTTCTGCTTGCCTTTTCCGTTTTGGTGCTAAGCTACAATGGAGCGTTCAATGGGAGGTCAGAATACAGCCTTTTGGAGAACGGGGAAACCGTCAGTGGATTTTTACCCTCTAATCGTGCAGTGGTCAATTTGAGCTTCGGATATTCTGCCCCTTATTCCGTAGTCTCTTCGATAGCTGCCATCATGCTGCTGTACTCCCTCGCCACTGTGAGTATAACACACATCATGTATTGGTTCTGGCTGGTCTCAGGTCTTTTCTTCTGTGCTGATTTTGGTACTTTTTTTATTGTACTCTGGACTGGTTTTTGGATTGGTTGTCTCAATTTATCTCACATTTCTTCCTTTCCATAATTCGTTCTACTGTCCTAATATTTCTCACTATTTAGTGAGAAATATTTTTTTTCAAACCAAATTTCGATGTTTGCATTGAACAATGAAATAATTATAAAATAGATCCAAGATTTAGTCTAATTATTGTTACGAAACGCATCGATTTTGATCTTAATTATGAATCATTGTCTTCACCTCGTAGAAAATAGCAAGATGGAGTCTCCCTTCGATGGTTCTATGCATGGCAGATTTAGTCTGTGACGTTGGTGACGCCGTGGTTGTGATTTGGTTATTTTTCGGAAACCTAAGTCTGACAACCGCGATATTATACAGCATTGGAACCGTTGTTATAATTCGTAAGTTAATTCATTGACTCGATTAAGTGAGATATTATAATCGCTGGTTATTAACAAAATTAATTATTCAGTCGTAGAATTTCGGATATGGCTGGGGGTTCTGCAGCTCTACGAACTCCGGACATTCAATTCTTGATCAATTTTTTGAAACCAGATCATATTCAATTTCGTAAACGCTTACAAAACACATTTACCATCGGTTAATAGTGCACTTTTACTATATTTTGTGACACGTTTTGTATATATTATAATACTTTTAAAAATAAATTTTATAATAATTTATACATATACATGATAAAAAAATTTAAAAAAAAAGAAAAACGATTCTTCTAATCTCATCCTCTCAGCTTCGTCTCAATTTGACCACTTCCAATTTCCTTTTGGTCGACGATGGTCGGAAGTATCGTTGGACAGTCAAGTTTTTCTTCATCCTTTGGTACGTTCTTCAATAATCTTACTCCTTGGCACTGTGACGAGCTGAAACAACACGTTCATAATTCTAAAGATTTCTTTTTACCTAAGAAATTCTTCTTCCAATAGTTTACGAAGAAATAATTGGGAGCCATTTTCTTAAATTATTTTCATACATTTATAAAAACACGCTGGATTAAAAGTAACAGAGTTCTGACGTCACCTCAACCTACCCCCTGATTTTAATTGCTCATAACTTTCGTAAAAAAGGAAAAATACACCCTCATCATTATGAAAAATTATTGTCACGGCTCTGATTTATAGATTTCTGCTTCTGATACCTTCGGCAAAAGTCACTGATCGCCTTGCTCAGAGTGGACTGCAGATCAGGCAACTTGAACGTCGCTATTTGTTGGATGAGGGCATCCAGAAAAGCTTGACACGGTGCAGAAGAGGCTTGGATATGTCCGTTGATATCCATGGTGACCAGATTGTCCTCTTCCTTTCCATCGCTGGAACCGAGAAATGAAGACAGTCTCATTCAATCAGTGGTTTCAGAATTTCATTTCATTACTGACGTGCAAAGCTGATCCTTCAAGAAATCCAGTTTTGGATGCGTAGCCGGGTCCAAAACGACCCCTGGAGAATTCCACAGGATGAAAACCTTGGCTGCCATTTCGATCATTTCATCGTTGAGTCGATTAATGACATTGGCTAGCCTTGACCTACGAATAATTGATTAAAAACGATGAATAAATGGAGTATAACGAGTTGAGGATGTATCGAAAATTATAGTCACGCTTTTGCTTTTACTACAACTCGCGCCGAGAATTTTACGAGACACTTACAAATTATAATCGTTATAGTTTTTATCGCCAAAGCTATCAAATGTAACCGACCAAATTATTACCCGTTAAAAAAATGACCGAGAGGCACCTCGATGCTTTTTATGTTCCTGTTGAACGCTGCCAACTTCACTCTGGTCTCTCGCCCCAGCGAGTCTCGACTTCTTATCAACGATTCATCAACCTGGCTTACTAATTCCATCAGCAAATCACTAAAATTTGATTTCACTTCATTTTTAGAACTCAACATCCGGTTTACCAGCTCATCCGGATCTGATTCTTCGGGTTGAATGTCAGCTAGCAAGTTTATCAAGTAAACCTGAGTGGAAAAAAAAATCAAAATTAGGGTCTTTGAAGTAAGATTTTTCGCTAAAATTTGTCCATTACACTGCGATTCCTGTAAGTCCTCGCCGTGTTTTCGATGTAGCATAATTCTTGCTGGCTCCAAGTCCGATTTTCGTGTTTGATAAAATAAAATTTCGGCAGATCATTGGCGTCGATATTCCTGGACAATCTAAAATATTCATGAACGTTGGTTTAATCGGTCATTAAAAACAAAGTGAAATAACTCCGCCTACACACCGACTCCTATCATCCGATGGAATGGTCAAAATTATCGTGAATATGCCGAAGAGGACGAAAGTCGCGAAGACCAAAGTCCCGGCTATGAATGAAGCCAAGACGTGGGCTGGCCATCGTCCTAGATAATTAACGGCTCCTCGTGTCACTGCAGCTTCGCATTCTCGATGAGATAATCGAAGTTTTTCCGGATCCAGAGCTAAAACAAGCAGTGGTCTGTCTTCGTCGTGATGACCTGAGAATGAAACGATAATAATTCATTGTGTATATTTTTTGTTTTGCATATTCATCGCGGAATGATGATGCGAGTTGGCTAATCTTTAGTAGCCACGGACTAATTAAAAGCATTAAATAGTGTGAATTTTAGTATATTATATCATTTCAGCAGTCAAATGATCGAGAAAATAACAAGAATATTAAAATTCATTTATCTCTGACTTGTCTACGACGATCGTAAATCTGTCAATCTGTTTCTTTTTTTTTTTTTTATAAAACATTTTTATGTAATTACTTAGAAAGTGATGAGTGGGTTTCCATAGACGACGCTAGATGGCGCGCTTCTCATGATGAACAGTGACGACAGCGCGTGGCGCGAACAAGCGAACGTTTTGAACCTCGGCTAACTTCGAATCGACGATACAATGCGTTCAAGCAATACAATTACGCTTAATATTTGAAACTAGTTTCAATCCGTTTTAATCCGTCACCTGAATTAGTCTTTGAGTAATGAAGATAGATTGGAGAACGCAATCATAAAATCATCTTAATCGAGTACAGATAACGTATAGGAATCTAGGGCCTGAACTAATTTCGTATCTTATCTGCACGTGGATCTGGGTCAGGTTTTCTCGTTGAAATAGACCTTCAAATAAAACTTCACATTGACGAATTACAGAGACTAGTCAACTTTCGATAAAACTAGTTCTAACTGAAGCTGGGCTTGAAGATCTCGGTGGGTTTTGTCAGAAATATTCTAAATCGAAGCAAATCTTACAACAAGAGGCTGTTAACACGAGGTGTAAACTGAACTACTGTGTCTTCAGGCCTTCGCACGATCGTTTCGAGACCGTTTGCACCTACTTAGCACCAGACCTTATGAATAAATCGCAAATTACAGTTCAAACAGAATCTGATTACACCCATCGAGTTGAGAATTGGTCGAAGTGGTCTTATTTCAACAGCTTCATTGACTGGAACATGATTTTTCTCTGAATTGATTTGAATACATTAATAATCCAGGAGGATGAGGCGTTTACTCACATTTCGGCTTTATCATGGCGTTGCTTCAGCGATCAAACTAGCACCTGGTGCAGCCGTCGATGTTGAACCGCGTCGATATTCTCACTGTCAGCATAATTTCGCAATGAGTAAAGTATTCGAATATTATTTGAATCGTCGTTTAAAGTCGTGTTGCTAAAACTGTACCTCATTCAGTTGCAGCAGCAATCAATAAGATATTGCAGTCATGTTTGGTCTACGGTGAGGAAAAATCTCAACCGATAATGGAGGAATAAACGAATGAAAATGAGAAAAAAAAGAGATTGCTAAAACCTTCTTTGTTGCAACAAAATTTTAGAGTCTGTTGTAAAGGTTATTTTTCACTTTTGACTGACTTGATTTCCTCACCGATGTGAACATAAACTTCTCGATTCTCGATGTTTTGTTCGTCGTTTGTTGTTTTCCAATTTATATTGAGCTTCGCGGTTCAGCTGATTACTCGATATTTGAACAGCTGTGTATTGCAAAAAAGATACTGGAAAATATATTTTTCGAGAAAATAAACCCTAGGCCACTTTTTGCTGATCTTCGTCATTGTGTGTTTCATTTCCTTTCTTATCGAAATTCCAAAAATTAAGATTGATGATATCATTATGACCAAAGCCATCCAATAAACTTTATTTTACCCCACAACTGCTTATCAAGCTCTGCGAAAAGTCGAGAGCACTTGATCATGAACTTTCCCTCTACGATATAATAACAGCTATTGTATAAAAATATTTCAGAATTAAACTGTGGACTGAAAATATTTCTTTGAACGATTCTCCGAGACTGATAACTTAATGAATGATCGATGATGTTTGGGAGATGAAATGAATGAAAGCGAACGCAAAGCAACTATTTTTTGTTTTTTATTTCATTTATTATGAACTAATTTTGCCAGGATATCAATTGTGAGATTTTTAGGATTCGTTTCATTATGACTGTCATTTTATTTAGTGTATATCTAACAGTTTTACAGAACATGATTTCTCGAAAATACGTTCATTTTTCATTTCTGTCGTATCTGGGGGTTCGGGGAATAGGGAATGGCTAAAAATATCTATTCGTGTACCTAAAATATTATCCTACGTACAAGATATATATATATATATTTAATAAAAATAAATATTGACTACTTAATTTCGTATTATAGAAATACGTTCTCGTCTAACATTATAATAAGGGACTATGAACCCTCGTCACACGATATAGTATATTTTCGAAAAAAATTCTAAAACCGTACTACATAATCATAATATACATAAAATCATTGTGAAATATATGATCGATTTAGTTTATATACATCATTCGATCACCGGTATACAATATTATCATAATTCATTTGAACTGTACTGGTATTAATAATCGATTCATCCATATACACGATACTGTAATTATTTAATTCTGGAAATTTTGTACAACGATATTCGCTACTTAATATTTAAATAATGCCTAGTAAACCTAAAGTTAATCATAATCGTCGTTCATAATTGATTTTCGTTGAAGAAAGGCACTCGTGTTTATTCGGTATATTGCACATGGACAAAAAAAAAAAAAAAACGTAATAAAATTAACCAAAAACCGACCCGCGGTCTTCCGCCCTCTAATTTCCATCCTCTACTCAATTCGCAATGAGATACTTGTAAAAAAAAATAATCAAAATGTCTTCGATACGACATGTCTAAATAACGAACTAATCAGGCTTGGTCAAACGCTGGTGTAGGAAATATTCTGTTTCCCCGAATCGCCACCAGGAGCGCTCGCCTTCCCGGATACAATAACCAACGGGATGCTGGTTTTCGATGAATCCTCGCTGTCCGAAGAGCTGCTCCCGCTCATTGTCCCGGTCATGGCCTCGTTCACGTCCTGGAGCTGAGCGTGTTCGTAGCTCCTCCGGTTCCTAGCGATCACGGACGTCGTAGGGAGCTTGAGGTTCCTCCTCGTCGCCTCGGGACTCGACCCCTCGACGATGCCAGACTCCGGGCTCAACTCCGAGGGCGACAGGTAGCTGGCCAAGGCCACCTGCTGGAGGTTGGGAGGCGAGTTCTGCCGCGAGGAACCCTCCATGTCGATCTCGACCTCGATTTTGGGGCTCTCCGCGTACTTTTCGCTCGCCTTCCGCCGCGGTCTCGAGTCCCCGGCCTCCTTGGCCTCCCTCGCGGCCGTGCCGGTCCGCTTGATGGACGCCAGGAGCTCCTTGCTCCCGGTGTGCCTCCGGGACCCGATCAGGTTCTCGCGGCTACCGACGACCAGGTTCCTGGCGCTGCCGTGGAGACTTTCGGCCTTCTCTACCGGAGCCTGGACCCGCCTCGAGCTGAGGTTCCTCCGGGAGCCGTTGAGAGACCGCTTCTCGTCCTCCTGGAGGTTCCGGCTGCTGAGGTTCCGCCTGGAACCGTTTAGCGACCGCTTCTCGTCCTCCTGGAGGTTCCGGGTGCTGAGGTTCCGCCTGGAACCGTTTAGCGACCGCTTGTCGTCCTCCGTGAGCGGGTATCTGACGAAGTGCCGCCGCCCCGAGCCACCAGGCCTCGTCGCCTCGAGTATTTCCATGTTCTTCCTGCTCCCCGAGGACTTGATCGATATGAAACTCTCGTCCCGTCCGAAACCGGACCGAGGATCTTCCTCGTACACCATCTCGCGACTGTTCTTGAATATCTCTCTGTTGACGGCGTCGGGAAGCTGGTGGAGATCGTCTTCGTCGATTACTTCAATGGCGTCCAAATCGACGTCTTGAACTCTGTACTGATGATTATGCTCCCTGTTATTGGGATGCGGAAGGTGAGACGCTATCGAATTATCCCTGTACAGACTCCGACCAATCGCACTGTCTTCCTGACTGTTGTCGCTGGCGTGACTTTTCGTGCTTTCTGCATGAACCAGTCGGTTACCAGTCGCTCTAACACCGGCGTGATTGTGATGACCGATTTGCAAGTGATTGTCTTGGTAAGTGTCGATCAGCAGCCCGTCTTCGTCGACGATGAAACCTGTAAGTTCTTTCAATTTTGGCAAAAAATTGTCAACTTTTACCGAGTTTGTTAGACCCAACCACCCCCTTCGGTATTCCGTTTGTGTTCTTCGTTATTCGAAAGTCATTATTATTATTTTTGTTTACTCAGAGTATAAGACAATGTGCTGAAGGTATGTATGAGTAGATCTGTGTTACCCTTTATAACCAGTTACCAGTATAGGTATGTGTCTACCTCTGTACCACAGGAAATAGAGTTTGATTAAAAGATAAAAATATAAACCATGCAAATAAAAATGTATAGGAGATTCTGCAGATGTTCACGTGGACAGTAAAAAAAGACGGACAAAAAACGGACGTGTTCCCCACACCGGGGTAATGAGACTCTTCAGAGTTTCCGTTCCGGCTGCAGCATGGCTTCGGCGTTTGATGTACGTACGTCACAACATAGTAAAGCGAAATCGTGCGATGACGGTATTTCGACGATGGGAGGAGATCCTCGTCCTCAGATAATCTCAGTAATCCCAAAACACACATATTAACATCTAGGACATTTGTACAACAGAAACGTCTCCGATCCCCCATCGTCGTGATCTCGATTCTTTATTCCGGTCTAAGGGTCTTCGCAGGGTTCATCGATCGCCGGTATGTCTAAGTGGAGCCTCGGCGGACCCTGTCTAGGAACCAGGCACGTTCCATGGTTCGGATCCGGCTGAACCGGGTTCGTCGTCATGATGATAGGAGCAGTTTTTGGTTCACTCGGGATTTTCCGCATACCTCCATCTACGATACACCAGCACCAATAATAGTCAGACGATAGACATAACCACCGTTTCAGTTGTTCTTTTTGATCAAGCAATTCGAACAGTTAGACGACGTAGACACGGACAATTAATAGCACCACACAGGGGTTAGAGGATGGTTAGACAGGGTTGAGGACAGTGTTAACACCAAGCTCCCATGTACCACATAGTTCGAAACATTTCCCACCTGTCGTTTAGTGTTTAGTCTTTAGTAGGCGATCGTCATCGGTTAACCGAGTAAAGTACCAAGTCTGATAGAATGGTGGAATCGGAAAACTCACCACCACCGTGTCTGAGGTCGTCTTGAACCCTGTAAAACTCCGCCAACTCCCGTCCCGAGCACAAAGGGGTATCGACTTGAACGGTGCTGTTGAAGAGCGAATAATCCACCTCGTACCCCTGTCGCTCCTTCGAGTAACTGACCAACGGTTCGAACCTGTGTCCCCAGAGCACTTCCTGCGGCAGGTACGAGGACCTGGCCTGAGTCGTTTGGCCGGTCGACTCGATGGTGCCTTCGAGTATGACGACGACCTCGAAACGTTCGGTGAGCATGTTCTCGGCGGACATGTTGTACAGCGGGGAGTCAGCGTTTATCTTGTGTACTATGGTCGTCGGCCATATGAAGAACAGGTCCCCGTCGTTGCCGTCGGCGTTGACGGCGAGCTCTTGCTGGTGCTGGGATAGGAACTCGCCCTCCTTCGTCGTTCTTGATCTTATCACCTGCGCCCTTATCGTGGCCCCTATTATGTGCGACTTCCGCATGTCGCCGACGCGGAACATGAAGCACAGCTCGCCGTCCCGTTGGCATATCACGGCGTTCCTCGAGAAGAGCAGAGTCTGCGTTCGCTGTTTGGGCCTGGTCATCTTGGCGAAGACTATCCCGACCATGAACGCCTGTATCATAACCCCGGCGATGCACTGGATGCACATTACGAATATGGCCTCGGGGCATTCTTCGGTTGTCGATCTGCTACCGTAGCCTATGGTGTGCTGGGTCTCGATCGAGAATAGGAAACAGCTCGTGAACGAGTATATGTTGTATATGCACGGTGTCCAGTTGTTCGCCGCCTGGGCCCCGGGCAGGTGCTTCTCGTCGAAATCACCGTGGGTAAATGCTATCAACCACCATATCACCGCGAAGCCTAACCAGCAGAGTAGGAAACTCAACGTGAAACACAACAGCGTCCAACGCCACTGGGTGTCAACCAAGGTTGTGAATATGTCCTGAAGGAAGCGAATCGAACGACGTGATATCCGGGATTGGAGGACGTTGCATTCTCCGTTTTTCAACACCGCTCGTCGACGGATTTTACGTGCTGGGCCTGCTCTGTACCGGCTCCTGAAACACATTTGATTCACAAATTAACACCAATTTTCTTTCGATTAATTCCTATCACCTGGGGCATCAAATTAATGTAGAAATTTCATCGTTTATTGGAGCAGCGGATCGAAAACCTTGGATGCGATGCAGACCCGGGATCTCGATAAAAAACAATATTTGTACAATTGTATAAACTCGATTATTTTTATAAGCTTCAATTTTGCTGTAGAGGTTTTTTTTTTTTTTTTTTTGCTTCTTTCTTTGTAACCAGCTGTTGATACGCGATACGTGTCGTTCAACAAACCGTTAGATACATGTATAACTTTAGACCCATTTTCCAGCATCGTTCTAGTGATTTATGGGTTCGTTCGTTTGTCTTAAAGCCTCATATTGTATACGCTTCACAACAAATGAGACAATATCTCATAGACGTCAAGATAGGTTGTGACAACACGAGACAACACAATCTTTGCACAAAGAATATCATATCTTTTGCTAAATTGTTATACACCACCGCAGCACTTGATCCTTTGTTCTGATAATTATTATTATTATTAATAATAGTCATCCGAGTCCTTGTAAAAGTATTTTCGCTCTCTTTCGCATCATATATTCACAAGAGAAGAACTATTTTCATGAGTTAAGGACTAATTAATCGATTCCTGAGGTGTAAATGATCGAATTATCAAAATTTATTATTGAAAATCGACGTTATAGAAAGAGAAACAAAAATTGTCACATACGATGGGCTCCTTCGCATTGTTGTACATTGCTAAAGGATCGTACAGCGTTTTGTTATTTTCGATAATACACTTTTGAAATCACTCAGATATTTTGCCAATTGATAATAAATAACGTCGGATTTGTTGACAGTTGTAAAAATTAGGATAGTAATTTTATTTTAGAATGTAGATACGAACTGTCTTGTGACACGCCTCGAATGTTCCGTGATAGTCTGGTACCATCTTACATAAATTAGCGAAGACCTCAACTGTGGATAATTTCATGACATACATGTACGATCGTTGTAGTCGTTATCTTGAATCTTTTTTTAAAAACAATTTATTCCATAGTATTTCCTAGTCGGAGAGTCTCACACAATTCGTTCTTCGACCTCGTTGTTCGAAGACTCGTTTGAACTTGAGAATAAAGTATCTTGTTCGCTTATCTTTGGACTCGAAATTCTGAACTGTCGGTCATACTAGAAAAAAAAAATCAGCAAATTATCCATATTTCGAGCGATTGGATCAATCCATCGACTCCAATCGATAATATCTCTGATCAAGATTGCAAGCACACATGTGACACAGCGTGAAAGAAGATTGATTAGAAATCAATAGATTGGCAAGCTGCGGTATTTTGCCAAGAATTTCTTTAAGGGGTTAGAAACGTTTTTGTTTCTTTATCTATAAGTCCTCAATGCTGAGAATAGAGTTTCGTCAAGATAAAAGTCGATCATAGTGAATCATATAAATTCTCTAAAATCACTAATGACTAATGGTTTGAGTTTTCCAGAAGAAATAATCAATCGTTCGAATATGGTTTTAAAAATTGTCGAATTTAATGTGACGGTTATTCTAGGCTATTTGAAACATTGGAGACGGCGTTCAATTAACACCGTTAAATTTTTTTTCGTCTCAGTGTGGTTAATGTCGCAAATAGTACTTCGTTGAGATTACTTATTTGATTAAAACTAGGGAAAAAATTTGAAAAGATAAAATAAAAATTAAACCTGTTATGAATAAGATCGTGCAAAATTGTTCTTCAAACTTATCCTCCAACCGTCTTTGACTTCATTTACAAACGTAATTTAACGATCTAAACAATGCCGAGATTGCAATAGTAGTTAAAATCGGTGTGTCTTTCTCGACGGATCGCTAAGCGTTTGCTACGATTTCTAAAACCGTTTCAAGGCTGACATCAGACTGAACGTTAAAAGAAAATATAAAATCGTCTAGATAAAAGCCTATTTTATTATAAGGTCGTAGACGCTCATCAAGGCCCGTCCGCGTCATCTCGCTATCATTCATATCTCTGACCGCCTCAATGTACCGCAACTCAGTCAGAATATCGTCTTCGTTGAATAAAAACAGGGACAAACGTCCGTTTTAATTTGGCGACAAATTTTTTACCTGCTCCTCATCGACGCACTTGGGCTTCTTGGCACTTGGACAATTATCGGCGTTTGTCCCCATGACGGTATCAGATTTTGCTCGTCTCCACTATCCGGAGATACGGGGTACGAGTGACCGTTCAAATGACCTGGTACTCCGCCGTTCATGATCACTATTTAAATTATTTTCCGTTATCACTTCACTGGAGGATGAATCGATCTTCCAGATATTGAAATACGTTGAAACTTACGTTGAAATCTACGTCTAAAATATTCATTGGTGAATGATACTCATTATTGACAGCTTATCTTTCGCGGACAGGTGTGCTACTGATCCTGCAGAATGTCTTGAAACGTTTTATAAGGCCGTTGGCTGTTGACCATCTGACCACTTATCTCGCCTCTAAACGACAACGTTTGCACTATCAATTCGCAAAATGTCACGACAACATCACAGGGACAAATCATCACCGAGCCACATCGAATATCACGGTCAATTATCCCATCTGGATAAATTTAGGGTCTTTTTCACCGTTGTCGCACTTTTTTTCCTGAACATACTCTTTCAGCACTCTTGAGGGACAGGTCGAACCCGACGACCGCGAGGAGGTGATCGCTAGTCGACTGGCATGTGATGCGAGTCCGGGTAGACGGAACAGTTCGTAATTCTTATCGCAGTTTTTTAACGAGAGTCTTACGTGTTCGTTTCGTTATCAAGATTGCTAGAGAAACTGGTTGAAAAAAAATAATAATAATCACTGATTAGATTCGTATCTTTACGAACCGAGTTCGCCAGACGAAATATTTCACGAATTTCGTATGTACACATCTGACGTAAGATCAGGTACTCGTTCGCTTACGTTATAGGCGTGCATATGCTACGCAAATCGCGCTGATTACTGCAAAAATTTACCGTCTTACTTCTGTCCACGTGTGGTCGTGTGTCACTTGGAGACATTATACTTTTTTGAATAATTTTTCTGCAAATTATTTCATTCTTTCAGCCACACGTCTCAGACCCATGGCTGCAATTATACGTATTATCATTCAGAAAATTATAATCAGGTACGACGCACGTTGTACGGGGTCGTTTTTTTAACATCCTATATACACTCCGCGTTAAGGGGGAGCGTACAGCGTAAAATTTCGAAAAAAAATAAAAAAATTTGATTATTTTGAATAGTTTTCACATGATTTTAGAAAATTGTTGAACTTATGAAGACAGAAAAACGCTATTTTATTCTAAAAAATGATGAATATCTGATCGGATCAAGGAGTTCTCTGTTCATTTTGAGAAGACATCTTTACTGAATAGTTTGAGACCAGAAAAACTTGAATAGATCCACCCATAGATTCTATTGTGCGCATCGTAGACAAAAAAAAATGTATTCTCAAAATTCTAAAATATGAAATTTTAAGGTGTATGTAAAAACCCCTTAAAGGATGATGAGAAACTGTGTTGTTAGTTTCTTATTCTTTTTACATATAGTTTTTTCGTTATCTTTCATGCACGTAATTAACGATTAATTATATCGAGGCTAGCAATTCAATAACGACGATATGCTTTCACGATGGTTTTAACAGCATCGGTTTCGGATTGAACTCGGTCATGTAGAAGTTATTGTAAATTGAGTATTATTTACTCAAGCTCATTATCACCTGTTTCACTGATTAGTTACTATAATAATGTCCAAGGAATACACAATTGTTTCATGAATACTCGGATTTGTAAAACTTTTTGTAAATTTGAGAAAATGAAAATTCTGTTCTCCCAAAATTTTGATCTTCTGATACAATATGAATAAACGTCGATTAATTAATCATCTTTACTCTACGAAACTTGCGTGTCGATTCAAAACCTGATTCAAATTCATATTTCGAAAATTCTGTCCCCTCTGTGCTAATAAAGAAATGCACGTCACAAATAAAAATCGAGTGATAATGTTGAAAAAAAAATGTTCATAACTAAGATTGTATAAAATTATTCAAACTCGTGACGTATTGAATCAAGTGCAGTGTAATCGGTGTATCGGTTAGTTGTTTCCTTTTTATTTTCTTTATCAGTTTTGCTTTTTACTCGTACGATTGCTTGCTGCATGCTCATTTTTCTCACTATTATATCGATCGATGTATCGGATGTTCCGCATGTATACGTCTGAATATTCATTGCAATAACGAATACAAAGTATCACGATATGGAAACAGTTGTTTTTGATTTGCTAACAAATTTTTACAAAAAACAATGTCGAAATAACGTTGCGGCGTATTGCAAGCAAATAATAAAAAAGAGCGGATGGAAATTTTTCATAAATTTCTCCTCCATTTCTCAAAATTGTGACGTAGTTGACACGCGAAAAATTGAGGACTGCAGAAAAAAAAAGGTTGACCGATTTCGCCCAGGCACTGTGACAGCGTTCGGTCCTGATTTTTCGCGGTTGATTTAAACGGTCGGTAAACTAAATTGAATAATGACGTTCCGTGGTGTTTGGAAAGGTCAGAGAGACGCCGGAAGTTGGCAGGCGACGAGGGAATCGCGCTTTAAAAAGTTCTACCTTGTCAAATCAACCAACCAGCTCTGTCGACTTTTTTGGCGCACGAGGCCCGGAGTTCCAGCAGCACGTGGTTCAGTCCGCTGAGCTTTTCCGTTAACCCCGTTGACGTTCTCTTGGAGGTTCGCCAGGGTTCCGCACGTGTCTTCTCTGACGCAGAGTATCGTGCAAGCCGGGGGATCAGCGGCATCGAACTTCTCGTTGATCATCTCAAACTTCCAGGAAGTCAAAATTATTCGCGAATAGTTCGACTTGCGGTGGAAGAAAAAGAGCCGAAAATCGAAACTGCCGAGAGTCTAGAGTCAGTCTAGACGCTCCGATATCGGAGATGCTGGACTCGAAAGTTTGCTGATCGTGAACCAACTGAGAATATGTACAAACTCTAAACTCGTAATCTTAATAAGCGTTAAAAGTGCAAGTTTAGCAACATAGTCGGATGAACCGTGTGTTCCTTGACGGGATGGATCAGTTGCACTGCACATCTTTGACTGGGGTTGGACTCTTTAGAGTCGGTTGGTCGCCGATTACGTCACGTCGTAATATACGTACAGGCTTCGATAATCATGCTTCATAATAAGACTAACAAGTCGTTAAGTAATAAATGTGCGAGATAATTTTTTCCTAACAGAATGATTGCGTGCGAACAACAGTGTTCGCCCCTGTTTTGTCCTTCCGAAACGTAAAACCAGAGCTTCCCTCGCCTCCGCACCAACAAAATCATGGACACGCGGAATAATCGAGGGCGATTGCAGCTCAGCCTCGACAAATTCACATCTGCACAAAAATGTTACTTCTCCGGTACAGGCATTAAAAAGTCACTTTATGACGCCTGTTTTTTATCCGTGAAGCGGAACTTTATACACGGTTAACTTCAAGACGGCCTAAGAATACTTTTTATGGCGGTTGACTGCTTGAAAAGGACTTTTTGTGGCAGTTAGCTGCGTCAAAAAGTATTTTTATTGCAGTTCCTTGTCTTGAAAATACTTGATACGTAGTTGACTGCTTGAAAATGGACTTTTTGTGGCAGTTAGCTGCGTCAAAAAGTATTTTTATTGCAGTTCCTTGTCTTGAAAATACTTGATACGTAGTTGACTGCTTGAAAATACTTTTTTACGGCACAGGCATTACAAAGTCACTTTTTGACGCCTGTTTTCGTTCCGGCAAATGGCACTTTATACCGCTCCGTTCAAAGTTGCGGTATAAAGTCTTTATTCCGCAACTTTGATGCGCAGTTCGAAGTGCGCATGTCAAAGTTGCGGAATAAAGTCTTTATACCGCAGGTTACCCCATCTCTATACGCAGTTCGTGCGGAACTCAACTGGCGTCAAAGTGACTATTAATGCCTTTTCCGTAAAAAATATTGTATGGGGCGCGCGCAGAAAGTAACTGTTCGGCAAGGTTATGTTTTTAGTACTCGCCGTTGCTTTACAAGGCTCGCCTTCGGCTCGCCAGGTAAAACCAACGGCTCGTACGAAAAACATAACCTTGCCGAATAAACAGTTACTTTCCAAGGCGCATGCCACATAAATATCTATTTACAGCAGTTGTGATCAGCAGTTCGTACGGATTAGAATTGGCATGAAAGTGAATAATAATTCTCTCGCAGGAAAAAAGTATTGCATGTGGCGAGCGCGTAAAACAACTGTTCGGCGAGGATCGCAGAAAAACAGTTACTGCACACACCTGTGACGTGAATATCTATTCTTTCAGACACAGACGTCCGAAAGTTAGTTTTCTCACACCCGGTCGCAAAATGCCACTTTTCATACCTCTTGAGCGGGCGCAAAACAGATCTTTTCGGCCCTCGCGTGGAAAAGTCCTTTGCGCCCGCTAGAAGCGGGCGAAAGGAGACTATTTTCCTGCCCTCGGGCGCAAAGTGCCGTTTTGCGCCCGCTGACTCGGTCTGGGAAGAGGCATTTTTTCCGACCAGGTGTTGAGAAAAAAATCGTGTGCATCACGGGCACAAGGCTATTTTGGCGAGTGTGATTGCAGCATACTCGCCTTCGGCTCGTGCTGCAAATTTCACACTCGAGAAATAGTTCTTTGCGCCCTTGATACACAATGTACTATTTCTCACACCCGGTCGCAAAATGCCACTTTTCATACCTCTTGAGCGGGCGCAAAACAGATCTTTTCGGCCCTCGGGCGGAAATGTGCTTTGCGCCCACCTAAAGCGGGCGCAAACGACTCTTTTCCTGCCCTCGGGCGCAAAGTTCCGTTTTGCGCCCGCTCACTCGGTCTGAAAAGAGGCATTTTTGCAGACCAGGTGTTGAGAAAAAATCGTGTGCATCACGGGCACAAGGCTATTTTGGCGAGTGTGATTGCAGCATACTCGCCTTCGGCTCGTGCTGCAAATTTCACACTCGAGAAATAGTTCTTTGCGCCCTTGATACACAATGTACTATTTCGACGCCCGTTTTTGATCTGTGAAGTCGGACTTTTTACAGAACTGTCACAAAAGGAGTTTTAGTGGCAGTTCTCATGCGCAGTACACCTTAAAATTTGAAGAAACATAAAACTTTCAAAAATCCTTAGAGACACTTCAGAAGGGTTTTTGCACAGTTTGACGAACAATATTTTTATACACTATGTACATAGATGTGGAAAATATGCCTCTTTTGAATGAACATAGGAAAACTTTTGGATTGGATGAAAATCGAAAATCGATTATTTTTCCGAAAAAAACAGTTCTTTTTCTTATTTTTAGACGTTACTTTTCGTGAGTAAAAATTCGAGTAAAAATTAGACTATCTGTTCATTTTGAGAAAGCATCTTTTCGGAACAGCTCATTCACACCAAATAATCTGTAGTCTGTGAAGATTATTTCACGCATATTAGACAGGAAAGAATTTTTTTGCAAAATTGTGTGAAACAATTTCAAACTATGAAAAAATGATTTTGGATAGTTTTGAGTTTTTTTTTCTTAATTTTAATCCGGAAATTTTCATGGTCGATATTTCGTACAAAAAATGAACAATATCTTCTCCACGTGACGAACAAATGATATCGATATCATTTCTTCTGCGAATTCGGCAGAAATTCAATGTCTTATCTGGATCATTTCGCGGGATCGTGTAATGACTTTTTTTTTGATAAAAATTGTTCGTTCGGTACACTCGTTGAATTTCATGTGATCGTTAATTATAATTAGTGCTACGTTTAAGCTGATTTATGGAATTTTTTTTTCAGATAACGATTCCCGATGTGCAGAAAAGTACCGTTTTTTTCCTCCAATTTAATTTGTCTTAAATATTAATTTAATAGCGGAATTTTTAACCGATAATCACATCGATCGGTGTGATAAATGCATTTTTTAATGCAAAAAATGATACCAATTAACAAATATTATATCTTCCATAAATTTGATGTACAATAAATTCTCTTATTTTTATAACCGTCTACAGACACGCTTTCTAAGTGTGACTCTTGAAACACTAACGATAAGAGCGATGCTCCCGCGAAACAAACCAGAAGGAAAATGACAGTCGAATGTAAGAGTCCTCGCAGTCGTCTTCCATCCGGTTCTCACGGTCTATGTGTACCGATATCCTATGATCGATAACATATCGTCACAACTACTTCCTCCATCACGTGGCAGATCTGTACGCAATACCATCGCATGGTCGCGGATAAACAACGACAGCTTGTCCAAACAGGGGTATATAAGTAAATAAATAAATAACGTATTCAAATATTGGTTTTTTTAGCAACAGACTCCGAAGATCCAAGGCGTCACATAGAGAGCCGTACGGAATTGAATATTTGGTTTTTCATAAAATAACATCAATTTTTTATCTTACCATCAAAATAAGGTGTGATTAGCGCATTTTCGATCGATTTTATTACATTGAAATCGACTCTACCGAGTCTCCTGATGAAGAATTGATTTATTCTGGTAAAATTGAATAGTTATTCGAATTAATTTGTTCCTCCCAGTCAGTTATTTCGACTCCAGAACCTGCGAGACTTTTTTTTCATATTGTTCAACAAACGATTGTTAGAAAATTCGCGGTAATAGATAACCGGAAGTACGTGAGTAATTTTGTCTGCGTCGTGGCCGGATATCGCGATTCAAGTAAAGGTGTGTTCATGCATTCACCTAGACCGTCTTCATCGGACTTCGGCAAATATTTAAGGTCTTTTGTCAGACAGGAAACGGCAGTTGCGGTGGGTCTTGCTAAAATCATGAATATTCCAGCTATAATAAGATGACAATTGAAATGTTATCTAGGGGTCTTCAGATAATTATATCACATCGAGTTTGATATGAGAAAAATGGGTCAACTGTGTACCATATACGTCGACTAATAAATAGATCCGAAAATAATACTAGAATAAACAAAATGGACGAATGTAGAGTTCTTGAGATTGGTGTTAACGTTATTGACAAATAAAAGTGGTACCATTACTCTACGAAGGTGTTTTGAGTAAATATAAATTCTTCAATCATTTAGCGACCATAATATCTTTCATTATCGTGTTTATACACATGTACATACATATAATACACGTAAAATACTTTTTAACGACACGTAAGTACAAATTTTATGATCGTCGGGACCGTCTCGATTTGGGTTCCTCTTTTCCACAGAAGATCATCGATGAGCCACCGAGACGATGAGGTCAATTACTTGGTTTTATTAAAGCCCTAATACTTAGTAACGAGCCATTCAGAATGAAATAAAATATAATGATTGAATTTTAATGTACTTGGCGCGCGACTCTACCGAGTGTCTTGACAAGGGTTTCAAACTCCTCGGTGTTATTTCTTTTTTGCAAATTTTTGGGCTGTGGTGCCGATTTTTTCATGTCAATCCCATTATTCAGATGACTTGTAACTTTTCTTAATATTTAGTCATGTTATCCCCCTAGAAAAAGTTATAGTAGCCAAAAATACCTGTTGAATTTTATAATAAACAACAAATTGAATTTCAACAAATGAATTGATCATCGGGATTTTTTGTGTTAATTTTTTTAGATTCTTCAATATAGTTTAGAGCGATGAAAGAAAAGGTTGTCGCAGTAGTGCGAAGTGGCTATAATAACCGTCGAAGTTATTGTCCTGTAATAAGATTCTCTGACAGGAAACCACTAAAGATAGAAGTAGATTGTAATTGCGGTAAAAATAAAAAATGATTCATGTTTTAATTTTTTTTTATCTGAAATTTTATACGTATAAAATGACGGTTTTTTTAAATTCTCTAATTTCCCTAAATTTGGTCATGAAAATTCACCCACATTGTTTCCTGTCCACCAAATTATACCGTCTTGAGTTTCCTCTTAGCAATAAATTTCAAGGCACTCAATTCGTGACGGAATTTTTACACTCAAACAACATTCTGAAGATTGCCTATACACATTCATTCATATATGTCAACTTCTCCTCTGATGCGTCATCCACCCAAGAAACAAATTTGTCTTGGAATATTTTTGCGTCATCGAAGTTAATTACAGCCTGGCTTTAATTATCCTTCCTCGTTTTTTTTTAAATCTAGATTTCCTTTTTTTGTCATGATTCACGCAGTATTTCTGTATCGAGTCCAATCAAATTAGCAAAAATAGACAAATTAATCAGTAAAGATCTATAAATTGGTGGAGACCTTTTTAGGCTACTATGGAACGGATTAAAATTCCTGACCTTTGACTGGACGGCTCGATCCACCATCACGAATCGAAGGTGCTCGAATTCAGTTTCTTCATCATATCTCGACAACCATTGATCCTATCGTCACGAAGGTTATTATAAAAAATGAAGCTTACAAAATTCTCTATAATGAACGTTTGATACATTATTCTCGTATCTTCAATGGTTTTACTCCAATACGTAAGTGAATGCGTGCACTTTTCATGGCAGCCTAGGACGAGAAGTACAAATGTCAATACTTTCAGCCCTGTATTACACAAAACCCATTGAAGATATGGAAAAAATGTATACAACCTTTGTTGTAGAAAATTCAGTAAGCTTCATTTTTTCTCATCACCTTCTTGACGATCGGATCAACCGTTGTCGAGATATGGTGAAAAAACTGAATTCGAGCACATCGGATTCAAGATTTCGGATCGAGCCGTCCACATAGATCAGGTCAGGACTTTTACTCACAATTATAAAACAGATAATTTGCAAGCAAAAAATTGTTGCCCAAATTTTAGTACCCTTCCCATAAATTATATAATAATGTAAACATTGAAGATTTTGTTTGAGAATTCTTTCCAAAATCAAATTTACCTGGCTGAATCCTGCCGGCCGACTCCTCCCCCTGCGATGCTACTACTTTGTGTGCTGACCCTAACGAGTGTTATATTTTTTGGCATATTTGGTACAGGATGATTTTTTTGTGCCAATAACGGAGATTCGGCCCTCGGTTGATGTTCCCCATGTCCTCTGACCTCAGACTCTCGTTCTTCTTCTTCTTCTATTGTTCCTGGCAATCGAAAAAGCTTCTGAGGCTCTTCCATACCGTCGGCTGCTGGACGCATTTACTTTTATTTTTCCCAAATTCAAACACACGCAATTAGCCAATAAATTATTACATATACAAATCTCTACCTTTTTATATACACATTAATAATCTTAAGTTTACTTTTATATTATCACTTTTAGGAGTCTATATCGAGGAACTACGTCTTTGGTGCAGTATAAATATCAGCCATGTTTGATCGATATCAAGAATATGTATCAGATTTTTAATCAACCCTCGCCTTTTCGTCAGGACCTTATTTTACCCTGGCTAAAAACGTGCTGCATATCGATCGAATCGACAAAATTTCGGCCTTTTTTTTCCTCCCTAGTGTCTTTGCGGGTCTGAGAGGTCGATGGCTTAGATCTTGACGATATCGATGCAGAAGTACGTCTCTTGTTCGCGCATCGGAATCACTGTCCTTAACGAGTGGCCTTCAATCGGTCTGATCGAAGGTCGTTGTCGCCGATTTTTTAATCTGTTCCTCAACCGAATACCGACCGAACACGGGATGACCGGTTCTAAAATAACTCGCCGATCGTTTCAACGGTTAGATTTTCTCGTTACACAAAACCGGTATCCGATCTGACACACGAGTTTGAATATAGAAAAAAGTCGAGCAAATTTTCGCAGTCACGTTACGCACATCTTTCCGCTGCGGTTCTAGTGCCGCAATGTTCAGTTTCTTGAGAATCGTCGATTTCACTACATCCACTCGTTCACATTCTGGGGAAGAAATTCGAAACGTCGATTTTTAGCGTTTCGTCGTTTTTTTTTTTTTTTTTTTTTATTACGTTTGCTATGAAAAAAATTAGCTGACGCAGAGGTTTTCGACTTTTAATGATCGCGCGTTTCTCCACGATTCACCGTGTTAAGGAATTGCCAGGATCATCCGTGCCGGCACCGACGACCGCTGTTAACTGTTTCAGAATCGCTACCAACGAGGCGAGATTGTGCCAACAAATGCTATGGCATTTTACCTCTTATGGCATGGCGGGGGAATATCGCGCATATTATACATCCTATAGAATGCCATTTCCGCTAGTCGGTATATTACCTAGCCGCTCTTCGTACACACGTGTAAGTTATACTACACATGTCTGCTGATTCATGTCGTGTATGTGATAGATAACGCGTACAGCTATCAGCTAACTTCCTAACAAAATTTTTTCACTACATCGTCTTACTTCAGTTTCTCACATTATTACGATTTAGTATTTTTTTCTTCTCCATTGGACGCAATATTAGGGAAATTGGGCCCGAATAATTCGATTTGCCTAAATTTTTTTACCCATCATTTTGGGCACCAGGATTACTAGATTGGCCGACAGGACGAGGAATGAGATATCCAATTTTTTGGACAAAATTTGAATGCGAATTTTTATCGTATGTTCAACGTCATAGTGAAAATGTGGAAAAATTCTCAGCTTTTCGAATGAACTTTTTATTTTTTATTCACTCAGCTGAATTCACCCCAAAAAACACGTTTTTCGCAAAAACTACAGAACAGCGATTTTTCATACATCTCAATATTTTATCTTTCTTTTCGATTCGTTTTTCTGTAATTTGAGATTGTTTCAGTGAGAAACCCAAATTTTCCCAAAGCTATTCCATTGAAAGATTTTGAATTTCAAGGTAAAAAAAAAAACATTAAAATTAGCGCGAAATCAATGATTTTTCTTTCAATTTTTATCTAAGTATAACGTAGACTGATTCAAAATAGTTCAAATTACGTCACGAGGTAGTAATTTCAAATCCTTTGTATCGCCTCTAATTTTGCTTCAGTTGAATAAAAAAATGTCCTAATTGTTTTGTCCTAATTATTTTTTCGAAAGCTTGCAACGTATGAAATAAAAAAAAAAAAATATATATATATATATATATGTGCAGAATGAAAATTTCTTCCACGGTTTATTTTTCTCTGTATCTTTCTAGACACTACATCAGCGATTTTAGATTATATACCAGGTGTCTCTGTGTGTATGATAGATGACGTATAGAAATCGCGTGATATGGGCTCGGATGCCAGCCATGAATTTAATATGTTCCACCTGTTGGTTATGTGGTCCATTTTCATAGACATACACCGGTTCCCAACGCGCCTTCAAACCTTGGCATGAAAAGGGTTCAAAAGAGAATAAAGACCTGAGGTTTCGAATATCTAGTAACCGTCCGGTTCTAAAACCTCATTCCTTCACAGTCTCAGTTCTAAGACTGAGACAATAAAAAGTCAAACGTATCGTTGATATAGTCGCTTAAATTCTTGTTCTTAATTTCAGAACGCTAAAATTCTGTTTTAGTGCAATTTATTAACATTAACATTTATACTCTCAGACGTAGATTTATCGCAACAATACGAATGATAATCACCGCAGATTAGAAAGGAATATATATTATGACCGAGATTGGCTATACGTAGAATACTGTATAAAAAGTGACATCACACAGTGTATAAAAGATATATGCAAGTAATAAATACTAATTTACACGGGGAAACGTGGAGATCCGCGCAAGGTTGACCAAGTCTGTAATTTCAGTAATTTAATCATAATTCTTTATTTTTTCATTCTACTCGGTCTAGAAAACAGAAAAGAAAAAACGAATAATGAGAAGAAGAAGAAGAAGAAAAAAAAATTGTATGAAACATGGATAACGTGTGTAAGAGTACCTAATCCCACATTTCCGGTATCCTTCAGACACTATTACGATATTTGTTAATCCTGCGAAATAATAATAATAATTCACTAAACACACGTGGTTATTATTATAAAATGTCTATCATTGAATAATTGAATCTGATTATTGATCTATATTTATCTGTTGTAACGTTTGATCGAGGCTAAGACATATGACGTCATGATATATCCAGCTGTCAGATAGTTTAAATTTCAAACTTTACCGCCAGCTGATCATGAATTGTGTCACCCACGCGTTACCACGCCGTTTCGATTGAACGAGCGGATAGACTAAACAAAGTCGGTTAATTTACGTGGTTAATAACAGTCGATTGGTTTTTTATTTTTTATTTTTCACAAACCAACACTTCACCGTATATCAGTTTAGTCAGCTGTAAAATTGTTTCGCAAAATTATAACCGTTCGAACAAAGACGATGTTATCGCGTATAGAGAAAATGCGAGAGAATCGCGAGGCAAGATGGTGGCTCAGGTTTCAACTGCCGGATTGCACACAGTGTTCTCCGTTCGTGAAACATCCACACATATATAGAAAGCTCGATGTCACTAACGAGCATACTTACAATTTCATACACAAATACTGTCATGTACGTGTACGAGTATAACTACGTCACCGGCCCACACTTATGTTCTCCTACCTACCTACCTATCCCTTCTCTTCTTCTTGCTCGATCACTATCCGAGGGGCCTTTACGCGCGGATGAAGCATATGCCACGGCTGTGGCTAAGCTACAAAACTCTTCGACTTATCGCAGATTGTGGATGTGGAGGAGTTCCTATTGCGAACCAGAGACGATTTTCCTCCAGGAACCTCAATCCGTGGTCCATTGAGTCCGGAAATTGATTATCGTGAACTGCAGATGCGATCCAACGAGGAAGACTCAAGTCTACCGAGTCGAATTGCAGATATTTAGTTAGGAACATCAATTCGATCTTTCAAAGCGTGACTCATGAATTGCGTAAAATAGCTTTGCATACGATGACGAGGATTTATAGATATGCGATTTAGCGGAATGAGTCGCTTCGCCATTCGATGATCTTGCAGGATTTACTTTGATGGCTAGAATTATTAAAGTGTACAATAGTTATCGAATACTTGCGATCAACGGTGGGCTCGTATTACGTGAAAGTACTCTTTCGTGATTGGTCTCTCTTTTCTTCCAGACCGTTGAAATTTCGAGATGATTTTTTGTCCGTTCTCTCCTTCCGAGAATTCTACCTCGATGAATTCAGAGGTGCGATGATTATCGGCGTCTAGAGTCAGCTGTTCGAGGCTCAGAACGACCCGATGATCGGAATCTTCGTCCAAATTGTATAATTGTTTAATTTGTTCATTGGATGAATAGGATATTAGCGAATGACTCACTTGCAGCTCTGCATCGCCTGGTATCTGACCTCCGGTGTTTTTGGCATCATCAACGATTAGAATTCTGAGAAGCTGGGGCGAACTGGTTTAAGAATACCTGTCGCTGGTGGAGTTTTTATACATTTATTATTCTCTTCATACCACTTTCCTGATTGACTGACGATTATTTGCACGTGCAGTTTTTTTTTTTTTTTTCAATTTCCGTGAAATAGTCATCAAACTATGAGAAATATCGAAAACTAGATTTTCCTGTATTACGTTAGGAAAGTCCGAGAATTCGATGACCACGTTGGCACAATGGTTGTTTTGTCAGGTGAAGTAATTCAGACAGTTTTTTTTTTCGACTAGTTAGGTACACACTAATTCCTACTTCTATGACGAAAGACTTTAGCTATTCATGTCACAAAACAGTAAAAAAAAAGAACGTCTGTATTTTTTTATTACTCAAACTTGCGAAAGTACCGCTAAAAACAATAAATATTTCGTCAAAGCGATTGACGAATTATACGTCCATCGATTCCGAGGATCTCAACGTTACTCATACTTCAGATTATCATGACCGGTGGAAAAATAACGGGAGAAAATGTCTGGTGATCGTATATTGCGATATTGAACGTGACAAATTCGATGTTAATCATCAGCGTGGTTGTGACTCGAAAAAGGCGTGCATACTTCACACTCATTTCCACATTTGGATTCGAAGAATATGTGACAAACTCTACGTTCTACGTTCCAAGATAATTATATTTTCACAGTTTCTAGTCCTGAAAGGATGCTGAGACATTTTTCGGATCACATCACGGATTCTATCAAGACCATTATATTTGCACATCTTCTAGTCCTGAAAGGATGCTGAGACATTTTTCGGATCGCATCAGGGATTCTATCAAGATCATTATATTTGCACATCTTCTAGTCCTGAAGGATGCTGAGACATTTTTCGGATCGCATCAGGGATTCTATCAAGATCATTATATTTGCACATCTTCTAATCCTGAAGGATGCTGAGACATTTTTCGGATCACATCGGGGATTCTATCAAGATCATTATATTTGCACATCTTCTAGTCCTGAAAAGATGCTGAGACATTTTTCGGATCACATCACGGATTCTATCAAGATCATTATATTTGCACATCTTCTAGTCCTAAAAGGATGCTGAGACATTTTTCAGATCACATCAGGGATTCTAGACATTCGATCATCATTGAAATGTATTTTGTCTTCCGCAAAGATCGTGGTCACCATTGAATCACATCGAGTGCAACCTTTCGTTGTATAGGTTGATGTCAATTAGCATTATGTACCGTTGAAAGAACCTCGGAACGATTCTGCAGCTTTTCATTTCGATGGCTTTTAAACAGAGTCAGTAGGTTGGTTGCGGGGCGCCGGCAAGGTCGTCTGGGTTAACACCTAACGTCTTGTACACTATTTTGTAATAGCGCATGCTGTACGAAACACTAGACGTTTCATATTTCGTACCACTGGACGATATATCTCGTCTAGGATGACCCAGGCACCGGAGACGAAGCTTTTTCTCACATGTATAGACCCACTAGACGACCCGCGCAGTGCTTCAGACATTGGTCCTTATCTCTAGCTCTGTCTGTCCGCAGTCTATATAATTTGCTGATAAAAGAGAACGCACGGCATGGTATCAACTGTCCAGCTGCACGTTACCACAGACCAAAAGTCATCACGATGCGGACATGTTCGCGTTGGTAGTCTAGGGTCGTCGCCTCCTCGCCTTGCATCACGTGGGTAACGTCAATACTGCCAAGTGGTGGCGTCTGATTTCATTTCATAGTACAATCACGATCCGCGATCAGTGGGTATATTCGCTCAAGGTAGTTAAAGGCATCAAAGCAAAGTAACATCGACCCATGCGTCCGTGCCTTGAGAAACTATGTGATACAACTGATTGAAACGTGACTGAAAATATCACGATTCGGTTATCTAGGCCGGAATTCATCATCGATCGGCTTGAAAAAGAACCACATTCACGTGGACGGTGACAACAACGTAGAACCCAGTCATCCGTTGCATGGCAGGATGAATTTAGTGGCGGGAAGTGCCCTCGTTATCACGCCAGTCAATTGTTTAATCTCAGTTCTACTCCCCCACCTCTTAGAGCCTCCGGTATTCGAGCCACTTACACGATAGACTACAATAACCGACATTATACCACGCGAAACTAGCTCTGAACGTATGATGATCAGGTTTCGCCGTAGTATGTAGGTAGCCAGCTAGACTACCAGACACGCACGTATTTAGCTATAAACTATACGTGCAGTGGATTAAACTCGGGACGATTAGCATTTCTATAGAGATGCTCTTATCATGGATTGTGATTATGCACGTTCAACTCAATCCTGCACTCGACTCAATCTGATATGTCACCGCGAGGATCGGAGGATACAGTGTATCGAGGTCGCAAAAATTCTCTTCACATTGTCGAATTGCTATCAGCTATCAACGGGGCGTAAGATCGAGACACCTTATCTCAGTGAATGAAAATGATAAACATTCAAGTTTGTTCTCTTCCTCATTTCCAACCATGTTTTCGCACTGGGATTAAATAAGTCGAAGCCAATTAACTCGATTTTACGTCTCAATAGTAGGATTTTCAACTTTTTTAGGAAAGATTCAACGGTATTCATTAGAACATCGGTTCAACAATGGGTAAAACTTGTGAACGAGTTTGTACATTGTGTTGTGAATGATTGAAGTTTGGAAAGAATACAACAAGAAATTGTAAATTTTTGTGGATTTTCTCGTGTATAATAGAAACCAAGATCCTTGTTTAGGAGATTCGAAATAAATTCTGTGAGGGAGTATAGATTCTTATTTCACCAATTGACACTGAATTTAAAATTAGAGAAAGAAGAGATCCAGTCTTTCCTTAGCCTTCGTGAATATCACAGATTCTGCAAAACTCTATAAATATGCGAAAATTAAAAAATGTTTAGATTTTTAGTCCGGAAATAACGATTTTACAACATTTGATCATCTATGAATTCAACTGGCTCAAACTTCAATCTTTCACTCATTCTTGAGTAAAATCATCTCAAATCAGTCGAAATGAGGAAAAGTCAGAAAATCGTAAAGTATTCTGCGAATTCACCTATTAAACCGTTTGTGATTGTTGAGTAGCTAAAAATCACACTGCAATTGCTTGAAATCGCTAGTACTCAGAGAATCAGCCGTATCATACATAAACAATGTGAGTGAATAGTCCCTCGGTTAATTTTCAATGACTGTTATTGAAAGTTTTGAGTACAGTAGTCATTTGTAATCAGGATCACTGACAGATCTTTTATCTCGTTAGAATCGATCTTTCCTGGTTAATTTAACGTCAGTCTATCAGAATAACAATTCCGGAAGAGCAAATCGCTATCTGTGATTGACTGATTGATGGGTTAGAGACTCCAGAGTATGAACAGGATGCTGCTCGTGCCGTGCACACCTTGACATTCTGATTGTGAGCTTTTGTGCTTCAATTAAGATCGTATATCTCCGTCAGGCTGTGCTCCAATGATCATTATAAATTGTCCTATTGGACAGCGGAAATCCCTCCAGCGGCTCAAATATTTCACCATGGACTGCGAAAACCGCAGCAACAATTTCTCTCTTTTTTTCAAATCAAATCAGCAGCAAATTTCACCGTGAAAATTTTTATCGGACAATGCGACGAAACTTCTCGCTCAAATATCAATTCTGGTACTAATCTAATTCAACAGTGATTAGGTTTTAGCTGTCTGCACTATACGAGTTTCCGTTTCGTCCACCAGACGTCGTGTTGCTGAACATCGGAACCCAATAGAGTTGAAAAAGTATTGATAAAACTGTATAGTCACTTACCTCTACACTTGTTCCTCTGGAGTAGGTATATGACAAGGTTGAAGATGATTGGTTTTCTTGTTCTCCTCGGAAGCTTCAGTCTCGCCATCCCTCGGTGGTGATATCCTGATGATCGTCCCTTCGGGGTACCGTTTATCCCTCGTCTCCTGGACCCCACGAGCAGGACTGATCCTGATGGGCTCTCCATCGTTCAATACGAAGCTGGTTTTTTTATGAACCCCGTGATGATGGTCGTGTTTCGACTTGTGACCGTCGCTGAGGCTCGTCTTCCTAGGCTGAGCCTTGGAGTCGCCGGGCTCGTGGGTTCGCTCCGGGGATTCGTGAAACCGCGTGTGTCTGGGATAATCATCGAAACATGATTATACCGTCTACTAAAAATGCAGTTTTCAAAATGCCGTAAGGTTACCTTGAGTCTATGGTCGATCTGGAAGGTGATTTTTTCATCGCACTCGCGTGGCTCTGACTATCGATGATCGACTTTGACGCGGATCTCCTGATCCCATCCGAGGTCTTGGTCTCGCCTCTCCTCGACTCCAGAGTGGCCCTGGACCCCTCCCTCTGCATCTTCTTGTCGATGCTACTTTTGCGGTTTTTTCTCAAACTCGCGTTTATGTCCTCCAATACGCGATTGTAGTCCTGTTGATTTTTTAGATCTTCGACTGTGTAGGTCGACGAACTGAAGCTCGGATTTCGCCGGAGGTCGTCGGGGTCCATAAACTGCGGAAGATTCGATCTACTCAGAAACTATTTCACACGGAAAATTACTGTTGAACGTTCTGATTCAAAATTGAGCATTTTTCACGCTGAAGAGTTCTCACTGGTTCTCAATAACGCATTGGAACATCCAACAGTAATTTTCTATGAATCGTCCCCATGCTCACCTCGTCCTGGGTGTAGAAACTCGCCAATCTCGGATTCGCCTGCATTATCATATCGTACTCGACGCTACCATGCCGCGGGGAGTCATCGGGTCCGGTAACCGTGACTGGAATCGGAGTTGGCGGAGTGGCAGGAATCTGCATTTGCATCTGCAGGCCACCACTCGATGATGCCAGACTGGATCCCGAGCTGGTGGCCAGAGAGCTACTGGAATCGTCCCTGATGCCCGAAAAAATAGCCGAACTTGTGCGTTCTGGAATGAAAAATAATTTGTCTTACTGGAAAAATGTCACTATGAAAGAAAATGACACGTAATTCATCGGATGATTGAGTTTGCGATGAATTCAACATCTCAGCAGCTCAATTCGCAATTTGAATCACACGTCCATTCATGAGTACAATGTCATTTTCAATAGGGCTGCGATTGATTATTTGGATGACGTACGAGTTGTAGTTATGATTTGATGTATGATAATAGACGTGGTATGGAAATGAGTAACTTTTTGCGATATCATACGGTGATAATATCACTTGACATAACCGTGGCTTCATATCGTAGCTTGTACAAGAAGTATCACCACAGATTTAATTAACCCAAATTGCACTCAATTGGGTTTAAGTACATTTTACCGCCCATTTCATCGCGCCCAGAGTATTCTATACTATCCGAGAATACGGCGTTTTCGCAAGAAAAAAAAAGCCCGTTCTAGACGAGAAGCTTATCGCTTTTTCGCATAAATTACATTTCGCAAGATCTCGGAAAAGTTCAAAATTTCGATGCAAAGCCAATAGACTGCACAACGACTGTTTCTGAACCGAAAGTTGGATTAAGTGTACGAGAATATTGGCACATCTTCAAGTATTCCCTGAAAATTTCATGGAAATCGGTTCGGTGGTTTGGCTGAAGCTGTTTCGACGAAAAATTCGGGGTCACATACGATGTAGAAGGCACTTCGTTTTCGATGATGGTGCCTGAAAATGATGAAATTGTTTGGAATATTGTTGAGTTCCTTGGATGCATGACGTAATTACAGAAGTAAGTATTCTGAAGAATGATGAGTATGCAAAAGACTCAGGTCTAGGACTCCATTTTTCTTCGATTCTCATAGGTTATGGACTTAAAAAATGGTCGGAATTTTTGAAAAAACCCTGGTACCCGATATCTATGATATTATCACCCGACTGGGTGTTCCGAAGGCCAATTAATGAGAACGAGAAAGACTCAGGTTCGCAACGACTAATTTTTGGTTCATTCACAGTGAGGCTTCATCCAGCCTGTTCTAGTTAGAAAGCTGATTTCTTTATCGCCTAAGGCACGATTACACAGTGGTCGTTTGTCTTACGATTAGTCTGGTATTCAAAATCCTAGAAAAAAAATGCTAATTCGAAGTCAGACTGTATCACAAGGTCCGCTATTATCAGTTCGAAATTCACGAAGTTAGTCAGTGCCCTTTCTAAACTTACAAACCAAAAGCCGGATCTCGTAGACAAAGAAATTCGCTCAAATTTGGGGCTCAAACAGTATCTTCTGAAAATTGCATCAAAATTGTTTCGATCGCTTGACTGAAACTTTGTTCGCAAGGAATTTGCCGGGTGCCAAACGTGCTCCCCATAGGGTTTGAGAATTTGTACTCCATCCTACGTCTTTCGCGATAGCAAATTCATGAAACTGCTAGGTCAGGTGCATCCTAAAAAAATATATATTTTGGCCCCTCAGTGTCAACCAATTGTAAATGATTAATTCTTGTCACAGTTTCATAATCGATTCATCAGAGATTTCAATTATTGGATGTTCTATTTTGATTCCGATTCCATTCGCATTCTATCGATAAATTTGGTCATTCATTACCGGATTTGAGAAATCAAATTTCCATTCATTTCCAGAAGAACAAAAAATAGCGTCGATTCAATAACAGCATGTCGAATTTCCAAGATCCAACAATTGAAACACATACCTAATCCTAACAGACAAGTAAGTAAATACTTGACATCTATCGATCTAATAATTATATTAACAATCAATCGACTTCGATTTAGAGAAATTAAGTATTCTACAATATTTCACATTCCTTCATATTTCCCTCGAATTTGATCTTGTGCAGAACATAAATTCGATCCCGAAATAAAAATGCATATATTTTCATTCTTAGCATGTATTCTGCCACCGTGCCATCGCAGGTGCAAGTCCAGTTGCCTATCGTCAGGCGTACCGTGAAGGTAGACCTAATAGGGGTTCACAAATTTTGTGATTCTTTTTGGAGCCATATGCAATCTCTCAAAATCCCTCGATTATTTGTCTAAATCTCAACAATCATAATTTGAAAAATCTTTCGAATCTCTTGGAATCGTTTCAATCTGTGGAAATTCTGAATCAACGAACTCGAATTGATGAATGATCACTCACTCGATTAGAAAGACGCCAAGAATGATCCTAATTGTAATTTTTTCAAACTATGTTTACCGTCTTTAGTTCTGTGAAGTGCCCTGAGGTGGTCCAATTGCGCAGCCGAACACAACGGAGTATCGACTTCGTAGGTGTTGTTGAAGAGAGTGTAGTTGACCTCGTACTCGCTACTCTCCTTCCTGAATGTTATGATGTGCTCGAATCTGTGTCCCCAGAGTATTTCCGATGGTAAATAAGAGCTTCTAGCCTGCGTCGTCATCCCCGTGGATTCGATAACTCCTGTAGGAAGTTGAAGATTAGAGGCACGATTCAAAAGCGTGTAAAAATCCAGGGTTACATGCAGCTACGGACCTTCCAATATCACGACGATCTCGAACCTCTCCCTCAGCATGTCGCTAGCCGACAAATTGTAGAGTGGCGATCGCGAATCGATCTTGTGGACGATGGTGGTTGGCCATATGAAGAATATCTTGTCCTCCTCGCCGTCTCCACCGACCTTCAATTCCGTTTGAAAAAATGGCAACAGTTCTCCTTCCCGAGTGACCTGAAATATTCCTTGAGGTTACGATGTGGTTAATGAAGGTGATCAAACGAATCGAACGAATTATCTACCATGCATCGCTTTCGACCAAACATCATTATCATTGTTTACTCGAAGTCGTTCACAGTTGCTAGAACCCACCTTCCGTTTTATGAGCTGAGCCCTGACGTGAGCCTCTATGATGTGGCTCTTCCGCATGTCACCGACCCGGAACATGAGACAAGGCTGACCGTCTCGTTGGCAGATCACTGCGTTTCGGGAAAACAGTAACGTCTGCGTCCTCTTCTTCGGTCGTGATAATTTCGCGAAGACGATACCCACCATGAAGGCTTGTATCATCACCCCGGTCATTGACTGAATGCACATAACGAAAATTGCTTCGGGACATTCTTCGGTCGTGTGTTTGGACCCGTATCTGTCGATCACAGGTACTTTCAAATATTGCGATCATGTTCGATACACGTGACGAATAGTTGGTGAAAAAAACTCACCCTATCGTATGCTGGGTTTCTACGGAGAATAAAAAGCAGCTGGTAAAACCGTGGATGTCCTCGACGCACGGTATGAATGTATCGTTTGTGTCCGGTCTGTTGAGGTCTCCGTGGCTGAAGACTATCAGCCACCATACCATCGCGAATCCAAGCCAAGAAAGCAGGAAATTTAATGCAAATACTAGCAGGGTCCAACGCCATTGGGCGTCCACTAGAGTAGTGAAAATGTCCTGAAACCACGAGGAGAAAATTGTCATTAATTATATTCTCATCACCCTGGTACACATGCTTTGGCCTCATGTTTTCTTTTCCAGTGCAAGTTATCTGTTGTTCACCTGACTTGAAGACTTTTTGGAACTTGAGGGTTTTCAGAGGACTTGAGGAGACTTCATGAGACTTCAGGGACTTTAAGGGATTTGAATGGATTTCAAGAGTGATTCACCCCTCGGTTTTGGACTAACTTTCAAAACTTGGTTAATTTTTCTGCTTTTCAATAAATGAGTTTCTGATGAGGATGGGAATTAGACGATCGAATTGTTTAAATAAAAACTGATTATCATCGACCCTCTCGATGTTACATCACGTCGATTGAAGACATTCTACAATTTATTATCATCAATCTAGTTTTCCACGACGTTTCTCTGATTCTAAGTATGCTCTACCTGCAGATATCGCCTTCTACGTTTGGCGACATTTCCTTGAACAACGTTACAGTCCCCGTGTTTGAATACGACCCTTTTCTTCACTCTCCTTGTGCTGAATCTGGTCTGCCTGTACCTAGAACAAGAGTAGAGAAATAGCTAAAATTAATTATTGCTAGATATGTAAGTCGATCCATGGAGCGATTTAGCGATCTATAATTAAATTCGTCTGGCCTACTTTGGCCCAGTTGAGTCGTTACCCAGTTTTTTGTTTTTTTGTTTTTTTTTTCACATTATTTCATTTACTTCTTCTTTCTTCGTTCCAATTTTGCTCATGGACGGTTCCCGTTTCCGCAGAAACTATAGAATATTTGTTCTGCGCAGGTGGTCCAGCTGGATTGTTTTAGATTACGTATTTGATTTACTTTATCCTAGGTCAGTACCAGCTGGCTATCTAAATATTTAAATCGGACCAAACCCGCTGGTTTATACCCGGACGTTTTACCCATCATCGTCAATACGCCTAGGATTATATCGCACAAATATTATCTCTGAATATATCATCACACTTTGATTTTCATCTATTCCACGGTGTCGCTAAGACGCTGTGGAAAATGAGGAAAAATATTTTGTCACTCTTCATAGCTCTTCGTTGATTGAAAAATCGTCCCAAATGATTCCTCTAAAGAGCACCAGGTGCATCGTTTTGGCGTTTCCGTAATTTGTACGTAGAGTTATTAGCTACAAGATACAGTTTTCGTCAGGTGACGACGACGGTCAGACCCGTGCCAAGAAATTATCAAGGTTTTTAGTCTACCGAATGAAAACGACCGTCTCGTCTCTGAACTTTGCTAAATCGCCCTTGAAACTGCCTCAGACTTTAGACCGAGTAAAATTTCGGTTCATATACACACAGAGGACATATCCAGTCGGGTATCTAGAGAGCGATAGTTTTTTCACAAAATAGGCACACACGTTTCTCGCAGTCTAGCCAAACCTATTCAACTGCCAGATAATACCAGACTGCAATAAGAACTGCGAGCCAATCTCACATGAGATCGTAAGAACTTGATGACTTTGTTAACAATAAAGGAAAGCCAAATTCGCTTTCACAGCTTGGGCTTCAATTCTGAAAAAAAGCGTCAATCTGTCTTGAAAATTGTAAACTTCAGACGCCATGGGAGTAGAGCTTGCAAAAAGCGCTGATGAAACGATAACCAAGATTGTTTCATGACCATTTATCCGACCGAATTCAAGTTTATACACTATTTTAGAACGTCAAAATTTCTAATTCTTGAATAGTGAAACTATCGTGAAAGCTTTTATAGCAAAGTTTTTGGAAATTATAATTATTTGATAATTTTATATACATTTCGATATTTTAGCCAAATTTCAATTCATCAGAAATCGGTTCGGTAAAAGTTCAGAGGATTCCATTAGCAATAAAATGACACCTCGTTTTGGTTTCCCGGACTCTCCTCTGGGCTACGAATGTAGTCACCGTTTTATCGGTGCTCTTCGCAAGCTCCACTTCCGCTGCGTGTGGAGGACAGAATTATCAATATAAATTGTAATTTCTTTGCCTAGAGTGAAGTTCAAGTTCTCTACTTTGAAATCTCAAACGCAGATTCGACTTTCCTTCATTTTTGACAAACGTACTTTATATTGAAGACGATCTTGACAACATAATTGTTAAAAAGTGTTAAAAATTTAGTCTCGAGTCGTGAAAATCCCGTTCGATAAACAACCTGAAGATCGATTGAATTTGATTCTGAGATGTTTGAACCCCTTTTTCATCCCAGATCGAAATAACTCCGGGTTTAATTCGAGCTTTGATTGATTAAAATGTGCTGAGCTAATACTGGCGCTGATCGCTCTGAGCCTAGTCTAATGTTAGTGGAACTTTCGTAACGTATTACGTCGACGCTTTGGGTCTTCGATTCAAGGTCCGAAGAGGTTCTGAAGAGCTTCTCGATAAGCGTAAGACACACACATTAGAAAAAAAAAAAACAGAAATAAAAAAGGTCTACGATTCGGTAAAATATAGGATTTTACGAACTATTGAAGCAGGCACTGTCGATGCTGTCGAGTATTGGTAAAACGTGTTTTTTTTTATCTCGTCTAGGGATATCGAGTCCTCATCGTATTTCTGTTATTCTCGCAATCGAAAAATTCTTTTTAGGTTATTTTCGTGACGGTGTTAAGTGCTCGAGGCAACTACCTTTGGTATTTACACAATAGTACAGAAATAGCTGTGTGTAAATAAGAAAAAATGGAATATAAATTGTGAAAATAGTAAGCAAAATCGTAAAACACCTCCACCAGCGTCTCAGCAACAATCAATTCGAAAATGGCTTTCCTTTTGGAAATGATTGCTTGGTATTTGACAAACTGTGAACTGTATCAAAGAGATTTGAATTTTGAATTCAGGATTCTGTTACAGTTTCGTTTGAAATTGTTGGAAATGTTATCCAAAAATCTCACAGTGTTTCACGTGGTCATCACGAGCACGACGAATCGATTTTGCGAATGCGTTCATGATCCAAAGTCAAAAATCTGTGTTATGTATTTCAGAAATAGTCTCATAGCTCCAAAACCAACATAGAACGAATAATAATCAAAATGTGAAGTCAAAATCAAGTCATACCGTATTAGAATGTCATAATATTATCTCAAGATATTTTAACCCACATCTCGTATCGCCTGATAGAAAATGACTCGAGTAATTAGTAGGATTAGGAAATTGTACAAATATAAACGATTCACGGGCCAAACGATGGATTAAAATTTTTTGAAAACTCTGAAATATCTACAGACGAGATCACATGAAACAAAGAATTCCAGTTTTCTAATTCCTATTGAAAAAATTTCAATTAATATTGAGTTCGTATTACAGTTATCGAAAATTTACAGATCGTGATTATTTTTTCATGATCGTTGTTGATGTCCGCCAAAAAATAATCCATCCATACGTCCACCAGCAAAATTTTCACATCCTTTGTTATAGTCAGTGGAATTTGTATTTCTGGTATTTATACAATGAATAATTCCAAAATGGCAATGTCAGCTAAAAATACATGCAAGCTACACCCTGCACATTTGCACACTATGTAATAACAAGTAGAGGCTCTCAATATGTACAGAAAAAAAAAATATTACAAAGCAGCTGCAGTAGGGATTAAAAAAAAATTATTCTCTAGTGTTTTTCAAAGTTTTTGCCTGATTTCTAAGTCATTTTCGTCCAAAATTTAAACAATAACTAGAAAATGATATTTCCATTGTTTCTTTTTAAGAATCTCTCCTCTCTTTCTTGTGCCATTTGTTATAATAAATACATATATTGAAAATCAGGTTTCATATTAGACCGACATCACGTGACTATGGAACAAAATCACGTCACACTAGACGAATCTCAGTGGCGCCCCTAGCGTCTCTTTAATTCCTAACCAATAATATTTATGAAGACACTGTCTGGTCACACGTGACTGGACTATCTGGGAATTGTTATGACGTCACGACAGCGCGTAGAATTATCGATATTCTGTATAATTATGCTATATAAGGATCCATATTATTTATTGAGATTGATTAAACGTTTATGGCATTGATAGAAGCACATCATACTTCCTTCCCTGTGTTATGAAGTATTCATAAAGAGAGAAAATCGTTATCTATTCTTCCGGCTCTTGTAAAACCGTTAATTAAATTCCTCTCATATACTAAGAATCAATTAAACAACTCGACTGTGTTCAGAATGAATGCTAATTGCTCTGACTCCTGGTGCATTGATCAATTGAAGTCGTACAGAGAGTATGTGGAAATGTCGAGTTGAAGGAGAAAGTTACGGGGACCAGAACAGAGTGATTCGACAAATTCTCCATACTCCAAAAATAATTAATATCTCATCCAAAGTTCATTACACATCGAAAAATTTAATTTCCTCAAAATCAGTTGTCGTAAGGTTTCAGACACACGGTTGATTCGATTATGTCTCTCGACGTCTCATTTTCTTCGAAGAGCAATTCTTCATCATGTGAATGAGGAAGACTGAGAAAAAAATCCTGTAATAAGTTATGGTCAGTTACCGAAATTTAGCGACAATCTGGTCACTCTTTTGCTGATAAGGTGGTCCAAAAATTTTGTTTTTCAATTTCCCTCATTCACACGATGAAGAATTGCTCTCCGAAGAAGATGAGATGTCGAAAGACATAATCGGATCAAGGAGAAGCAAAGAAAGAGATGTGAAAGTGCTGCACAACAAACTGCTGATATCGTCAGATTATTACAAGTTCAATTACACACGTGTATGTAGATATGTATAAAAGCTACTTATATAGGGGCATTTGAAAATAACGCGATATTGTTGGCAAAACTTGTAAACAATTTACGCTTTGACGGTTGCGTATAATTATAGATCAAGAGAGCGTCTCTTTACAAGGCTGCTCTACGTTCTCTACACATTGGTATATAAGCCATAATCGAGGTAGATATACACACACATCGCACAATATTTACAAAAGTAAAAAAACGAAAAAAATGAATAAATAAAAATAGGATTCAGATTTTTTGTTCGCGTCAGTCATCGCAATACAAGAATTTCTCCTATGTTTTTGTCATTATAAAGAGAAAAAAAATCAATGCGGCAAATTTTCAACATATTTTCCTTGTCCCAGAAGAAAGCGAAGCACAGAAATATTTCTGTCAATTTTGGCAGATTTCATGACTGTATAAAAGGTTTACTGGACAAAACTGGTCATCATTTTCACTGTCTACGTATAGCAGGCGAAAAGTATCGTCAATCAAATGAAAATAACATGTTGAATTTCATATAATTTATGAGACATGAGGAATTATGTCCTTTTTTAGAATAAATTCAACTTTTTAACGGTCCAATTAACAATGTCAATAACGACAGAGCCTCGGACAGGGACGTGTTCTGTTCTGTTCAAAGTACTTTTGATTTTTAAATATTGCAAAGACAAATACACCGAAACCGAAATTACCTCTAACTAACCGTGTGGATTAAGCACCAATTTTTTGTCGAGGTTGATCGCGAGTATCTGTACATACATACATCTGTACCGAGATATCGATATGTTCCGATGTGGTGAAGCCGACGGCCTCCACTGCACCAGTCGTGGACAAACAGAGACACGAGACTTCCGTTTCTTTGCGGTAAAATAATTGAGGTTAACTTTATACAGTAATAAAGACAGAGATTATTTCATTTTACTTCATAAAACAACGTGTCACAATTCAAACAAATTTTACCCAACCAGGATAAATTATTTCACTAGGTTTTAAATTTGCATAATCGACCATGTTTTTCTGTCTAAAAATTACTTTGACGAGAAGCTCTGATAAAGAATCTAAAAAAAAAAAAGAAATAATAGGATCACGTGGCTGTAAAATATCCTGGAAAATCATCAGTCCAAAATCTTCCCATTCCAGAGTCGAGCTTTTACAGAGAATAGAATTTCATTACGAATTCTCAAACATCATGATTGTCTCTATATATACTCTTTTCTTTCTGGCAAACGATTGAATAAAAAAAAAAAAAAAAATACATAATATAGGTTTTTAGTACATGTATGTAGATCAACGAGACATTTAACTGCGCGTAGGACCGATACTCACATATTATGCTTATTTGTATAACTGGGTCGCGTAGGTAGGTGGGAAGCGTCTGATTGTGAGTCCTGCCTTGAAAAAAAAGACGCGTAGTGATGTTGTTTTCTTTTTATTTATTTTTTTTCATTTTTTTTTTTTTTTTACGAACAAATTATCATCGCATAATTTAGCAAAACTGAAAAAAAAAAATACAAAACAAAATAAAACTCCGGTTTTGGGAGTGAAACCCTTGTGTGTCGAGGTGAGTTTCTGAAACCCACCGTGGGAACGAAGGCGCTGCGATAGAGTAGGCGATGCAGTTATGCGATGATATACAGACACATAACTCAAATTTCTGTATATTTGATAGATTGAGGGCAAGAAATCTCAATTTAATTCAGAATAATAGCCAACATTAATGGTTACGGTGATTATGAATAATATTTTTAATCGTTTGAATTCGTCCCTAATGAATGATACTATAAAGATTCACGATGTACACATAATTGTCGGTATCTAGGAGGCATAAAATGTTTTAAGGAGGAAGTACGTTTTTACCGAGATCCAAAAAAAATGTATTTTCTACCACACTTGCATTAAAAACTCGTGTTTTTTGCTCTCCTTAACGGGATGAAAGTCACAGTAGTTTGACCGGGGAAATGAACGGGGGAAAAAAACTTTCCAGCGGGAAAAAAAACTTTGGCAGAAGGGAAACAAGACTCTCGTAACTATAGTAACGGTGAAATAAACAATGAAAGTGCGGCCCCTAGCGGAGAACCCCGTTCTCATGGTGCTAACCTCACTTTCACTCGTTTTTAATACATATGTGCTAGAAACTAACATATGTATGTGCCAGGGGAAGGAAGCAGGCGCTTTGTCATAATATACTATCCACGAAATTTTTGTGCCGGAACAGTAAGACCCATCAAAAAGTCCTCCTGCGCACATATTTATCGATATTTTTAATTCTCAGACAAATTTCCATCAGTCATTTAGTTGCTTTGTCGCTTCGCACGCTGGGCCACAAAAAAGCTGCATTTTAACACATTTTTTCTCTACTTCTAAGTTCTTCTTCTTCTTCTTTCTTCCTTTTTGGATTGAGACCCCTTCGCGGATCTATGTACCACACTTCTAAGTTCTCCAAGCGCATTCTGACCTGGTCTTTAGGTTATAAACATTCCTTATATTCGGAACGCTGACTATTTTATCGCAGCGCCCTGACTTTAGCGGCCAATTGAGGAAACCTTCAAGCTTCACCAAAGGTTTCACCCCCACCTACGGGGTTTCTGCATTTGTGTATTAGGATCGAAACTGGCGGCGGGCCTAAGCTGTAAGCTAAAATCCCGCACTCTTTTTCGATCAAAATAAGTTTCAGAACTGTTTTTCAGTCATAAATTATGAAATATAATATTTTTACACTACAATGAGTTGGGATGATAATGATAACCTCCTGATGAATTAAAGCGATTCTAGAAGTTTTTAGTTCAAACTAGAGGGCAGGTCAGTCTTTTTTCGATCCCAATACAGCGTGGCTGCCATGCATTGAATCCGTTTCGTTTACTTCCCGCTAGACTCTCATGCAATGCCCCTGCGCTTTTCATGCATGTATGACAAGAAAAAGTCTGTTTATATTGTTTGGTGTATTTTTTTCTCCTCATTTTTTTTCTCGTATAATTATATTCTGTGAATTGGACAATTATCTGAATTAGACATGATATAAGAAAATTTCGTTTAATTCTTTGTGCATGGTTCCATACTTGTGGAATTCTTCACGCCAAGCGGCTTCTCCTGATGATGTTGCTTTGAAGACGAGCATTGAGACCTGAGATATCGCCCTCCGGAGACCGGATAGGGCAATGTTGTCGCCTAGATGAGTCCTGGCGCCTACGGCACCCGTATCGCTCACCATGATTAACCCGAACTATTTTTTTTTCACCCCCCTCTCGTTTATTTATTTATATATATTTATAAAAATTGCACTTTATAAAGCGTTCACACTTGACAAAGAAATAAAATAAAATCGTACGTTAATAAATAATAACACATTAAACACTGTAATCACAGAGATTAAGCGATTAATTTTATACACATTGTACATTACATTTATTTGTGTGAATATAATTCAGCGAACTCTTGTTGTTAGATGGACACTTTATTACATTATAAATAAAAATAAAGTTTTCAAAATTACACTAATAAAATGAACAAAAAATTCCTCCTCATCGACAAATTAAAGAATTTATCTCATCGATACTAAAAGTAAAAAAATGTATTATCCTCTTTCGTTTGGATTTTTATTTTTTTATTTTGTTAACTTCAATTATGGGCTACTTGCCACTTAGTCTCGCAGTGCATCGTCTCGAATGATTTTGTTTTCTGTTTTTTTTTTTTTTTTTTTTTTTTTTAATACTCTTGAACTGTGGTTGTTTAGTCTCAGAATTTTGCGAGTGATTATAATAATTTTCGAAGAACCGTAATCGCGTCGTTTCGCTGGATTTAAGCTAAACTCTGTAGGTTTTTATGACTTCTTTTCGTTTCTTCGTTCTTTTACCGGGAGGGTTTGAAATTTTTTCAACTCAAAATCAAGAAAGTTTATAGACACGATGAATTGGTAATGGCCGTCGAGTTTGGCTATATTTAGCGACCCTGCAACTCTCAACAAGATGGCTGTTTGTATGCGTGTACGTGTGTGAATATGTTTTTGATAAAAACGCATCGATTTTCATATACATTCGTTCGTTGTGTGTGAAGATGACTCGTCATTCTCATAAACGTTAATCGATAATTAATATATATAATTGTTTATAATTACTATAACCATATGTCACAGCGTGTCCACAGCCATAGAAAAATCCAAACCAAACGCTTGCACCACATTCGTCCACTGTTCTATTAATTCAACGTCGATATTGTAGATACCCTTTTATTTTATTTTATTATATGATCGAGGTTCAATTATTCATTGATTATTTTAATTGAAATAATTTAACAATCTCGCCACTATTTATGCACGTAGATCTTTCTTCTTCATTTTTATTTTATTTTTTATTTTTTTTTAAATTAGCAATTACCTTTTTACCTTCCAGGGGCAGGAAATATATTCACTAAAACACGATCGATGATCCATAGTTTTTTATTAACCCTAAACTGCGTCATTCTCATTTTTATTATGAAGTGTATAAGTATAACTGTTTTTTTGTCTCTCTCTCTCTCTCTCTCGATCTCTTTTCTCCCGCCAACACGTGGATCGCGAGATTCGCGAATACTACTAGCTATTGCGTTCGTAATACATGCTAAAAGTGTTTATTGTTGCTTTTAACGTGAACGACAAAAAAAAGAATTAAAAAAAATCGTAGCTTTATGTTTTTTTTTTTTAATTATTATTCTATTTTACGAGTGTTTTGAAAACTTGTCAAACACTCGATGTCACTAACACTATCATTTCAATTCCGTATTTTAATTGAGTGAAACAGAGGAAAAAAAGTCTATTCAATTTAACTAATTTATTCGTTAGACGAATCAACGTATGATTTTATGGTTTTTTATTTTTTTGCTCTGTGCACACAATTTTTTTTTTTTCATCACCACCGCAGCTCATCGGTTTGGTTACTGTCTCAACCGCATCGAGACTATAAAAAAAAAAAGAATTGAAAAAGTATTATTTTGCAAGAGAGAAAATATCGAGCGCGAGTTGCGAATCACTAAATCCAGACGACTACGAGAGACGGGACGAGACGAGACGATTTTCTTGCGTAAAAATAGATCCAAGCCTTTCGTAAGATTTACGGAAATACGGTTAACGATATACCTCCACGATATTTTCTCCGCATGACAATTTAAATTCAATTGAAAATTAATTTTTCTACAATTCACACCGTCTGACACCGTGAGTCGATTGAGACACTGTTCAACGATCTCAAAAATTCGAAAAAAAACTAAGAGATCCTAGAATGAATCTCAAATAATAATAATAATAACAATAGTAGTAATAAAACTGTAAGATCCGCGATGAATAATTAAAGCTCGCTCGGTTTAATCCCATCGAGCTCCTGATCTCGACTGGCTGCTCTAATTGCCGAATGGTTTGCGATCGTTTTTGGCGAGGCACTTGAACATTTGAGTTTTTTTTTTATTTTATTTTTTTTATTTCGTTTTGCTAGAGACTTGGCGTCGCCTATCCCAAAGCTTTTTTCTGGGGTCACAGCCAAAGAGGGTGTGCTTGTTTCAGGTTGGTTCGATTTTATCGAATTTTGATTGGTTTTCTTTCAAAATTAAAGACCGACGATTAGTTTAGTTTTTGGAATCGGTACGGAACTATTTTTCGACTAATTTCTAGCGAGCAATTTCGAAGTTTAGAGGTTTACTTTGAAATCGAGTCTCCACTAGCCGGCCCATTGAAGAGTCTTTAAAAAGAGATCAAAAGGGGATAAACCCAGTGTCGGTCAGACACGTGGCTCTGTTCACAGACCGCCCACAGACTCATGTATGGATGGTATGATAAAACTGACGTAACTGAAATTCCCATGATTGATCAATGGAATATCTTTGGATTCTCATGCTAGAAAACCAGATGCCGAATTTAGCGAGTAAGAAGCCCGCGGTTACAAAGACTTCTAAGAAACGTATATAAACTGCCTAAATTATTCGTACAGTTCATGGAATAGTTGAAGACCGTCGATTATAGAAAAACCAATTTCATTATAGAACCAGAATTTTTGAATCATAGACTAAAATCCGCGATTAAAAACCCCCAAAAAAACTTTCTAGTATCGTATGTCATGGGAATATCTGACGACTTTTTGATTTTGGATCCGCTATTAAAAATATCAAATATAACTTAACCCTGGATTCGTTATCGGCGACCCAAAAAACTTTAATCAGTAGCAAATTCAATAAAAATTAGAATGTTCTAAGAATTTTTGTTAGCATATTAGATCCGCCATATTGAATTTTACGAATTTGACCACAGATTTTTGTATCAGCACCCATAAAAAAAAACTTTCAACACCTCTACTTTTTATTTCTGGATTTATTGGAATGAAATTCCTTTTTTTTCTCTGAAAACCGATGATTGGGAAGTTGGAAACGAATATGTTAAGAGCTTTTTTAATCACTAGGTGAAAGATATGACAATCGCGATAGTTTTTTGACCATCCACCTCGTCAGACGTACCAGTGACGTAACGTGTCTAGATTTAATTCAGGTATTCGTGGAATGGTGATCTCGCAATATCGGAAACTAGAAAACTATTTTAATAGAACCACCCGCATTGTGGTCCAGATTAGAAGAGAACCATGTCTATATTTAGACCAAAATCACCTTCGTGCCTACCTAATACTGTCGTTCAGAGTTATTCTAAAAACCGTCAACTTTTTATCATTTTCCCACAGTCTTTCCGAGTTTTTCGAAATCCCTGACGTTCTTTGGAGATTTTAGAACACTCGTAGGATTTTAAGATAGTCTAGATATGGTCAGTACGGAATCCAGCTACCAGCTGAGGCTTGAGAAAAAGAGGAAAAAAAAAACGTATTCTGAAAGCTGCAGTTTCTCTCCGGGTGTATAATAATAGAGTGAAGAATATACTTCGCACCCGAAGTTATATACGAAATTCTTGGCATCGATATTTCGCAGGGTTAAAATCTTGTCTAGCTACAATCGAGACAAAACGACGAATCCGTCTGGACAAGAATCCTGCCGTTAATTTTCTTATTTTCGAAATCACTTTTTACGAGTACCTGAAAAATCACAGACATGTACAAACCTCTGGTGAATATAAATATTGCAGAACAGTGTCTCTCACCTTTTCACTATATGGGATCGTAAAATAGTAAAGAGCCTGTCGACCGGACCCGATGTTATTCTTTGAAGTGGAGGTGTAAATCTGCTTTGGAAAAATTAACAAACAAAAGATATTTCAATTTTTTAGTGAATTTTTTTCGTTTTTTTTTTTCTTCAGACTGACATAAACTCGTCTCACTCTACGGTTATGAAAATGAAAAAAATCTCGAAAATTCGTTTACACTCATCGACAGTTTCGAATATAGTAAAACGATAAGTGGAAACGTTTTACGCTTGACGATGAGATGGTTGTGGAAATGATAAAAATATTAATGACAATAATAAAAATAATTCACGAATGCCAAGTCGCCCACACGTAGCTGTCTAGCAAAAAGAAACCGCGTGGTGAGCATTGCGGACATTTTTTATTACCAGATGGATATTTTGATATTCCACATACCATCTGACATAGCGATTTTCAATTTTGAATTATTCCCAAGAAAACGCGGAGAACTTGAAGGTATGTTTAACAACGTGAGCGCATAGCTCCATGATCACAGAATCGTGAAAAAAAATAGTTGGGTCATAAAATGTTTCGATAATAAAATTTTACAACTGCCAACAACCTCGACTGCGGCGCATAAAAAAGGGCGCAAAATATTTGCGAAATTCTTTAATACATTCAATATATAAAAAAGCCTCATTGAATCGATAAGCAATCAATAATTTAATTGTGACTTTGTGTCTGGATTTTTAGTAGCTCAGGTGTGTTAAAAAAACTTCCTCTTTTCGGAGGAAGTTGATTGATTTTTGTTTCTGTCTTCGAGTCATAAAACTTTAGAGCGTTATTATTACTGAGGTATAATCATTAGAACAAAGGAAGCGTTAAATTAACGTTATAGGAATAGTACTAGGTATATGTATGTACATACATATACATTCTGTATTCATAAATCTGGTCAAGACGTGCTTTAGCAGTGTTTTAAAGACCTTGAGGGGGGGTTTTGTTTAGGCAAAACTACAAAAGCGTTTACCGGTGCCAAATGCGAATTTCACCTTGGTTCATCAGTAACCACTTCCGGTACTATTAGCCCCACTATTTTTCTCCCTCATATTCGACATGTTTGAGATACTTCTTTTTTAACTTCACCTTTTTTTCGGAGTACATTAGATAGGGGAAATTTTCATCTCGTTTACATCAGTGACAGAAATTTCTGTCTACTAGCTACGACGACAGAATATCCATGACGCATATGCAGGAAGTCGAAGGATGAATTGAAATTTATACAGAAAAAAAGTACTTTTGAAATGGACAAGCAAGTGTTTAAAATTATTTTACTGAAGAAAGTCATTTTCCTCCATTACAAACCTGCTCAAATATACAAAAAGCCTGTCTCGAAGGAGAGTCTAGTGATCAGATGAGTTAAAAGAAGTAATAATTTTTTTCTGGATGCTATTTTGAGATTTGAATGAAAAAAAAATGCCGTAAAGCGGAAGGCGGAAAAAAGGTATTTGAACCTCGTCGATTTGACCCAATGCAATATAATAATGCAAGCTGCAGAACTGCATATTATTAAGAGAAAATTACTGTTTTGAAGATTGAAATCCCAGATTTGATTTAAATAAAAAATCGTCCTTATAACTTGAAAATTATGGCCCTTATGGCCACTGAAGTAGCAGTCCGCAAAAAGCGGCGTCGAATCGCTGCCACGATTCCATTTTACCGACTTGTTCGATCGGCTTGATATTTATACAGTACTTTCATATCATTATTAACCAAGCTTCTACGCGACAGAATTTTGATAAATTCAAATTTGGCAGAGTTATGAATTTTTTCACTGGATGATAACGTTTTACGGAATTTACACTAACGTTTTTATTTGTATAACGGCAACGGAAGGACGGCAAAAAATCTGTTACATAGAAGCTTGGTTCATAATGATATAAAAGTACCGTATAAATTTCAAGCCGATCGGACAAGTCGTTGCAATGGAATCGTGGCAGCGAATTTCGACGCCGCTTTTCGCGGACTGCTGCTTCAGTGGCCGCAAAAGCCACAATTTTCAAGCTACATTGTCCTTTTTTCTTTCAAATTAGGTAAAGCTGGCGTTTCAATCTTCGAAACTGTATTTTTTCATATTTTTTTCACTACACCGCAACCCCGAAGGCATAGCGTTTTTAAATTCTTCATCGTTGGCCTGAAAACTCCCTCAAAGTGGTTCTTTGTCACTATCAAACCTTTTTTCGTGTAATTAATTCAATGTTTTTGAACAATGATAGATTACCGCACATCCTCATAGCTCGCTCTAATTCAGAGCATATTCCCACTAAATGTAAATCAGTGCAGCATTGCGTAATTAAGAAGCCATTGTTGGAGCCAGTTTGTTCTTCTTTTGTTTAATGCACGCTCATGCATTGGTTGACCGTGTAATTAGTCCAGTTTCACCGTTAATTTACTGTACCATGTATTCATAATTAGCAATAATTTTTTCAGTTACGTCGATGTTCTAATTCCAACAAATTGCGTACGTACAGAAAAAAATCCAGTGTTCAAAATTTCAGTGATAAAAAATAACGATCTTATAAAAAAATTCTGCATCCTGAAGAAGGATTTCATTCAGCTACGTTTCTTCTAACGCAATTTACGTCATGTTCCTCATTCGCAAATGAGAGTAATTGACCCTAGGGCTCGATATCGCAGAATTTTTGCTGAGCGATAAAAACATCTGCGTGATAAACCGCTTCCCCGGGAATTCTAGCTCTAGGGTTTGACCAACTGTTGGACATTATAATCTGGGAGAAACGGAAAGAATAATGATAATAATTATGTAAAGATAACACGACCCACGGTATTTCAGTCAATTATCGATAGTCCATCCCATTTTTAAATGATATTATCATCAATTTTCATATCATATGAGTATTCAGCCGAATTTTCAAAACATTTTGTATATAAAATTTAGCATAATCTTGGCTATGATATTTGGCTTGGCTTTCAATATATATTTCAATATACATATAATTACCCAATATAAGAGAACGCAGAAGTGTAAAGCCGGTCCTAATGTACAAGGATGATGCCGATGGTCAGACTGTAATGAGAGTGACGACAACATGAATGCTTGTTCAAGTCTCGACTTGGATGAGAGTGAGGACAACGTGAATGGTTGTTCAAGTCTCGACTTCGATGTGAGTGAGGACAACATGAATGGTTGTTCAAGTCTCGACTTGGATGAGAGTGAGGACAACACGAATGTTTGTTCAAATCTTGACTTGAATGAGAGGGAGGACAACATGAATGTTAATTGTTCAAGTCTTGACTTGAATGAGAGTGAGGACAACACGAATGTTTGTTCAAGTCTCGACTTGGATGAGAGTGAGGACAACACGAATGTTTGTTCAAGTCTTGACTTGAATGAGAGTGAGGACAACACGAATGTTTGTTCAAGTCTTGACTTGAATGAGAGTGACGACAACATGAATGCTTGTTCAAGTCTCGACTTGGATGAGAGTGAGGACAACATGAATTTTTGTTTGTCTTCACTTGAATGAGAAACGTTAGACACAATTACTTAAAAGTGGATTAATTGTTATTTCTCATCTTCCATTGACTCGACTTGGTCGATCTCCATACTAAATCAAGGTGTCGAGTGATAGAGTCCTTGAAAATACTACCTTTTTATTTTTATTTTTATATTTGCGATCCATCGACTGAATATACGATACCATACCTTCCAAGTAACGGCCCGTTTTCTCCTCTGAAGCTGATCCTGCTGAGAGCCCTTCTCTGAAAGCTCCCAATTACGCTACCGCGTTTCTCCTTCACCGGGACATGGAGATGATCCTCGTCCGGTACATCCTCGCAGAGTTTAACGGCAACAGCCGCGACCGGTACCGCAGAGTGAACGAGAAGATCGCTCCAGGGTGCGATGGTTGTCGTAGAAGCGTCGTCTTCCTCGGTGGAAAGTTTTCCCGCACTTTTTTCTGCAGTCAACATGATTCGATCACAGATTTTCTATGATTCTTAAAATCGATATTGATTCACACACATCACCATTTCGTTCCACGAAGGAGATTAGCTTCTGATCTGTTTTCATTCGTTCTTGAATGCCACTGATCACATTTCACTAATTATTATATACTATTTCGTTAATTAGAATGCCAATAATTCGACCTCGTATTGAATGATTTTAACTTGACGAAGAGTGTCTCGAAATGATCTAACGATTATTACTTTTGCCGTGTTTTAAATGAATATTTTAGATTATAACACCTGCATGTGTCTCTCATTGACGCCAACAATATGCGTTCAATGTTGGTATTCTGTGTGTTCGATGACCTTATTTAACACAGCTGTTCCCGAAGAGCGATGTCCTCAACTAGCGATAAGCTGCTACGAGAGAAAAAAAATCAACGGTAATCATTCTTCAAGGATTTTCTCAATACGTAGACTCAAAAGATTCCTTTACACACATTCGCTTTTTCACACATAATCGCGGACTCGAGAGTCGTTCTTTATCACGTCGATTTAACGATGTCCCCCACCACCAAACGACAGCTGGTTACTTTGCTTCGGGGACAAATTAAAATCGGCTTACTATGTGTGTCGCTATACATGATGAATACTTCTTCTTATTTTATTATTATTATTTTTTTTTTTTTTATCTATTTTGTCAATTTCTCTGAAAATCAGATAGTTACGTTGCCAACGAGATAATGAAACGCGAAAATTCGATATTTCGTGATATCTCGTGTTCACGAAATTCTTCTTTCAAATATTCACTGCAACCACTTTGTTTAACTTGTCTGTTTCTCTGCAGCTGAATCGACAGAATGGTTCGATTATATTAGTTTACGTCAAAGTCTAATTATTCCGTTTTTTGCATTAATTAGGAAAATCGGGAAATTTACCGATATATTATATACTGTACAATTTTTATTCATTTTTTCATTATCACTGTATCCTATCGCTGTGTAAAAACCGAACCACACAGGAGTCTTACGTGTGTCATATTTCAAACGTGTTATCATATTCCCACATGGTCACGATTCATTATTCCTTTTTTTTTTTAATCTACGTTCATAATTACACGGCTAAATACACTTTTGTTTCAGGTACGTCATAGCGTCACAACCCCTTCGATTATTTCCTATAGGATTAATCAACAGAAAATTTGATCAAAAAAAAAATTATTGTTTTTCATTCTAAAAATCACATTTTTAAACGAACTTCGATTGTTTTACCACGTTTTTTTGAATAATTTTGAGCCCCTTATTATAGCTGACTACGTGGTTCAAAAATTAATTATCGAATATACGTTTAGGTATGAGTTTGAGGAAAAATTTTGAATAAAGATTCTTGCAGAGCGCGGTGCCGCGATCGGGACCTGTCAGCGCGGCAACGACTTCTGAGATTGCGGCGGCATCGGCTTAAGCGAAAATACACGCACCCACACATCGTCGTGAGGTAAAACACGAGCTCACGTCGCCCACACACACAGGGGCCGAGTGCCATGCCCCGCCGACCACCTACTGGACCGGGTATGAATGCGTGTGGCACCATACGAGGCTCGGTTCACGCGTGTGTGAGTCCAGTATCGTATTGAGGCGCGGGTGGTGATCGGACCTTTTTTTAACTGGGATTTTGATTTACCGGATTTTTTATACAAATATTGGTGCGAAGCTTGTTCCATACGCGACTTGACGAATTTTTTTAGAACCTTATCAACTCTGCGCTTACCTAGAGTTATTTTTATACTCGAATAATAGGACAGTCCGTCCAATTTTTGTACTATGTGCAATTTTTTGCAGACTTTTGATTTTTTTACAAGCATCGAGAAACATTCTGAAATGTTTTTCGCCAATTAATGAATAATTTGCGTATCGGAATAATTGAAAATATTGAACGTTGAATGAATAAATTTTAATTGTCTATGTGAAAGAATCTCAAATGTCTATAAATTGTAGGAATTGTTCTTCAACAATGAAAAACCTCCACTTTCTAATCAATCAATATTCACAGTAAAAAAAATGACATACGAGATTCTAAAAATTCACTTGTTTCTTTCATGAAACTATAAAATATTGGATTCATGTCATCCAATTGCTTTTTTAATTTCTTCCAGATTTTTTTTTTTTTATTGTTTCGCCAACATTGAAAAATGTATACATATATATATATATATAATGAACAATAGTTACTTTCCCGATAATCTGTCAACTTTTCCGCGAACAGAGTATTATAATTTTCTAAAACCGTTTTAATTACGATTTTTCTTACGATTTCTAATCAACTTTCTTTGTTCTCTTTATTTACGCGAATCGTTAGACGTTTACTAATTCATTGCGTATGGTATACACGGAGTGCAACTACCGATTGGGTTTCTCATATCGCACTCTGGCACAAATAAAAAGAAAAGAAATGAATAGTTTCTGTATAATAAAACATATAATTATCAACAGTTTCGTAACTAAAACGATAAGAGCTGATATAACACGGATACATATGTAGTATTACATGGTATGCATAGTAGCTACTACAAAGTCTACAAATGGACTCCAACTTGATTAAATAGGCTAATAGGCCACGTGTAATCGAAGTAGATGAAAATTATAAGTCTCTAGTAACAGTGCATACATCAGTTTAGTTGACAGCGTCCAGATCGTACCGTTCTAGTATCTACCGGTAAAAATAATAGGGGGGAGCTTAGTTAATAATTTTAGTATTAAATAATTGTTAAAATGTATAATATATAAATCTATCCTAGGAAATCTTGAAAAATGACGTTTTTACCGTTTCTCTTAGAACTCTTTGGTAATTGAATGGATTTTTCACCAACTAGACTTCAGTGAAATTGAATTTGCTCTTCACCATTCTTTTCTTGATTGAAAAACGGAGAGATTTATGTACTTACGCCTTTTCACCTGAATCAAGTTTTTCGATACATTTCAGCGTTTGAATTTCGCGGTTATGTGGAACGTCACGGAGTACCGTTTGATGGCGCTAGGTTGGGATACTGGGTGACGTCATGTGGCGTTTGATAATTTTCAATTGCTGCTTACAATCGCCAGAAGTTGATTAAAAATCGTAATATAAATTATCACGCTCTAATTTCTCATGGATATTTGTTACTTTTCAATCTCAGGAAACTTTCCTGTTGTCATTCATAATTCCTGCGTCAGATAATGAGAGGTTTTTTTATTTCTATGAACGCGTGTCCAATAATTTTTCCCGAATGATTCCAAATTCCAGTTTCCAGATGAATTATCTCTAGCAATAGTTGCAAAATCGAACCTTGTATTTATGTTGCATTACAATTATTGGTCAGGGAGCTGATTCTGATTAAGCCGCGTATGCTGCATCTTGAATGTATATATAACACATGTTGTGTCTATTTTACATATCTTCGCAGTGAATATACGTGCGTAAAACATACGTAGAATTGTTTATATAGTCACCCAGATAATACGTAGGTAGGTACCAAACAGCGTCAGTCGTTCAACGCTGTGACAGACCAGGTCATATACATACTAATACAGCACTCTTTACTCTTCCTTTTTTTTCTTTTCGTTGTTGTCTGTTTGAAACGGTTTTTTTTTCATCGATACATGTAAACACGCGCGTGTCTGACTTTCTGCATTGCTTTATCGTACCGAGAAGTATGAGTGTTACACGGTATAATAATGAACTCTCAGTGTTGATGATAGGTTGCAGAAGCTCGTCATATCACATCCTTTGATATACCTACGTAATGAAAGAGAATCTATTTCTCTCACATCCTACTGCTGATAGAGAATCATCCTACGTGGCTTGATTGTCTCATGTAATCGATAATTATTAATAGACGCTGATTGGTTCTGCTTCCAGGGTAATAGTGAGTTGTAAGGGAGCAAATGTTCAAATGTTAGGAAAAAGATTGCCAAAGACGAAAGATACCAAGAGATAACATCAAATGTCGAATTACTTTATTCCTGGCGAATTAAAATAAAAATGCGACAGTTTCGATGCCTTCAGAGGCTTTCGTTTAGATTTTTACGTCCAGTACCTGCCCAATACGGGTGGCGGTTGTGTCAGTCGAAAAGTGCCGTTTTTCACCGCCACAGAGCGCTGGTGTCGATCTCTGCTTTCGTTCAGAGGGCAGGACTCAGAGTAAATGGTGAATTTGTATTTCACGATCGCAAGTTTTATTTACAAAGAGCGAACGATCAAGTGATAGTGTAATTGGTGTAGGTATCTCTGTTTCGGCAAAACCACATACAAACATGTTTTTTTCAGCCGATAATATTATGTGCGCCGGTACACATGTGAGTCAATAATTGTTATGTTGGTACCATTCAGTACTTGCGTATTATCGGAACTCGCCTTACTGTAATTTCATGCGTAGATCCCACATACTGTGCAAAAAACATGTACCAGTCGCAATGAGTCCACGTACAATCTTCGCTACGATACGATGTGATTATTTAATTAACGTGGCTAATTACATGTCACAGGTTTATCGCAAAAATTGACATTTGAAATGCCGTGTTAATCAGTTGCGTAAAGTCAATTGCGTCACAATTATGACATTTCCTGGTCCGTTTGAAATAATTAAGCCACTTCGATACAGGTCTGCCTTGAACCCTGCTCCACCGTTCAGCCGTCATGTTCACATCCTCTAGGTGAATTTTATTTTTCTCGATGCAGTCTCTTTATCGTTATTGAAGTGTCTAATGGGAGCAGATCTTGTGAAGCACATCAGTGATTTCAATTTTATGATATTCATATTCCTCAATCCCAAGGCTTCGATCGAACTTTCCTGCAGGATCGAAGCAAAGAATGACATCACATCGATCACAATTTCGTGCATGGAGTTCCAACTAGACATGTAAAATCATCAGCATGACTGCAGGGCGCGTATATCTTGACTGTAGACTTGATGACTAGTTTCGTATGTGAGACTGCGGGTTAACAGCCTCAATTGTGAATATTTACAACTATAGCAGAAATATATGAGAAATTTGTGCCTGTATGTTACAGGAATCTCTGCAACTGAATTAGACTAGCGAATTCACCTAGCCTCCAGACCGCAACACTTTATTGATTCGCTTCGTGATTTTTGTACCTATGTTGTTCTCTTTACCTAAAACATTTTTCTGAATATTTTTTCCGATATTTCGGACCGACTTTTTCTGAGTTACGATTATTTTTAAACCGAGAAAAGGGACTTTTTTTAGAAATCTGATAAATTCAGAAAAATGCTTTATTGTTAGAGCGAGGACAACAACGGAAAAGAATTACGAAGCAATTAAAACAATTTTGCTGTCTAGAGGCTTTTCTTGTCTGTACAGGGTGAATTCCTAACGATAGGACCGTCTGAAGTTGGCTACAATCGAGAAATGACCTCCCGCAATCAGTTGGATTGGTTCAAAACTGTCTAAAAGCCTGTTTCTCGATTATAGCCAAGTTCAGACGGTCCCATCGTCAGGAAGTCATCCTGTATATAGTGTGGGCCCATTTCATGTGTCGAGAATGGGAGGGGCTTGAAGTCAAACAAGTAGAAAACTCATTGTCAATGAGGAAAACAATTCAAACTCAATTAATCGTGTTCCCCGGTCAAAAAATAAATGTACCTATATTCGTTATTATTCTTTGACCCTAGAAACTGGTTAAAAAAAAAAATCAGAAGAAACAAAATGATAATAATCATAGTAATTCTGTAGAATTTCCGATGGAAAAATATCATTCGGTGAAATAAACCAGAATAAAAATGCACACAGAAAAAAACGGACCTGTATATCCCATGAGAAAACAACTCCTGAAATAACAATAAACTGAACAAATTAAACAAATTAAACAAAAATATTTTGTCTAGATTGTCGCGATTGCTCTGCGCTCGAGGTGAAACATAATCTGGTCTCCGAGGTTATCCTATCATCAGGTTTAGATACACAATAAAACGAATATCATATATTATAATAAACCTGTGTCTGTGTTAGGATTAAGAATGGATAATACAGTAAAAAAAAACATTTAAAAAACGTATGAAGTCTGAGAAATAGACAATCTTGATGAATTTATGTTCATAAAGAATACAACAACATCCTGAAAATTCCAAAATATCACTCAGTACACTAACTGGGGCAAAAAAGACCCATTTGCAAAATGGTCATACATCGAAATTTATCATGATATGAATTGATGAAATTCGTTTGAAACAATCTATTCATCTACTAATATTATTGTGCCTTCCAAAATCGAATATCAAAAAATTTGTTTCAGTTTCAGTTTCAAAACTTTTCTGTCGTTTCTATCGGCTGATCCCACTGAATCGACTTGATCCCAAGTTAGCTAAAGTATTCAGACAATCAGATTAACATGTTTAATTGAAGTTTACGCATTTTTTGTTAATTCGTTAGAACGTCGACTTCGTGATGAGAAAACTCATAAATCAATATCAATCTTTGTCACGCTCAGTTTATGACTTTGTCGTTACTGTTCTGAATTCTGTTCCAAAAAATTCAATTCTAGATTAACAGAGTGTATTTGGAATCTAGTCTCCCGAAAAGTCTGAACGTTGCACGAATCATTGACAAAAAGGCGTGTCAATTCGAATTTTCAACAAGGTGGTGCTGCAGTGCTCACTTTTTACCGACTGCAGACGGGCAGATCTTCGACCGTCTAATTCCACCGAAGCTATTTTAAGGAAATTTAATTTTCATGCCATTCCTCGATTTTTTTTGTAGATCCAATAAAGATTTTGAAAAATCATTTGTTCATATAGAATTTCGATTTAATTCCGCGGAGTCATAGATATTCGGAAATCTATCTAAAGGCCTCGGCAGTTGGTGCTTGTTTTGTTGCCATTTGGTATAATTGTTTGCCTCCTTGCGTGTCATTATCAATCACAGCCACATCAAGCAAGCAAGCGAACAGCGAAACGGCACGAAAAATCGCACCGTGTGCCAAGGGCTTTACTGTCGGTAAAAAATCAGTGCAACATCCCCTTAAAAATTCTCGGAACTCTTCGGTTCGTGCTCCACTGATCCCTACTAGTGTAGCCTCGTGCCGAGTAGTAGCGCCGAAAAACGATCCTAGCGCCACGGAATACCGTAGCACGAACTAACGCTTCACGTATTCGCGCTGCTCACGACCGATGGCGGCGCTAGCATCGGGCCGTCACGTGGTCTGAAAAGAGTCCCCAAAAACCAATGGGGAAGTCACCTTCAAATAATCTGAATTGTGACATATTTATAGAACGAGATCCCACTGCGCGGGATAAAAAACTATGTAACATACTAAAAATATATGAGAATTGATATTTTCAAACACTGTCACAGTCAATTATTTAAAATACTGGTGTTTGACTGAGCACGATTTCCTATGCTTTAGCATACGGAGTTCGACAGGGGACTCTTTTGAATGGTTCTTGTTACTGCCGCGTGGCGCTTTTCATTTCGTGAGCAACGCGAATATACATCAGTGGGTATGCATGATGTGTGCATCACACGCAACGCATACGTATCTTGAGCAGTATTGCCAACCCTAAAGAAATTTTCTTCAGATCTGAATAAATATCAGTCCGTTCAAAGAAATAAGAAAAATTGTTTTTATTTTAAGAAATATCGCCGCTTGTATCGGAATCTAGAGAAAATCTAAAGATTTTTTGTTACCAAATCTTAAGAATTCCATCGAAATCTGTAAAACTTGTCTGTAAAATCGAAATATTGAAAACTTCGATCACTGAGGGTTTATGGCAGGGTTTGGGGGGCGTTACGCGTTACATGTGACGTCACGTTGGCCCCGTTACGCCATAAGGCGGTTTTTCAAACCAGCTTTTAGCACTGTTAGTAAGGGGGGTGTACTAAAAGCGTTTCCATTCTCAATTCTATCGTAGAGGCAGGTTTTATGATTATATATCCTGATTAAAAAAAAACGTCGATGTCCTGGCGCAAAAATTATGTTTATCTTCATCTTGTTTATTAGTTCAGGTTTACAAGAAGAAGGTACATAAAAAAAGCAAAGCAACTGTGTTGCAGCCCGAATCGGTTACCATGATTAACCAGATGATACTATGATAAAATATAATATATGTATGTATATAAATAAAATACAAGAAGACAAAATTTACATATAAATAAATAACCCACGATACAAATATCTCATATTTATTCTCTGTATCTTATTACAAAATAACAAAGTGATTTCCATATTCCTATATTTTTTCTAGTTCCAATACCGTCCAATATTATTATCTAAATAAATGTTGATCTTGTAGGCTGGCAATACCGGCGCTTGCGTCTTTCTTGGTTGTTTCCGTCTGCTTCAAATCGGCACAATCCACTCACATCAATATCAACTTGCGCTCAGCGATTCTCGGACCGAAGCGCCTCTACCGGTGAAATAAGTTACCCACAATCAACGAGCCTCCCAGTTCCCCAACCATAATCCAACCGAGTCCACCCATCTACCATCCCCGTCGATTCGGCGCTTTGAATATCAGTTCAGTCGCTAAAAGATGGACGGTGGCGGAGCTTACGGTGGTGGAAAGGCAGGAGCACCCTTCGACCCTATTGCATTCGTTCAAAGGCCTCAAGTAATCCTAAGAGCGTTATGTTTGGTGAGTACAAACCGCTTTCAATACCAGATCGTAAAAACTCCCGGCGAATTTCCTCCCGCCCCTGAAAAAATTCGTCGTGAAAAATAGAAAACAATTCGAACAACGGCGAGCTGCTGTCAGACTACATCGATTTTGACAGCACCCCCTCCCTCTCGCTCCTCGCCCTCCGCCGCTCAGCTACGATGGGGTTCTCTTCTATTGATTTTTCACGAAATAATGCGATACGCCCCATGAGATGAAGGGGCACCATGAATATCTTTGTTTGATGATTTATCTAGGTCAAATTATTCCCTAAGATTGTGAATAACGATTTTTATTATCTCTTAGTAGTCGGAGTTAAATTGTGAGAGGAGATCGATTTGAATAATCAGTTTTTTTTTCTTTTCTTTTTTCATTCACAGTTAATATCGACGCGTTGTGTATTATAGCGATTTTATAGAACGATTTTAAATTCACGGATAGAGACAGGGTTTCATTTCTTTTATACTTAAAGTTCGATAAGAAATTTTAGAATGATAAAATTAGAGACTGTGTTAATTATAATTATACGGAAAAGAAGTTAGATAAATTTTGAGATTATTTTATCGCGGTTTTATTTGAAGCTCGTTTGGTTTTTATACGGAATGAATTTAGAGCCTTTTTTAATCTTCATTATTTCCTTTTCAAACTCATTTACATCGTTCATTCGTAAGCTAAATTTATAACTTTTTGTTTTTTCTTACATCGTCGGTTTAGGTTCCAGGGCTCAAGCTTGAGTCTCTAGTCTTCTAGGTCGGATCAATAATGGCTCATATATTTAGCATAAATTTTGTCAACCTCGCTATTTCTGTGCTCTGAATTTTAATCATTCTTCTCTTCTCGTTGGTCATAAAGAGAGACTGTATTTTTCAATATTTTATCGACTATCGAGCCATTTGCTAATCAGAAGATGCACAAATCTCACCACGCAAATATTTTCACTGTTTTTTTTTTTCTACAAACTTCGATATTTTTTGTGTAAATTGTAAAAAAAAAAAAAAAAAATGAACGTAATTTAACTCAAGTCAGACAAAAATATTATTTATTCATCTACAAAATTTGTAGTTCTGGAAATTAGAATTTGAAAACTTGTTCATTTTCTTATTTTTTATGATAACTTCGAAGCCTATCCCTCGCTTTCTTTATTTTCATTCTTAACTTTCGATTAAAAATAGAGAGAAACAAGGAAGGAATTATTGATACCGTTGTTCTCATATCTGTTGATAATTATTGTTCTTATCTTACCTCACAGCTCTTTGCAATAATAGTATTCGGCTGCATAAGCAGCAAAGGATACATACCAGATAAAGACGGGAAGGAAGTCTGCCTCTACAACAAAGATACAAACGCCTGCAACTATGGCGTCGGGATCGGAGTTCTTGCTTTCTTGGGCAGCATCGGATTCCTCGCTGGTGAATATCTATTCGAACAAATGTCATCCGTCAAGACACGCAAACACTACGTTCTCCTCGATCTTGGGTAAGATTTCATCCACCGAATTGAGAAAACGATTGATAATCACTTACGTTACTCTTTCAGATGCTCAAAAATCCCTGAATTTCATTCATTACAGTAAAATGTCGATTTTTTTAGGCCAAAACTCGTGGCCTCGAAGATCCATAAAGTCTGAGTTATTCTTCTAGGAGAAAATAAATGAAGATTCAAAATACTCATTTGAATTGAATTTAATCCCCTCCAGCTAATGAATCCGTCGATCATTACATAATTATTTCGTCAAGCTCTTCATGCCTTCTTCCCCGTTTCAGTATTTCTGGATTTTGGGCCTTCCTCTACTTCGTCGGATTTTGTTACCTGACCAATGCCTGGGGCAATTCTGTGTCTCCACTGAACGGATACGGAGTAAACAACGTGCAAGCAGCTATTGCGTTTTGTTTCTTCTCGATGTTTACATGGGTACGCTGTGAGAGAAAAATGTTGAAAACGAGCCAACCGTTAATACATTTTCTCGTAAAATTCTAGGCCGGATGCGCTTGGTTCGCGTTCCAGAGATTCAAGCAGGGAACAGACGCCGCATTCGCTCCGAGCTACGAGGCTGATCCGGTCGGCGGAGCCGGCTACACGAGTTACCCAGACGCAACAGATGCGGCTTATCAGGAACCTCCGTTTGCTCAACAGCAACAGCAGCAGCGAGGAATGGGAGACTTCCAGGCACCTGCTTATTAAAGTTATACTTATCGACTTTGAGAGTTGGCTATTAACTGGGGAAAAGTCACTCGAAGGAACGAAAACTTGTTACTTTTCATTCAACATCGATTGAATTTCTGACTTTGTTTCGTTATCAAAGAATTCTAAAGACCGTAGAAACGAGGCGCGAGGCTTTTTTGGGTTTCATTATTCCAAGATGAATAGAAAAAAAAAAAAAAAAAAAAAAAAACGAGGCGAGACTCTGATTCTCCTTAATAGCCTTCTCTGCCGAAGTGTAAGTAATAGGGTAAGGGATTCCATGGGCGGGAGGGCGGGAGGGTGGGAAAGGGGATATTTGTTGATACGTTGGTTGTCCAAGCCGTTGACCACTTGTACTTAATTTATTCTGCGCTGAACCGATATTATTTTAATAATCATAATAATAATAATACAAAGAGGAATATTTAATATACAAAGAAGAAGAAAAAGCAACAAAACAAAACAAAAAACATATTTATTGATAAATATGCGATAATAATAATGCGATACACGTTACGACCACTTTTTCTCGACTACAACAATAATAATGAAACGGATGAAAAAACGGAGATTATAGAAATGATAATTATTACATTAAAAAAAAAAAAGAAACTATATCGATTAAATTGTTAGTACATACTGGCTATATAATGTATACATGAAATATTTTAATGTTTGTGAAAAGTGTTCATAGGGACGATGACCACAACTCTCATTATTATGTATATTGTAAGGAGGTAAAGTTAAAATCACAATATTTTGATTTTTTTTTAATTTTGTCTGTCTTTGTTACTTTGCTTCAATGATATTATATACATATACTATATAATTAGCGTGTTGTCAGAGATTGAGAATAGAATCGGGTATATTTAGATTGTGTGAAAAAAAGAAATTTATTGTATAATCTTCTACACACAAAAAAAAGACACTTATTAGAAACGCAGTAAATTATAACGATTCCTGTACACAAATACGAAGAGGCATCGAGCCTGTGATGCGTCTTCGTTCCTGATCCGCTATTCTCGATCCAATCTGACGATGTTTCGACAACCGTGAAATAGCTTGAAGTTACGCGGCTGATAAAAGTCGGTAGATATTATTTAGACGAGATAACGAATAAAGAGAAAGGGAAAATATTTAATTTAATCATACGTATCGATCAAAAGCGTGAAGCTTAGTACCACACATGTAGTTAAATTTGAATCAATCGAAAGAACAAGAATTGTAGAAATAAACAGATATAATATTGAAACTTAATTATAGAAAACGTGTATTAAAAATAATATGGAGTAACAGTTATTATTAGTAATAATCGTCTTGCATTTAATGTAGTGTGTTGAGGGTGCTCGTGCGCAGAGATCTCAGTGTTTAGGTAAACTAAAAAAGAAAAACAAAAAAAACGCAAAGCTCTAGTCAAAAACGTTTTACGCAGACCAAAAAAAAAAAATTGATCTTTCACATTTGAACTTAACGAAATTAAAACAGGTTGGGTATTGATCTAAAAGAAAGAATCTCTCATTATAAAAATACAATGTATGATAAATTGTAATAACGAGATAAACAGAGACGGACAGATAATTATCGAATTAAAGATCCTACTAGTTGGTCTGTGAAATGTTTTTAACAAGTTTTACCCGAGAAAAAATTATCCTCATTTCTTCGTTAGTATTATTGAGTACCGTTCAACACAGCAAGAGTACATAGGTATTATCGTTACTTACGTATTCATTTTTTTATGTATTTATTTTTTTTTTTGTTACCAATATTTCCAATAATTTATCGATTATGTAATAAGTATACAATATATATGTTTATTATAACTAATGGGATAGCATGGAAAATAATAAACCTGCCAAATTATTATCAAGTACACGAAGCAATACAGCCACGTGCCCCCCCTGATGGTTATATTTAAAAAAAAAAAGAAAAAACAGTTTGTACAGAGAAGCTGGAAATTCAGTTACTGATATTATTTATACCATTATTTTTTTCCTTTATCATGGTTATGATTATGTATTATACAATAATCAGTGTATTGAGTTGAAAAAGAATAGCTAATTTAATACCAAATATTTACATGTATTTAAATTATTATTATTATTATTATTGTCATGTATGGAGCGACAAAACCCGTATTATTCCAAGATGCAAATAAATGTTACCACCTATTGTGTTAATGAATTATTTTTCTTATTTATATTCATTATTATGCGGAGTTGGAGTTTTCATGATCGCATCAGTAGGTATTCGAAGACTCATTTTCGGGCAGTGGTGTTCGTGCTTACGTTAGCGAAGATACCTATATGTTATTGATATAGTGATATTCACTTATACATATACATATATACATAATTTAAGAAAAATCCTTTATCGCTGTTGGTAACTGTACATAATTAATAAGTGTTTGAATAATTAATCATGTTCTCCGATTTCCTGTAGATGGAAATAATTATCGTGTAACAATAATAAATATACAGGAAAAACAAAATGGAAAAAAGGATGATTAATAATCCTGACATGTATAATCTCAGTTTTGCAGAATTTCAACGATCTTAAGGTGAAATAAAAGTCACGTGACCTCGATATGATTTACACTTGGAATTTTCAAACGCTATTTTCTCAGCCAAAACACAATCGATTGATGTGGAATTGATATCAGTGACGTAGAAAAACTTAATGAAGGGCCTGCCAATCGTAGATTTTCGAATATCAAAAGACATAATCAGAATTTTGTGTAACAATGTTGTTCTGTAACCCAAGGAGGTGCTGCCCCTCGTGGAGAGAGGATTACAGAACAATATTGTTAAAAAACTGTTATTACGTCTCGATTTTCGAAAATCCACGTTTGGCAGGCCCTTCATTGAGCTATTCTACGTCACTGATATCAATTTCACATCAATCGAATGTGTTTTGGCTGAGAAAATAGCGTATGAAAATTCCAAGTGTTAATCATACTGAGGTCACGTGACTTTCATTTCACCTTAAGACGTTTAGAATTTTTCTTCTGGCAAACTTGATTGTTATACAGGGTGAATTCCTAACAATGGAAATGCTTGCAAACGATTTGATTGGTTCAGAATCGTCTATAAGCTCGTTTCTCGATTCTAGCCAACTTCAGACTGTTCACCTTGTATAAAGGGGATGAAAAGGATTTTTGAAAATGAAGACAAAATACGGATATAGTTTTATTGAACAACGTATCATTTATTTTCAATAAATTAAATCATTCGATTAAAATTCTATTTACAAATTTATACAATTCTCGGTATAATAAATCAGTCGTATGATATGATATATTTAATTGTGAATCGTCAATGAATCAATTTTCTACATCTCAATTCGAAGCTTAAATAAGCCCGCATGTTAGGATCTTCTATTTTGTCGATTATAATTTTCTGCAAATCTTCGCTATTGTTCTCCATCGAGTTGCTCAACTTTTTCGCATATTCGATCCATACGCAATTCGCACATCCAGACATGCAGCAGGTCGTTGGCTCCACTAGATCTTCGGTCTCTGCGTTATCCCTCAGAATTTTCTCGTCTGTTTTACCATCATTCTTATCCTTATTCTCAACAGTGGGAGAAGCGATTCGGGCGGCCATTCCTCTCACTGTACTATTACGAATATTTACAACACGACAACTCTGACATAGAAGACATTTGAGCCGTGATAAATTCGCAGTCATTTTTCGAAGCAGTTTTTTTTTTTAGGTTAAGATCAGACGATCAATGTCAAATTTTTACGCACCGGGGTCACCACGTGACATTGACATTTGGGTCCGAAAATCGTGTATCACCTTCTCAGTATATCAAAAATTACAATTATCATTATCGAGACATACATAAATCACAATATTAGCAAGTTTTTTGTTGTACAATTGCGATTGTCAACGTTATCAGCTTTATCTCGATAATAAAACGGCGAAAACTGACGACCCAGTTACTTGCTGAAACGATGCCACCAGTCACAGTAATAGACTATTCTCAGCTGTCTGCGAAGCATGACCTTGACCGAATCTCCACGGTGCTGTCATCTATGGAAATTACAGTCTATCAAATCGCCAATCACTCCGATGGTAAGACTTGTTGTCGGTAAAGAAGCGCCCTACTCTGCTATTCTGTGTGCATGATGTATTTTCTGTTCACTATGTCGGTTATTTGTACAAAATTGAAGCAAAAAACTAGAGTAAACGCATTTTCTTGTTGGTAAAATAAATACTGATCGAATCTCAGTTACCAACGGAGGGAATCACAGACCTACTTTATCGACATGCGATACTTCAGGAATCTACTATCTCAATTAAGAGCATGCTATAGTCAATCTTTACCAACCACGTAGCCGCGTCATTTATTTCCACTGATATCAAAGCCTACGCGTAACAGGAGCGAAAAAGAAGATGATAGCGGAATTCCGCATGAAATTCTGAACACCAACATCCCAAAATATCTTTGTCAGTGGCAATTATCCTTTTAGTTAGGAACAAGGATTTTGTGGTTATTGTTGCGTGAAAAAAAAATATTTTGGGATCTGGGTGTTCAGAATTTCAAGCGGAATCTTGCTATCATCTTCTTTATCACTTCTGTTACGCATAGGCTTTGATATCAGTGGAAATAAGTAACGCGGCTACTTGGTTGGTAAAGGTTAAGTATAGCATGCTCTTAAAACGAATGCCGCTACTTCAGTGATCTGCATTACCCGTTCTTCAATTATCTTGACCAAAGATCATCTAGATGGCGGTAAACGCACTGCGACAAAAAGTTTTCCGTTGATACTAAAACAAATATCATTAATTTTCGATTTATTAACGAAAATTTTGCGCAGTAGGACAAACTGTTTGAATAAGATTTAACGTATGGTGGATTTCTTTTGTCGTAACACTCAATGCCACCATCTGTTCTAAGGTATACGTAACATGTTGAGATATTAATCAATTTTGAATCAAGTACAACATACATATTTTTTTTCAATGAAAAATGCTCTTCATCGTCGAACGCTTATCGTGAGCAATCGCTTATGCAGTTTGACGAATATAAATGCCGCAATGCAGATATTTTCTTGCAACGGTTCAACGGCCATAAGTTATAAGTAATTGGAATATTTGTTCCCTCTGCTCCGGGTTCTTCCTGCACCGACGAATGATCAGTGTGTTTTTTTTCTTTCATTTTCAGGAGCTGGCGTTCATAATGACTTTAGAGGAACTGTTTGAACAGCCCAATCATGCCCGACAGAAATTGATCAGCGGGCACCTGCTGCGATTTATCGAGTATCGATATCGCGTGGGTTTTTAATGATATTCGTAATGTCTTACTGAAGCGATAATTGAATATAATTAAAATTCAAACTGCTAGATTCTGCGGTAGTATCCGCGTTATTATACAGTTGTAATGGGTTTAGCTGTTCCCCGCATAAATTCCATCGAATCTGCGTCCACAAACGCAAGTCATGCCGAAATCCTATTCTCGTATATCATAGAGTCCTCGTGATTTTTTTTTCTTCTCTACTCAACGTGTAACGTAACGAAATATAGTATATGTGACTCGCGTGGCGACTCGTACTACACGACCGCAGCTTCAATTTCCAGTTTCTGTTCCCTATTGTAGAGAGTAAGAGTAATTGAACGCGTTGACCTTGAAAATTGAAAGTGAGTTGCCGCTGCACCAGGTGACCGAGCACTGCACTCGTACCGGCTTTATCCAACTTGTGTATCCTATACCAGCTTCAATCCGCGATGCTACATACTCTTACTACATACTCGGTGTAACAGTGTGGTATCGATACGCGTTTCATTTTTATGATCTTTATAAGCATCGCGCTGATCCGAAGATTACTCTGCACGAACCTCCGACTTGATTCTCATTCTTCAATGTTATTTTTAATATTATATTATCTAAAATAATTTTGTTCTCACAGAATTGTGTTTCTTTTTGTTATCGTTTTATTCAACCTTTATAGTAATACATAATAATTTTTGCAATTCTTGATACATTAGGAATACCAAATACTGTAAAGATGGTTAATTCACTGAACACATGGCTTTATATAAAATTGTGTCAAGTTCTATGCCTATACGTACCTACAAGAAACGTGGTTGAAGTATTCTCAATCCACGTCATCGATGAACCATGAAATCGAATTTTCGTTTTAGTTTCGCGTCACGTGTGTCTGGTTAACTCGTACGGTTCTTGGGTTGCCTTCCAAATTTTCGTTGTTACAGAGAAAGAGCGAGAGCGAGGGGGGGAGTAGGAGGAGTAGCAAGCCACGTGTGTGGTGGCTTAATGTTCGTATAGTGAGTATAAAAAAAAAAAAGTATGTAACTGAATTCTGTGAACGGTTTCTTTGTATCCCGATTTAGTGGCCGTATAGTTTTTCATTATGAAATAATACAATGCAGTATTTATCACTAAAAACCACTGTCGAAAATTTCGATGAGGTACAGAAGAAAAATAATAACTCTTAGCCACTATGGGACTAGTGTCTATGTATTTGACGTATAGTCGGCTAAAAACTGTCCATTATGCAACCGGGAATGAATAAACCGCGAGTATTACGAACGATGATACACTCTGGGCGTCGAGGTTCTTTTATTTTCTGCATCCGTATCAAATATTGCGTTGAAACAGTGGTTGAAACCCGTTCTGAAAAAATATCATGGCTTCTTTTTTGTGTGTGTGTGTGTGTGTGTGTAACAGACATTCAGATTGAATGAAATCATAAATTTATGAGACTGAAGGGTTTTTTTTTTTGTTTTCTTTTGAACGTCTTGAAATTTCTTTCCGCTTTGCAGGTTTTATACTATATCCATTATACAGGGACAAAGGGTAACTCTCCCCAGAGGTTTATACGACTCCGGATCGTGAACCCCCGGAATGGACCATGGAGAGGCATTTAAATATTACAAAACTAAGCAGCTGCGAACGAGCTCTTCCGTTTCCGGATAAATAATATCACGAGGCGTATGCAGCGCATCTAACGAGTTTTCTCTCTAGCCTCTAAGAATCTATCGATAATTTCAGTTTATTCAGATACGAGATTGATAATAAAGCTCCAGCCGTGTCAGGCCGGAATGAATTTCCCTTTGTTAAGAACGTCTGGGTCTCTCTTCTCTCCGTCATAAAGATCGAGGAATTCGAGGAGCGAGAGCTCATCAGCTAGACTCGAACTGCGGATAGGAGGGCGAGTGCGGTTCGTTGTGCGACGGTGTGGCGCGAGGCGCGAGGCGCGAGGCATTGTGGGAACTCGGGCGGCCATCTTGATTCTCTGTGATGTCACGGCTTGGCCTACTTTGCTCCGCTCCACGTGTGCGGGTCAACGACCTATTCTCCCCTCGACTAGCGCTAGCAGCTATGCTACGGGTGGCCTGTGCGCTACGAGCCTACGAGCCTACGAGCCTACGAGCTACGGCTAGCCGCCACCTAGCAGCTCGTGTTTCTCCGCCTGTGCCTAGCTGCCTAGCTGCCTCCGCACATCGCACCGTACGGGTTCAAACCTCGTGTTCGTGCCCGCGACTGACTTGGCCCAACGACCGTCTCTCCGGTTTACGTTAGATGCAATGGGAAAACTCACTCGATCGAAACTCTTAAGGGAGCGTTCACACGGGCATCGAGCATAATCTGAACGACTGGTTCACTCTGGTACCTACGTATCGCGACAGAAAACAGAAAAAAAAAAAAAACACGACCTCGAACAACCGAGCGAGCGTAACGACAGAGAACAGAGTGTCAGCGCCGTGCTACGCCTTTCCTTTTCTTTGCTTTACTTTCCTTTGCTTCCCTTTCCTTTATGTTAATTGTAGGCTGCAGGAATGGAATAAGATAACGATTTTTTCTTTTTATTAAGAACCTTGCAACGCTGATTCTTATTCTATTTTGTTTGTTTGTATTCAATTACGATCTTGTTAGCAGCTTAGGAAGAAATCTGTGATAACCTCACGGGCTTCTCAATTTTGGATGAATGATTGCGATTTATAGAATGGAGCCTTGCGTGGACGTACAGCGAGTGAAGGGGACGCAAGAAAGAAGAAAGTGAAGAAAATTACAGCAGACGTATCATATATTATATTATATTATATTTTGAATCTCCGAGGTTGTATATCGAACGCAGGGTTTCAATGAATCGCAATAACATCTACATATTATGAAACGTTTCGTAGATAAGCGATAGAATTTTTGCGAAACATTGAAAGGGACGTTGGGCATCGTTATCTCAAGGTTTCTCACGCACGTGTCGGCGCTGGTGATCAAACTAAATGGCGGAATCATATATTTACGGCGAAAAAGTATTGGTGTCGGTTATCAAGCCTGATATTCGACCCCGAATTTATTTACGCTTCTTTGTTAAAACTTGGAAATTATTATTATTATTATTATTATTATTGTATAATTTTGTCTCTTGACTAACTTAACCGGGATTATTTTTTCAGTAAACAGGCAAAAATTGGAAAAATGTATAAATAAACAGGTTTTATTCTTTTATCCTTTCAAACCCTGAATCATCAAGTTCAATCTTGATGATGATGACTCAATTAATGAATATATTTTTTGAAAGACAACGCATAAAACTATTTTTTTTTTTTTTTATGAAAGTACTGTAACTCAAAAGCATCGTTCCTAATTTTTGCGAAATAGAATTGAAATTTGAAAAAAATTGCTTCTTTTAGTTAAAAAAAAACCGTGTTTTTTCACCACTTTTTTCAGGAATTTTTTTCAGTAATTAAAAACCAAAAACTTACAGTTTCATCGATGAAAGCATATTTCTCAATGCTCAAATTATGTCTCTGATTTTTTATACAAGAATATAACGCGTCGTCTTGCTGCAATAATCGCCTAAAGTTCGCTCGGGTCAAATTGACTCGGTGTGACAACTATGATAGACTACTTAGGTGTCATTCAATCAAATAATATCCTCTGATGCACTTGAATTAATTATATGGACGCAAGGACCTAGTTTCCATCCCTCTGTAATAAATGAACATAAACGAAGAAATAGGATCCATAGAATCAAGATTATCCAGATTTTCCATTTATTTTTACTACATATTTCATTTATTTTCATTATATATACAGAAAACTATTGCTTTAACGATAAGCTGCACCGATAACCGTCTGCAAATTCCATTCAAAAACATATCATCTTCAAAATACTGAATATCGATTGAAATTATCTACCTTTAAGGCTTCAATTGTGATTATCCTGTGTTTTGAGATCAAGAATCTAATCGCTTTAATATCCCTGGGGGGGAATATACATTGTTTATATGTATATATAGAAGGCAGTGGTCGACGGGGGGTGGGAAGGGGCGAGGGGGTCTGGGTGGCGGTGGCGGCGATATCTTTTTATAATACATATATCGAACGATGTATATCCGTTGAAATTCGGACCACGTCATCCGTCACCGAAATTAGTTTTCCAGCTCGATTTCAACGGCACGTGGGATCAGATGGCAATTTTTTTTCCTCTTCTCCCTCTTCATTTTTGTTTCCTAATTATAATCCAATCGCGTTGCCCACTCTGTGAGGTCATAGATTCTAAGTCTTTGTATACTGCAAACAACGAAATTGATAATAATGATAAGAAGATTATGTTCAGTTATTTTCGTCCAATATCTTCGGTTTTCAGGATTATGATCACATGCACATAATTTGACTTGATCTGCTTGAAAAAAAAGGATTTCAGTAAATGACTGTAAATTCGCTAAATGAAATTCTACGAAATTATTTTGGCTTATAGTGCCACGATACTCAAATAGAAACGTTCGAGGAGATCGAGGGCGGGTCTACAGTCCCGAACCGGAATAAGTCAGCCAAAATAAATTTACCGATTTAATACATATATCTGTAAGATTGGATATATAGAACAAGCAAACAGTGTACTGTGATAATTACCGGAGATTTTTACGAGTTATTTTTGGAATAAGAAAGAAGAGGAAGATTTTGTATCCAGAGATCAAAAAGACTGAAATCGCGTTTACTGGGTAATCGTAAAACTTTCTCATGTATACCCACTCGATTCGTTTCACTCGACTTTTTTATTTATATTTTAAATGGTTGAATCTCGAATTATCACTTCGCTCCGCATCTCACGGGGCCACACAGACACCCGTGTTATATTTATGCCTCGAAGAGATTGTCCAGGTGGTTTCCCTGTACTTTGCTGGTTTCCACGTTATATTTATAGGCCTCATTTCCAGCTGGTCTATACAGCTCGGATCGAGCCGCACCGGCAGCTTTTAGGGAAACCTTATTACGTCATATATCAGCCACGATTTTGAGAACAAAAATTGATTGATAAAAAAAATTATAAGAAAAATAACCAATTTTACCCTGCAACGAAAACTTTTGTGTTATTCTCTGTTATAAAGAACTCGCATTAAAAAATTGTGTTGCTAGGTTAAAACATTCCTGGAAAAATTAAAATTTTCAACTGAAAAACCGAATAAGAAAAACAATAACTTCAGCATTTTTTGTTACTTGAAATTTTTAAAGGGCTCGAGGTCCTCATTTCCCCTTGATTCATGGGGTTTAGACAATTCCTGAGACGATTGCCCGTAGATCGTCCCACGGGTGAAGCGTCCGTAACGTGGAAGTATTTCTAAAAATAACAAACACCGTTTGAAACCCTAGAGATTCCTGTACCTGACCCTCGCTGCAACGACCATCACTCAGACAATTTATTGGACCTGATAAAGTAAATATTAGTATCGTGATCGCACATCAGTCGCGCATGAGCTGCGCTATGTTTGGGATAAACGACAAAACCACTCGACGTCCTTCTAATTTCTCATAGGTTGCACCAAATCTTCGGTTGTACTTGAAGAAAGTGAAGAAACTAAAACAGTATTTTTACTCCTCAATTTTCTAAAAAAAAATCATCTAAAACTGGGCACAAACGTTCCTAGATTGTCCGTGACGTCAGAATTCGGAATTAACCTATCATAATCTCTGATATAAAGCGAGAACTTGGAGATACTACTACCTGACTGACTTCATCTCAGTGCAAAAAAATCATAGAAAATTCGGGCCCAAAGCATTGTCAAGCTTAATTTGGAAATGAGTAACAGATCAAGCTTGAAAATTCTTAACTTGCGCGCATGTTCAATCATTTTTATCCACTGAGATAGAGAACGTCAAAGCCAGATGTCTCGATTTTACGTCACGGTAATAGGATTGAACTGAGCAGTGAGTTCCCACAAATGACGCTAGATGGCAGGCTTGTTGTACCGAACAGTGACGTCACAGAATGGCGCGAAAGAGAGACAAATTCAAACTTTTGCTTGGCACCATATCGTGTTTCAACGACACAACGATGTTTAATATTCTTTCGCTGTAGAATAGAATATAAAATAGAATCTTGGCGCCATGAAAGATGAGAAAGGAGTGAAAGCAGCGAATATAAGGATCGTTCGTATGGGTAGAGGTTCTCTTTTTGAAGAGGAGATACGAAAAAGGGGTCCATCTAAGCACCTAACGCATCGACGAGATCCTAGCGAGTTCGCGTGTTTCGTAACTTATGGTTTCAGATAGAAAAAAAAGAGCAAGGGAAGTATTCGACGGTACAGGTATACGTGTGTTAGTTCGATCAATGAAAGAGCGACCTGGTGACCCATATCTGACCCAGATTTGACCCAGATCCCGGCGGTCCGCAGCCTCGATAGATCCGCTCTGCACAACCTCGCCCTCTACCACCACCCTTAAGCGAATCATTCCGCAGCCAAAACTCCACCCACATGAGTTCGAATTCGACTTGGACCTATCTTTATGATAATTTTTTAAATTTTAATATTGAAAATTTGAGTGTATTTCTTATTTCTTTGTTATAAGTCAACACTGTAAAAAATGATTGTGAATTTACTACACATTTATAACAACACGAAAATCCTGTGAAATTACAAATTTTGTAAAACATAGTTTTAACCCTAGTCACTTACACCTCTTGAAACATACACATCACTTACACGGGGTCACCCTGACCCCAGCTAACTTTGATTCTGCTGACAATTTGTAGGTACTTCAGGAACTCTTGAAAGGGCCCGAATTGGATATTTGATATAAAATTAAATTCGAGTCTCGTAAAAAATTTGGAAAGCGAATAACTGAAAAAAAGGGGACTTGTTTTACTGAAAAAATCATAACTTCCGCAATTTTTTATACTTTTTGGCTAAAAATTCAGCTTGGTATATTTGAGATGCCGAACTTGAAGGAAAAAAATATCACAGTTCATGACCTTTCAAAGAGTATAATTATTTTGAATATCGTAAGTGAGGGTTTTCTTGGTTCACGAAATACACGTTCTACGGTGATACAACTCTTTGGGGTCATTTGGACCCCAAGTAAGTGACTAGGGTTAATATTACCATACATTAATCGCGAAAATACCTAATCGTGTAAAAAAAAAACTTCCAACACATTGTTCGAAGTTTACAGCAAACATTTTTCAGAGTCTGGTACATGTTTGATGCGGAGTACGCCGAGACGAATACAACGTACAAAATTGAAGTGAATCTTTTTTTTTATCGTTTTAGCTGTATGATAATCTACCTACACAGGCATTGACAGTACCTACGTTGTCCGTGTTATAAAGCACGTTATAAAAATGATTCGAGGTTCCCTTTTGAGAGCGAACAGCTCTTTGTCTCCTTGACAAAGATGCTGATGCGGATAGCTCTTCGTTCGCTGTGTTGCTGCTGCTCCCCCAGTTCGACCCTTCGTCGTTGCTCGCTTTGTAGCGCCAGGTAAAAACGTGACATAAAAAAAAATAATAATAATAAAAAGACGAATAAAAAAAAAGAAGAAAAAATTGAAATAAAATCAAATAAAAGAAAAATGAGATTTTGTCGTTGTCTCTCCTGTGCTACGGATATAAAATATAAAATTTCAACGGCTACCGGGTTCATTCCACTCTCTGTGGTTTTTTTTTTTTACTACCCTCTTCGTGAATGTAAAAAATGGAACCAACTGCACTGCTTTTTTATCTCACAAACACTTTTCAACGAGTCATCGTATCATTGGGTCTTATATATGATATAAAAGTCTTCTTTTTTTCGTTTATTATTTCTTTTTTTTGTCTAATTTACACGTTTATCACTATATTTAGATTGAATCTAGGACAATGAAAGTAGTTGGAGAAAAAAGAGTGGGAGGAATGTAGCTTCATTCGTATAATTCTTGTAAGGTTCTTTTTTATTTTAGAGTCAAAAAGGAAAACATATCGAATTTTACTCTTCTAACAATAAGGCTGAGAGAAAATTACCCCAAAACAAAGAAAATGAATCTGAATAAATTTTGTTCAGGCTTTCAAAGAAAATTGTATCTGCATCACATTTCACATCAACGCGGTCTTGAAATGATGGGAAATAAATAAAAAAAACTCAAAATTGCAGTGGAAAAAAATGGATAGTCCTGTGTTGTTTTTTTTTCTACTATCTCTTGCGGCCACGTACGTTTGGTTTGATATCTCTGGTATCTTATGGGTGGAGAAATAGAACACGAAAAAGTTTAATTAAAGAAATTTGCTTGCAAAGTCACATGCAAAAGTTGCAAGAGTTCAAATACGTGAGTTGGAAGCATGACCGACCGCACATTCCTCGGAGAGGAGGAGGATATCTTTTATACATAGTATACTACTAGGTGGTTACATATAGTGTTCCAAGACTGGTGCAGCGGTAACGCAGCAAAAGAATCAAGATACTTTTTTCTTCTTTTTTTTCAAATCCTATTCTTTCTTCATTTTTAACTCGAGTAGAAGAAGTACTTGTTGAGTAGAAGTGGGACCGTTGCTGCATATCCAGTATATCGTGGTGTCAAGGTGGGTGTAGGTATGATACACTCCCTACATGCATCCACTTTCTAATATTGCTTCATCGTTTATTGTAACCAACGAAAACTCTCTTCTCCACTCTCCTCGAGAGCTACGACAACGTGGTTTTCTCATATTTTTTTTTAACAAAAATTCGAGTGCTTCATTATCAACCTACGACTATAATCTTATCTCATCGCTTCGACCACTTTCCTGGAATACAATTTTGACCCAGTATCAAGATCATGATCAATTTTCAGATGAAAACGCAGGTAAAAGTTGGCCAAACGCTCAAATCACTTGGGCAGAAGCAATCTCTAATTCGCCCGTGACGTCAGAATTCGTCATTTCAACGCCATATTCAAATAACCCTGAATATCCCTGAATAGAAAACGAGAAATGTTAGTGGGATAAGAGGCTTGAAGTGAGGAGTGGGTTTCCAATAGATGGCGGGCTACTGAACCGAACAGTGACGTCACAGCGTGACGGTAAAGAGAGACTTCAAATTGACAATAAATGGTATTTTAAACGGTATAACGAAGTGGTAGAAAAGTCACAGAAGTTCCGTGTGGTGCGGTCAAGATTCAGGAAGTCTTGAGAAGTTTGAAGGAGTTCCAAGAAGTCCAAAAAAGTTCGGAGAAGTCATGTGACGTCTTGAACGGTACGGTGTACTCAATTTCTTTGAGTGGTTCGCTCGGCTCGGTTTGGAAAATGAATAGAAACTGCCAATGATTCTCTCGAGACACGTGTTCTTGAAGATCGTAAAAATGAATAAAGCATAAAATCCTGTCGCCTTCAACATTGTGGATATGTTTTAATAAATCAAATCTAAATATGCAGAGGCTCACGCGAGCGAATGACAAATTGGCTGACCACTAACCAGTTGTTATTCCTTGCTTGTACCAAGTTCGCCCACGCAAGTAGGCTCAATTGCCTCGGGGGGTTAAACAGCACGCTTATTACCATTCTATTCAATATCGATATCGATTCTCGATTACGGAAAGAAGAGTGAAGGCTCTGACTGCGTTGTACTGGATGGCGATGTTTTATTATCGAGTCCATCAACATCAGGATTTCAATGTTTAAGGCAGTTTCTGCGATCTTGAAAAGGGTAAAAAAAATACAAGGAACTAAAAACAGACAAATCGAACGGTTTTTTTTTAAATTCAGAAATGCTAAAAATTGGTTTTCCTTTTCTCTCGTGGCACTAAATTATCGCGCGAATATCAACCAAGTGTTACATTAGATATATCGTTTCGTATCAACGTCACGAAAATCCCACGATACATTATGCGATAGCTGTACCCATAATTGAAATTTTATCCAGTAAAAAAAAATTTTTTTTTACCGTGGGTAATTAAATTTCACTATTTGATACAACGCTGCACGCTATATTTTCTTAATCCGATTATTAACAGCGCAATCGATACGCGCCAACGTCACACGATACGGAGAAGAAGTGTTCTTTTTCCTCCCTCTCATTCCATCATTCGAAAAATGAATCACTGCAATATTTGGCAGACTCTATAATATGTGTATTAATAAATATTTCCGCCTGCACGTATAGAATTCAAAAGTCTCTGACGTCATGTCTTACGGCTTTGAGGAAATTCTACCAAAAACCGTGACGTCATCCTTTTTTTTCTAAGTTTAAATTGTCAAAGGTAATTTAGGACGCTTTTTACACGATTTTTGTAACAATTTTTGTATTTTTTTTTTCTGTCTATAATGGAAGAATTTAAATTCTATCAGAGGACCACGATTTCGAATTTTGGGCTCTCAAACTGTTCAGTGAAGAGACATATTTTTCGAAATGAACAGATAGCTTTCTGATAAACTTAGTTTCGACTCGAGTTATCACGTATACAGTTTGAGACCAGAAAAAAATGAGATCGGAGTCCACCGGTAGATTTTATCTCGGTTATCATCAACAAAAATGATGTATTCCTAAAATCGTGTGAATGAATCATTTTTAAGTATGAAAAATGACTTTTATCTGCTGACATTCTAAATTCTTAATTCATTCAACCGCAAGTTCTTACCTTTTATTGTTGTAACTAGCGATAAACGAAATCGATGATAAGTATGTTAATTTTACATGGTGGCCAGTGGTCAGGGATTTTCTTTTCACTCTTTATAGTGGCCTGCACCGTGCTTTTAGAAATCTGGCAATGTGTATGAGGCGAGTTATCAGCGACGGTAGATTAAATAGTAAAAGAAAAATGAATAACTTTGTACTCATAGTTATTCATCAGTTCACAGTCACGTTGTCGTGGCCGCCTTATAGACACCGACGCGATACTCACACGAGTACCCACAGTGTATACAGTCCCAAGGTTTTAAAAACCTTGGGGTTTACGTCACTCGAGTTACGTAGACTATGGGCATTACTACTTAACAAGTACCGTGGCGACATAGGAGGCATTGTTAATCGGGTCTCTAAAGAGTCGAGCGTTATTGATGACTCGAGCACGAACCACGTCCAAAAATATCAAATAATTACAAGCACCGAATGCGATAGGCACATGGAAATTAAATATGTCTCAACCTTATCCCAAAGATTATCAACCATTAGTTACAAGACTGCGGCTGAGCACCTCTGATTTAATTATTATCGCTTTAATAGGCCACCAATGGTCGGGTAGGCTTGCGTAATTTATTTATAAGCTCGTTGATATATAAATACTTGCACAAATAACGCGTTAGAAATCAAATCCTGTTCAAATCCTGACGGTATGTATCGGCTCTGCAGAAGGTGCTGGTCCTGAGCCTTGACATTAATGCAAATATTTAAACTCCGAGTCTGCGGTATCGCCTCATCTAAACGCGGCGTGAACAATTTCGACCATAAGACGTGCAGATCAGTCCCTGCACATATGAGATTGGAAAAAAAGGATCGTTCGCAGAAAAATTCGTATAGGAGACGGGCGAGATGATCCCAGGTACCGCAGGGTTGAGGCAACAACGGCGACTTTGATATTCCGCGAGATGACCATTCTCGAGTCCTATGAAGATTTCAGACTTGAGATTTCACCTCAATTTACCAGTCCTCGACGTAAAACGTACCGCGCCTTCGGACAAAGAAACTCGTCCTGTGGGATAAACTCGTTGGAAGAAAAAATAAAATTTTTAAATACACCGAGGAATGCGGGATATCATTTTTTTGGGTTATGATCAAGAGGCCGCAGACTTTTTTAATTAGAGGAAAAAAGTATTGTCCAGGTCTCGCTATTATGAAGTGGATTATATTTTTTTGGTATATCAATCAATCCGGGGGGAAAATAAGTTGTTGAAATAACGTGTCAATAACTCGTGAAATAGTGAGAAATAACGAAGGAATAAATGAAATAATAAGAAATAACTGAAAAGATTAATAAAATAATGAGAAATAACTGAAATAATGGAAAATAACTGCGAAATAACGAGAAACGATCGGAAAATAACCTCGAAATAGTCTGAGTCTTCGAAATCTCTGCATAATTTGTCGCCATTTTTTTTTTTAAATTTTTTTTTTGTTTTTCATAAACTAACAGAAAATGCAAAAATCTTTGTGAACAAAATTGTTTGAAAACCGTAATTTATCCGACAAAATGTTCCAGTGGGTCCATTATGTATATATATTTGTGTCATTTTTATGTCCATATAACAAAAATTCATGTCAATTCACGTGAATTATATATATATATTTCTTTTTATTCAATAATACGATTAAAAAATGTAAAATCTTGGATTATTGAACTCCTCGATCTACCCACATGGAAATATATATATCAGAAATATGTATGACTTATATATGAGGAAATGTACAAATTATGTATAAGATATATATACATAAAAAATATCTCATTATGCCCGCTTTTATAGTATATCAAATATTCATATAAATTCAATATCTTATTCAAATATTGATTATATATGTCCCATGTATTAATTGCATATCTCCCAATATATCCATTCATAAATATATAACTCGCACATAATTGCATATATATTGGGTGGTGTAATAACCCGGACGGAAAAATATGTATCAAAATATATGCGAGTTATATATCTATGAATGGAGGTATTGTGAGATATACAATCAATACATCATATATATAGAATAAATATTTGAATAATACCTATATTGAATTTATATGAATATTTGATATACTAAAAGCGGCCATGATAAGACATTTTTATGTTAAAATTTATATATCTTATATATAATTTGTACATTTCCTCATATATTTCCGTGCGGGATAACCTAAATTGAAAAAACGTTAAACATTGAAAATATTGCTATAAATAATAACAATAATTGTGTAAAAACGAACATTTCCGATTTCTTCATTCTCCCTTTTTTTACGAGGGTCAGCAAATTTTTCTTAATTTTTTTCTCCCTAGTAATAGACAAGAGTGATTCTCAATTTGACAAACGATAGAAATATCTTTCGGTTATCATCCCGAGGTCGACCTTGGTCTACTCTGATATCGTTTGATCAGACAACGACGTAGACTTGGTACTCGTGTAACAAGAAATCGAGGCAGCCGAGGCGGGCGTAGCTGTGTTGATTTAGAGTATTCAAACATTGAAATATTATAACAGAATTCAAGTCGTTAATTCTGCGGTTCGCGGGCTACACGTGCGGAAAGCTTTGACCTCTATACTCGAATTCGCGAGCGTCTAAAGAGAGAAAAACAAGAAAAACAAAGAGCAAAAAGAAACTTACACGTGCCCTGCAGATACCGTGTGGTTCGTTTCAATTATAGTTGCTTTGGTATTTTTTTTATTCTGGAAAAAAAACACACGCACCTAATAGTAATAATAAAATAACGAACCCCAATCAGACCCTCAGCTGTTTTTCGTTCGACCCTCTCTTTTAATCTTTTTTATTCAAGTTAATTCCTCAAAGAGTAGTTAATTAATCTGCGAGAAGTTTGCCGTCGACGACTAACGACTAACAGTTACTTCTTAGTGTATTTTCAATTTTTGTTATTTTTTTATTTTCTCCTTAATGCAGATTTTAATTAATTTATACTCGCCCGATTGGAATTGCTAATTACGTAACGGGTATGAAGATTAATACGCCGACGTGAGACCAAATTGCGGAATTCAAGCAGCTATTACATTCAATCAATCTTGACGCTCGTGTACACGAGCCAAATAGATTTATCGAAGGGGTTCATTAACTCCTGAAAAACGGCTGTACATACAATCTATAGTTTAAAGTCGGTTCACACTCTGAGAGATTACGTAAAAATAATTAAAATACAATTTCAACATTCGAATATTGATCGAGCTACTGTCTTACTTTATAGTTTGACACTGAAAAACTGGTCCGAAAATTCCCTGAGTTTTTCATAACCATAAATTGGATTTGTTATTGTAAATTAGAAAAAAAAAAACAGAAACAGAAGAACTGTTCCAAAATCTATTCAATTTAATTATAGTAATGAAAAATATTTTTTCACACAATATAAGAACGACAGGATTGATTTTTCTGTCAACTGCGACTAATTTAAAAAGAATTCCAGACTTTCGATAAGGAATTATCATAGCATTCATGTATTATTGCTGTAATCTATACTAATAAATATATTTGAAGAGATAATATGACTTATCTACTCGGTGGTCCATTTTTGCTAAACAAGGATCTAAACTCCCCTGACCTATGACCACCGTGGAATAATAATAATAATAATAATAATGATTACGTAGAATTTATAATATGAGTCAAAAGTCGAAACTCCATTACTGAGATTAATTTTCACCGGAATTTTCATCCAGTTTCTAACTCTCTGCAGTTTCATTGCATAGAGAGTATTATCCCACCCCTTTACAGCTTAGCTAGAATAATAGATTTGGGGGTAAGAAGAAAGGAGAATGTAAAAAAAAAAGAAAGAAACGTACGGAGCATGTCGAGGGTCCGGTTTGACCACTGGCCTACCTGGGGGAGAGAACGCGGTCGTGGGGTTACAAGTCCAGCTACAATGCTCACCCCGAGTTGCTGGGGGGTCGATCGATTTTGACCCCACGTAACACGCTTCGGCACAAGGTAGTCTAATCGTTAATACATTGTCGAAGTTGTAGAAACTCGGTTTTATTTTTGTCCTCGATGGAAATTAAGCGTTAGATCAAGAAAATTTTTCTTCATCAAATATCGATACCTACTCAAATTATGAATGGTAAGAAAAAAGGAAATAAATTATCGGAAATACAACTGAAACAGATATTATAATCTATTTGTATCACATTTGTGTATTCTTCATAATTATACGTGTATAAAATCTTTCATCTCAAGTAAATGATTATTTTTCTAACATTGAAAATTATCTCAGTATTTGAACATCAGCTTTTTCCAACAGTAGTAAATCTGATAGCTGTAATGAATTTTGAATCTTCTTACTTAGGTAAATTCATATCAATTTAGATCACGGCTTCTCACAGGTGAAATTAAGCTTGTAGACTAAATTAAGTTCTTCTTTTACTTCCTCCGCTTTTGGTAATGTTGTTGTATTACATTCTCAAGAGGCTTTGGCCTCGATATATACTCCCATAAATTGAACATGGTGGCCACTGTGAAGAGTAAAACAAAAAATCCCTTATTTTTCCTGACCAAATTATCATTTTTCCGTGACTGAAATTTAGACGAATTGGTGGTTATTCAAGTATCTAATCAATGAAGCTATGAATCAATTTTTCATTTATAATTTCTACAAGTTTTGCTACTATCTCCATTGATCGAGATTCCCGCACAAAGAAGAAAAAAAAAATGGCTGAGGATCTTTTATCCTGTCTTCTTTTGTATCGCCATAAAATTCCTCGACTTTTCCCTGACCATTTCTTCGGAATCCCTGTCTTTTCAATTCCTTCCCTGACCATTTTTCGGATTCCCTGACTCTTCCCTGACTTCCCGGCTTTCCCTGATCACAATGGCCAGTGTTTATGGCCATTGAGTATCGTTTCTGATCGTCCGTGACGTCAGAATTCACAATTAACCTATCGTATCTCCTCTTATAGAAAGCGAGAACTAGGAGATACTAGCGGCTTCGAGTGAGGAGTGAGTTCGGACAAATGACGCTAGATGGCGGGCTCGTTGTACCGAACAGTGACGTCACAGCATGGCGCGAAAAAGCGATACTTTCAAACTATTAATTAACGATTTTCCGATATTTTTATCTATTCGAAACAATATAAAACTAAATACTGAGGGTTTCATCGATAGAATGAATATCGGCAATCTGGAAATAGGAATCGACGTCGTAGTCGGTTAGGATTTGGGTCGCGGAGTACCTATACCTAACCTGAAAATATTATCTCTCGATTTCGTAACTGTGTCAACCGTGAGTGGAGCTACGTGTGACCAAAGTAATTTCTGCGATGTTCCGAGACCATCCAAACTTATACATAATCTTCTGACGTCCTCGTGGGTAGTTTAGGTCCGACAAAACGTAGCCTCGAACAGTTAACGCAAATACACATATCTAGGTCTATTCAATTTATTTCCATCTTAAAACCCGACTCGTACGGGTCGGTGTCTTATCTCGACACGTACCGCGCGAGTTCTTCATTTTTCCTACATATAGGTATACATATATACTCCCTGAATCGTTAGAAATCACAAGCTAGGCCTGACCTCTCGGAGAGTTTTTACTTTTTAGGGCCGAAAGAATACGCTCTAGTTTTCGCTAATGAACCGTGCTACCCGTGCGATACTCGACCCCTCTTTTACGTACCCTCAATTTATTATTTTTTATTCTCTATCGGACTACAAGAACTGCGGCATAGAAGTAGACCACGACGCATGCGCTCCTTTCTTTCGGACCGAGTGACCCGTTAAACTGATCTATTTTCTGCAGCGCGATGTTATAGAGCAGGACTCGAATCGCAGTGAAGGGGTCAAACCCCGTTTGTCCATGTCGATGTTCGGTTATTTTACAACAATTTGAAAAAGAGAGAAACAAAAATTGGTTCACAACTGCGGTCTGAAAGCTTTTTTATTGATTTCAACCAACTTTAGACTGTTCAGTTAGGAATTCACCCTGTAGGTTATTTCCTACCACATTATATAAATTAAAAACGAGAAAAAGTGGGGTTAGAATCACGAGAACGGCGTTCTCCGCTAGGGGCAGCACTTTCATAGTCTACTATGATTACGAGAGTTTTTCTTCTGCTATCAGAGCTGCGTGACTTCCATCGCATCTGCGCTAGAAGAGTGTTTTTTAGCTTCCGATGTCTTCTTCTTGTTCATTTTGCGGAAATTGGAGCGCGTCCAGCAAACGCGCGTCCATAAGCCGATGCGGCTTACGCTGGGTTTGGGGTCGAGCAGCTTTTCTCCCACCGCCTATGCCTCACTCGTGAGTGTAGAGGGCGCGCGATGAAAGCACCCGGGGGCTGCGAGTATTGATCCGGTACCCACGGTTGACACATTTACCGAAAGCTTTGCTTGCCTGCTTTGCTCTACTTTTCGAACTGTATGAAAGGTGGATCAGAAACCGCGCCGCGCCTTTCCTTCGGGTCCTTCACGTCCCTCCCTCATCAATCGATCTCTTCCTCTTCTTCTGCTTTTTGTCTTTTATCTCAAGATTTCGGGAACAATTAGAGTTACGTAATTCCACTTTCGACATGATCTGCGGTAACTGCTGGAGCATAATAAACGGTGTTGTTTCATCGCTGCGTAACTTTGCTCAGAGGGAGCTTGCGGAACTGGAACTGGAACGGGAACGGGAACGGGAACGGTGCCAAATGGGTCAGAGCTTTAGCTTCAGCGTTAGCGTTGCGGGGAGGAGAAAGGGGCCCGTGGCCGGGTATCCGGGCGTCGTTGAAGTAGCACCAAGGCACCGGGATTCGGTTTGATCAATACTCCGTCGACGTTGAAGCCGACGCCGCGCCGCCCCTGTGTACAACCGCGCAAACACCGCGCGAGTCGCGGCATGGTAACAGGAAATCGAAATACGTTTTACACGCCCGCGAGGACGTATGCGATGTCTCACGATTTTTCGTTCATGTCTTTCGAAGCCACACCTCGTGGTATTAAAATCAACGTAGAACGTGTTTTATCAATCGAAATAACACGATTCCGGTGGGATGGGAAATTTTTAAACAGCCGTAGCGACCTTCTTTTTGTTTTCGTTTCTTTTACGCCTGTTATTGAGAAATTGACGAAAGATAAACAAAGAAAAGAAAAAAGTTTTAATCCGATGAGTCACGATAACTTTAAAGCTTCGTTAAGACTTAAGGGAAATCTAATTTCGATCCATCTGGTACAGCGACGATGGTTTTGGGTTAACGGAACCGCGTCCTAGTTGCGACTTTGCCAAGTTGTAAAGCTCTCAAAATACTAGAATTTGCGATGATGATGGAGCTTCGAAGCTTTCGAGAATCCTGATATTTGACTAGATTAATTCAGACATCGTTTCTTCCTAAACCATAATAAAGAAACAAGGAGATTATCTGGATGAAGGAATCACGCGACAATGTCAAGAGATTCTTACAAGAACGAAATTACAGAATGGGCTATTTCACGTGTCAAAAATGGGAGGGGCTTAAGGTAGAATAACTTTGAAACGGTCAGACGTAGATTTGATGTCTAAAACGCAATCCGAAGCTTTGAAATGCCACTTGAAGCCCCTCCCATTCTCGACACGTGAAATTGGCCACCCTGTATAAGATTTTTCAACCGAGTCGTATACACGTTGACGATGGAATATCTGAATTAGCCCGAGTGTATTGATTTGAGTCATAATGACTGACGTTTATTCGCGTTTACGATTAGCCAGAAGCAGGTGATCCGCGTTGATTAGCGACACTCAGAGATCGTCTTATTGCTTTCTTATCTTGCAGTATCCCTAGAATTGAAAATTACAAAAATCAAGTCATCGTTCAGTGTCAGGACATCCAAGATATCGATTTTCTTTTTTTTTTTATCCAGTGACTCCATACTTTGCTTGTCTGGTAAGATTGAGAAATCTATCGGATGTTGAGCCGAACCAAATTCATTTTATTCTTACTAGAATAAATCAATCGCTGTCGTTCAGTTTTTTTCTGTCTGCTCTGGGGTGACTAGAGAAAATAATCTCCCCACATTGGATGAAAGATGAGAAAAACGAATAACACCTTGTTGCTCTTCGATCCATTGCGGTTTAGCCAAGAAGAACGTAAAAACACTCATTTTAGTCAGAAATAACTAGTCAATAGCGATTTAAAGTTCTGTGACGTTCGAAACTGTCTATCTGTAACGTCACTGTCCAGTACATCGAGCCCGCCATCTGGCATCCGCTGTGGGAACCCATTCGTCACTTTACACTCAGAAATGGCGTTAAAAATGTGAACTCTGACGTCACAACTGATTATAAAACGTTTCTGCCAACTTTCAGAATGTATTGTCAACTCGTTAGGTTATTGTACCATGTTCGTGATACTTTTACCAATTCCGTCAAATTATTTATTTTTTATTTTGATTTATTTTGTTTGTGTTTCTCTCCACGATCGAAGTTTAGCCTCTATAAGGGGTTATCTTTTCTGTACTGATATAATCCTCTCGATATTAAAATGAGGAATACAAAGACCGCGTTATCATTTTCAACACTATCGTAATCATTGAGTAAATATTTGATAAAAGGCACTAAAATTTTTGTCCCATATATACTGATAACTGACTAAAATAAAGCCTTGGTCAAAAGAAACGATAAAGTGTAAATCTTGAATCATCTTCTTATGTATATTATTATTGTTATTATTATTGGTTGTTTTTTTTTTCAACTGTTTAAGCACAGAAACAATATAACAAAAGAGTTTTAATCGTATTCTGATCGAGTTTAAATACCTCGAGGTAGAATTCCGGTAGGAAATGAATACATCTCAGTGTCTGAAACAGCAGCAACCCGGGACCACTCTCTGGTATTACCGATTTGATTAAAGTCCGCCCTATACCTATAGTACTTCGGTGCAATTAGTTACTCGTAAATCTGCTAATCGATGTAATTGAATTCCCTTAAACTTCGAGATAGTAAATTATGGGCGATTAGTTATCAGCGGGAGTTATAGTGATCTGTATAACCGAACCGGGTCCCTCTCGTGATCCCACGATTCTCGTTTTCAATCCCTTCTCCACGGTGGCCACAGTATGAAGTGTAAAAAAAAGATCTCTGACTTTTCCTGACAAAAATATAATTTTTACGTGACTCAAATTCGGACGAATGTATGTAATAAATAATTCTCTGAGTCAATGGTGAAAGAAAATTAATTTTGAGAATAATTTTTTATTTATAATTTATACAAGATTTGCTACTATTTAATAATTATAAAATTTCTTGACTCTTCCCTGACCAGTGGCCACCATAATCTCATGATTTCGAAGAATGGGTCATTTCATGTCAAATCGTACAACCTTCGGACCTCATACCTTCTGATTTCGAACAAAATTTAAGGAAACTTCGTGTTCCACTAGAAAACAACTCATGTAGAACGATTTGCAAAAAAAAAACCTGTTTTTCATCCAATTCACGAAACGTGGTTCGTGAAAAAAGTTTGGAGAGGGTATCATCCCGTTGAGAGCTAAAAAAAATTATTAAGTGTAAAAGCCGAGAGAGCAGAGGACTAAAAGTCGTCTTAAGGTCCTCTGAAAGAGCCTAAAAGACGTCTTTCGAGAGTTAAAAACAACATCCAGACGTCAAAAAGTGGGACATTTGTCGTCCATACGACGACTTTTAGTTGCTCTCTCGGTTTTTATAATTAACAATTTATTTTTGTTTTTTCTAGCTCTCAACGAAATAATACACTCTCCAAACTTTTTTTTACAGTTTTACAACAGCGTGCAGTATACGTCACATAAAATAACCAGGCAAACCGATTGAGGGGTGTTTCTTACAAACAATGATTCAGTGTTTAAAATAGCGAAAAATTGTTCGTGATGTTATTGTTGGTCAAAATAATAGTATACAGTATTAATAGCCTCGTTCCTAAGCTTTAAAATGACCTCCTAGGTCGATCCAATCCCGAAATACTATCAAAAAACCACGTTTTGTGAAATAGTTTGAAATTTTTTTTGTGATGTGAGGTGGAATTACGTCATTATTTTATCCAGTTACGTATCAATCCGATCAAATCTCTTACGTAAACTCGATGAAATTTCATCATCTTCCATCTTTCACCTTAATTTTCATCTTGATTCCTATTTTCTTCCAATGTTTCCTTTTTCTACTTTTATTTCAATTATTTCCTTTTCAACCTTCTCTGGCATCGCGAACTTCATTGTGCTCAAATTCTGTACCGTCGTGTGCAGTCGAGTAGAATAATTCTCTCTGGATGTTTTCTGTGGCTTCCGGGTTTGCTGCAATGCTGCCGGTGCACAAACGACCTTCTAGCAATCCAGAAGATTTCGAATTGAATCCTTTCCACCGACGTATACACAGTATTATATCAGTCGATACGAGTCAGAATGCAATTGGAACTGGAACGCCTTCACATATATCCTTCTGAACGTTTATTTTTATTTCAGTTTTTTTTTAGTCTTCTTTTTTTCTTTCGATTCTCCACACTGCATCGTCGATTCCAATCTTCGTCTCTCGGCTAGCTTCTAGCACAGCTCGTGCCTTCGATACGGTCGAGTGATTCCACGACGTTGGTTCTTGTCACTAACGATCAACCGAGTTGACGTCTGAAAATTTTCCGTTTAGCTATTCTATGTATCAATCCAATAATTTCATATCTTTATTTCCAGTTGATTGGAACTACAGCAAATCGAATAAGCTTCGTGTCAACAGGTCAAGAAACGTCCCACTTTCGCAATTTGATTATAGCTACGTCCGAAGCATAATGGAAGCAAATAATTATCTTCTAAGCACACAATTATTCAATTACATTCAGTCGAAATTTGGTCAAAAAGAAATATTCGTAATCACAGCTGTCTGACATGAAAAAATAATTTCTGTCTCCGAGAAAGAAAAAATCGTTTCCTTCTTGTTGGTTGACTTGAAAACTACTCGATATCAACTGTCGAAAGTGTGAATGCAACGAAGAAAAAGAAATGTAACTCTCGATATCGAATGAACGAGTTTCTTTCATCCTGCACTTATGGACTGCATATAAGATTTAATTGGTCACGTAGGCATTTTTCAAGTCTCAATACGTGACCTCAGAGGTTTTAGTCTCTATCCTCCATGTGTTGTTTTTCCCGTTTTGTTATTACTCTAAGGTCAAGTGTCATGTTGCGGGGTCTTATTGGTTTCCAAACGTGACCCCGCGGTACCCGGTAACCACAACCGCACCAGTCACTCCACTGTGAAGCCAACGCACTATGGCGTGACGCAAAACGGTATACGGTAGACACGGAATGTCCACCGGGATGAAAAAAGTACCCGAAGAATGATGATCACCCTACCACCTGATCAGGCCCTGTGATCAGTAATGTAATGCAATGGTCTAGGATTACTTGACCAGGCTTAGTGCAGGTTTTGCAGTCACGAGTCAGGCCCTGATCAGGCCACTAATGGAGCAATTGATGACCAGAGACGGTACTAAGGTGGCCAAAAACGGTTCATCTACCCTACATCGAGACATTTTGGGTATACAGGTGACCGCCGACTTCCAGTTGAGTCTCATTGAGAATCCTTCGAGTTCCAACCGAAGACTTCCGGGACCAGTGTACGTAGTACTTCCCAAGTGAATAGCCCCTCAGGGTACACACCAACCAACGCTGCATCAGGTAACGGAAAGTACCTGCAGGCAGGGCCAGGGGAGCCCCGAACCAGGTGACGCACGTGTGGGCACGTATGTTGGCAGGTTGCCGCCTAACAAGCCTGAGGAACAAATGAAAATTGTCTCTGACAAGGAGAGTATAAGGCCTCCGGGTCATGGATTTCGGTGAAACCCGCAGGGTTGTTTCTTCGGCCCAAAATATGAGGCCCGTGATGCTCAGCTTCATCGAATGGGCCTTTCTTCGCTTGACTGAAATGCAGGGGTTATTCACTGACACTGCAGAATAATCTGTTTATCCTTGATTTTACGAGACCCTATCATTGAATCTACACGAATCTTAATTGAAAATGAATATTTGAAGCAAAAGTTTACCATAGATTTCATTCCCCATGTCTTTGTGCTGATTAGACTGCTGATTTGATCAATCACGAATGGATTAAAGAAAGGCCCCCTTGTTCTGGGCCGAAGAAACCACCTTGCAAGTTTAGCCAGAATCCGTGACCCGGAAGTCTGACACTCTCCTTGTGAGTCCTGGAAAAACCTCCGTAGAAGAGGAAAGTCTACCGGATGGCAGAGTGCAGCACGTGGCACGAGCACGTGACCGAAGGTCCATGATCCTTCGGTGAGATTAAATTTGATTTCCTTTTGAGCCCATCGCGCTACCGCACCGCAATACAGAATGAGGAGAGACTTCTTTGCTCCCCGGAGCGTCGAAGAGGATCCTGTGATCATTGATCTCGGTATCAGGTGCGGCAAGGACGGAAAGTTGTTATTTTCATACTCTTTGGATCTTCTTCGACGTGGTTCTCCCGGGAAAGAAGACGTGCGATGGAATTTGATGGAGAATTATTTTCTTCAGACCCTCACGATTTTAGAGGACGTATTCCATTCTGATCGTACGCGGAACCTGCACGGACGCGACGAACACCGTCAAGCCGAGGTAACGGGGGCAATAGAACCGCCCGCGTTCCGTCACCGGGGGTTGCCAGGGTAACTGCATCGACCGAACGCTATCCGTACCAGTAACGCAGCATCTCGACCCCGTATGGGGGAAAGCCCTTCAGGAATTTAACACTCCTTCTTTTACACTCAACGATGATCATAAAAATCCTCCATATGGCTTTGTCAAAACCAAGAATCAAATTGATTTCTGTTTTCTTTGTTCTCCTTTTTTTTCTTCCATGTATTTTGAGAATCTTACCGATCTCAGAAATAACCACGACGATGGTGAATCGCTTCAGTTTCTCCGAGTGAATCGGTTGCTTTGATTTATTGAAGTGAACTAATCACTTCAGGATGATTCACGGTTGGGATTCCAATGTGCCAATAATTTATTTATTTATTTATTTAATTTTCATTATCTCTGGGGTCATTTTTGGTTCCATTATTGTGGTAGATTTTAGACTCCAAGAAGCGAATTGACAGTGTCTTCAGAGTCGGACTAACGTGTCTGGCATGATGACAATTAGAATAAAAAAAGGAACCGTACCTTCTGTTTACGTCGAGGTAAGACCGGGTAGCACCTGCCACCACAGGATGTTTCGTGGTCAAAAATACTGAGCAAGTTATCGGTTGACCGAACCCCCGGTTTCCCCAGCACACGCACGAGTCAGAAGCCATGGACGTGTGGTACCGCACGGGATGGAATGATAAATAGAGGTGTATAATATAGTGGTGAAATATGTATTAACACCAGTCTACCCATACACACCTCTACACAAAGAACATTGTGGGTATAAATATTTCAACACTGATTGCAGCACACACCGCGTTAATTTACTATTTTAATTTATAATCTTTCAACGGGAAGATGCCTACTGAAATTAATAAAATTAACCACAAGGAAGGTGTGTGAGTGTGTGCGTGTGTGGTGAAAGAACATCAGTTCTCGCTCGTAACCGGGCTTCCAACAGCCACACAAGAAGGGTCAAATTGAATCCAAACGTAGTATTTCTTCAACTTCCCGTTTCTCTGTGTTCAGAGAAAAGAGGAAGTTATTGGAATCACCCTCGAAAATGGAAATTACAGTTTTACTGGATCTCCACGTTTTTAAGGTCCAGGGAATCATCTCAAACTATTTTGAGTTCGACGTCTAGGTCTATGACCAAATTGTTATCCCCGCGATATCTCGAGAACGATTGTGCGGATTTCGATCAAATTGGTCTCAATCGACGCTGCCTTTCCAATCTTAGAACTGATTATATTTTGGCTCTAATCGGTCTAATACTTTTTGAATATTTTGAATAATTGTACAATTGGAGAGGAAACACAATATAAACTGGTTGTAGTTTTAAATTAAACAGCTCTTTTTTTTTACATAGAGTCTACATCGTTTGTACATCTACATTGTTGAATAAATCAGCTATGCTTGGTGAAAGCATATGACGTTAACCAGTAAAGTGCAGCCTTAATAAAGGCGTGTATAGGTTAGGTTATGCGCCACGTATATTCTGACCCGCGCCATTTCGCTACCGCAGCCACGAACTCGGTGGGTAGATAGACGTACATGTCTGTCAGTCAGGTGAATGTCTCTTTAAATGACGTTGCTTCATTGACTGTGCGCTTAGCTGCTCTTGGCTCGACACGGAACTCTGGTATAGGTCGTCGATTTTACTTAGGTCCGATAGAGACCGGGACATTCTTCCGATTATCCTAAACCCATCCGCGGCGATACTCGATAGGATTCTTATGGACGAAAATGGTTTCATCGATGGTCGTCATTCCGACGACACATAAGAAATTTTTGGTCCAAAGCTATTAATAACCGTCGGTGGAGTCTCGTGGCAGTGGGAATAGCAGATTTGTAGCCGCTCGAGAGCCAACTGCTGTTGGATTGAGGCTAGATTGCCCAATCTCTAGTCCACAGATGCACACACAGTCCCAAGGACGCATACCTACTTGGCTGTCGTATCGCGCGGTCTATGCGTATGCGACAACGAGTGGTACACAGATGTAGTCAATGTTTGACTAGTTTAACCTAAAAACGGTCTGGCTGCCGGTTGACGGTTGCGTGTTGCCCAACGTGGGACTGGGAAACTAGGCCAAAACTGAGACAGAATCGACACGAAACGGGGGCAGGAGCCATAACGCACCGTCCAGCCCACGGAGTCGCGTATTTCATAAACAAAGACGCCTCCGTTTGATTTTCTTCGCTTTATTATTCATGGGAATTTCAGTTTTTTTGTTAGACTTCAAAGAAATCGCCTTTGATCGTTTCGGTACTCGAGGCGGGGTGAAGGAGAAGAGAAACGAATTGCATATTCACACCTTTGAGTATCGCTATGTCCCACCTATGTATACCATGATTAGGTGTAAAACAGTTAGTCGCTGTAACACATCGGACGAGATCCTAGACTCTGTGCTGAGTTAATATTTGATCAGAGTAAAGAGAAAGGGCTGTATATAGCTAGCTAAAGGTGAAAATCAGTGGCGTAACTCGAGAAAAGTAGTGCTGTCACAAAAATGAAAAGAAAAAAAAACCTTTAGAATCTCTTGTATAGTTGCTAAGTTGGCGTCAAAAGATGCCCACCTAATCAAGCAGGCAGTTGCTGACCATGAGGATTCTAACTCACAATGAATGTATTTGTCTATCATGTTGAATAAATGTTAATGTAAAATACTATCCCTAATGAATCACAACACCCACGACATTGTTGAGAAAACAACATTCTTTATTCTATTCGGAAACAGAGTATCGTCATTTATACCCTTTTATAGAAACGCTATAATCAAATTATTCATTATTCTGGGAGAATTAGTCAGACTGTGTCGTATTGTCGTTTTTTTTTCTTTTCATGAAACAACATTACAGATAATTAATATTGAGTAATTATCTATTCGTAGAAAACGTTGCCACGCTTCCATCGCGTCCTCTTCGTGCCACTGCCTTCTAGACACGTCGCACTAGCGCCGACTCTTAGGACCCTGGGGAACCAGATTACATTCTAGTCAGCGTTGCCGCAATTGTAAGAAAGTGAAAGACAATTTATGGTTGGAATATCATTGATCCAATTTCAGTGACATACGCCACTGGTATAATTGTTACGACGATAATCCTAGTCAAATATTAGTACGGTATGAAAAAAGAAAGGAGAATGAATAGACTGATATATTCATAGTACCTATGCGGTTGACAATGAGTCGAGGTGTCGAATTTCATTGTCATCTAATAGCATAGTGTAGTAGAATGATTGCCGATCTCATTTAGAAAGTGAACAACAAATCTACAACATCGAGAAGCACATAAAAATACCTAAATGCAGCTATATTTCATTCTCAGACTGTAATTTTTTTTGTTGATAATTTTAACCTCGAAATACACACAAGTTTGAATTTGGAGGTTAGAATATAGAAACCAAAAGTGAAAACGATCTTGCGTGTCACTTTTTGACTTCTTCGTTTCTGTTTCTGAGAACGTATACGTAGTGTGCGAGGAAGTGAAGCTTTTGAGTGACTTTTTTTTAAATGTAGGTACATGCGGGCACCTATTCCCACGTCATTTAAAGGCGACAGGGTTTAAATTATTCCGTAAACGTAACCTATAATTTATCGTAGGTATGGCATACGTATGATACATACCTGCGTCCTCGATGTGGCCTCAGACTTAGCGATGATAAGTATATGGTATAGGTTAGTAGAGGTTGCATTAACACGCGGGGATAATTCAGAATGTTACGACAAACAAAGAAATAGTGTATAGATACGGACATTGAAGGAGTAGAATCAACTAAATTGTTCAATTATGTATTTTAATAAACATTTTTACTGTTTCTATCATTGCCTGTCCAATATTTTTATAGTCACAAAGAACGTGTCTCTCACAAAAACTAGAATCGCTATCCATATATAATTAGTACTCGCATACTTGACCAGAGATCAGAAGCCTCAGTTTTCTTTTATTTCGTATTCTTCATTGCGTTGTGAAATTTTTATTCAAATATCCTTAAGTAACACGAATCTTGACCTTTCGCCCATACGACGCAATAAATATTAGTGTTTTTTAGGTCAATGCAGCGACGTTTCCTCAACAAATAAAAAATACAAACCTTCAAATCATTTCTATAACGATTTCCTAAACCTCTAAATCATTATTTACGTCTTTTTCCTCAATTTTCATTCCACTGCTCGAGTTTTTCGGACATTTGCGTGTGGATATTACATTCAATTGTTTATATTGGGTAACAAAGTCGTTGGTCATTGAGAATTGAGCATATTTCCAGTGTCTATCAGCCCATCGACTCCTCGTCCATCACTATCTTCTATTTTTAGAAACTAGTCCCTTGAGGCCAATACTCAATTGGGCAACCTCACTTTCATTTCTATGTTAGAGTCGAATAGTTAACTCGAGCCTCTATCCCTCTTACGTCCACCCAGTTTGCTATTTACGTAAAGTAGTTTGTTTCTTGATTGCCGTAGGGATACTTGTAGGTAGACTCATGGGTGTATCAATCAATGATGATACACCCATCACCCATGATCGCATCATTGCTTGATACACCCATGAGTCTACCTACAAGTATTTACGTAAACTGTTCATCAGGAAGTGGAATGGATTATTTATATTGTGGATACTATAATCCCGTCACACTCCCCTCCACGTGTTATATTTATATAAAATATCGACCAGCCACGAACCCGAGTTTCAAAGACGTAATTAACTCAGCGTGACAGAATGCTAGGTGGGATGTGGTTAACCGATAAGAAAGAGTGGATAACGGAATTCAACCCCCGCGCGCGTCAACGACCAATTACCTAATTGAGGTTAAAACGGTGTATAACTAAACCCGTTATAACTCCACCTCGCGTAATACCGAGGCATCGAACGATTCAAATTAGTTATTGTTTCGATCTACCTCAACCCCCACCTCATAACCGACTGAACCTCCACGGGTGGAGGACTTGAAAAGTCGTTTTCCGCATTTTTCTAACCTCAAACACGAACAAATTTGTGAATCCGTGTCTCTGACTGACTCTCTTATACCGTTTCGTTGCTACACAGGGTGAATTCCTAACGATAGAACACTCTGAAGTTGGCTACAATCGAGAAACAAGCTTTCAGACAGTTTTCTCGATTATAGCTAACTTCAGACTAGGGATTCCCTGTACAGTTTGAAGTGGGTACCATTTCTTTGTCTCTTTGGATCTGTAGAGTCACACTATGTTGCTCTATTCTTCCATTGTAACAACTGAAAATAATGAATAAATACTATTATTATTATAGTTACTGATATTGACAGTATTATTATTTTTCTCACTTTGTGGTAGGTAAATCATCGAGCCGAATTCCGTTTATGTTGTTTATTTTCGTTTAATAATAGAAAGAAATGAAATACATTTCAATGAATTTCTACAATATTGTTTATTCCAGGTCTTCCAGTTCTGTTTTGCGAAAATTCTTCAATTGAGCCAACCTAACTGAATAAAAAATATAGAATCTATAATATATTCATCATATTATCGATATGAAATATAAGATCGCGGTTCCCAATCTCTCAAAGCAATAATATACTAACAACACACACGGTGTACCATTGTGTTCGAATTCCTATCATCATGGAGAGTCCCTTTGTCATTGTAGATACGAAAAAAAGAGGCTCTGCTTCTCCGAGCCTCGCGTTCGCTCGGGGGGCTACAACGAACAGTACAGTGCAGTCTAGGCATGTATGTAGTACCTAGAGACATAACCACGAACAATGGACCGATAGCTCCTCTTACACGCTCTGCTGGAAGTAGGGTAAGAAGAGGAGGGGAGGGTTGATGTAGAGTCTTGCTCATCTCGCGCTCGTCCTGCGCGCCTCTTTCACCGAACCAACTCCGAGGAGTAAAGGGCTCGAGGAAGTTAGACGTTACGATTCTTATACCTATATCGGATGGGGGATAAAGCGGGACGGTCATCCCCCTCCCTTCGGGTCCACCCCTCACGTGGCACGAGCACGTGGCCCCCCACCAGGACCGAGAACCTTACCAAGGATTAAACGAGAGGGCAGCAAGGGATGGCAAGGGTCGATAGCTGCTGGTGTTCGTCCGTTCGTTGTGTGACAAAGGAGCTGCGCTACCGCTCTCTGCATATAGCAGCTCCCTCTGTCGGTAAGAGGACAAAAATATTGAACTGTTTAGAACGAACGAATAAATGAGAAGGTTATTTCAGTATCATATTGTTGTTATAATTTTCATTAAATTTCTGTAATTGATAATAAAAGAAAAAGAACGATGATTAATTACTTGATTAAATTAAATGTGAGCGCGCGCGCGCGGTACGAAACTAGACAAAGAGAAGGTCCTCCTTCTGTTTTTCTCCTTACACAAAGGCCCTTTTACACTTTGAAGGACCGTTTTATTATGTCATCGCACACACAGCTTCGTCGAGAGCTCTACGCAGTCGCGGTGTGACTACATGCGACAAGGACCACCTGCTACCCGTAGCTGGCCGGGCCAGGCCGTAGTCCCAGTCCCAGGCTGCAGGCAGGACTCGGAAATACAGACTAGGGCGTAAAGGAGCCTAACGCGGTCTCGTGGTAGGGGGAAGCTGCGCGAGCCGTATGCGCGTCGTCTCGAACCGTTTTACCGCGCGCCGTTAGCGCCAGTCGGTGGCTGAGACTAAATTCCACTGGTTCGTCGTTGCGTGGTTGCTTGCCCTGTGACCATAGAGTTACAAGAGAGAGAGAGAGAGAGACCCTTTATCCGCTAATACTGGAACCTCGTGTCGACCAAAGGTACAAGGTACGACTCATTATTATCCTATTATTCTATTATACAGTGTTGAAAAAGTATCGCGCACAGATCGAGCTCCTAGTTTCGGTGATTTTTAATGTAGAAAACAAATTCACAACACAATCATCGGCGTGTTTTGAATTAAACATTGTATCTGGCTCAAAACGCGGATACTTATTATTCTCATTATCGGAATAGTGTTTTCACTATAAATCGCGAAATCAATTTCCTTCAACTCATCGTCAGCCCCCCCTCACACTTTCCACGAATTTATTTCACAGAATCCAAGGTATCGCGAGGTGAACGTTATACGGCGACACCTATCGTTATTTTTCGCGAATTATTTCAAACACACATACGTACACAGTGAATAGTATCAACTATTTCAATCCTCGAGTACATTTTTATTTTCATTTTCTACAATCTATAAGTATTATTAATTTGATCTTAATATATACATATTATTTATTCAATATTTTATCTGGAATAATTTATACTGTTATCATTATTTACAAAGAAGTATTCAAATCGAAATCTCTTACGCATAATATAAATTATAAATACATATACCTCCCTCGAACTCGTTTCCAGTCACTCTCTGGCCTCTCGTGTTACATAATTGATTCTTTTTTTTTCACTGCGATAAGGAGGTGGGGGGGGGGCGGCGCTTATCAACGGCACGTGGCTTTTCGAGCAATGTATGTATAGATATGTACAGTAGTACTGTACGTTACTAATAAGTGAAAAAAAAAAACGAAGGTAATGATTAATCGAAATTCTTTTAAGACACCATCTATACGGTTTATAAACGTGATATTAAACGATTATTCGAATTATTATATCCATCTATCGTCGATTTAGTAAATGTTGGATCGAAAATTCTTCATGTTGCGCGAGTTCGACCACCGGAAGTAGGGAACCACATTTGATTGCGTAGTTTCCTGCGCGGGTTGAGGTATGCGAGGTCCGTTCTCCGGCCTCGGTTTTGCTCTCTTGGTCCCCGAGTTCCAGATTCTGAGCGGTGTTATTACGATACTACAGAGTCGAGTAGAGTGTGAGGTATGGCAGTGCGAAACCTGAGGATTCCGGCATGCATTATTCCCTCTATTCCAAGAATCGACTGTCTCCATCTCCCTCTCTCCGTTATAGCTCTAGCTCACAGACACACTGCACGCAATATGTGATCATTAAACTACTCGTTTCCCGCTGCGTCTGTATTTTTAAACCGCGTTTAATATCTCCCAGTATAATTCTTGGAAGCTGTGTAAAAACCGCGGTTGTAACTATTAGAGTCTACGATTTTTTTTTCTCTTCTTTTCGTTGCCAATCTTTCTTCTTCTTTTTTTTTTTATATATACAATGAATAATAATTTCTCCTCATTCTATACTTATATTTAGAAATTCGCAATTATTATTTTATTTTGCAAAAAAAAAGAACGCGTTTTTCAGAATTTAGCGTAATTGAATCCATAAAAAGTTAGCGAATTTATTCCTATATACACATAAACCATTTCATGGAATTGAAAAAGAAAAATTAGACACAGCATATTTCGATCCTCATAAAGTTGGTAGCATCGTCAGTCGCGCAGTCGGTTATATAGGCCCGAGTGGACGGCTGCATACATATTAGAAAGCAGGCTGTGAAATGTAACGCAACGCGTTTATAGGTATATCAAATTGCACAAGCTCTTACCTACCGACCGGACACCGTAGTGTAAAGTACTACGTAACGTATTATAAACAGTGTTGTATGAGAGTGTACGAGTCCAAGCGAGGAGAGATAATCTAGTAATTTATTCCGCATGGCTCGCAACGGCCTCATATCAACGCGCCAACCAACGCCGCGTTCGTTCGTTGCATTTAATAGATAAATTATTATACATACAGTAAGCATTTAAATTACGTAAAAATTATCAACTCTCTATCCCACGCGTCACTGGAGTCTCAAAGAATGGGAATATTCTTCAGACTGTTTAAAACTAAAAAATAATTAAAAGTACCAATCATACCTAAGTGTCAGAGAAATACATGTACGAACTAATTTTTATATCTAAACCTGCGACCCCCCACCGTAGTGTGTTGGTTTTGTTCTATTCCGTGTCAGGGTAGCTGCGACGGCTACCAGCACCATTACCAGTGTTGTTTGATGTGTACGGGTTACATAAAACAGAGAGAACCACGTTGCTCAACGAGCTAGTCTCTGACCCAATTGGCGCTTAAATAGCCCGCAGTGGCGGACTGTAGGTACGGTCGTGTGTTGGTCGTAGGCACGGAGGGCTTCAACGAGAGACTCTCTTGCACGATCAATAGCACTATAACGTTGTGCGGACGTGTAGTTCGTATTCGTGTGCTACGTTTGCCTGACGGTCTCTGCATATTTGATCGGTAGTCTCTCTCTCTCTCTCTCTCTCTCTCCCTGTTTGTGTGTGTGTGAGAGAGTCCAGGTCGGTACGCCAATGCATTTAGAAGGCGGGTAAAGCCGTGTACTACACGCTTTTATTACAGTCAAAGCCGCCCGCGGATTAATTAAATTAAACTATATAGAATATATTACGTATTTCGCAGTACGAAATTATTTTCAGTTCAATTGAATAATGATTTTTCACTGATTATTGTTCATTTATAATAATAATAATAATTATTATTATTTTATGTTTATTCGAATCTGTATCTGCGATATTAATATTATTTCTAATTTATCTTAATTAAACATGTTGTCACTGAGAGATAAGTCAAAAGGGGTCAAATTTCACGTATGAATATTATACGTAGAAGATACTAATTTTTTATCTTCACGGTTGGTTGGGAAGGAGAAAAAAAAATGCACGTGGAGAGGATATAATATATCGTATAACTAGGAAATTGGACTTTCAGATCGAGACACTTTTTCAGTGATAGACTTCTTCAACATTTCTCATTACTAATTTCGTGTGTTACTTAGTCAGTTTTAACGATGGTTATGATTATTACATTCAAAACTCAAACTTGTGGCTTACTAATTAAACGTAATTATACGTTTAATTATCTAGACACTTCGCGTAATACCTACGTGTTATATGTTTAGCCTCGAACCACCACACGTGACACGAAGTACTTGAAATTATATAATAATATTCCACGAGTAATTACGATTTACAATTGTAAAAAAGAACAACGAGATATATAGGGAATCGTTGTTCATAAACTCGAGTAGCACAAGCTAGAAAAGTAGGAGGATAATTCATAAATTCAGTCGCTATAAATGTCAAATTAAGCAGATTGGAATACTAGGTGTGTTACAGTCTCAGTTTTTCTTCCAATTCTCTCTGAGCGAAAGCAGAAGAAGCAGAAGAAGAAGAAGAAGAAGAAGAAGAAGAAGAAGAAGCAGAAGAACAAAGAGCCGTAGAGAGACCGGCAATGCGGCAACACAACGCGCATGCGCGAGTAGCTATGTGAGTCAAGGACGACACGTGCGGCTCGTAGCGACCTACTTAACCGCCTAGCTTCGTGCGGTATCGGGTCTGAAAACCCGAGTGTAACCGAACTCGAAAATAGGACGCGCTCTCGGTACCAGCGTAGCTCCTCCCTCGCTGCGGTGTATCGTAGTCGCTTTTTTTTTCTATCATTCTTTATCCTAAATATCGTCGATCGATCGTTCTCTGTTTCTTTTTTATTTCGATTCCAGTATTTTTGTTTTTCTGGAAAAAATTACCGCAAAGAATTCACAAAAATTGTCATCGATTTAGAGAATTCATTCGGAGAGCCTCGAGAGATAACGGATAGCGTAAATGGGCGTAGAACAACGATTACGAAATACCGTCGTGATCAGGGAGTGGCGGAAATAGTAGTCGGCCATTTTATCTACGGCCTAGTTTTTCGTATTTCCTCCAATGGAAAGAAAAATACGGTCGATAGAAAAATAGGTCAGAGGTCGGCTCCGTCTATCCATCGTGCCGCTACGCGACTATCCTGCCTTTACACGAGTGGTTGTGTAGGTGGGAGACGCAGATAGACAAAAGTCGAGAGGAGATGGTAACCAGAGACCAAAAGGGCGGCGAGATTCGCGCTCTCCTCTCATTCGAGGGGAAGGAAACCGGGCCAAGTGGGGCGACCGGCGCAGTACTGGCACAGAGTCGGCCATCGGGGTACCCACTGGCTCAAGAAACTCGGGACACTCGCTTTCCGGAGTTTGCGAAGCGCGGTTCTTCCTTCCCTTGAGTATTTTGGGACGCTCAGTGTGTTCAGTGGAGGCGAGATAAAACAATAGTTTGAATAAAAGAAAAAATAAGAAAAAAATCAATTATATAATTGTGTGTAATTTTAGTATTTATTATTATTCGAAAAATTGATATATCGAAGAGGAGACAACGATTGTTTCTTTTTATTTTCAATTTTTCTTTTTTTTTTTATTTTTTTTTTATTTTATACCGGGATTCCGCCGCTCCTCTAGTTGTGCCAGTTGCCGTTGGGCGCTGAGTTAAACCGTCGCTTCGGGTTCTTAAAACGCGTCATGTGACCTCGCGCGTGGCCAATAACCAGGAAGTGAAGAGTGGTGGTGGACCAATGAGAGTGCGATATTGTGCGCGAGTGCGCAGGCATACTAAATCTTGAATACACGATGGTGGTGGGGGCAGCGGACGAGTGCGGCGGTGGCTACGCTACCTACCACATCCTCGTTCGCCGCTGATCGTCAAGGGGTTCGGTTCGGTTACGTTACGTTACGCGTTACGTTACGTTACGTTACTCGCATCTAGTATTAACACACACTACAAGTATTTCATACGAAATACTCGCGTTCTTTTATCCCGCCCTTCGTCTATTTTTTATTGTAAAAAAAAAAATAATTCTATCTAGTATATAAATTGTTTTTTTTTTTTTTTATATATATATATTGCGAATAATGTGAGCTAAGCAGTGACTCGAAATAATTTAGTTTTCTTTTTCTACTTGGATAGACTGTCTTCTATTTTTATTTTATTTTTTTACGGTTTTTTAACCGAAAAGACGTAATTCGAGTATCTCGAAAGAAATTAGAACGAAGTTTATATGAGATCGTTGTGAAGAGATGAAGAGAGAGAAAGAGAAAGAAGGGGAGAATATATCGGAATTGTACTTCCGCATTGTTCGGCATCTTGGGCATCGAACGACCGCCATCTTGAATTTCAACTGGGTCAACAATTACCAACCAGTTTTTATCCCCCCTACCCAACCACCCTCACAAACCTTTTATCGCCGTTAACTTCCCCTCGTTGTAATACAACAAGTCGTGTGAGTCTTTTTTTTTCTGTTTCTAATATTTTTAATTTTTTTTTTTAATATTATTAATTTTTCTCCAATTCATATTGAGATTGATTATCTAGTTGTGAGAAGTACTAAAAATTGAAAATTTTTTTCATCGAACGAAGCCCCCCCCCCCCTCCATCCCATCCCTCTAGTTAATATCTTCGCTTTGCAAGATGGCGCTCACCGTTGGAAACTCACCGTTTGAAATGAAATAAGAAGAGAAGAGAAGAGTAGAGAGTGACGCAATAGTGTCACGTGACGAGACCGTGACTATAGTATAACGTACAGCGTCAGCTTGTGATCTAGCATTTTACAACTATCGCTGATACAACCTCGGGTTTCGTTAGCTCAAGCTGATCGAGGAATCCGTTGTGTGTGATATTCGATATATAATTATGTGTGACTCGAGCTGTTCGCGGAGTATCGTCGTCTTCTTCTTCTTCTTCTTCTTCTTCTTCTTCTTCTTCTTCTTCTTCTTCTTCTACTCGAAGAGGAGAATAGGAATCGTAATTCCTGTTTTAATCTTACAGTCGCTGGGTCAGTGGGGGTGAGAAACTGGCTTGGCTCTGCTTTAGCAGTCAGTCTTTTTCTCTCTCCTATCGACACAATGACAAATCTTCAAGATTCTGTGATAATGAGGAATCATGTGAGACGAGATTTACCGTTGATTATATTCTTCTATATGTTTTGAGATTTATAATCGTGTGGTGAAACGCAAGGCGCTATGTGTATCACGCAGGCCAAACTCAGCAGTGAAAACTGTGTTTCCTTAGCTGTCAGATTTTACAGAGGCTCTGGGATCACGGAATCCACTGCAGCGGGTTTTTGGCTAACTACAAAATACACGAAATCGAATATGAAAATAAATTTTCAACGACGCGTGTGATTATGAATATGAATATGAATATTTTCGACGTTACGATGAATTTTGAGATTCGGACGAATTTCAATTCTACGATTCATCTATAACAAGAAAAATAACGATAATCATTGTATCTTCATATGCTGAAGTGTTATTTTATTCGAAATGAATATAATACACGTGGATATTAATTTTTCACTTCAACCGGAAGGAGGAAAAAAAAAACATCGATATTATACTATATCAGAGAAAATAAATTGAGTAAAGGAGATTTTCAAAACGTAAATATTATTTTTCTTTTGTCAACAATATTGCCGATTTTTATAGAGACACTTTGAATCTCATCTGATACGAGAGTTTTCGATCGATTTAGGAGTGAATGAATTTAAAAATGAATGAATTATTATTGTATCAAGAAAACGAGTGAAGAAAAAAAAAAAAACAACTGAATTGACTGCGAAAATATTCGCTATAATTATTACAACGAGAAAAAAAAAAAAACTCCAGGAAATAACGTTATTTAATTTGTCCGAATTTCACTGAGGGAAAAATCAGGAATTTTTTTTTGACCACTGTCATTACATCGAGTGGCGCATAGACACATCACAGAGTAGACATAGGTACTTTATACTCTATGTTTGTATGCACAAACGTTGAGTTAATTTTATTGCCACATATTAAAACGCGAGCTCCGTGGTCGGTCGCGCCCCCGTTTCTCTATGTCTGTAGAGTTTGAAATCGCCTTCGTAAATACGAACGAACGTAACATGGGTCCGTTTTTCTTGGCTGCAGCTACTTTCTAAATCCAACTATATATTCACTTTCGTAACCATAACTCTCGAGAATCGAGATACCGAAGCTACGCAACTCGTTGCTACAATGGTACAGCTGATGTGATTGTAAAAGTCGATGCACTACATACTGTAACGAGCTAAATTTTCAGTGAACAGCTGATCTCTGCTATATACATATACTCACCCAAAATAAACTAGAGGAGGAAAAAAATGGCTACTTAAAATAAAATAAAATTTGAGCCAACTATGGACTGAATTCAATTATTTCAAACGAATAATTAGTAGCGTAAATTAATCAGAAATGAATAATGTAATTAATTTCATTATTCGAATCTCATTTATCTCAAAGGGGAATAAATAAGTTCATTCAACTCTTTTTTTGCGGTTTACATTGATTGTGTAACACGATATAATTTTTTGTCTCAAGACCATTTAAAAAATAATAATAATAATAAGAAGAAGAAAGAAATCTTTTTATCTGCTCATCGCATCTTTTCGCGTGATTTTTTTTTCTCTAGCTAGTCAGTATAGTTAGTCGAGTAGATAAGAACCGCGTTATCGAGTCGCTGTTCGAAACGAGAGGATGAATCGCATGGAAACTTTTGGGAACTATGGCAACGCTGCCACGGTTTGCTCAGTCACCAGCCAGCTTTGACGATTCTGCGTCAGTGTGCGTGTGTGTGCCCTCGAACCCGCCATTTTCTACGGTCCAACCTAGCGGCCATCTTTGCCACGCGGACACGTACGAAATCGAGGAATAGTATGAATAATTTTTTTCCAGCTATACCGTAAAAATGTTCAAGTGACGGTGAAAAATAATTATAGTAAATTCAGTCACGATTGTGGTGAACGATTTATTATTTATATTTGAACTATTTGTTAAATTTATGAAAGAATATTGTAATAAAATATAAAATTAATAAAAATTTTCGATTTTATTCGTTAATTATGAAAGAATATTGAATTCACTTAAGATTTTTATTAGATTGAACGAATATTTATATATATAAATACTAAATAACCGAGATCATGTAGGCGAAACGATTTATCTGAATATCGAAAATGAATTGAGGTTGAAAAAAAAATGTTGTCTTTAACGAGTGACGATTTTTATTACTGGTAATCAAATTATATTCGATGTATAACAATTCAGGAGATAAAATGTAACAAAAAAATGTTTTATGCATACCTGAGACAAAAATATTCTCTATATTTTAACTCTGATATATGAAATAAATGATATATTATCGAGTGAATTTTTTTTTAAATTGTTCAAATTTATAGACTAGTGTGACAATTATAAATTATGATATCGACGACAGGCTCCACTGTCCAGTGTCCACTTCCCACGCAAAGAAACCATCGCGGCACGTGGATGTCATTGACTGGCTTTGTGACAGAGCTGCTATCTATTATAATATGAACATGATATACAAAATTATGAAAGAAAAAAAATCATGTTACAATAATATATAGCTGAAAAATTACCCTGATAAGTAACGGTTAAATAATAATAACGCTGTCATTAGTTGTAATGTGTATTTAACGCAACGGTTAGCTGGCTGGCTGACTTGGCTTGATCTGGACTTTTTTGAAAAGAGAGAGAGAGAGAGAGACGTGATTAAACAGTGAAACGCGAACGCCACCCACCCACACTGATCATACTTTATGACACGAAGCCTTATCAGACGACTGGGAAGTGTACTCTCAGCGTAACTGATTATGAACGTGGCCTGCAGCACATATATGTATATGCAATAGAGGGGAATCATGATCCGTATTTTGATTTAATTAAATAATTCTCCATTTCTTTTTTCTAAATTTAATTAATTAATAATTTAAATAGTTAATTATTGACGTTTTTATTAATGAGGTATGAACAGGATCATCTAATTCGTATGAAAACGTTTTGAATAATGATTTTTGTGGAAATCAAAATAGCAAATGGAAAAAAATCAAAATATTAAATTGAAAGATGTGAGTATAGAACGGGACGATTACTACAACAATACTGAAAATAAACCGGGATCTATGCGGATAACGACTGAGGAAAATTGAGTGAATTTAATTTTTTTACAATATATATAATAATGAAATACATATATAATGAATGAATACATATAATAATGAAATGAGAGATTTCCGCAACGTACAGAGTTAATCTAACAGGCAATAATAATAGCGATAGTCCATTGTGCGGTCGTGATATGAAAACTCCGCAAGTACGCGTCCTTGGCCTTTACCAACGCGTTGACAATGGGTATAGGTATAGTAGTGCATATTGCATTGCATTGCATTGCATTGCTGCAGTTGGAATTATATTATACTTTTAGTTTCTTTGATAGCAGCGAATTTGATTCGCTATCAAGAATTTTGCAAATCTGACTTAAGATTCGTGATGAGGGACCAAAAAAACGCTCCGATACCGATTTTTATCCAAATCGGTTGATAAGTTTTCAAAATATCGTAATTCTTATTTTATTCCTTCAAAATCTTGTTGTTTGAATAATTCGAAAAGTTCTGAACCAATCGAAACCAAAATTTTATCAGCTCTAAGTTTGAAGAAGCGGCGTCGATTGAGACCAAAGTCATCAAAATCCGGTTACTCGTTCTCTAGATATCGTCGGACAAAAAAAAAAACAAAAAAAAAACAATCGTATTCGTCCATAACCTCAAAATATGGAGATCCGGCGGAAACTCAACAAACACGAAACTCCACTCTGAAAAATAAGAAACATTATAATAATATCGTTCAATTGTGTGATATATGTGCGAAGAATTTTTTTGAATCTTATCGACGCGTTGCCAGATGATTATTTGACCGTGTGGGTCTGAAAAGAGGAAAAAAAAAAAAAAAAAAAAAAAACGGTGAATATAATCTATAAAAGCCGGCGGAGGAAAAAGTTGAATTTTTATTCACTCGCTATTCATCATCGTGCCTGCAGAGAAAACCGTCTGCACGGAAACACGTATCGCTGGCGTGTATGAAGCCACAAGTATATGAGGGTAAAATTAATTCGTGGAAACGTGTGTGACTCAGCCTCAAAGTTTTATGCTTCTAGTTATCCGCAGAGACTGCGAACCACGCGCGAATGACCGCGACCTCTCGTGATATACGGAGATAAAAAGCGTTGGCGTTAATTAATTTAATAACCGTATTTTGTTAAATGCCGGTAACTGACTACATTATACATTTTACACAAGTAAACGAAACGAAAAGCACCGTTATAACGATACGAACGTCTTATCGTCGAATAAAAAATAAAAAATAACAACAAATGAGGATTTCTTTTACATTTATTTTTACTGTTTCAATCTCAACCAGTCAAAGATTATTTCGCAACGGAAATAAGAATTTTTCTTGATAAATTGAACTACATAACACGGTAGCATAAATACATAAAAATGATTCGAGGCAACGCGACGTGAGGACGCGGTTCACGTTATGTACCTACAAGGCTAGCTTTTTTTCTCTTTCTCGTCTTTCTGCCGCGTGAACTTGGCTAGTCCTGGCGAAAAAGTATTCGGCGATGACGTCAGTCGCATGCGCGAACCTCGGAGGGAATCGCGGTTTGGGACCGAGAGAGCGAGATGTATGAAGAGAAAGAGACTCTCGTGTGGCATCGAGGCAGAGAGGACGGAGAAACTGAGCTACTAAACGCTAAACGGAATGGAACGATGAAGACCCAGCTTGCGACTCGCGAGCCCAAACGGCCAGCTAGGGGCAGGAGGGAGTCGGTACCTACGCAACGGTGGGATGAGTTGGCCTTGAGGCAGCTGGCGGCTACACACAAGAAATCATCCGTCGTACGTCTCTCTGCCCTCGCGTTCTTCTTCTTCTTCTTCTTCTTCTTTTTCTTCTTCTTCCATAATATTAACGATTCTAAACGACGTACCTCGCGAACCAGGGGATTCTGACGATATTCGAGAATTATCCATGAAATCAGGGAATCGCTAAACTTGTAGCCCCTCGATTATTGCACAGATTTGCGGTCTCCTATGTCTCAATTTATATAGTTGAAGTATGTACGAACGTTATGGCAGCTAGATGGTTAACGTAGACGTGTTTGAACAGCGTGCCTACGTTGTAACCCCCCCATATAAGTATATTTGTATGTTTACTTTTGTACTTTTAGACTTGATTTTGCGTTTACGTTCAGGTTACGTATGTACGCAAGAATGTTATGTGTGTAAACTACAAACGTACCGCGAAACCTTGGGACGAAGAAGAAGAATGAGACGATAGACGAGGACGTGAACACGTGCACGTACATCACAACATACAGAATCATAACCTAACGTTCGCGTTTTATTGTATCGTCGATTTTTTTTTTTTTTTTTTGCCAATTTTTTCTTTCTTCCCCTTTTGGTTATCACACTACACGATGTAGGGACCGAGCGTGGAATATCTGTCCCCAGCCGCAGGGAATTTTCCCTGTCTACGCCAATGCTCCGCCAATCATAGGCTACCGGAAGCACAACATGAACCAATCGCAATGAATTATTATGCCGGGGGTAGCATTAACCAAAAGTGATTCTCGTCGACAATATTAGGTACTTTGGGATAAGATAAAAATCGGAAAAAAACAACCACAATCAAGAAGATGAAAGTATTGACTTTGAATAATAATAATGCCCAAAAATTCTTAAAAAATGCATGTGTGTTCAGAAAAATTAGGGCATTTATTTGAGATGAAAAAAATATACCGTTACCAGAGATTCGTTAAACAATGTTTTGTTTAAACAATTCATTGATAACTTTCGGGCATTATTATTATTCAAAATGAATACTTTTATCATCTTTATCATGGTTGATTTTTTTTCCGATTTTTATCTTATCATGAAGTACTCAATTTGCCGACGAGAATAATATCAACGAATTACCACTCAACGTTGATATAAGGCCCTACGGCCGGGGACATGTTTGTCCACTAGGCGGCGCCACTTGTGTACGCTCTCGGTCTCTATGCACAGAACGACATCGTATTCGTCTCGTCGATACACTAGCAGCTATCATATAATAAGCACAAACATAGACTACATTGTATTGTATCAACTCTTCGTCCATTAACTATACTTTTTATTTTTAGATTTCGTTAGTGATTTTTGTATTTGATAGCGTAATGTGACACTGATATGAAGATTTATATTTTCAATGGGAAATAAAGTGATGTAATTATTCCTAAATTTAGTATAAATCATTTTGTACATCGTCAAATATATCGTAATAAAGCGCGGAGGAGGCACATCGCGGCGAATTTACTAATAAACTGGGGATCGATCAGCGCCATCTAGCGATCTAAGGGTGCATTCTTATGCATACTAACAAAATGGCTGATTGTGAGTTACATCCGTGATTTTTAACCTCCCGTTTCTCTGTTTTCAGAAAACAAAGGCATTAGTTATTCACAGATTTGCATGAAATTTGGTACCACATGGTTTTTCGGGTCGCTGATTACGAATCTCAAGTCAGATTTGTGAAATTCAAAAGGGCGGATTCAATTTGCTGGGGGAAAACGCTAGAAACATTTGAAAATTGGTACTGAAAGGTTTTTTATCATTCAAAATAGCTGGAAACGAAACAAATAACGAAAAGTTCAAAGACCGTCTCACGGTCTGCCCAAACTATGTTAATATAGCATGCGATCGAAATGGAAGCGGAAAAAACTGTTTTTTTCCATCTTTCCTGCACATGATTTACGGAAATTCCCGCAGAATTCTTACACAAATATTGTGTACAGAGGTTTTTTTTCCCTCATTCCGTCGCTCTACCTAGTGGTCGACGTAATATCAGCGGTGACGTAATTACAATTTATGTAGGTACCTACATACTCACAGCATACATATGTGACGTGTCTTCTACACGCAGAAGCATGCATCTCAACTTTTGCTATGACTATACGGTCTTGATATATGTGACCGTGTACTCGGCGAGGATCGTCATTACCCGTCAAGCAAGCTGCGGGAACCTGCGGTAACCTGCGGCAACGGGGTCTCAATCTTTCGTAGTCTGTTTGCATTCTACTCGCAAAAAAAAGTAAAAAAAAAAAAAGGAAAAGACATTCCTTTGCGTGAAGCCAGTTCATGACTCGCCACGCGGTGTGGGAGTCACTCGCGCTAGGTTCATATATCTATACTTGGTATTGCGATCACGTAACCTCACGTTGACCACGCGAGAGTAGCGGACCTCGCGGTCGACCGCTGTGATACTCACGATATGCTTCAGTTTGGATCTATAGAATGGTTCATTTTATTGAGTATATATAGTTTGTTCAAAATGAAGAAAAACTGGAACACATAATATATTTTTCAGAATTTCATAAAAAAAAAAAAATTACAGATATTGAACCCTTTGGTAGTACAAGTGGCCACTGGTCATGGAAAAGTCTTAGATTTTTCTTCAATCCTTACAGTGGTCACCAAGTACATTATTTTAGTTATCATATATCCAACCTACGGTTTAGTAAATAATAATTTTTTTTCTCATTGAAAACTTTCGAGTAGCGGTACAGATAATTCGTTGAGTGTAACAGCACCTACCTATAAACGGACTGCCCCTAGAGGGTAAAACTCGCCCTCACCCGAACCAGATATTCAAGATGGCGTTCTAGCTGTATCCCGAAACGCGGGGGTGCGTAGGCCACGCCCTTAACCCGGTACCGGGAGACCCGGATGTTTGGTTATATTGCCAGTGGTCTAGCTATCGTCCAGGGGGTGAAAACTTCTCAGAGCTGATGTAATATGACGTCCATACCATACCGTATCACGTGACGCTCGACCCCTCGTACATCGTACCGCTAATGCCTCCACACCACGCCAAGGATACCCCGAGGACAGCGCGAATTTAAAAAAAAAAAAAAAAAATTATTTGAAGCATAACCTCCGTCAAGAATATATGACGTATTCGTCATGTCGTGTAGCTACTCGTGAACCATTTTATATACGAGCTTTTATACGCTTACATGTACAAACTTTGTGCAGACTTCCAGTTACCGGAAGTAGCCGTAATCGTCTTTTTATGGGAGTGGTGTGACTATCTATGTGTGTGTAGATGCGAGGTCGTGCCAAGCGAGCCCATATTTGCAGTACATAGAAGAAAAAGGCAAAGTAGGGACGAGCGTTTGCTTTTTGATTAGATATACGGCAATTCTAATTCATGTGTGTATGTATGAGGTTTCGAAGGGCATAGAGGGATCTGTAAATCTGTTCGCGCACAGCTAATGCCGAAGTGTATGGGAGCGGAGGGGATTTAAAAAGGAAGAAAAATAAAAAGTAGGGCAAACTATACCGCAGAGGGCCGTTTAAGTGAGGTACGGTAGGGCAATAGCGGCCCAGTGGCCTTAATTGACTCGGTTCTGATAAAATGGCGTCGTTTAAGCCGCGACCTCTGGTGCGAAGTTTGCTAACGAAACGTTTTAATTAACGTTACAGATGTGGATTCTCTCTCCTCTCTTTCTTTCTTTCTTCTCTTTTTTTTTTTTGTTCGTTACTCCATAAATGCCCTGTGACGCTACGTAAGTATAAATTCGCGTATTTATACGATCATACGAGCTGTGACTGACTATATGACCACCGACGCTATGACTTCCGGTTGACGTAACGCGCGTAGCACGTGACGGAAGATATGCACGCGGCGTTATAAGCGTGTGAGCGTAATCGACGTGGAATTATTAAACCTTGTACTATGATATCGCCTCGTATCCTACTCTGCATGATGTGTATGCAATTATTCAAATAGCGTCAACTTGATTCGCAGATTTTCTTACGGTCGATTCAACTGCACCTACTTTCAGGGTGTCTAGGAGTCAGGGAATTCAGGCTCAGTCCTGGAATTTTTCAATTTTTAACCCACAGGTTTTACAATTTTTGGTTGTGACCATAGTTTCTGTGAATATAAATATTTGGAAATTTATCAAATTCGAAAATTTTCCCATTTCAATGAAATTAAGGCTAAATTTGTCGATTCAAAATTCGCTTTCCGGTTTTATTCTTTGAGCGTCACATGAAAACGTTGAGCCAAATTTGAGAAAAACTTGAGCCAAAAATAGCCTACTTTCAATGAAAAATGTCGCATTTTAGAAATTTAACAATCCCAAAATGATCGTTAATCGAAAACGCAATAATTGACGAAAATTTTTTTTTGTTGTTCTGAAGTTATACAAAAATTCGAATCAAAAAATTGTTCCGTTCAAGTAAATTGGGTTCCATAATTCCTAGAAAAATTTAACTTTTCAACTGAAAAAAACAAAAAAACGGGTAATATCAGGGAATTTTATATCCCGTTGAAGCATAGACGTCCTGAATCATCCTTTGTATGCTGTCATTCGAATTCACTGAAGCAGCATTCGAATTTTCGTTCGTGCTGTTCATATGTATGGCTAATTCAATTCAATGTAGCCAGTGTGCGGTTTTCTATCCGCATAATGTGTGATCCGATAAGGATTCGAATTTTCTAGACTTTATAAGATATCGATTATGCAGTAGAATTCAGCTTATGTTACCATCACATACAACATGCTGTGAGTATGGTACAAATGAGACGTGTGCGGTTTTAGTATAGGTGAATTAGGTTAGTGTAAGTGAGACCCGACGCCGACGAGCTGCTCGGTATAGTCACAAGGCCAACTACTGAACCGCTGGGTCTACTAGCTCGAATTATACAGCCGGATAGACCCCGAGCCGCGACGATAAAAGCGGCGAAAATTTAACCAACATTATCGTCAAACTACATGACTAACGAAATTTCGTCGTGGTTATAACTTTGATCTGGATTATATTATACTTGTCGAATCGTATCGATTCGTGCATATCGAGAATATAAACAAAACTTGTGGAAACTTTTGTAAAACTTGTGTAAAACATTTAATACCAATGTAGTTTTTATTATTTTTTTTTTTGTTTTCTAAAATTGTCTAAAAGATATGAAGGGGTCAAAGTCAGTTGTGCATCAGCCACTCACGTGTGAAAGAGTTGAAAATTGGTTAGTGTGTTTGAATTCCATACATCTTCAAATTGTGCGATGCCCATATTCTTTTGGATCTATGAATCCAATTTTTATTCATCAATTTCCTCGATGAAGCTGAAGCTATCAGAAATAGTTAGCAGCCAAACGTTTCAAAGTTCTGAATAAAATCATCACGCAGTACAGATTCATGTCTATAATATCACGAAAGTATTCCTTTCCATGATAATATTTCACAAACTCCAAATTCTGTGGTCTGGTTGTCTCATGTTAATTGAATTCAGCTATTTTGGCTGCTAGCTACAGCTGCAACCAGCTTCAGCAATTCGTTACATATCGGGCAGGATTTGACTTTGTGTGTTTTTTTGTGGTTTCAATTTTCATAGTTCTATGTTGGATGTGAACAATCTCTGGAAGCACATATCCATAAAATTTGCAGATCCAGTCAAAATCGTTGACGAAATTTATTGGTTCTGCAATCTAATTCTTCTTCATGGGAGGTTAGAGTTCTCGCGCCTGTTGAGAGGTGCGCGCGCACTCGCCGATGATGCCCGAACGGCCACAGCCGTGCGGGAATCTCATGAAACCGTGTGATACAAAAAAATGGTGTATGATACAAAAATATGTATATGAAATCGTTCTTTAGAATTATGAGAAAATAATAAATAATGCAAAAGAAGAGAACAAAAAATTTGAAAAAAAAAAGATTGTCTTTTGATTCCAAATCATCCCGTGTCAGATACAGTAGATAAATGTTTATACATAGATGACAATATACTGTGAGTAACCCTGGATACCGGTCACTCGGTTTAGCAGAAATGGCGGCGGCGTGAGCGTAGACAGCCAGTGGTTCTCGGTGTTCTGACCCGCACAGAGAGGGATTCCAGCCATGCCTCGTTCAAGCTAACTTGGTTTCAGTTGAACGCGCGGAAAAAGCGCGATTCAAATTTTGTGGTTAGATTGAGGTTAAGTGCAATTGATTACATTTCCATTATAAATTACAAATGTAATTTACAACAATAATAAATTACAATTGTGATTGCAACAATAATAAATTACAATTGTCAGTTATTATTGTTATAATTGCCAATGAAAATTGTTATAACAACAATAATAAATTACGTTTATAACAATAATGAATTACAATTGTATTTTTTAATACGAATTCGCTCAACACTGGTTCAGAGTATTATAGCAAATGTTCTGATGTTTATGAACCATCAAAAATGATCAATGAGAGTGAATTCTTTCGCCTTGGTTCTACCGAGAGTGAATTCTCTGGCGACGCCTTGGGTCCACCGAGACTAGATTCTTCGCCTTGAGTCTACGGAGACTAGATTCTTCGCCTTGAGTCTCCGGAGAGTGAATTCTCTGACGACGCCTTGGGTCCACCGAGACTAGATTCTTCGCCTTGAGTCTCCGGAGAGTGAATTCTGTGATGACGCCTTGGGTCTACGGAGACTAGATTCTTCGCCTTAGGTCTACGGAGACTAGATTCTTCGACTCAAGTCGACGGAGGGTGACTTCTTCTTTGACGGAGACTAGATTCTTTGCCTTGAGTCTCCGGAGACAGAATTCTCTGACGACACCTTAGGTCTACAGAGACTAGATTCTTCGTCTCAAGCCGACTGAGGGTGAATTTTTCTCTGACTCAGGCTAGATTCTTCGCCTCGAGTCTCCGGAGAGTGAATTCTCTAACGACGCATTGGGTCTACGGAGACTAGATTCTTCGCCTTAGGTCTACGAAGAATCTAGTCTCCGTAGACCTGAGGCAAAGAACCAAGGCGTTGTCAGAGAAAGTGCGCTCCGGAGACTCAAGGCGAAGAATCTAGTCTCCGTCAGAGAAAAAGTCACCCTCCGTCGGCTTGAGACGAAGAATCTAGTCTCCGTAGACCCAAGGCGTCGTCAGAGAATTCACTCTCCGGAGACTCAAGGCGAAGAATCTAGTCTCCGTACACTCGAGTCGTCCCCAGAGAATTTACTCTCCGGAGACTCAAGGCGAAGAATCTAGTCTCCGTACACTCGAGTCGTCGCCAGAGAATTCACTCTCCGGAGACTCAATGCGAAGAATCTAGTCTTCCTACACTCGAGTCGTCGCCAGAGAATTCACTCTCCGGAGACTCAAGGCGAAGAATCCAGTCTGCGTAGACCTGAGGCAAAGAATCTAGTCTACGTCAAAGAAGAAGTCACCCTCCGTCGGCTTGAGTCGAAGAATCTAGTCTCCTTAGACCTAAGGCGAAAGAATTCAGTCTCATTGATCATTTTCAATGGTTCATAAACATCAGAACATTTCCTATAATCAATAATCCTATAATACTCTCTACCAGTGTTGAGCGAATTTGTAATTACTCAATTACAATTGTAATTCATTATTGTTATAAATGTATTTTATTATTGTTGTAATAACAATTGCAATTGGCATTTATAACAATAATAACTGACAGTTGTAATTTATTATTGTTGCAATTACAATTGTGATTTATTATTGTTGTAAATTACAATTGTAGTTTATAATGCATAATTTGCAGCTACCCAACACTGCTCTTAACCTTAATCTAACCACAAAATTTGAATCGCGCGTTTCGGCGCGTCGAAACAAAACCAAGTTAGCGGGAACGAGGCATGGCTGGAATCCCTCTCTGTGCGGGTCCGAACACCGAGAACCACTGGCTGTCTACGCTCACGCCGCCGCCATCTCTGCTAAACCGAGTCGCCAGTGTCCACGATTACTCACGGTATATGGATACATACATACAGTGAGTAAACGTGGATGCGGGCCACTCGGTTTGACAGAGATGGCGGCGGCGTGAACGTAGACAGCCAGTGGTTCTCGGGGCTTGGACCTGCACAGAGAGGGATTTCAACCATGCCTCGTTCAAGCTAACTTGGTTTTAGTTGAACGCGCGGAAAAAGCGCGATTCAAATTTTTTGGTTAGATTGAGGTTAAGAGCAGTGTTGGGCAGCTGCAAATTACGTAGTGTAATTCATTACATTCAACAATAATAAATTACAATTGTAATTGTATTTTACAACAATAATAAATTACATTTATAACAATAATGAATTACAATTGTATGCTCAACACTGGAGGAAAAATGTTCTGATGTTTATGAACCATCAAAAATGATCAGAGAGACTGAATTCTTTCGCCTTGGTTCTACCGAGACTAGATTCTTCGCCTTGAGTCTACCAAGAGTGAATTCTCCGTCGACGCTTTAGGTGGACGCAGACCAGATTCTGCGCCTCAAGCCAACGGAAAGTGAATTTTCTGGCGACGCCTTGGGTCTACGGAGACTAAGTTCTTCGCCTTAGGTCTACGGAGACTAAATTCTTCGTCTCAAGCCGACGGAGGGTGACTTCTTCTTTGACGGAGACTAGATTCTTCGCCCCGAGTCTCCGGAGAGTGAATTCTCTGACGACGCCTTGGGTCTACGGAGACTAGATTCTTCGTCTCAAGCTGACGGAGGGTGACTTTTTCTCTGACGGAGACTAGATTCTTCGCCTCGAGTCTCCGGAGAGTGAATTCTCTGACGACGCCTTGGGTCTACGGAGACTAGATTCTTCGTCTCTTCGTAATTTGCAGCTGCCCAACACTGCTCTTAACCTCAATCTAACCACAAAATTTGAATCGCGCGTTTCGGCGCGTTGAAATAAAACCAAGTTAGCTTGAACGAGGCATATCTGGAATCCCTCTCTGTGCGGGTCCGAACACCGAGAACCACTGGCTGTCTACGCTCACGCCGCCGCCATTTCTGCTAAACCGAGTGTTCGGTATCCAGGGTTACTCACGGATATATGTATGAACGACTTAACGCGTACAAGCCGAAATAATGGCGGTTGTCGAGGATCTAGTCTCTAGATTCAAAGTTCTATTCCCTAACCTAACCTCCAAAACCTACGAAATTCGTCTTCAGCCATAATGCGGGGGAGGAGGAGGTTGGTGCCGGGAATTCGAAGGGGTGGAGAAGTAAAGAAGGGCAGGATAGGATTTAGGGAGGAAGTAGAGGGGGGGGGATGAGGTTAGGTTAGGTTGTTAGGTGCTGCATGCGTAGCACCGGTTTACCTTGATCCTTTGAATAACCAGTCGTTCTTGTCTTCTTCTCTTACGTAAGTTTCTACACACACACACACATAGATAAATTGCTATATACGTGGTGCTTATGCGTATACGACTAGATGCGGAAAAAAAATCAGACGAAAAGAACAAGCTAAAGGAAGGAAACGAGAGAGAGAGAGAGAGAGAGAGGGAGGGAGAATCGAGTTATCGGTTGAACGCGACAATGCGAAGCGAGATGAGGGAAGACGATGGACCGATGATGTTACTGCAGAGAGACCCCATCTTCTGGGAAATATTGCGGCGCGTTAAAAGGATCGCGACGGTCCTGAAATAAAAGCGAGATTCTTAGGCGAGGTAGTAGAGGAGATAGAAGAGGAATTAGGAATTAGGAATTCGACCATGCAAACTCTATTAATGACGTCATATTCGCGATTAAAAAATTACGTAGGGAATAATTCGAGGAAATTAACATTCGGTTATTATTTTATGCAACATCTATCCGCACGTGAATTCCATCAATCATCGTAATTTCTTCATTTCTTTACATTTCGTCTACTTTTTGGTACATTGTATCCAAAAAAATTAGATTGTATCTACCATTGTGACAATTTTTTTTTGTTTTTTTTTTTTGTTTTCCAACAACTCACGATTGATGGCGTCTCGACAGCGCGAATACTTAGGCCTTGTCTGTCATATTTCTAAGTTATTTTTAAATTACATTAGTTTCTTTCAGAGTGACACCGCACGTTTGGCTTCCTTCTACATCAGTCCGATCCGATCCGCAAATCTGTCCTCTTTGTACGTGCTTCACTTGCAATTTGGTTACACGGATATTGATACGTTGTCATTTACTTTTTTTCACTTGCTTTTGACTGTATTTGGTCTCTTTTCTCCGCTTTGTATCCAATTGACATTCATTTTTGTCTAGATTTAGTCACTTATTTAACTCAATCCGTGATTGACAAATCAATTTTTAAATTTGAATTAATTCGCATTTATATTTTCAATCTAAATTCATGCACTATAATTCGAAATAATTCAAATCAATTTACTATAATTCGAATTAATTCTTCCATTCTCAATGAATTCCTGATAATATACGTTAGATAAAATTAATGTGTTATATTTTCGAGATTCATTGAAACACGAATGCAAGTTTATTCCGATTAATTTGCAATAATTTTCGTTAATTTCGCCCAATCAAAATCAATTCAATTTAATTTCGTTAGTTTTATTCAATTTTGGTTCAATTCTTCTCAATCCGAAATAATTCATCTAATGCGAATTAATTCAATTCATTCAATTCATGTTAATTTGCATTAATTTCCATTAATTCATATTAATCCATCTTATCCTCTGTTTCAGAAGTAATCAATAAATCATTATTATTATTATTACTTTAAATTCTCGACCCCCTCCTAACTCCCTAGGTGCAAAAGAAGATCGCAGGGGGTAGCGACGGTGAGATTGAATGATGTACATCCAGTGGCTATATAGACACACGTATCAAGGCGCAGATATACTGGGGTGACTGACGAACGTGGAGAAGCTGACGTGGGGTCCATTAGAGAAATTGCATTTCCACAGCGTCGTACAAATTCTCTTGCAGAATATAAATTAGACGCGAATTAAAAGGGTTTAGAGGATCAAATTGTTATAAAAATAGCAGCAGTACTTTACGATCGTTGGTTATTTTTTTTTTAACACCTTATCAAAGATTCTTCGAATTGTTTCAATGTTATATTCTCTAAAACAAGGGCGAAACTAAATTATACATGTAGTTAGCGCTACGAATTATTATTATTATTATTATTATTATAGATCAAATTTAATAATATTTAATAGCCATTCATTTATTCAGGTTTTATTAACAAAGAAAAAATGTTAGGTCTAATTACAATTAGATACAATACAACCTCTTCAGAGTCGCACACTCTCAAAATACTCATCTAATTAAAACAGAAAAAAATTCGACGATTTCGCTAATCTAGTCGGTAAATTGATCGAAAAATGAATATAATTTTTTGCTAACAATGTAATTAAAACAGTTTTTTTTTTTTTAACAATTTCAATCTTTTAATAATCTTGTATTATAATTACAATAACACTTTTGTTTTTTGATGAAAAAATGTGTATGAATTGATGTATTAATTTATACTACGAGACTAATAAATTTTTGTTTTTATTTTATTATCTCACAGTTAATGCTCCCTGATTTTTGATTCAATACCAATTCATATTCCATCCCTCAATCGGGGGGTGGATGTATCGGTAGAAAATTTGATGTATGATTGGCCGATGTGCCCCCAAGCGGATAACGAGTTCCGTGGACCGGTACTCGCTAATTGGAGAAATTTGTTTACTACCATATACGTAAACTGAGTGTATGTATATGTACAGGGTGATTCGGAATTCAGGGTATATAATTCCTGGTCGGAAATGGGATCGATAGTTCATCAGAAATTTGTTTAAAAAATATATTTTTTTGAATTATTAAGGAATTTGTGAGGTTCAAATTTGAAATAATACTGACGTGATCGTCGAATCGTTTCAATAAATATTAGACAAATAACCAAAGTGAAATGTTCTGTGGAATATTTAAACGAGAGGTGAAAAGATTAATTAAGAAAGATACTCAAACAAATTGAATAGAAAATTCGATCACAAAATGTGAGACAAAAAAATGCGAATGAAATTCAACTATTCAAATAATGAAATAAAAAATTATTTTTCGAAAAAATTGCTGCGGAACTTACGATTCCATTTTGGACCTGCAGAAAGATTCGTCAGGAATTCTGAATCACTCTGTATACGCATCCGTACCCACAGCTTTGATCGATAACCGTGTGTAGGAATACTGATGATATTACTCTAGAGAGTTTGAAAATTCCGGGGAAATTTAGTCAGAGCAAAAATATGAATTTAGAAATTTGAGGATTATCACCACGATTGTATCACTGCACACACAAAAATTAATCATCTTCGGGAGGGAAACCAAGATTAAGAAAAAATAGAGGATCCTATCCATTAATTCGTCACGCGATATGCTCATAAAGATATTGTCGGGTTTTATAGTGGGGGGAAAAAACGTTGCTTATGTCACATGTTAGTCTTATCGTGTTAGATATCGATTCTATATATCGGATGAAACGTGGATGAAGATTACGAGATTCGATAATAGCCAACTATAATCGTGTATAAACTCGTTTCATTTGATTCTGAAATCTTTTTAAAACGTTAGAGAATTTTAAAACGCTATACCTTCGGGGTTGGTGTAGTGAATAAAATATAAAAAATACAGTATCGAAGATTGAAATCCCAGCTTTAATTTGAAAAAAAAGAATCGACACTGTAGCTCCAAAATTGTGGCTTTTGCGGCCACTGAAGCAGCAGTCCGCGAAAAGCGGCGTCGAAATTCGCTGCCACGATTCCATTGCAACGACTTGTCCGATCGGCTTGAAAATTATACAGTACTTTGATATCATTATGAACCAAGCTTCTATGTAACAGATTTTTTTTCCGTCCTTCCGTTGCTGTTATACAAATAAAAACGTTAGTGTAAATCCCGTAAGACGTTATCATCCAGTAAAAAAATTCATAACTCTGCCAAATTTGAATTTATCAAAAATCTGTCGCGTAGAAGCTCAGCTAATAATGATATGAAAGTACTGTATAAATATCAAGCCGATGGGACAAGTCGGTAAAATGGAATCGTGGCAGCAATTCCACGCCGCTTTTTGCGGACTGCTACTTCAGTGGCCACAAGGGCCATAATTTTCAAGTTACAAGGTCGATTTTTTTTTCAAATTAAAGCTATGATTTCAAGCTTCAAACCGTATTTTTATATATTTTTTTTACGTTTCAAAATTCGTTAACCCATCATCTCCGATTGCTAGTTTGATGGTAAATAATAGAGAATCCGATTTCCCTGTACGTGATTCACGATTGAATCCGTGGCTACCCACGCAGAGGGTAGTTGGCTATAGGTTAGGTTATCGGAAAACCGCATGTTAACTCGTAAAGTCCGCCAATGGCAAAAGGCGCGGTTGGCTAATTGGCAGCTTTGCGATGAATCCGCGGTCTATTTCACCGCTCGTAATTGTAATCCGTGCAAAGAGTCACGAGGGGGTATTGAATTGAACAATTGGGATAATTGTAATAGCATTCGGTATTCAATACTCGAACCTCAACCCACCTCTACCTCCAACCGTATGCGTACGGTATGCAACGCGAGCTAACAATTATCTCCCTGAATCATATACATATACATAGTTGATAATAGTCGCGGTTGCTGGGTTCGTACCCTAATGCATAATTAGTTCGGTGGTTGATGATCCTGCCAAACACATTGTTTCGAATATATAATTTCGTTTGTTATCAATTGTTTTTTTCATCCTACCGTGGCTCCCTTTTGGCGACCCTTTTTCTTTTGATTTCCTAGTCATTTTTGCCCAGGTTTTTCCATTCAGTGATTGGACACATTGTTTCGCGATGAGCCTGTGAGGTGAGAAAAGATGTTTCTCGACTGGACACCACAGTTTTCCGAACCACCAGAATCGCTGATGAGGCACATGAGAATTTTTGTCGAAGACAAATTTCATAGGTTCCAGAGGGGATTCGAACTCACGACCTACGGATCTGTAGGCGGGTCTTTTATCCACTCAGCCACCACGATTCTATGAACAACTATATCAAAAAAATAACGAATATCTTCATAGAAACGGTCTTTCTATTGAGCTATACTATGACGTCACGGTTCAGTATGACAAAAGTTCGCCATCTAACGTCATTTACTATAGTTCTCGGAAAACCGGGAAGTGTGAGAAAATTTGTCGGTTGGTCAGGGAATTTCATCAAATCAACCGATTTTAAAAACCATGCCCATGAAATTCACCGTCAAGATTTTTCTCTTCTTATTCTTCTTGACGATTTTATTTTCTTCTGCGATTAGAAATATGAGATAAACCGACGATGATGAACATATATCAGCATTTTTAGGTCACACATGAACTAGGTGATTAACATTTTTCAGTTTCTACTGGAATCGTGCATCAAAATATCAGGAAAAAATATCGATATCAGGAATCGAGTGGCCACCCTGATTAGATGCATGTGATACGTTAGGTTTAATTTGAATTTGGCGCTGAAGTTTTCATGTCTGACGTCCCGGTTGGTTAGAAATTGTTTTCTGCTCAGGTGATCCGCTTTTTCTCCACTTTTTAACCATTCACAGTCACACCGGGTCAAAATGACCCCACGTTAAAGTGTATTTTTTACATAATATAATACTATAATATATTATAATATTTATTTTTATTCATATGGGACTGAAAATAAGTGTGACTAGGGAGGGTTAATGATTTGGTATTATAAGATTAGGAAGATTGAACGATAGTAAATAAATGCTTGGAGAATACTTGGAGAAACTTTATATACATATACTCGTACTAATCGTGTAACTTAATTCTTTCTACATAACTACATTGTATTGCACAAAATTGCATAAAATTGACACACTATACGATAATCTGATACCGTCTTAAATGCGGATCTTGCAATTATAGATTGCGTTCTGATAACTAGTTTTCAAGGACGGTTACGTACGTGACGTTCTCACATATACTATGATCATCGTAAAACGCTGCACTTTCGATTCTGCAAGCGGAGATCGCTCAACATTATCCAATGCCACACAAACTGTATATACATGTATATATCCACGTAAATCTAGAATCTAGAAATCCAGCAATGTGGAAAAAAAAATCTCGTTATAATCGAATTATTGCGTTTTCAAGGCAAGTAAATTAATTACTTTGTTACTCACATTAGAATTTATCGAACTAACAATAAGTGAACCAATTAATCAATTTTCTCTCCAACCTTTGCGTGAATTACTTGTATATTCACAGTTAAACGTCTACTTAGTAGTGAACTTTTCTCGCCTCAACTATAAGTCGATTTCCTTGGCGACATAGAGATTCTTTCTTCTTTTCGTTCAACGTCTGGATCTTGTGGGCTGTTGGCACCTGAAAATTCGCGCTTATTACGAGACACGTGGATATTTGCGATAGTATTTATTACACGGGTATGAATTTTCAGTAGAAATCACTCACACGTTCAAGTGTTGGTGTAGATAATATGCCCAGGTAGAACGTACGCGTATGCATGCGATTGCGGCGTGGCTATCCTCGACTTGGCCTGGCTTCTCCCGGTTCTCGGTATGGCATATAGGTGAGACCGAGGCATCGTTGGTTCCGCCCGATACGTACATATACATACATACATGCATACATACAGGTAAATTCCATCCATTATGGAATCGCTCGCACAGAAATAAGACTGTTACGTAATCCTAGTGATGCTATACGCTTGTATACCCGTACTTCGGAGGTTTTGCCCATTTACGCCGGCGAATTATCTTTCTTATCCTATTTTACGCTTTTTTTCGTTTCTTCATTCCTACATAAACCAATTATTATTACGTTTTAGTAAACCGATTACGAGGGGGAAATAACCAAAGATTTGAACTGACATTCGACATTATTATTATTTTTTCTTTAGTGAAATAATTCAAATTATATCATTTATTTCCATTTATTTTTTGTTACTTCGAATTATTTCTTTCATTGCAAATTAATTATTTTGTTTCAGATTAGTTGTTTCTTCATTTCACATTATTTCGTTTGTTTCAACATATACTTTTTTTCCGAATGTACTTTTTTTCTCATTATTTCATTCATTATCTCAGTTATTTCTTATTATTTCAGTTATTTCCTCGGTTACTTGTCAATATTTCACCAACCAATTTTGTAAAGCTAACTAGAGAGAGAGAGATTCAATTAAATCACTGTACACTCTATTTTAATAAATTGATTCATAGCTCGTCTGAAGTTTGTAACACTCGCCTAAAAACTAGACTACAAACTTTACAATCATCAACCCCTTTTTTTCTCTCTCAATTAATACTGCGATGGTTTTTTATCAAAAAATCTGTAGATTTGTTCAATTTCCTCTCATCAATCCGCGCTTTAGAGTCTGATAACTACTTTTTAATTCCACTTTAATCGCATCTAAGTGCTGCTAGTGTAAAATACGTCCGCTAGTCGACAATTCCGCGCTAGCATCGGTTTCTAGCATCTTCAATATCGTGAGTCACGTAAGAGTGAAACAAATTGTTAAAATATTTTATCAGTTCCATCTTCAATCGTTTGAATAAAATGAGATAATAAAAAAATAAAAATAAAAAAAAGTAGCGATAATTGATTAGAAGTTTTTTTTTTTTCTGTATGTTTAAAATAACTCTGTGTATAAAATCGTTTAGCCTTTTCACACGCGCCGATACGCATCGTGTAACTACAATTTACGGATACGCACACTTGTATATCTATAGTTACTCGCTAAGTCTCACACCCACACGAGATACCTCTCACGCTATACACGTTACGCAACGCGAAACGTTCAGTTCGGCATTAAGTCTGTAGCCTTGAGCTGCCAAGCCGCCTTTGCCTTTGCTTTTGCTTTTGGTTTTGCTTTTGCTTTGCACTGTTTCGTGTTGTTCGCGCTGTTGCCTCGTGCGAGCTAGCGAGCACAGTGGCCACCCGTATACATAACATAACCTGCAGGTATGATTACTCCACGTCCAAAACCTATCCGCACGGAAATATAGATATACATATAATTCATATACAGCTTTTTGAACACGTTTATCGATATAATCTGCGATTGATAAAATTACCGGACCAATCAGAGTTTGGAACATCTTTACGTATTTTTAGTTTCTCCAATTAACCTTTCGAGTTTTTTAGTTCTAAATATCGCAAGGGTCCATCGCAGCCTCTTCCGATGGTTGGCTTACGTAAGTAGCAGGTATAAAGAATCTGGTAGATCAAATCGGGGGATCCTGGGTTCATAGGTTTCCGTAACCCTTTGTTCTCACACTGTTGTTGGGTCGATGTTATATATGCATGGGTTGGTATCGGCCATTTTAACCAACAAAGACTCCACGGTGTCGAGAGATAGTCATTGGAGATGTCGTTGCCAGCCACCGTTGCTGATACGTACATCGCAACCGCTAATTGCAGACACATGTATACAGCTGTGATGTCTGCACACAGGCCATTACTGAGGATGAGGGTAATAGAAGTAACTGTGTAAAAGTATGATGTGCCGATTCATCAGATTCTTATGACGTTTGCAGCAGGTTCATGATAATTTGCATTCGTTACTGTCGTACTGAGAAAATTATTCTTGAAAAATAACTATCACTGGTATTTAGAGTAGGGAAACATCAGGGAGCACTTCGTGACATCGTATCAAAAAGTAGATTCATGGACAGACACATGTGAATAAAATTACCATCCATGGGTGTTACCAAAGTTGACACGAAGATGTACATTCCTATCCTATCCTAGAGGATTTTGCGACCCCTTGGTAGATATCTTGAACTTGTCCTCCATTTTAATAAGTGCCATTTTCATTTCGTGGCGCGCGAAACGTAGACCTGAAGAGCCAAGAGTCTTACTGTCATGAATTTTGATGAGATAACGGCAGAGGAGCAAATAAATGGTTGGAATAGGATTCTCGGAATCAGTATTCGTCCATGTGTAGTATCCGTCTTCTGGTATCTGAGAGTTCCATTACCTATGGATGCTCTGGGTCCCTCTCCGAAGGGAAGGAACTTGCAAGCCGGTCTCTGGTTCTTAGTTCCCTCGAAGGTAGGACGACGGTTCTCGTACAATATTCATAACGGGAGGATATTTCCTAAAAGTTTCTTAAATTGTACGTGACTAAATTTCAGCGACACGCTGCACAAATGCGAGCTTTGCCCAAGGGGACCATGTCATGGTATGTTCTTCATGTTCTTCATACCATTCCAAGTGATTTCACTTTTCACTGTCATTTGACGCTTTCACGTCTCGTGGATTTCTTCCCTCAACCGATTCTGGATCTCCTGGTTGTGGCAGAACTCGAAGAGGCGACAGAAGCTTGCCATCGAACTTTGAAACCGATCAATGGAGACTGTACATACAAAAGCAGCACCAAGACCTGAAGCTTTTAAGACTCGGGCTGAAAGTATTGGTACCCAAATGATGTTTTGAAGACGTGACGAATATGAAGTAGTGCCTTCTCTTATAGGTTAATCTCAGAATGATCATTACATCTTACAGTTTGACTTCTTCAACTTGATGTATGTATGAAACAAGACTGCGATAACCTTGCAAGCAAGACCAAAACCCCATGCAAGACGAAGACATGCACGATATGGCTAACAGATTTGATCTTCCTCGAGTTTTGAGTGAATATATTCCTTTACATGTCCCGAAATATCGAGTTATCGTCGCTGAACGAATGGATTTCAATTCCAAAAGCACACGTTAACTTCAAGCTCATCTCTCTGGTTTCAACATGTCCACCACTAGCTGAAAAAACAGTTGTTTTTTGAAGTGTGTGTTCAATATTGTCACAGATTCCCCTTCCTAATCCCCGACAAAAACGTTTTGCAATAGTTGGTGCATTCTGATTGGTGGAAATGATACCATGGGAGTTGTATCCACTGACTGTTAATACGGGCCTAGGACGTTGAACCAAAAGTCGCCATTTACATGTGTTAAAAACGTTAACGAACCGTGACCACGTGCATCGAATTTATTCTAACTAACTTCGACTGAAAAAGGATTCAAATTCTGATTTCGTCCTGATGGAAGAAAAACTAGATTTTTAACAAGGCAGCTGCGTATTTGTACTCCTAGGTTATGGGCCGAAGGGTTCTCAGGGTTTTTTTTAATGACCTAACACCCGCTTTGTGCTAGGGTGTGCAGGTATAGTGCAAAACAATAATTTTTACTGCGACGTTAAAAATAAAAAAATAATTTATGTTTTGATTCCAGAACTTGTATGATGTTCACTTAGTATTTGCCACTTTTTTTCTACGCTACAGCGCTTTTGGTTTAAGATTTTTTCAGTATTTTGCCGGATGTGAAAAGTCATTAATTTTATATTTCGTTAGAAATAAATGGGCTAATTATGGCATGGTAATTTTTTGTACTTCTCAATTTCCATAAGTGTATTTTAATTGGCTTCACCAGGTGGTGTAACTTTGAATCGCTAGGTCGTATTTTTTTCCCCCAAACTCCACTGCCTGATAATAATAATTGCAAATTTTATTTTCACAACTTCTTCCTGACCAGTGATTTTCAATCACCCCTTCACCGGAGCATCAGGATCCCATGGGTCCAACATTCGTTTCAGAATTACGATCCAATGGTCAGTTGAGGCTTGCCTCATCCACAGCGTTCTGAAGTACTTAGTTTCAAAATGGCACCTCAAGCAACGGTCACGACTTATTTTTCTGGAACAGTCCTGAATTGGTGCGGGAAAGAAAATCGTTACATTGAATATTTGACCAGATTGGCATCAGATGAGCAGCCAAAGCAACGGTCAGACATTGTTCATACATCGACGGTCGATATGACTGGTGAACATTGACTATCCCCATCACACAAAATTGGTTCTGGATTGGCCACCAATATACTCACACAGCACTGAATATTGCAGAAGCATTCATACAAACTCACTGTATCCGATAATACTGCAGCAATATTGCTTCGATGAGTATATGCTATGTAGGCAGCGGCTGGCCATTGGCTTCAATGTCAGTACGACATCAGGTGATATGAATGAAATGAAGTACCTCTATGCGCATGATCACACTTTTGCATTCAAATTATTATTGAGGCTTTACGTCAAGTTGACACGTAAAATTTCGAGCATGAGTACGTACTTCATTCTGTTCATATCGTCCATTGACTCTGCAACGAGCAAATGGCAACCGATTCCAGCCAGTGTATAACCTCACGATCCAAATTTATGGGACTGTAAATCCAAGAGTTTTGATCATCCTATATGACATATCGACATTGCATATTCTAAAATCCCGAAAGGATCAGGGTTTTTCTGATATGTGCTAGAGGTGATTCAAATTGAGATCATTCGAGCACTATAATAGCAAGTTTTCACTGAATCTAACAACAAAGAATCTTGCAAACTGAGAATGGCCCATCAACGGATGGTTTCAGTGTAGTTATGCAAATATTGTCCCAACGTGGCACCGTCCTACGATTTCTGCACCGAATATCTGATCACCAGTATCGGCCAATTGCAGTGGAACATCAGTTCGGAAAAATGAGTCGAGACACAATATCACATGTGAAAATACGAGAAAATAGACGAGGACCTGGGAGAGGAAATGAGGAAATCGAAGCATGGATCGACACAATAAGAGGAGAAGACATAAAGGAGAAAGTGAACCGAATACTGAAGGAAGAACTGGTAATAAAATTCTACGAGTTTAGCAGACTCTTCGAGAGAAAAAGCAGTTCAAAATACCAAGGGGCCAACGTACGGAGATGATAAAATTGGCCTATAAAAAATGATATTCTTTCTTCAAGGAATTTGCCACGTGGTCAGGATGTAGCCGCGGTGAGAAAGGCACACATTGGAGGGCAAAAAAAAAATATATAAAAAATGTGGAAATAACTGGCAATCCAAGGGCCGCCCCTTTATCTCCGTAGGTTTGCTCAAGCCGCGGTCGCAGTACTTGCAGTAGTTGCGGGAAGTAAAATTACTACATTCCAAAGAAACGAGACGAACTCGGGACTGTGGATCTGCATAGGGAAACCAGGAACAAACTTGAGCAGAGAAAATAGTGAATGTAGAAAAAATATAAGTACACCCAACACGTCCAGCGTTACATAGACCGCAAATATTCTTGGTGATCCGTGACAGCGAATGGAGAAAATTCCGAAGGCACTTTTCAACAACAAAGTCTCGATGAAGTCGTTATTGAATGTCGAGTGTGACGGTAATTGCACACTGCCTGCATGTCCTGCTTCGTATTTGGTATTACAAGCCCACTTTCGAGGGACAACCATGAATCAACAAATTCGAATTCAAGTTTCTAAGAAAAAAAAGCAGCCGGCTATGCTATATCCACCACGGTACGTTACGGAGCCGTGTGGTCGAGTATGAGAACGTGTTCGTCCGGCCGCGTCGAATAACCGGAAATGGGGTCAAAAATCTCTGAGGTGCTACTGTGTAACTTCAATTGCAGCGTGAGCATGAAATCAGTAGAAATATACCACCACGTGTACCGGTTTGTTGGTTTCATTCCTTCGGTACCGCGAAGTTGTCACAAAATCAAAACAAATCGTACCTATACACGTGGATTCAGGATACGCTACAATCGTGCCAGGACACGCCGCTCATCAAATCGCATGAGTCACCTTGTCTAGTTTTTACAACAATCAAATGTATCTTTTTTTACGTTTACCTACATCGTAACAGGAATAGAATTTTCTTTGTCTTCCTCGCCCATCATCCAGAAAAAATACTCCACAGACTCAAGAGGTTGGGGTATCTCACATTTCAACAATCGAGTTAGCCTAGCCGACTCGCAACATAAGGTCGATCGAGTTTCTTCAAATTGGCAAATTTTTCCCATGCTGCGATCTCGTCTCTTCTCTTCGACTGGTTCTAATTGGCTCGCATTACTGGCGCCTCCCGGACGGAAAATGATACGACGAAGTTCCTGTAGCCATTGTATGTGTAGTCAGACGCCAAGAAATTTAGATAAGACGCATCCATAGACACTGCCTCATGCAGATGCAGCTATGCGTTCAAATTTAGCAAGAAATAAGTACCGAAGATCAGTTATGTCGGCTGCGTCTGCAGTCTAATTGCAATACTTCATCCAAAAGCTCAGCTGATTGTGAGAAAGATCTACGATATCCCCACCGCCTATCTTAAAAAGTCTTTGATCTTCCTGAAAAGTCTATGAATTAATTCAGATATCGAGTTCGATAAAGTATCCATGAAGTCCCGTCGAGTCTCAAAGAATTTAATGAAGTCTTCAAAGTTTTATAGAGCCTCTGCAAAATTTTAAAAACATTCCTTCAAGTCTTTGAACTCATATTGTACGTGATTTTTGAGACGGATTAACCTAACCCCTCGTTGATATTTTATCCACTAATAAAAAGTAAACATTCTGAAAAATCTCGTTCTTTCGCCATTTGTCTGTTGATCGGTGAAAGTAAGCTGATTGATTTAATTTTGGCAACCGAAGTATCGAGATTAACGTGTTTCATTGTCTATGTTCACGAGTTTTTGTTAATCTGGTCACATTAATCATTAAAGAATTCATCATAATCACTATCAGTGTGATTGTGTGGGGGGGCATGAAAACCTGCGTGACAGACTCACAGTGGGGAAGAGAACCTGCTTTATGAAATTCTGAGGTCGAGTCTGAGAGGAAAGAACGAAATCAATCACAATCTTTCATGACCAGATATCTCAATCCGGCCATTCGTATCGATTCTGAAAACAGAATTAATTCAGCCAGCTGCAGTCTTGCAAAAAAAAATGTGTAGGTCGTAGCTTTCATCATCTTCATCCCTGCGTTTGATCATGTTGAACAATACGCTGGTAATCATCTGTTGCAATACACACATCGAAATTAGCGACATTGTTGCGGGGATAAGAAAATTTATAAAGTGGTACATAGACACATACATGAGCGAGGTTCAGTTTGGGTTGGGTTGGGTTATTGGTTGCCATGAGAACAGGGTGAACCCCTGTTATGCACGTTAGGAGGACGGTTTGGTATTTTTGCGCCGAGGCTATACCCGGACGCGGCAGCTAGCCCAGAGACTCTTCGTGTGCGTGGGACTCGCCGAGGTATCTCCTAGATTAGCTCAGAGCTCGAAGTCTCTCGACAGACGTGGTAACCGCTGAGCATCGACGACGTATATTCGGACGTTGACCGATGTCCGAAATATTCAATGAATAGAAAAAGAAAAGTCCCCCAAAGACGCCGAAACAGTGGATTCAGCAATATTCCACTTCTCACTTCTAGGTGAAGACAAAAATGAGGAAAATATCAATTTCGTAGCCAGTTCCGAGGAGTCGCACTCACGCGCCGCGACCTTCGGACCTTCGATCGACGCCAAATTCTCAATGGCATCGGGGTGCGTCTGTGAGCGAGACACGCGGCTTGCCGCGTTTCCTCCACCAAGACAAACGCACGCGATGCGATGGTAACGGTTGTTCCTCGATGCCGGTGGAGCGGCTCGCTTCCCGGGAGGGGAAGTGGGTAGAGAATACTGCCAAAAAAGGGAACGCCCACTCATTTACTGTACACTGTCGTATATCACAGCAACATTCCCGATAGGCTAGGCACCGCAGCTACTACCCAATTCACGCTCTGAAAAAAGCTCGCCGAAACAGCGTCGACATCTGCATCTACCCGCTCTTTGTTCTTCGCTCTCTTGATCTCTCTTGAGTCTATAGTTAAATAGCTGGGTTTGGGCATTCAATATGTGCATGACCTTGAATTTTAACGGCAGCGCCTCACGCGGCGGAAAGTTGAAACTGAGGTGGAGATTCTAGTTATAGTGGTTATATCCTCATATGCGAGAGGGCAAAGAAATTGACCAAGATTCGACATCAATTTTTAACACCAAAAAGGATTAATTTCAAGCTTGAAAAGTTTAGATGGAAATTTCTATGGCTACACAGGAAAAAAATTTTCCTATATCCAGCGGAACAAAGTTACGTCGAGAACAATCAGCTACTGCAACGAAGGTTTAGCCACTGACAGGAAACTTTAGGCCATCGTGAAGGACTTTTGATCTGCTGCAGTAGCTATCCTTACTTTAGCTGTGACACGTTTCGTTCCGGCTGTGGCAGCGATACACATTGCCGAGAACGCGATTATACGGCTAACCCAGCCATAGTTCTTGCTGTGTGCACGGTGATCACGAGCGCGGCAAGCGCAGAATGAGGTTAGGTCGTCGTGGCTGACAAGTGGCGCCAGTATCAGCGCGAACCACATGACACCTATGGCAACCAGAATTCTCAGCTTTTAGTCTAACGATGGTCGACTTTTCGATATTGTCTATCGTTTGACCGTTCAGAGGACATTCGTGACCTTCTTTCCCGCGTATGGTCAATTGGCTATTGGCTCGACATAAGACAGTCAATACGTTTTTCAGTCTACGTTGGGTCCATAAAGGGTGGAAAGTCAAGTGAAATGCGTTTGGCATTACTCGATCTCGTTGTTTCCCGTCCCCACTGTAAGTTTGGAGTCTCGTCACTCGTGGCGCTACTTGTCTCGATCCACGTAGCCAATGTTAGGCGTCAGGGAGATAAAAGTAGGCGAAATGTGATCGAGACAAAGTCGCCGTTTATGTTCCCCTTCCCACGTGAAGATTGAGTGCGAGAGAGACTCTTTGTCTTCTTTTTGTTCTTCATTTTTCACGCAGCCACATGATATTGACTAGACTTGTATTCGGCGAATGTTTGATCATCTGACATACGGTTATCCGGTAGGTATGTATGTAGTGGAAGAAAAAAGAGACTAACAGAGCCTGTAGTAATAGGAGGAGCCGATCTTTTGTCGGGACGCGAGGCGTCAACACTTGCCATTTCCGGTTGACAAAACCGCGCTACTGAGAATCGTAGAACAAATATATCTATCCGTCTATACGTACGTGGACAAAGTGTATTTGCATACATGCGGGTACGTCTGGATAGCTGAAACGTACATGTACCGCAGATGTGGAAAATTGCAGGTAAAAAAATACCCTTACAAGGAGTTTGATGTTGAATAAGTTCTGGAAATTTTATAGAGAACCATTAATAAAAAAAATCTCCGGTAACATTAGATATTTATGTGGCATGCGCAGAAAGTAACTGTTTATTCGGCAAGGTTATGTTTTTCGTACGAGCCGTTGGTTTTACCTGGCGAGCCGAAGGCGAGTCTTGTGAAGCAACGGCGAGTACTAAAAACATAACCTTGCCGAACAGTTACTTTCTGCGCGCGCCCCATACAATATTTTTTACGGAAAAGGCCTTAATAGTCACTTTGACGCCAGTTGAGTTCTGCACGAACTGCGTATAGGAGCTGCTGTAAAAGGTAGTAGAGAGGGGGTATCCTGCGGTATAAAGACTTTATTCCGCAACTTTGACATGCGCACTTCGAACTGCGCATCAAAGTTGCGGAATAAAGACTTTATACCGCAACTTTGAACTTAGCGGTATAAAGTGCCACTTGTCGGAACGAAAACAGGCGTCAAAAAGTGACTTTTTAATGCCTGTGCCGTAAAAAAATATTTATTTTATGCCAGCGATGTAGTGAAAACAGATAGAACAGCGTCCGTATCCAAGAATAAAAACGAGTCTGACTCAAATCGAAAAACCGGGTCAAGCTCGGGTATCGATCATTCAAATTTAACCTAATCTGAAAGAAAAGGGTCTAGGACCTAGACTCTAGGGAATCAGTGAATACCCTACCGAAAATATCGAGGTGATAAATCATATAATGTTATGAACGAAATCATCACGTCATTTGTCATATTATTTATTTTTTGAATCTTAACAAATATGTAGAAAATCACATGACAAATCATATAGGCACGGCTCATTAGATATATAATATCAAACAAATCACATGATAAACTATATGGCTGACCACATGATTTTTTTATACATTATATCCGATGATTCGTTCTTATATGATTTACTACGTGAATTTTTATATACTTTTTTTCTTCTATACGGTTTTTTCCAATCAACATTTTTCATCTCATACATGTTTCTTTCTAGTTATTATAATGGTACAAGCCGCGTGTAAAACATCGCATCACGTACGCACATGCTGCCCAACGAGAATATGTAAAATGTCGTAAAATACTCCGTTACACGTTCTACTTATCCTATTGGGCGCTGCGGCGACTTTCCGCTGGTACATTTTTTTTAAAAGTAATAATGATAATAATACAATAGTAAAATCGTGTCACTATAATCTCTGGTCTAGAATATCACAAGTTTGTTTGACCTCTATTAAAAATGCCACCATATACATATAAATAATAGATATTTATGTGGCATGCGCAGAAAGTAACTATGTTTATTCGGCAAGGTTATGTTTTTCGCACGAGCCGTTGGTTTTACCTGGCGAGCCGAAGGCGAGCCTTGTAAAGCAACGGCGAGTACTAAAAACATAACCTTGCCGAACAGTTACTTTCTGCGCGCGCCCCATACAATATTTTTTACGGAAAAGGCATTAATAGTCACTTTGACGCCAATTGAGTTCTGCACGAACTGCGTATAGGACCTGCTGTAAAAGGTAGTAGAGAGGGGGTAACCTGCGGTATAAAGACTTTATTCCGCAACTTTGACATGCGTACTTCGAACTGCGCATCAAAGTTGCGGAATAAAGACTTTATACCGCAACTTTGAACTTAGCGGTATAAAGTGCCACTTGCCGGAACGAAAAAAGGCGTCAAAACGTGACTTTTTAATGCCTGTGCCGTAAAAAAAATAGTTTTACGGAAAAGGCAGCTGAGATCCGCACGAACTGTGCATAAAAACTGCGGTATAATGACTTTATGCCGCAACTTTCGACTGCGCATCAAAGTTGCGATAAAAAGCTTTAATCATTGAAAATATATTTTATTCACAAAATATTGATTATTTAATCAAATCTTAAATGAGTATCTCACACATTCAGTTTTTATTGTTTTGACGTTTGATGTAAATTTTATTCAATGAGACGAATTATTTAAAAAGTCAAATTATTGCGAATATGAATATGAGCAGTTCAAATATTATGTAAACATAACAATTTAATATAAATGTTGATAATCTTCCAATTTAGAAGATAGACCCGTGCAGTAGATCAGTGAGCGTGACTGCATCTGCACAATAAATCAGCGTTGCAGTCATTTTCGCATTGTATCAAACGTCATGGATTCCGTGGAGCGACGAGACCGTGGAAAAATAAAAAAAATAGATCGCAGTTGCACAGAAAATTCCTGTCCGTGCAAGTGACTTTTCCTGGGGGATATATAACCGGCATGATGGAGGGTCGGAGTTCCCTATCCCATGCACGGGGTAACTCCTGGCCCTCGTGGCGAGGGACTGCGGCCACCAAAAATCCTCCGCATTTCGCAGTTACGTAGGGGAGGAAATTGGGGCGAGGCCAAGAGAATATGGCTCGCGGGGGTTCGCTGCTGCAGGTCCGCTGCACAAAGGGGCGAGCTGCAGTATACGTGATGCGGGAAAAACTCACTGGGGGAATTGGGCTAGAAAACGTACACCTCGTGCGCCAAAGAGACCCCGATTCTATATCGTACATGGAGCGGTATTCTACAACTATATTTCTATGTGTGATTCACCGATTTATACCCCGTTCACGTATACAGAATAGAAAACATGGCGCCGTTTGGGTATAGCCAGCATTTTCTCCCCCGGCAGCAGACTCAGAACAATAAATATTTATAGTAAGAAGCGATAAATGCAGCATCATATATTTCCAATTGCTCAATTATTTCTTAAAAAAAAAGATGAATTCGAATTTATAAAAAATATTCTTCAAACTATGTACAGGGTGAAATACTAACGATGGGGGTATGGAAGAGTCTGAAGTTGGCTAGAATTGAGAAATTAGCTTTCAGACAGTTGGATGACGGTTCAGGACTGTCTGAAAGCCTGTTTCTTGATTCTAGCCAACTTCAATCGTTGAAAATCCACTGTCATGATCAAGAAAGCGATTGGAAGAAAAACATTTCCTCAGAAAGTCAATTTAAGTTCAACTTTGGTCGTCATTGATACTGAGATGTCATTTTTATTACAGAAATTTAATAAGGAGTAAAAAATGTCCAACTTTGAATTTAATTTGAAAACAGAACAGCCTATGAACTTCCGGTTACTAATTTTGTTTCGAGCTATTTTGAATTTTGAAAATATGACCACAGTTTTCTTGATCTAATGGTTCAAAATGTGTTCGAGTAACGATTTTCATAAGTTTTAGAATGTTTTCAGTGTTTTTCGTAGCAAATTGGATCCGCCATTTTGAAATTCGCAAATCTGACTTGAGATTCGTGATCAGTGAGCCAAAAAACCATATCGTATCAAATTTAATTAAAATTCGTTGATCCGTTTTCAAGATATCGTCATTTTTATTGTATTTTTTGAGAATTTCGTTATTTGAATAATTCAAAAAGTACTAAACCGTCTAGAGCCAAAATCTAATCAGTTCTGATTTTGAAAAGGCCTCGTCGATTGAGCCCAACTTGATCGAAATCCGCGCTCTAATTCTCGAGATATCGACCCAACAAAAAATTCGATCACATACATACACACGCCAAAAAAATTTGAGTGAATTTTCCGTCACACACAATTTTCTACCGCGTGTGTCTGTAGTGTTCTGAGGTATTTCAGTCTAGTCTATGTATGGGTCCGATTGTAGGGCGCCTTGCGAAACTGGAACGCGCGAGTAGGTATAGAATCGACGGTGGTGGGTCTGCATAGTTGCGCGTTGCAGAAGGCGACTCGCGATCAATGGCGTCGCCATGACTACGCGGGCACCGCGATGCTCTACTCCTGATTATTTATGTCAAGGATCCTGCGCCACCGTCGACCCGTCACCACCACCGGGAATGGTACCAGAATCCCACCCACCCAGAGCCTCGTGTTCGGGAATATGGTATATAGGAAGCGAACGAGTAGCCAGGTACTTTCGACCTAGTTACCCCCTGAAGTAGTTTCTGGACAAATCGATATCACCTTGAGCTGAAGGGCCGCGCTGCAAGGAACGCGACGCCTCACCCTTATCCCAGATCCCAGCTCGCGGTGCTGATGATTATACAAGCATCGAGTTATCATAAGCACATGCAGACAAGATGATTAAAGATAAATCGAACTAAGACAGAACAAAACTCGGTTTTTTTTGTCGAGATTAATAATTTGCCTTTCTTTTTTTTCATATAATTTTTGTTTTGATGATCATAAATGGAATTGGACACGTTTTTTTTTCTTTCCAAATATATAAGCAAGAAATACGTTCTGAAGTTGGATATTTTAGACCGTAAGACGTCTTTGTATATGAAATCGTATGTTTCAAGTATATTAGGTACTACATGTGTCCAACCTGGTAGCAAATTATGGTAAAAGTTATAAGACTTTTGAATTTTCTATACGAAAGCAAGCCCACTGCTATAGTATATAACCGGGGGGGATAACTATATCCAATTTCGTTAAACTTTGTTCGATTAGTGTTCTAAACGATGAGGAACACGCATCCTACCGCGTGTCGCAGGCAGCCCATACAAAATATCATTTATTATACTACCTTTTAAGAAAATTGTATAATTAATACTGTGTCAATTGATGGTTGCTTGTATACGAAATTAGCACGAGCCAAGCAGCTACCCCATAGCCATTAACGATGTCCTCGTGCTGGTACGTGATTGAATTGAAAATTGCAATAGTTTTATTATTATTATAATTTTTGTTGTTGATACCTTCCTGATTTTTCCACACCATTCAATTTTTTTTTCGGTTACTTCGTCGAAGAGACGAAAACCAAGAAGGAGGATATTTTGCCTTTCTTCACTTATTACTCGATTGGATCGATAAAACTTTACCATTGACAACATGCCTGGTGATAGAGTCTCTCTTGTATTCCTGTAATTCAGTTCTCAGGATTTCTAAAATCTTGTAATCGACAGAAATCATCTCCTAAATCGACATTTCAGTGATTTTTTAGAGTTGGATCATTTTTTTTTCCTCGACTCTCGCTGTAATCACGATAACTCACTCCTCGCAACGGTGTATTCAATATTCGTGTATAATTAATCGAAAAGTTACACACAACAAATAATAATTCCAAGAATCCTCCGATCCCCGCTGCCTCCGTTCTCCGGAGCCGCCGTCAAGAGCGATAAACCCGTCTCTATTTCCTCGTAGGTTCGTCCATTTTGGACCTCGCAGTGGGTAAAACCTGGGACTTTTTACCTGGAAATGTAATCCACGCATGGTCGGTTATATGAACAGGAATTATAGCACAGGGTCACGGGATTAGTTATAGCTAGACGAAACGGGGCGGGCGACCGTTAAAACCGACCCGAAATTCGGGCTCCAGCCTCACTACCTGATATGAACACCTTTTGTTGGTCAGTTTCCTGATGAAAAATATGCCGCCGTGGTTCAGTCAGTCGGGGACCCGATTTGGGCCAATCGTTTCGACCCTTTCCAGGTAGAGGAACATAGGCGGTCTCGGTTATTTTATTTTCATCGAACTGAACCCGGGGCTGAGGGTGGATCCCGGGGCCGCCAATACCGGATACGGTCCGCCGAAGACCCTGGGCGCACCGCCCCAAAATTCCAAGAGATTTATGATCATTCAAGAGTCGCGGAAGCGTTCGAAGAATGGCTATGGCTCTACCGTGGAGGGAGAAGACCGCAGCCACGGTGGGGGGAAACTATTCTTCTTCTTTTTTTTATGCCCCATTCAGGATGTTTCTTCGGCGAAGGGATATTCTTAATTACCGCGAGAATTCGTGACAAAGGGGATCGAACGTTTTTGTTCTACTTTCGACATTTTGTTGCAGCTGGAGTATTATACTCGTGTCAGTGGCTAGCCTCTCCTCCATCGATATCGTATTGGATTATAGCACGAAAAAAAAAACATATCCCATACGAGGTGAAAGGAAGGAAATGAATGAATATAGTTACGTATAGGTAAGATAATTAGCCAGGTTACTAATGTGCCTTCGGCTTACTGGCCAGATGTAAATGGAACCAGTTTTAACTCGAATCGGAGGCAAAAGGTCATCGAGGCCCGTTGACCCCTCGGTACGATTCTGCAATGTATTTATACGACATTGATAAGAATTAAAACAAACAAAAAATGGAAAATCAGTTATCTGACATTTTCGATTGATTGTTCAGTTGAATCAAAAAAAGAAGATTGATTTCAGTAACTGTTTAATATCTCAGCCTTTCCCTATTCTTGTATTATCCTGCTGATAATTGCTTCGGAAATCTTAATTAATGGATAATCCTTATAAAAGTTATGTGCCAAAATGATAATTTCCAGTTACAGAGTTGCAGGATAAATACTCGAAAGTGAATAACTGCAGGAAAGGCCTTCATTAACCGGTTCAGCCAGCGTGCGATGAATTATTTCTTACTTTGCACAATATCACTTTATCCCATTCCACCCTATGCTTTGTTTTTCCTTTGCTTTTTTGCTCGCTCCTATACCTTATACCTACTCGCTCTGTACAATTGAATTGCCGCTATACACGCAGCTGCAGCTTGAAGCTTTTTGTTCATCGTGATTGTAAAATCGATCGGATCTACTCTACTATTCGTTACAGCTTTGAAGGCCGAAAGTAACATTTTCAAACGTACCAGCTACGCGTTATACTCGGACAGTTAAACTATCGCTAGTTTATTCAACCCGAATCTAACCGTTTGTTTTTTTAATGTGGAATTACACGACGTGAATCTGATAGTCAGCCGTAATTTTACGTCTCGTCGGCTATTATGGACCGAGACTGATAAGTGATAGTTTCTAATACGAAATGGAGGTAATTTTCTGTTACCAGTAGGTGAATGAATGATAGAGATTAGTAATTGCAAGGTTCTTTGATTATATTCCCTTTTTTGTGAGCATGATGAGAGAAAAGAAATGGAAGAAAAACGCCTCGAAATTCCAGCGGGCTTTAGATATACACTCGCGTGGATGACTCTGCAGCTATCATCATATGAGTACGTCCATATTCATATCGTATCTAGAGTACGTATACCTAGATGAGAGGTATAAATAATTTCACGCTTCACGACGACTGCTATTTTTATACCCAACTGAATATACGATCTACACGAGCGTGTGAGAAAATGGGTTACATTCGAATGTCTCCGGCTCTTACTTCCGGTCCAAAATCATAACAATCTCTCAGCTCGTGTCGTTCGTGAAACTGTTTAGAAAAAAGATTAAATATCATTATAGGTATAGTCAGTCGTCAAATTTGTATTATGGGAATCCCAGTTGCTCAATAGGACATCTGGTGGACAAATTTGAACTATCTCCGACACACCATCTGGTGGCCCCTATAGAAAGTTTAAAAAAATCCCTGACTTTTCCTGACCAGATTGTAATTTTTCCCTGACTGAATTAACGGTGGAAAACAATGATTTTTGAGAATACTTTTTTATTTATAATTCATACAAATTTTTCTACTATTTCCATTGATTGAGATTTCCGCGCGAGGAAGAAAAAAAATCGCTTCGGATCTTTTATTCTCTCTCGTTTTGTATCGCCATAAAATTCCTTGACTTTTTCCTGACAGTGAATATGGGTGGTATCTCACTTTTAGAACGAGATCAAACATGTTCAGAGGGGAAAAAAATTGAGTTTAATAACGATAAACATCGACAACGGAGTGTCAAGTTAGGTTAGGTTATGAAAAAATCATTCGGCAAGATAACCTAACCTCGAAAAATACGATCTCGAACATTTTTCTACCCGTACCTGTATTTCTACTTGTTAGGCTTGTTCAGTCATTGCCAAGACAAACTAGCTACCTGAATGAATTATCTCAACGTCTGCACTCATTTTCTGAAGAGAAATTCAATGTCTTTCCCGATTTATGAGTATATTTACAAGAAATATTACGTTTCAGATGGGTATTCGCTACCAGTTGCAGACAGCCAGAATGGGTTTCATTCCAAAATTATATCTGCGTGTATCAGAGTCGACCTACTTGCAATGGTTTAAATTTAGCCACCAGGTGGAACCACGCCCTGATGAAATTAGGATCCGATTTCCATTACACGCGACGAGGGTATGAATAATATCGCGCATAATTACGGAATAAAAATTAAAAAAGCAAAGTCCGATCAGAATTCCAATCCTGCTGCCCATATCCGACCGAAACTTTTCTACCGGCGTCATGCCAAGTGGAAATTTTCTGGCCAAACAGAAAGATACGAGGATGTATACCCGCGTCACGAGACTCTTTCCCACGCCTCCTAGCCCCCGAAGGTCACCCGGACAGCGCACTCTCGGTCGCTCTTCTTTTATACACACAGAGTGTTTGTGCATACGGCACAATTTCTAGACCCCTGCGAGTTGCGAGGCGGCACCCCGGCCCTAATTGATACACCCGATACGTAAATAAGCTCGTTACGATTAGCCGATCGATGCCCGCGCGGCATTCTCGCCGCGTCTCATTAGAAAACGATTTCGAGTATGTGCGGTACTTGGCTTCACGTCACGGATTTGACCCACGCCAAGTACCTATCGACACCGGGACACCGCGGATCAGGTGTTAGGTGTAGGCACACGCGTCGGCGCTGCCAGTGGCGGGCAGGTCATACACGTGGAGAGGCTAGCGAAGGAGGCTAGGCGCGACGTTCGTGCCTGGTTCCCGTCTCACGATCGAGCCTGTAGACCATGAGCCCGGCGTTTCTACGCGGCGCGTCTCACTTTCGCGCCACTCTTCCATATCTGATTCAGGCTGGGATGCCTGCCGCCTGGGCCTCTGGCCAACCTCTCCGCTCTCTGCTCTCCGCTCTCCGGGTCTTCCTTGTCTAACGCTTCCGTTAAATAATTATCTTAGCGTTTCCTAGCACCGGGGACGGACGAGCCGCCGCCGCCTCCGGCGTCCGGAGAACCATCCGCGACTAGATTCAACTATTATATATTATATACCTTTGCGAATAATTAATTGTTAAACGTTTCATAAACTCGGATAAACCGGATTATCCACTTATTTTTATTCATTAGGCCGACCGACGACTCCCAAAGGCTTTCCGGATACACGAGTGGATGAGCTTCACCGAAGACGTCGTTTTTTTTTTTGTTTGTTTTTTTTTCAATTCTAGTATTTGCATTATGTTAATCACACGAATTTATTATCTCATTTAATCAAATATTCATAAGCAAGGGCTTGGTCGTTCAAAATATCACACCTGTGGTCAAATACATGAATGTCGAGGTACAAACCAATTTCCTTTATGGTCAGAATCCAATGACGAATTTGTATAACCGATTTTTACCACTGCATGCATTTCCTTGATTACCCTTGTTATTAAAATCGAAGATTTATGAGGAACGAGTTCCAACTGATGTGAGACATGAAATTATTCGTCGGAATCGAGAGAAGCTGGTGGAAAAAAAGAATGTTAGCATCATTATACGTGCAAATAGAAGAGAAAATGTCATGAAAACCAGTAACCAGATGATTAATTGAAATAACCAAAAGACTTTTTTTCTATTTTGATTAATTTACATTGAACTCTCAAATGGATGAATGGTTCGCTATCCGCCTTTTGGAGATGCTGAAGTTAGTGGTAAAGATGGTTTGCAGCATCCGCTTAAAGACGTATCGAAGGTGTTGGATGGATTCCGTTATGAATTCAGGATTCACTGTGTGAAGAGTGAATACGAGTAGTGATTAATAAAATGGAAGCACGTTTAGGAATGCAATGAGCCTCATTCTGAAACTATATAACTGCGTTCAGCTACCAGAACACGATGTAACTCCGGACAATTGAAATTAATTACTGTGCCCAGCTCGCGTTGGTATCACGTCGGATCTCCTTCCACCACGTGATACATGTTACAAAACGCCTTGATTGAACTATGCGGCTGCTGTGCGGTAGGCGTGCCGCAAATTCTCGTATTTAAACTATCTATCCTACACGAAACTGTACATATACAAGAAAAATAGGAAATACAATTCATTCTCCAAGGCCCTTCACGCTAAAGTTCAGATTTTTTTCTTACTATATTACCATGCAAGAGATAAAATAGAACTTTCGTTCGGTACGCGTAATTTTACAGTTCTTTTTAAACGGGTAGCAACGCTTTTTTGAGACTGTAAAAGATCTGAAAGTTCCTTCAAATTGAATGTGAGACCCTAAACAGTCAATAATCATCGCCGTTCTAGCATCCTGCATCGAAGAATAGAGCAAAAATGAAGAGCCACTAGATTTTACACATTTTATTCATATATACTTTTTTTTTTCATTTGCGACTCACATCGTAATTAATGTACGCACGCTATTATGTCGGTATTACAATTTTCCTCGGTACCATTAGACACGTTGTCATTTCTCACACACATTTTCATTTTATTTTTTGTTTTTCATTCTTTGTTTGTCGTGTCGATCTTTCGATTTCATTTTTATACCTATTCTATAGACTATCAAATTAAAATGATAATAATAATAATAATAATAATAATAATAATATATTTCAACTATTTACAAGGTTTGGTATTATACCGATATACTAGAATCGGCTAATATATCGTACAATCATAAATCTATGATTAAGTTTTTCTTAAGATCGCTGTTATTTTTTTTTTTTTTGTTTTCATTTTAAATACGATATTCACATTTCATTTATTCATTTATTCATTACTTTAATTTTTATTATTTATTCTTATATGTTGATTAGAAAAAAAACAAAAAAAAAAAAACAAGAAGATGTTCACAGTTACCTCTCGCTACTATTAACTATTGTAGAGATTTCTTAATCTACCTATATCAGGATTTATCATTCTTGTATACTGTGTCGATAAATAGTTTAATTTTATCCAATTTTCATCAGGCTGGAACCAAAATGTCACTTGAGATAAGCAGCAGAAAAGCTCTCTGATCGATGGTTCGCTAAAGATTCTTAAAAGCGAGAAAAAGAGAATCGATATCAAAATCGGAATCAAATTAAATACATAAATCCACGTGTTCATCAATTTTACTAAAAAATATTGCTTCTTGTATTTTATTATTATTATTTCACATACAAGAACTATGAAGAACGATTATATTGAACACATTTCCGCTCTTCGTAGCAAGACAACCCTTCGGTATTAATTTGTTTGTTTCCGTTTGTTTTTTTAGTAAAATTGATGAAAACCTCTCTTTTCTTGCCATCATGTATGTATTAATCGTCGATGATAATTAAGTTTGATAATTGAATTATAGAAACTAGAGGCTTGTACTCGCGTCAATAATTGAATATATCATGAAATAAGTTATACATGTTATATCGCATGTTTTCATCATCCCTCCGTCACCCGATATAAAAAATCAAAAGTACTAGGAAAAAAAAATATCAACAATAATGAAGGAACGGAGTGTCTCCACGCTAGTCGAACCTATCGTCACACTATCATAAATAAAAAAGGGACTTAAATTCAGTGACAGGGTTTAAGTAAAAGCTTATATGATTTCGCAGGAGGCTGTCGATAGCAGTGTAGACGGAATATCGGTAGAGTGATGAAACCAAGAGATCGTATCAACGATATCAATTTTTCTTTCCTTAGTCTGACATCTGATTCTGCGTTTCTCCAGACTTGTCAATCGCTGCTACGTGGTCCGGCTTCTCACCGCGCGCGTAACGCTGCCACATACGATCGTACAACATCTCCATTCCATGTGCGTACATCTTGCAGTTGAATAGCGGACTGTCAGATCTCGCCTTCCATACTTTGGCACGGATCGCCTTCAAGCTGCAATTAGAGAGGAAGAGATTAGAGGCTGACTGCGGAATTTTTGCCGTCTTGGGAGTTGAAAGCCAGTTTGATGACGCTTCGATGCCTAAATTACGTGTTTTTAGTTCGTCGGATACTCAAGATCTACAAATTTTGCTTCATTGATTTCAATTTACAGTTTCTTCCTCATCGAAGAGCCAAAGAATAAATGATTCACGTACAATTCGCGGTCAGTTCCAAGCCTAACGGCGATGTCCTGGTACTCTTGACGCGTTCTAGCGACTAGTTCGGGTGCTCCCAACGTATTGAGCTGGCTGGCAGCCACTCTTGATGCTAATGTTTCTCCAGGAAGTGTAACGACCGGTGTTCCAGTCCACAGAACGTCCATGCTAGTCGTGTGTCCGTTGCAGAGTGGCGTGTCCAGACAGACATCAGCCAGTTGTCCACGTCTCACGTGTTCCTCCTTAGCGGCTACATTGCTGAATAGAATCCTACCCGGAGCAAGGCCAAGCTGCTGCGCTGTAGCCTGTAAGTTCGGCTCTCCGACAGCGGGGAAGCGCAGAAGCCATATAACTGAGTTTGGCACGTGCTTCAAGATCTGTAAATTTGTCAAGTATTCGTTAATTTAGAGAATATTTACTCGATTGATCAATTTTTATACACCTATGGGGTATTTCATGCGATGCGGGACGGGTTTTGGCAATTTAACGACCGTGCAGAATCTTGATCCTTACTAAATTTTTTTCCATCACTTGTTGCCGGCGGATAAAAAAAAGGGGGGGCTGAAAGTTTTACCATGTTTCTGTGACACCGTGAAGTATGTTCAGTAAAATTTTCAAGTAAATCGAGTTGACCCTAAGACTCCGGAACATTCGTCGCAAGGTAGTAGGGAACGAGATTCCGGACGGGCGTCAAATTCGCCGACCCTCGACCGAATCCTGTCCCGCTTTGCGTAAAAATCCTGTTATTTTGACAGGGGACTTACGTATGCCCACATGTGAAGAGTGAGTGGATCGATTTTGTACAGTTGATTGAAGTTGCAATACACGACCGCGTCTTCGGGTAGCCCGTATTGCTGCCTCGTTGTGATAACGATATTTTGAGGTACTTCTTCTCCGGTGGCTGTTTTGTTGTTTACTTGCGTAGTAGCCATTCCATTCTGCACAACAACTCCGTTAACGGACATTTGACACTGTCCAGAAGCGATCATAGTCTCAATTGGAGTAGTGGTCGGCAGTTCGGCAACCTTCATAGATATTTCCAGCGGCTTCTTAGAGTCTGGTACTATGACTTCTCTGATTTCTTTTATCAGCGTACTCTCCATCATCGGGGAAAGGTCCGTGGCGTTTATGACCGCCACGTTGTCCGCCAGCTTGCCTTTGGAGTTCAGTTTGTCCGTCAGGATCAGGCGTTCCTTAAGATGGGGGAACATTTGCCTGAAAAATACAAAATTCGTGGTCAGAATCGAGACAGAGGCTCAAAAACTCTTCATAATCTTCCTAATTTTGAAAACTTGGGGGATTACGACAATCTTTCTACCTATGGTCGCCGATGAAGTAAGTGTGCGGCATGTAGGCGAGTTTTTCGCTGTACTGGCTGGCGAGTTCCAGCGGAGACGTGACTTCGTCCGTGATGAGATAGTCCATGAAGCTGGCTCCAGAGGTTCCTGGATATCCGAGCCACATGACTTGAACCGGGGCGGGTCTGAGGGCGAAAATCTCGTTCCTGGCTCCCTTGGTGTAGCCGTTCATATTGACGAGGATGTGAATCCCGTCTGCGTTGATGCGATCCGCGGCTTTACCGTTGCAAGGAATCTGAGAGAGATCGATGAAGTGTTCAGCTTCCCTGGCTATCTTTGCTCGGAAAGCTGTTCCGTCGTCGACGCTCAGAGCGTAGCAGAATATCTCTACGTTGTTCTTGTCGTGCAGGCCGGGAATCGATTGCATCAAGTGACTCGTGGGGTGATTCCCAAAGTCCGACGAGACGTAGCCGATCTTCAAACGAGGACCGATCTCGCGGGGATATTTGTACGGCTGTTTGTGCAGCACGTGGATCTGGAAATATTAGAAATATTGGTGATACTAGTTCTGCCGGTCTGAGAGTTCATAATATCCGAGAAAAGGGGCTAATTTACCTTTTCAATGCACAAGTTGGCGTGTCTGGCTGCGATAGCCTTCCTGAAATCGTGGGATAGGGGATAAAGCATGGAATGATGTGGATGGACGCTGGGGAGTCTGTTTTTATCCAGTTGTTCGGCTACGATGGAAACGAGTTTCTTCATCCTTGCCTCGTAGTCTGTCCAGTCGCAAACGATTTGCAGGCAATGTGCGAGGTTGCAATACGCATCGGGAAAGTCTGGCTTCAGTTTTAACGCCGTTCTGTACGATTGTATAGCCTCGGGAATGTTCCCAGAGTCTTTGTGGATGGACGCCAGATTCGAATGAGCGTCTGCGAACGCTGGGTTTATCTGAATCGCCCTCGTGTAGCACTGCAAGGCTCCCTGAATGTCCTGCATCTCCTTCAGAGTGTTACCCATGTTGGAATAAGCATCGGCGAACGTTGGCTGGATGCGGATTGCCTCCTTGTAATGCATCAGAGCCTCGTTCAGTTTTCCTTGCTGTTGTAAAACGGAAGCCAAATTGCTGTGAGCCGCTGCAAATTCCGGAAACACCTCCAACGCCTTCAGATAGAGACGTGTCGCCTCCTCTATGTAGCCCTGCTCGCGTTTTATGTTGGCCTGTTGGCAGAAAAAGGGAAAATTGATCATTTACGTGAGTATGAGAGGAACGATCTTATCGTACCATGTGAGTAAATACATTGTAGCCGTCCCATCTCGCGTTGTGAAGCATTTCTTAGTGCTCTTGGTCTCGAAAATGTGAGAGTTTTGAATATGACATAAAGTATGAACAGAGATAAAGCGAGTGTAACCGGTCGTGTGGAGTACCTAACTGTAAACCGTAGATGTTAATTGGCAAATTACAAAATTTAAAGCGTCTGCATTGGTCCGTGGGATGCTGTCGTTGCATCACCGTCGTACGTAACTGTATTTTAGAAAGGCTTTGTCATCATATGATCCTGCCCACTTCGTTATTCAGACTTCTGTGTTAAAATATACCGTTTATTCAGTTTACCCACCAGATTGTTGAGGGAGTCCGCGTGAGTCGAACAGAGGCGTAGAGCCGTGTTGTAGCACTCTTCGGCTTCCACGACTTGGCCCTTTTCTTTAAGTGCATTAGCCAGATTGCAATAAGCATCTGGGAAGTTTGGCTGCAGCTCGATGGCTCGTCTGTAAGTGTCGATCGCCAGGTCGATGAGTCTGAAAATGCGGAACAAGCCAGTGATTAACATGATCAGATTCACTCGAATGATTCGTTATCAAATCTGTTCTCACCCCTGTTCGTAGTAAACGCAGGCCAGATTTCCATGTACGACGGCATTGTTGGGGCTGAGATTAAGCGCTCTCAGGTAGGCTGCTACGGCTCTGAAATAAAAACACATAATTTTATAGAATAGTGTCAGAAATGACGGCGACATGCAGGCATTTTCCCATACACCCGGCAACGAGGCGAACGATTATTCGATAAGATCGTTGATAACGGGCTCCGGCACAAAGCTCGAGGGGTGTAGGGGAGGCCTGGAGAATCTATGAATCATCCCTTACGATAAATTATCACGCAAAAGTCTCGTGTTTCCATTAAAAATATTAATCGACTAATTATTGTAGAATTTGAGGTCGGCTCCTTCGGGCAAATGGGTTCAAGCTTTACTCTTGGGCAAAAACAATTTTGGACCAATTGGGGACTAAGGAGTTTCAAGCTCCCAAGTTCTGATTAATTTTTTTTCCAAGTCTATCCCTTGATCCTAGGATCAGTGAGAAAAGGCCAATCCAGAATGTAGGTAGATGTAGGTGTGTGTGTGTGGTCATTTTTTTTCGTCTGACGATACCTTGAGAACGAGTGACTCGATTTTGATGAATTTCGTTGGGTTCACCTCGACTTATTTAATCAACGAAATTCCCTAAAATCAAATCAAAATGATGATATCTTGAAATCGTATGAACTAATTTTAACAAAACTGGCTACTTTAGGGGATTTTCAGTCGCTGATAACGAATCCAAAGTCAGATTCCAAAAAATTTGAGTGACAGAATGCAAAACTGGTCAAATTCTCACAAAAAACATAAGACTTGAGGTCCGAAGGATCAAGAAAGGATCGAATTTTTCAAAAAAGAGAATAGAAAACAAGAACTTAGGGTTGGTATCAACGATTTAAATGATATCGGGGACTATCCAATGAATAATATATAATGTTTTCGTCTGAGGAGGGCCCTCTCCAGGGCCGAAACGTCACGTTTTTTTGAGAAAAAACAAACTGTTTCAAGACCTTCATTTCCAATAACCTACACATGCAATGAATAATATAATTTCCGATTGTGAGAGCGAAAAGGTTTCATTCGGGAACCTTTTGATCCAGGATTTAATCCAGGCAATACATCCGGGAGGTGTTGGTCGAGATATGGTGCTCTCTAATTGGAGTCGGAACGATGGTGCGACCGTAGTTGATGGTGAAATCACCGTATATACTATCACACATTGGTACTCCATTCCTTATCCATTGCTGATATTTTACCAATCATAGATCATTTATCTCTGATGATTTAACCGAGCTTAGCAAGCAAACAATTCACTCAACTAATTTAACCGATTAAAATCCTTTTTGATTTATTATTATTATTATTATTATTATTGTTATTATTCATAAAAATTAGATAACATTTATACATTTATACATTTATATTTAGTTACGATTTATCCGAGTGAAAAATACTTTTTTCTTTGTTTTATTTGCGTTCTCGAATCTTGTATAATTAGGCACAGCTATATAAACAATTAGTTCTATTCAACATTTATTACATTGAGCTTTCGCAGTTTGGAATATTTAATTTTTTTTTTTCAGTCTCTTCGATACAATCAGGGTAAAACTTAAGTATATGACTATTATCTCGACTGTTGAAAGTCCCAAAGGTAAATCTTCTCTCTTTTATAACTATCTTGAAAAGCTTTTCGTCCTTTTTTATATAGTTTTTTTCTATCCAGTAAAAAGTTTCTGCTGTCTTGTTTTTTTTTAATTATTCTTCTCTTCAGTCTTCGTGGTTACTATTTAATCGCACTTTCTTATTGAAAATCTGTCTCTACGTATAGTGCGATTTTTGTATACTTTATTTTACAATTATTGTCCTTTTCACCCCTTCGAATTTATCGTTCGATTAATTATCCCACTGTCCACGGGTTATCCGACTGTTTCAATTTCCCTCATTTCTCTGATCGAAATCAATGTTATGGGGGTAAATCAACACCTTTGGGGTTCACAGAAATTTAATTACACTCCAATTTCCGAACGCTGCTGTCCACCGCCCTCTTTTATACTCAATTGTAAAACATTTATTTCATCATACTTACCAGAATCAAAGATACAGATTCGATCGTGTAATGAAGAAACTTTAATGAGATAAGTTATCAAAAGAATTAAAAAAAAAAAAAAAAGAAGATAAATCTAGAAGTTACTGGAATTATTTGATGAGATCTTTTTTTTTATCTTTTCACGCTTTAAAAATCAAAAACAGATAAGATAGAACGACTTTGATAATAATTCAATCAAGGATAATTAATATTCTTTCTTTTGATGAAATTAATGATAGACGAAGATAAAATATTCAAATATGAGTCGGATAAAAGAGAGAAAAAACTATATATATATATATATATATTTTTTTTTAAATGATATTGAATTTGTTTTTTTCAATAATAATAATTGATAGGGTTTTGGTCATCCCTCTAAAGAGATAACAGCGATAAGAGCAGAGAGGCAGAGAGACAGACAGCGTGTTGCAGAGGCTACGAACTAAACTACTGGGTTATGCGGCCGTCGGGGCGGCAGTGGCGTTTGGGGTTGGTGCGTCGCGACGCTATCCGTCGACGAGGAGGGGGTTGGCTCGCGCGTTGCTAGGCGATTTAGCGTTTTCCCGTTTTTTTTTCTCTTTCCATATTCTCTCTGCTCTCTCTTCTTCCCGGTTTTTTTACTTCAGTCTGAATACATACAAGCACGACGAAAAAGTACGAATAGTATTCGATGTTGAATGGATCGAGCCTCTCGCGAGGCCGAATGAATGGATTTAACTTGTACTAGAGCTTTTTAACTCGCCGCACGTTCACCCAACGTGTGATGCCAACCTAGATTCAGGATTAATTTATCAATGATAATCATTTAATCATGACTCACATTGTTCAACTCTAATCTGTGCGGTACCCGAGTTTGAGACCTGAAATTCGTACGATATTCTAATTAATTTCTAATAAATTTCTGAATCAATTGATGTCGTTTTATTTCCTTTAAAAAAAAGTCTAGTTCTACAGATTGCATTCTAGTGACACTGGAAAAATTGAAGAGGGAAAGAAGAAAAAAAAAACACCGAGTCATAGATATCGTTTCATGGTGAAACCCAGAAGTGCGAAATAAGAAAGGAGATTGTTTTATATTGAAGGATTATAAAATGGATGTGAAATTCAATCTAGTATTGATCTCTGTCTCCCCTTCTTGTCCCCTTATTTTTATACATAAAGTACAGTAAAAGTCGGATTTTTGACAAACGACGTAATTTCTGTTGGTTCGTACACGTAAAAAAAAAGAGATAACAAGATAAATTTGTACAACTCGCTTGTTGTTGCAATAATTCGTTTCTAAATTGGGCTACGTTTCGAGGAAATGATTTTAAACAAGTTTTTTTTGCGAATCTAGAACGAGGAAATTTTTTTTTTACTCATAACTGCACAGCGGAAAATTTAGTTCTATAGTAAATTTTTGTTTTTCAGAATATTTTTGGGTTTGTTTTACATTTAAACTATAGTCAGTGCAAGAAGAAGATCAAAATGAAATTTGTTACATAATTTTTAAAACAGTTGGAAATTTCTAAAAAGTCATTATTTATGAAAAAAAAGTGTTCATTTGAGTAGAAGATTAATCAAGATGAGCGCGAAATTGACAGAGAAACCGAGTGGATATTTTCCAAGACAGAGCTTACCCAACTTCTACCCAATATGTGGTTGATAGAATCGTGAAATATGAAGAAAAAAAATGTATATCCCGGATATGATGGAAATTGTGCTGATATATACGCGACCCTGAGAGTTTAGGCGACATCAGTCCCGAAAGTGACATTTCGGTGTTCTGGGAACCGAAGCGAAGGGCAGATAAGGGAAGGGTTGTTTGATACGAGTCCTCAAAGTTCTCCCCGCATATTTGCTGACTCACCACGAACGATACACGGAAGATAAATAAAGCCAGGGTAAAAATACGCGAGTGTAACTAACTGCCCAACGGTTTAAATTCCCATGGCACTAATTAGGGCAATCAACTATTTCCCCCCGTCTCCATGCGTTTCCCTCACTACCGAAGGTCTCGCGAAAAATCAGGATGAGCCGTAATCCCAACTAGAAACTGGAACTGGAAACTAGAAACTCGCGTGCGGGAAGTTAGAAACGGATTAGACGAGACTATATCAAATCACAGTCCATTTAATCAAGGAGTTTGTGCGATAATCAAGAATTACCACTTTAGCTAAATTAATCGACCATAATTTGATTATTTTTATTCATTTTATGAGTGGCAATCTGGTAGAAATAACAGATACCGGAAATTCTGACATAATCTGATTGTTCATAAATTGTTTTTTGTTTTTATATCAGAAATAATCATTTGCAGATAATCTAGGGAGACAATTTTTTTAAGTATTAATTTTTCTATACAAAAATCAATTGTGAATGAAAAATGATCGATGCAGCCGATTAATCGATCATGATCGATTAGTAATCGGGAGAAAATGATGGACATAATCTAAAATCGAACATTTTTGGTCATTATATTAAAAAAAAAAAAAATCGATGAAAAATTTTTTTATCAATACACTCGAAATTCGTATGTGGAGATTTTGATTCTCCGCTAGAACAGAACTGGGCCATCCAGGCTAAAACCGAGGTTGAATAAAGGAACCGAGATTCCTGGTGCTTCGTATCTGAATTTTAGAGTGGTTCGAGGTACGTGACAATTTTGCCAAATATTTCAGAAACAGTGGTCGAGCATCGTGCGGGACAAAACCGCTTCCGCATTTTGTTGTATAAAGGTACAGATGTAAGAATCACGTTCTCCCATTCACGAGATTGAGTGTCGGCACATGGCACATTTTTTCACTCGTTGAGAGTCATACGCAGACATATTGTTCGGAGACAGCAAAAATTCTGGAATTCTGAACCAATTTTTCCACTCCTCTTTGGGGAAATTCAACAGAATTTGGAATAACTTGGAAAAACATGTGGAAAATATATATTTTAAAGACCCGGAAATCTCAGAATTTCATTTATCTGAGGGGAAATTTAAATAACTTTTGAATAACTCTTTGGAATTCCGGACAAATTCTCGCATTAAAATTCACATTTAATATAAGAATCAGAAAAATTATTCATTTTTCTTGAATCTCGTCGAATTTTATTTCTCTTGAGGAAAATTGCGAAAATGTACATTTTTCATGAGACACTTTGAACAATATATCGTGTGAAATTTGCCAATAGTAAAAACCTTTAATCGCAAGAGCTTAAATTCCCAGAGAACTTGAAACCGCCTTAATATTCGAGACGGGAATAATAGATAATCGATTGGCCATTTTCTCTTATAGGGTCTTTAAAAATTTCACGTGATAAAATCTTGTTGAATACATCTCTTAACAGGCATCAAAAAGTGACACCTACGTGAATCGAGGAGTGTGAAGGGCAAGGGAGAGTCTTTCTTCGTCCCGATATTGATTGAATAAATTACGCTTCCATTCAGAGTTTCAGCTATAGGACGACGGTGATCATCAGCCTCTTTAGTAGGTCGTATAAAACAAACGATCTTCGCAGTTATTTCAAAATTGGATGCGACACGAACCGTTCTCCTCGATTTCAATGCTGGAATTAATTAAGTCTTCGCGATTAACCTCAATTATAATGGAAACAAAAAATCGTTAGAAATTCTCCCAATTTTCCAGGTCTTTTATACTCTCGAAATATGATTTTTCAAACCGGCAAACTTATGAATACGAACAATATTGATGGTTTGATATTCAAATGCAGGCTCTCGGGAAATGAGAATTCCGAGTCGGACTAATCTCTCATCGCCCCGGCTCCACCAGCATCAGCAGGAGAACCAGAACGCAGGCAGAAGCAATTTAGCTTAGCCTAGTTCGTATCTACGCCATTCATGGTTAGATAAACTTTACGGAATACATAATGAAATGACCGCAGGCGATTCAAATTTCGGTAACTCGATTTATACCCGGCCTCTAGCCTCCAGGTAATTGCGGCAGTGACCATTATCGAATTTTCCGATACTTTCAGCCGATTAAATCACTCCGATACGTGGGGCGATCGGTCAGCTGTTTTCGCGGAAAGTTTACCTCCTTCGGATAATCGATGGCTATATTTTAACTCGGTTACCATTCTCCCTTACTCGAACGAAATGAGGTTTGGTTATGGAAGGTTACTCGATTCGGGTTTAAGGAAACGGAACTTTATTTATCAGCCTAAGTCTATAATCTGCGGGAGCCTTCAGGGTGATTTAATTACCCTAGTAAATCCGACACGTCGTATAGCCTAGGGATTATGACGATCGAACAAAACAGCCAGTGCAGGAATACTTGAGAAATTTTCAGCGTGTTTGTATCGCCTCCTTTGGGATAGAGAGAAAGTTCAAAAAAGTGATAAACGAACTTCATGATCCTCCAGACCGCGATGGAAACAGACAAAAAAACAACCCCCAAAAAAAAAAAAAAACAGCAAGAAAATCTCGGATGAATCTTCTTCTACTTCTTCTTTATTTTCTGTATTCGTAATCCGAAACTATATAAGAACTTTCAGCCACTAGCCCCGCTCGCATCAATTCTTCACGAGCTTATATTATAGTAAAGATTTTTTCTGAAAAATACTTTGGCAGTTTAGCTCGCCATGAATTTATATCTACTTATCTTTATCTATGGTAAAAAAAAAGGGAAGAAAAACATCGTTAATTCAAACTTCTCTGACGTCATTATTCAGCCATTTAGTCCTTTTTACTCGATACTTAGAAATTCCTCACGTTTTTTGTCCCCCCGATTTTTTTTTCCATCAAAGACTGTCAATTTTTTAGAGACATCTTTTTAAACCACAACTTATCTAATCGAAACATTTTTTTTTTTTTTTATGAACCTTTTTTGTGTATTCCATCGTTGAATGAAATGGTCAATATTTTCTATTGATTCAATTACCAAAGGTTGATTGATTATTATGTTTCTGATAATCGAACGCAGGTTATTTCTGGCCTGAATTTTTCAAAGACTTGAAATTCACATTGAAAAAAAAAAAACGATCAACAACAGCCTTAATTTTGCCTAAAAGTAGAATTACTTTTTTTTCTATTCATCGTCAAACGTACCAATAAAGAAAAAAAGTATGATTGCCGCATTTTTTAAAAATACTTTATAAGAAAAAAATGTACAGCCACGCAGTATGTGCGAAATTGAAAAATTCCAGGATACGATCTCGAATCCCCTGACATTCTCCTGTTTCTTTTTCCCCCCCAAACAAACACATGCACATTTCCTGGAATCACAGATTTTCCTTACAGCTAGAAACGCTTCTGCTTCCTAGTTCTAGTCTTCTTTTTTTTAATTATTCTGACGTCACGATTGACCAGAAATTCTTTCTGCGCCAATTTTGAAGGAAAAAAATTGAACCAGTAAAACATTGTTCAAATTCTGCAGAGCAGTTATTTCGAAAAGTTTTTCATTCACGTTTTATGGGAAGAGGGTAAAAAAGTTCGTTGACAAATTGGGCCAATTAAAAGCTCGTCTCTGTTCTCCCACCTCGACAATTTTCACGATTCGATTGAGTTATTAAATCCGACTATTTCAGTGTCTGTAAAAAGAGATTCAAGGTGACTCTCATTGTCAGTGCGACGTGAGCATGTCCTGTATTATTCATTCAATCATACTGGATCAATAGCTTCTAGTTCCTCCAGAGCCAACATTATTCTGCTTTACCGGTTGACCCCTGGCCCCTGACCCCTTTCGATTTCCTTGACTTTTTCCTGACTTTCCGATTTTTCCTGACCAGTGGCCACCGTGGATTCGATTTTCTTTTCCACCTCGATAAATCTCCAAGGGTAGAAAATAACAGAAAAAGTATCGCACGTTTTCTTCCTACCCGTTCGAGGTTTCTCATTGTTCGGATACACAACAACAACTTACTGGAAGATTAATCCCTCAAATTCTATACGAGTCTGTGATAGAAATCCAAACGGTTGGAAGAAATGAATAACAGGAGTTTTGCCGCAGCTTGTTTTTCACCAGTATAATATAACGGAAAACTTTTAGACGTCAAACACAACAGTATATTATGCTACAAGGGAGGAAAATCGCGCTCCTCCCGTGTGGCATATGCTATTTTTCACCCGACTTCAATAAAATGACCATATTCCGTCGCTGTAACGCGGGTGGAAAGTAGATAGTCAATTTCTGACCAGAAGGAAGAGAAGTGATTAACCGGGCAAAAAAGTCCACTTTTTTGCCCGGCAATTTACTTTTTTTCCCGGCCATCGACTTTTCTTCCCTCTGGTCCAAAATTGACGACTTTCGACTTTAGAACAATAATTTTTATTGCCACAAGGTTACATTAAACACGCAAAATTAATTCTAAAGCTGAGTCATAACATCAGTTTCGTTATCGCAGCGCTCCTGCTCACCTCGTGCCATTACCTCTGATTAACTATTCATCGACCTCAAGCATAAAATCTACTACACGCAGAGTAGCAACCGAGGTAGCAACGTAGCCTTGACCAATGACGCACATTCTGCGATGCACCGAAAGGTCAAACAGTTCCTTTTTTTTTCTGCGCCCCAACTTCTGACTGCAGGACATTTCATCGATCAGGATGACCACTCATCTTTCGGAAGAAAAAAATTTCTGAAGGTTAAATATTAATTCTTTTAGTAATTATGTTGTTTCTATCATTTTTTTTTTTTTCATTTATATATTTTAGTTAGGAAAAAATCCTCATATTTTAGATTTTCCTCAGATTTTCCGACCAAATTGAACTCAAACCTCGCGGTTTTCTCAATCTTGAGACTGATTAGATTTTGGCTTCGATCCATTCGGTACTTTCCGAAGTATTTGAATAACGAAATTCCAAGAATAAAATAAAAAGGACGATATTTTAAGAACGGATCAACGGACTTGGATAAAAATTGGTATCGAAAGGTCTTTGGGTCGTTGATCGCGAATCTGAAGTCATATTTGAAAAATTGAACGAGGGGAATCGAAGACGCTCCAAAAAATATATAAAAACCTTGATTGAAATTGATATCCAAAAATTTTTCGAGTCACAGACCACGAATTTGAAAAAATTTCGAACCAAACCAAACAACAGCGGAGAAGAGATCCTCTCCTCCTGATTATACCAGGAGCTGAGGGTACATCCAGTATATCAGTACTGGCTTTGAATTTCAGACCCTGCGTTTGTCTTTCCACTCGTATCCCATATACGTATATCGAGGCGATATCAAAAGAGCTTTTCCTCTCGGATAAATTTTCCCCTCGTTTTTCAGTTAAATAACCGAGAATATGAGCAGACGATATATTCCTCTCGTGAATCTATCTCCGAAGCAGGCTTCTTCTGGGCGTGTCGGATAATATCGGGAATAATAATTCTCTTGTGCAAAATTTCGACTTGTGGTCTATCTATCCACAGACGCATCTATAGGGGAAAATTGAAATCCTCATTTCCTAAGCCTTCGACCTACTCTGCTGTATGGATAGTGAATCGCGTGGTTGCTGATCCGAGGGATCAAGCCAGTAGCAGCAGCCGAGAGCCACGATTCAGGACCCAGAATCCTCCTTTCTCGAGTTTTACCGGCTCAATATACACTCCTAGACGGCCGTTGTCTCAAGCTTTACCAGGGATTAGTTTGTTAAGTCCTTCGGACCGATTTAATAAAAAAGGGGCAAAAAGTGGTCGAATATTCTCTCGTTTTTTTCCCTTTTTTTTTTTTGTAAGATAAGGATGATTACTAGAATCATTGTAAAAGTAAAAGTTCAGTAAGTTTCTTAGCTTTTGTTCGTTTTCCATTTTTCAGTTTCCCACTTATCGTCACAATCTTATTGATCGAGTCGGATTTCCGCACGTTGTCACATTGTAAATTTTTAGATTATCTACTTATATGTATATAAAACTTTTGGGTAAACTTAATTCGACCGCGTTTCTGCCACAAGAAGTTTAATTACTCCATTTTCGTATATATGAAGGACTGTAAATTCAAGTTTTCAACTGGGTCATTCACGTGCTACGAGAAATTATGAGGAATTCTCTGTTTCCCATTCTTGAGATCCTGTTTCTCAGGAAATGTCGAGAAATTTATTTTTTGAATAAAATTCTTGGCTGGAATATGAAAAAAAAATAAAAAATGTTTTTTCTCTCTATTTTCAAAAAACGAAGAAACAAAAAAACTGAATTCTACATATTTTCTACAAATGACGGTCAATTGGGCAGAAACGAAATCGCGAAATTCATTTTTGAACTATAACTTTTTATCTTGTAAAAACAAAAACGTCATTTTTTTTCTCTTAGTGTTTAAAAAAACGAAGAAACTAAAAATTGAGTTCAACACATTTTTTTTCCTTCTCTTCTTTCAAAAGCGGAATATATTATTTCTGTTCAACAAATATTATCTCAAATCTAACGATAATAATGATAATAATGGTGGAAAAAGCTCTGAGGCAGAGACGATAAATTAGTTTTTAAATTTAATAAATTGTCGGGGTTCCGCGAATCTACCTCATGGTTATCAAACACACCACGGGGGTGATAAGCTACCCGAATTTTTATTAAAAAAAAAATAAAAACTCAACTTTATTTTAGCACAGACTTTAAAATTGAGGCTCATCGAAAATAAGACAACAATTGATCAAACTGTGCACGTTTCAGATACCTTATCACATTTTTTTCTTGTTGAATTAATGATGTATAAATTTTGCAATTTCATCGTCAACTTGAGAAAAATCGTTTAGTGACTGAACTTTTACAGTATCCACGTATCGTTTTTTTTTTTTTTTATCTCACAAATTGAATTTTCAAAATGTGCATTTGAAAATCTACGAAAGTCTCCATAAACTAGGTTTTTCCATTTTTGCAGTTTTCATATTTTATTAGGTTACCAAATAGAAATAGAAAATAATGATTAGGTTGTATTGTTACTCCTTTTTTTTAACAACTATTTTTAACGACGAATACAAAAAAAAAAAAACAGTAATTGCTCTACTTTTATGCACGTGAAGAAATTGCGAAAAAAAAATGTTCGGACGAAACGGTCCAACTGCTCTCGTCGCTGTTGACACTCTAATAATATTCTAGGGCTCTCATTGTCAGATTCCATCAAGCTTCCTCGCAGTTGATAAGAGCTAAATCGATGGGAGTATTAGCTGTGAGATTATATTGGTTCGTTTGGCGATAAATCTTCTCCTTTTTACTGGGTAGTATTACCGATCGAAGGGTTACAAAGCAGCTGTCGATAGAAGCTAGATAGTCTTCATCCCTCTTCAGCTCGTGTATTATCACCTCCTAGCAGCTACAGCTGATACTAAATCACCGAAGTATAAATAAACGATGGTCGGTCAGCGGATACTTAATTGACTCAATCCCCCCCCCCCAGGCCCTCAGAGACTTTTCTTCGTCTCTTTGTTTCTGATAAAATCCTCATTCTTTTCAAATCCACTCTTCAGGCTATTTATTCGCGAAAAAACTTGAACCCAAGCTTTCAAACTTCAGACAATCTCCACTCCCCCTCGCTAATTTTCGCGTAAATTAGAAAAGAGAGGGAGAAAAGCTTGTCTCCTTTCTTATCTTGGGGGGCGAAAGCCACCCTCGTTGCGAATAAAAAAATTGGGTCATTCTCGATGGACCATCGAATGAAAGTTTGCTGTTTTTTTTTTTTTACACTTTTTTTACGAGTTTGAAAATTATATTAATCATGAAAACTGTGATAATTTCACGCGTGAATTAATTAACCTATCGCAAAAGAAAATATATATCTGAGAATTCCATTTGTCAAGAGATTGAATAATTATCATTTGATAATTAGAATTTGATAGTCCCCTGAAAATGAGCAATTTATTAAGGCCCCTTAATTCACTTTTGTTTCCCCCCCTAGGTGATTATTAATCAACTAACAATAAGAAGTGTTTTTGTGTTCACCCCGTATAGAAATATCAAATTACATAAATCCCTGGTGGGAATGGTTTACAGCTCCAAGGGGATACTTTTCGGTTACCAGCTAGCATCCGTTCCAAACTCCCAAGTTCATACACGCAAATACATCAGTAAGTTGTAAACAAGAGAGAAAAGATGAAGATGGTGAGAATAAAGGTAGATAAATTCTGTTTTGATAGAACGGTCCCATAAATTTTCAGGGAAAAATTGAGTTCGTTCTGAAATATTTCTCTGCTACTGTACACCCTTCGGAAGAGAAAGAAAAAGATAATAGTTATTTGTGTATCAAGGGCGGAAAGTACTATTTCAGACCGAGTGAGCGGGCGGAAAACCGGATTTTGCGTCCTAGGGCAGGAAAAAATCTCTTTCGCCCGCCTCTAGCGGGCGGAAAAAGACGTTTGTGCCCGACCGTATCGAAAATGCGGTTTTTCGTGCTTGTGAGGGGGGCGGAAAACCGCTGTTTGTGCCATATGGCTCAAACATGGAAGCAGACCGCTGTTAATGTGCCCTAGGGCAGAAATGAGGCCAGCATTTGTGCCCTAGGGCAGAAAAAAACCCTGCACTTGATGTCAAAAAACTTGCTGAAAAACATATCTCACGATCACCAAAACTGCTCGAAACGTTAAATTCCTCCACACGTGAATTATCCACCTTTGCTGATGATGTGAGAAATTCAAATTATCCTTTAAAAACGTATTCATAATTACGAGTTGACGGAATCGCCATTGTGGAATAACTTCGCCGGGCCGTTTTATTCCAACGAAAACCAATCGGAAGTGGCGCCACCTGTCCTGGATCCACATCAATATGGTTCGTGTTACTACTTTATGGTAAAGCAGATGCCTAGTTCATCAACAACAGTGAATATTTCACGTGCGGTACAGCTTTACAGGATTAGTATTGTCACAGTGTGATTCGAGATAAACAATTATATTTTAGCGTACTTGATCATGAGTGATAGTTCCGAAGATGATTGTAATACCGAGTTGCCACCGGAGATCACGGAAGCAGCAAAAAAAGCGGTCTTCCAAACACTGCCGCAAAAATCGCAAAGGAGGTATAACGAAGCGTACATAACCTTTACAACGTGGATGAAAACAAACAAAATTCAAAACGTGGCGGTGTCGGAGAGGATTCTTTTGGCTTACGTTACTTTTTTGTCCGAACACAAGAAGTATAAACCGCCAACTATCATTTCCATTATATCGATGATAAAGCAAATGATAATTGTAAAACATGATATTGATATCAGTCAGTACAAGCAATTGCAACGATCTTTGAAAACTTGTATGGTTGGCTACGTTGCAAAAAAATCGAAAGTCCTGAACGCGGAAGACTTCAAAAACTTTCTGGAAAACGCTCCGGACAATAAATATTTAGCCGCAAAGGTAAGTAGAAATAAAATTTATGACATTTCAGCTATTTTAAATAAAAATCAAAGTTACAAGGGTTATGTTTACTTTTTTTTACAGGTTATCACAGTTATAGGCGTTTTAGGCGCATGCAGAAAAAATGAGATGATCGATATGAAGATTACTGATATCAAACGTTATGACGATTTGATACACGTGACAATCCCCGACACAAAAACGCACGTTCCACGATCGTTCACTGTAACTGGCGAATATCACAAAATCGTTCAAAAATATTTGGAATTGCGCCCTAAAGATACTACAAATGACCGTTTTTTCATCAATTATCAAAACGGAAAATGCTCTCGCCAAGTAATCGGTAAAAACAAAATTGGAAAAGTTCCCTTCGAAATTGCGCAATTTTTGAAGCTGCCTGAACCACAATTATATACTGGGCATTGTTTTCGCCGGACATCGGCAACTCTACTTGCTAACTCAGGAGCCAGTTTGACGATGATTAAGCAGCTTGGTGGATGGAAATCATCCACTACTGCTGAAGGTAATAATTTATTTTATATTTCTCTAAAGATTAATTTTAATGTTTCCGTGTTTTATATATTACATTACAGGATACCTTGAGGCATCATTGGAAAGCAAAAAAGCTATAGAGACTAAACTGACGTCTTCGATTAACCTTTCTGCTTCAACTTCAACGAAGCGTAAAATTGACGACGTTGAACCAGCGGTCGGAAGTGATAAGAATCCACAAAATCTAGAGGATCTCGAATTTGCAAAGGACCGGAAATTATTTTACTTTTCCAATTGCCAAGTATCTTTTACTAAATAAGGAAAAAGATCGCTATTTTCATTTATACTTATTTAGTAGTTTAACTACTCCTGATTTGCATTTTATATATTATATGTGAAGTTTCTCATGTGATACTATTAAGTAAGGAAAACATTATCGCTATTTTGTATAAATTTGTATAAAACTTGTATAAATACATTCTATGAAAAGTTCGTTCGAAGTTGTTGAGAATATTATTTCCTTTATAAATAACTATTGTGCCCACAGACCTATAATAAAAATTATTACTGGTATTACTTCTTCTTCTACATCGTTCAAGGTTTGTATAAGGAATTTGAAAAAAATTATATTTCGTATTATGTTTTGAGTCGGGGGGGCTTCGCCCCCCCGAACCCCCCCACGGGTGCTTCGCCCCTCGGCCCCACCAGGGGCTTCGCCCCTGGACCCCGCCGTCACAAACAGTGGTCTGCCAAAGTACAGTTTGTTGAAGACTGGACCCCGGCAGGTGCACCCCTCTTTTGCCATCCATTTTCCTTTTTTGTGCTGTACAGCTACATCAAGCCCTCAAAATCCGATTTTCGATCCGGCAAGGGCACAAAATAATGTGTGAAACTCGGGCGGAAGGAGGTATTGCGCCCTCGTGACAATTTCAGCCCTCGCCTTCGGCTCGGGCTGAGAATTGCCACTCGGGCCCAATACCTCCTTTTCCGCCCTCGGCACACAAATAACTATTAGGTGTTTAATCAGCTCGTCTACTGTCGCAAAACTTTTTCCGTTTACACTGTCGCGAGCTGCTCCTTTCAATTTACCTATAATATTTTGTACAAAAATTGATTCTGAGGCTGCTGGCACATAAGCCGCGCCGTTCTGCACGTCTTGAATAAAATCTTTTAATGAACTGGTCCTACCATCATAGGTTCCGATACCCATTACACACTGTTGTAACGAAAAGCATCCTACCATGGACGTCATGAATTCGCTCATGTTAGCGGTCGTGTCCATGTTCGAGCCGATATTACTTGCTCCTGAGTTGTTATCGTTTGGCATTTTTAATTATAATTATATATAATATATACACGGAAAATTTGGTAATTCCTTGCAAGATTGAAACAATGCAAAGGATTGAAGGGTGAGAATTGTGTGTCTAATAAAATGAAATATCTTGAAAAATTTTGAAAAATAAATAATAAAAATTATTATTTTTTTTTTTTTTTTTTTTTCAATTTGTTTAAACAATATTTAAACAATTCAGTATCCCACTTCTGACACCAATTCTCTTGTTACGAGCGGCTGGTCCGAGCGAACAAGTCAAATAAATAATTAAATATCTAAATAACCAGGTGTTATGCTACTCGCTACAAGATGAACAATTATTCTTACGAACAATCTTTTTTATGAGTGATTCTGTCAGGAATGTTATAATTGAATCACCCGATGGGATCCGAGGTTGTTCAACGTCCTATACAGGCCCGTTATTGTTTAAGCAAATTATTAATAGGGCTGAAACTAAATTAAACTAAAAGAAAGGTAATTTTGAAAATAAAATGATGTTTAATTAGGTAAAAGTTGAAATATATTCTTCACGATTAATAAAGTCAATGAAGTGCAACTACTACACAATGAGTAATAGTTGCATGAATTATAAAATAAAATGAAACACGGATAAATATAATGCTACTAACGGTCAGTCAGTATAATTTTACAAAAGTAATATAACTTTCTTCTATTAAATCAAACTCTAATTTATGGAATTCTCTTGATTTTCAATCCTTCTATATCGCTTCAATCTTGCAATAATTCTAATTTCCTAACGATTAATAATATACAAAATACATAAAAATGGAAATGAAATAGATTTTAACGAGCGTCGAGACTTAGCTTTCGGCGAGTGGAGGAATGAGCCACAGGTGTAGGTGTAGGTGTATGGCTGCTGTTGCGTACCGGCGGGCTGCTGTGCAGATTGGCAGACGCACGTTCCACTAATACACTGTTGATGTAATATGTCTCAGTCCAGGGTCTTTATCAAGCACGTTATTTAGGCGATTGAAACTATGCGGAGAGTTTAAAGCACTGATTCTAATTTTGCGAAAGATAAAAGATAATGGAATTGAAAATGTTAAAATGGAATATTATAATCACTTAAAACTACCTTCTGTTAAGAAGGGCAGGAAGCTGAACACTGACTGATACCGAACTTCAGTGTTGAAATAATGAATTGAAAAAGAATTTAGATGACGAGATTAGAGTTCCTTCGGGCCGTGATCCTATGCTAACACAAGGTTGTAAGGGCGGTTATTCCGAACTTTGTGACTCTAGATTTATCCCGGTTCTCACGATCCGCACACTATGTGACTTGATGGATGAAAGACTTTATAATTACTTAAAACTACCTTCCGTTTGAAAGGGCAGGACTTGATTATCTATACACTGATTAAAATCCGAACTTCAGTGTTTTATAATGATAAAAGAATTTAGATGACGAGATTAGAGTTCCTTCGGGCCGTGATCCTATGCTAACACAAGGTTGTAAGGGCGGTTATTCCGAACTATGTGACTCTAACTTTTATCCCGGTTCTCACGATCCGCACACTATGTGACTTGATGGATGAAAGACTTTATAATTACTTAAAACTACCTTCCGTTTGAAAGGGCAGAACTTGATTATCTATACACTGATTAAAATCCGAACTTCAGTGTTTTATAATGATAAAAGAATTTAGATGACGAGATTAGAGTTCCTTCGGGCCGTGATCCTATGCTAACACAAGGTTGTAAGGGCGGTTATTCCGAACTTTGTGACTCTAGATTTATCCCGGTTCTCACGATCCGCACACTATGTGACTTGATGGATGAAAGACGAATTTTCAAGTGCACGACTCCTGAGGTGGACTCTAGTGTATTAATGCGCGCCTGCCAAACTGCAAGTTCAGCACTTTTCTCGCCTCCTAATTGGTTAGGCGTAGGGACTTACTTAGGAGTCCCCGTGCGCGTGCTGCGGCTCATTACTCCACCTCCAGCGGCTATAGTCTGTTCACTGTAACTTATGATTTAATAATGATTAAATTTAGACTTAGAGATAAACAGCATTCACTCATCAAGCATTCCTTAATAGGTAACTAATCAGGTGAAGTCTTATCTCTAGCGGATTTTGAGGTTTACTCTTGTAATAATTGGTAATTTTGAAAAGGAGTTAACCTGAATGAGGTATAGGCGAAGCATGGGTGATCTGCGTCAGCAAAATCCCATGGTTCTAAGTACTGACCGTTTGTAACACTAGCCTAGCCTAGTTATCGGGGAATACGTGCCGTTTAGCCAGTCAAGGAGGTGATAAATAACCAAAAGAAATACAATATTCATAATATGTTAAGACAATGCATTACTTGCTCGTGGGAAAATAAAATAAAAATGAAAAATGAATTTAGGTACGATAAGCTAAAGTTGCGATCGTAACATGTGTATACATATGCATACCCAATTTCTTCCATCACAATGAACGAAAAGAAGAATATAGATTTCGGAACAATAAATTATTAATATTAAATAATTTGTAAATGCCGCGTTTCTTCAATCCGAAGGTTACGTATCATAAAAAAGCGCAACGAATGAAGCCTTCGATTGTTTTTATTGATCGTCGTTTGGGTATCCGATGCTCGACCGATATAGATCACCATGGGCAAAAACTTCACCAATTCAGAGAGTTGTGATGGTGAATGTCCACGTGTATTAACATGATATTTATATTAAAAAATTGATAAAAATGAGAAAAATTGGGATATCCATTGCTTAAGAAATAATCCGGTCAAAATACAAGCCCTCTGCAACAAAATTGCTTTCGATGTGCATTTGTTGGTCGACGACGAATGTTTGCCATGGTGACGCGGGTTTTTTTGTTTTCAAACAGTTTGTGCGTCCCTTGCAGTCAGCTTCGTCAGCGTTAGTGATCGCATCGTTTTGCTCATTATCGTGATGTAAGTATTTCAATGTTCTTAAAGAATTGTTCTAAACATATTGCATATTGTTGATTGTTCGTTGCGATAATGATTGCTTCATGTCATTCTCTTCCGATGATTCTTCTTTATCGTTTTTATATTCAATACTTACCTCATTAGGTAATGATACAGTTATTTACTTTCTTCCAATCAGCGTCGTTTTCTTTATTCAATGATATGACGTTGAGGTAATTTTATTCATTGATCAGTATAGTTTGGCGGTTGTATAATTGCTTTATTGCTTGGTAATCATGCACAGGTACAATTTTTAATTCATAATCAACGTAGGTCCGAAGGAAAAGGGAACGACTCCGTGTCACGCGGGCCACGAGTCAAACCAGACCAGCTGAAATTTCTTATTAATTATATGGCCGGGCATCGTGATTTTGCGAACGGAAAATCAACGGAATCCTCGGGTTCGAATGGCTACGAGTGGGAGATATTGGCCATCGATCTCAATAACATAATCGGCGCACGCAAGAGCACCGAACAATGGGTGAAGGTGAGAATAATCCTTGTACATACTCAAATTTTCTATTCCGCTGCATAATACCGCAGGGTTGACGTATAATTTTTTCATCCTATCTCTACAAAATTTCCTCACTGCATTAGGACTACTTTCCAATAATATATTTTCTACAGCCTGAAACTTATTATAACACCACTATACGTGCAAATAAGTAGCATTCCATGCACTCAGTCCTTCATCTTGCATCCTCTGTTCCTACGTTTTCTCTTGTGCTCTTCTCTTTTCCAGGATCCATCGTATTTTTCTTCCTGTACCCTGTCCTTGGTGTCCCCTTCGGCAATCTGTCTTCTGACCCCTCTCCTTCTTCCCTGTACAAGAATTCACATTGTTTGCATTAACGATTGTCACCTGCCGTGGCTGTGGTCGATTAATTGTGATCAATAACTTTGGTTGCTCAATTTTTGGACAATGATTTGTATCGCTTTTGCAGACATGGGCGGATCTTCGTTACCGTGTGAAAACGAAAGCCTCAGCGCTAAAGACCGCGAGAACCCAGACTGGCAATCTCCCGATCGAGGCTGATAAACAGTTGACGACGCTCGAACTCAAAGTCCTCGATATCATAGGGAAAGTCGCGGTAGAAGGGACTCCCGGAGCCATGGACAGTATGCCAGAAACCGAGGTGAGGATTATCAAAATAAATAATAGGTATTGTGGTACGCGGGCGATTCGACAGGTCCTCATGAAAGAGGGCTACCTGGTTAAAGAAGAACAACTGTGTAAAAGTCCTATCACTGGTTGATACCTACAAATTGACTGATTTCAAACAAGCACAAAAATAATGCCTACATCATACAAGATTTAGTTCCATGACTCAAATAAGTAGAAAAAAAATCTTCCGTTTGAAAGGTTATTATTTTGTGCGGTTCATAAACTAAAATACGCCCTTTTATTTTATAAATGTCTTCGAATCCCCATTTTTTAATAACTTCATTACCAATTCATAGCCTCTGTAACAGTTTTCAGTATTTCTGTGACATTTTATGGTAATTTGGCCCAGCAAGTTTTGTATGCGTCTTCCTGGCATCTCTTCAATAATTTGACCCAACAGGTTCCGTAGATTTGTTGTGATAGATACGAATAATGTCTGATTAATGAGGAAGAAAAAAATCTTCCATTTGAAAGATTATTACTTTATGCGCCTTCCTGGCATCTCTACAGTAATTTGACCCATCAGGTTCCGTAGATTTGTAGGCGCATTTGTGGTGTTAAATATGATGAATACAAGCTGTGACAGTAATACTGAATTTAGAAGAAAAAATATATAAATTAATTAAAAATGGCGATACAAAGAAATTTATAAAATAATGTCTCATTGACGAGGGAGATTTTTTCATTGCGACGAGCCATTCGTGAATTGTTACTTTCAACCGTTCTTTCTTATTTCCAATACCAATCAAATGTTTTCATGACTAGACTGGTGACTTGTATGCGTGTATACATTATTTCGTTAGGCGGATCTCACTTCGAACCTCTGTTTGGTTTCCGTTGTCATTATTTCTGAATATTACACCTCACAATACTGACTCCCTATAGCTCTGCAGAGATAGCTCTTCAGAGATAGCTTTTCATCGTCAGGACCCGTAGAATCATGTCAGTTATGTATATCGAAATGTTTCGATTCAGTAACTCCGAATCCACGAGGTAGAGCTGCATGCCGAATGCGATCGCACCAATACCGATCGATATGCAATATCCTACGTGCCTGTTACCCAGTTTTAAAACAAGATATTTTATTTGAGAAAATTGAAACCTGATACTTTGTAGCATACTCCCTGATACTCTGTTTCATTGTTCACCCAGTCTGCGGTGCGACGACTGACAGCTGGAGACCGGAGGGTCATTGAGGTGGTCGATTCCATTCACTCGACGGAAGAGACGTACAGCACCCAGGGACCTATGATGAGAATAGAAAGTGGGATCGGTGAGCAATGCGAGCACAAAGTTCCTTCTATTACCAACAATTTCAATAACAATCCATATACCACAGTGTATAACGCTGATTTCACTGTTGCGCAATAATTCGATAATCAATACAAACCAATTATTGCATTTCATTTTCAGCCATGGAATCAGAAGATTCCGAATTTGAAGAGAGCGTACTTTCTTGCAGCGGGATGTCGACGAATCGATCGGCTCCCCCTGCAAACAAACCGTTGGCACGCAAGGGACCGACGACGACGCCCGTAATGGCCAAGAGATTGGCAACGGAGGAGCGGGCCAACCAGTTCGCTGCTATGCAGGCCAAACAGGTGGAAACTATGGCGGTAAGATTTTCTAAATTTGCTATATTTAGTGAGATACGTATTTTGGATTGTATGATCAACAGAATGTTGCAATTTTTTTAACCCAACAGCTGATGGCGAAGGCACAGATGCTGGCTGCCCAGACGCAGGCCTCGCAGCTCCTGCACCAGAAGGCGATGCTCGAGGAGAGCCGGCTCTTTCGGATGGAGTTGGCAAAGCTCGCTGTCACGTTGAGAAATCTGGTCGATCGCCTGCCTGGAAAATAATTTTGAAAAAATATGAAAAAAAAGATTCGAAAAAAAAAAAACAATAAAGGGTGAACGTATCTAAATTGAAAACTGAAATGTTACTTGTGCGCATTTATTAATCCTTTACAGTATTAGCGATAGTTTAACCATAGCCAGCCACATTTATTCTTCGTACCACAAGAAATACGTGGTTTTTGCCATCCCACAGACCACGTGTGGCTTGCTAAGGTTATACCTATGCAACACAGCCGAAATATTTTTTTCTTTAGACCATGAGGTATCGGTCACAGACCGTGTCCCAAATACACTCGAGGGTTGTTAATTTAAAATCCCAATCCTTGTTCGAGGGGTTGTCGTCCACTTCGCACTGTTATCTCTTCACAGCCCAAATAATGAATGATTCAGCCGATTCAGCAGTCCACGTGCAGTGTGTTTGACTTCAGGGGTGAGACTTGTTCAAAACCTCGCGCATCGATGCAGTGTCGACGGTTTTTCACCTCTCGACGTTACACGCACACGGCATAGTGTGCATTCTCATTGGCAGTAATTTGACGCGCGTCTAAACACTTTGATTGGCCAACCGTCATGACGCGTGACGGGACGCGCTCTGTGTAACTGAGCCCGCAGGCAAAGCCAGCGGGAAATACTGACAAGAGAGTAGGGACCTTCGATGTCACGAATCGGGTTCCCGTTTCACGTGGTGAAAGTTTAAGACCTCCGAATTAACGTCGTTTTCGATTTTTGATTGAATAGGCCTTGGTTGCTGAGATATCGCGATTTAAAAATTTGAGAGGACGTTCGAACCAATAGCTGGCGTAGCTGACCCGGTAAGACGACGGGCCGAAATGCTGAAGGTTCACGGTCCGCGTCTCCGTACCTTTTTTTTTTCAAGTTATTTTTCATATATTTTTTCCAATCTCTGATGAGACTTTGCATATGCAGGTAAATAGGACAATTGACCATTTTCTCAATCGCACAGTTCCAGACTTGTCGCTAGGTAAGCGCTAGTGTCGCCGGTAGGGACAAACAAAACACTTTTTGTCATGTTTATTGTTGATATTGTCAGGAATCGTAGAGTTCGATACAATTATTTCGATGGTGCTCGTTGAAAACTCAGACATACATTAGCAAATTAGATTTTGTGCTATTGAAACTCGAAATTCAAATATTCCCTAGATTCGACACTAGCGCTTACCTAGTGGTCACTCTATCGTTCTTTGAGAAAATCCTCAATTCAAAAATATGTATTACCAGTTTTATCTTCATACAATATACACTACTCTTCTTTCGCTTACAGTGTATATTATTTTGTAAATACACTGCAAGCTTATCCAATATTGCCATGGATATAATAAAACCTATCTATCTATCTATCTATCTATCTATCTATCTATCTATCTATCTATTGTAACGTGGCAAATGAGTTGCCCGTTGTGGCATCCCTCAACGCCGCGGAAGGCTTGCAAATATCCTCGCGCGACTCTCGGTAACGCGCATAGAATTAAGAAACTGTACCGAAGGGTCACGTGGTTCACTGGAGCAAGGAGCGACCTCACCCCGCTTCCCCGCTGGCCTACGAGCTGACGCGGGGAAGACGAGTCTAGCCATCTTTGCCAAATTCTATCGAGTCAGCTTCCATCTTGGTTTCAGAGCTAGCAACACGCACCTGTTGCCTCGTGCTAACGATTCCAAGTCTTTACGTATTTTTCGAGTCTTCCGAGTGTCCCAAATCCCCGTGATTGGTTTGACGTGCTTTGTGCTAATCGAGCACCGTGAATTTGAGTCTCCCCTTGCGCCGACGAACCCGTGAGCCCCGATCCAAAATCTCGCCGGACCGCTGGCCACGCCGCGACCGGCCTTCGTTGCCCCCGCCGTCCCCAAGTGTGGTGTGTGCCCCAAAAAGACATTGCCACTCCACTTTGGGATATACCCGAGACCGTCGATCCAAGGTAGGATCTCTATCGTTTCTGTTTTCGTCCCCTGTGCTGCGAGGAACCCGTAATCACCTTGTCTAGGTGGAATCGGCCCCCGCCGAAGCCGTTGGAGCCTGAGACGAGGATCTCATCGATACGGAAAGTATCCTAGATCCGCTAGGATCGTTGCTGCCTGCTTTTCTGTTTCTCGCACCGCTTGTATTTTCAGCTCCTTTACCCCCTACTACCGGAATCCCGACCTGCACGCGCCTCCGCGAACGGTCGAGTCCCGAGATCGTGTTTTACCGTTGTTTTCCCCCTTGGCTATTTGAATTTTGCCCGTGTGTGTTCCTGTGTGCGTGTCCGTGTGATTCGCGCCTGTAGAGGTGGTCCCAGTTGAGACTCACGCTCTACGTAGGGTGCGCAGAATCACCGCGCACGCCGCGTTACTTCAACCGTCGCCGAGCTACGGTTCGCCGTACGCTGTGGTTGGAATCTTGACTATTCCTTGTGTCCGTCCGATAACATTGAGTGCTTCCTTACCGACTCGGAAATTCGAACGCGTGAATCGAGCGTCGATCCAGCGCGGTAGCCTTCGTCCCCGTTGAGACGATTGCGCTACGTGGTCTGCGCAAGGATCGCGCGCACCCACCGTTGCGAGTCAGCCGTCGCGAGTCCACAGCCCGCTGTGCGATCCGGCTGACGCCCTGTACCGTTTCCCCCCCGTCCCCTCGCCCTCCTCCTGGCCCGTGCCCAGTCGAGTCGAGTGGCCGACTTGTATATAGTAGAATCTAATCTGTATTGGCTCTTCTAGCCCGATCTGATTTCTACCCTCGAGATCGCCTAGTATCTCGAAGGGATTGTTCACTTCCGATTTCTTTGAATAAATACGTCTTATAATTGTTCACCAACTTACACAGGGTCTACTGTCTTCGCCCCCACGTTCCCCTCTACCAAACACTGCCTAGCCGGCCTCCCCCTTTCCTTCTACCCTTATTCCCTTCCCTCATCCCCGCGGAAACGCGGCGATTAGTTCCCGTAAGGAACTTGGCGCCCAAATCTTCGTTATTTCGTTTGTTTAGTTTTAGTCCCGTCCATCCACGTTGGGTTGTCGGCTTCTTTTGCTAGCATTGTGGACGGGGTTGATTTCCAAACAACCCCGAAAGCGTGTTACAAAATTTTGCGTGTTAAAAGATTTTGCCCGCGCGAGATGGAACCTGCCTGACGGTGCACAGGGCTATTTTGACGTATCCTGGCCCCCGCGGGACGATGCGAGTCAAGAGACCTCGGCCTGCGCTGGCCTCCTCGAGCTCTCCTCGCATCAAACGGAGAGACTTCACGCGCTTTTACGCGAAAGTTTACCCCCTCCGTCGTCCAGTCCCGGAATAACCGACCTGGCGATGCACACGATCGATGTGCAAGGTCACGAGCCCATTAAGCAGCGGTATTATCCTGTATCGCCGAAGGTACAGGAAGCGATGAATAAAGAGGTCGATACTATGCTCGAAGCTGGTATCATCGAACCCTCCCGCAGCGAATGGTCTAACCCGGTCGTCATGATAAAGAAATCCCCGGAAAAGTACAGATTTTGCCTAGATTTCCGAAAAGTGAATAAAGTCGCGAAAAAGGATGCCTATCCGCTCCCGTATATGAGCAGCATCCTCGATAAACTTCGGGAAGCTCGGTATATCACCAAAATCGATTTGAGTCAAGCCTACTTCCAGGTGCCCCTGGAAGCCGCGAGTCGCGAAATCACCGCGTTTACCGTCCCTGGCCGCGGATTGTTTCAATTCAAGCGTATGCCGTACGGATTGTCCGGCGCGCCCGCGACTTTTCAACGTCTCATGGACCGTCTCGTCGGTCCGGAGATGGAACCGCACGTGTTTGTTTACCTCGACGACGTCATCATCGTGAACCAGGACTTCGACGATCACCTGCGTTGGTTAGATCGAGTCCTGGGGAAGACAACCGCGGCGGGACTAACTGTAAACCCGGATAAGTGCGAATTTTGCTGTTCCGAGGTCCGATACCTCGGCTTCCTCGTGAACAAGGACGGACTGCAGGCCGATCCTGAGAAAATCCGCGCGATAACCGACTACCCAGCCCCGCGAACCGTGAAACAAGTTCGGCGTTTCCTGGGCATGACCTCATGGTACCGTCGTTTTATCGAAGACTTCGCGACGAAATCAGACCCACTCACGCGTCTTCTAAAGAAGAACCGGCGTTGGCAGTGGGAATCTGAACAACAGGAAGCGTTTGAAGCCCTGAAAACTGCCCTTATCACGGCTCCTACCCTTACCTGTCCCGATTTTACGATCCCTTTCACCCTTCAAACCGACGCTAGCGACTCCGGTCTCGGTGCTGTCCTCACGCAGAGCGTGGAGGGCGTAGAGCACGTGATCGCATACGCTAGTCGAACGTTAACGGATCCTGAGCGGAAATACACCGTCACCGAACGGGAGTGCCTCGCGGTACTCTGGTCAATCCGCAAGTTCCGACCCTACCTCGAAGGGTATCATTTTACCGTAATTACCGACCACAGTAGCCTCCGTTGGCTACACCACCTACGGAATCCCACCGGACGCCTCGCGAGATGGGCGTTGGAGTTACTTGAGTACGATTTCGACATCGTACACCGCAAGGGTGCTTTGCACCATGTTCCTGATGCTCTATCGCGAATCTACGAGCCGGTGACCGAACCCGTAGCTGCCCTGGAAGAACCTCACGACCCGTGGTACCGCCGTCGCGTCGAAAACGTGAAGACTATGCCTGTCCAGTTTCCTGACTGGAAAGTCGAAGACAATCGATTGTATTATCATCGCGTAGACCCTCTTTCCGACCCCTTGCTGCCGGATCTCGACGCGTGGAAACTCGTGCTCCCTCTCGAAGGTCGAGCCGCCGTGCTCGAGGAAGCCCATGTTCCCCCGTGTGCCGGTCACCTGGGTGTCGAGAAGACGTACTCGCGAATTGCGCTTCTGTATTACTGGCCTGGCATGTACCGCGACGTTGCCCAGTTCGTGCGCTTGTGTGACACGTGTCAACAGATCAAAGTCGACCAATCGGGACCTCGTGGTCTGATGGGTCGCCGCGTAGTTGATCGACCGTGGATCGCCGTTGCCGCAGATATCATCGGACCGTACCCTCCTACCCGCCAGGGTTTTACTCACGCGATTGTAATCCAAGATTTATTTACAAAGTGGGTAGAATGCCGGGCCTTACGTAAAGCCAACGCGAAAACCGTTCTCCAATCGCTGGAAGAACTCGTCGTGTACCGCTGGGGGGTCCCCGAAGTCCTTCTGACTGACAACGGGACGGAGTTTTCGAACAAACTCCTCGACGCCGCGTGTACCGAACTCGGAATCTACCACACCACCATACCGCCGTACCACGCCCAAGCGAATCGCCCGTGGAGCGAGTGAACCGTGTGCTCAAGACGATGATCTGCGCCTATATCGAGGGCGATCATCGCAACTGGGATCAGCACTTACCAGAGTTCCGCTTCGCGATGAACTCCGCGGTTCACAGCTCGACCAAAGTCACCCCCGCGTTCCTCAACTTCGGTCGCGAACTGTATCCTCCGAACACAATTCGACGACAGGAAGAAGGAACCCCGGAAATTGTACCGCTCTCCACCGAAGAGTGGGAGAATCGCGTTCGACGTCTCGATGCTCTCCGTGACTTCGTAAGCAAAAATCTCGAAGACGCTCACCAGCGTCAGGCTAAATATTATAACCGCGGAAGGCGCGATATTCAATTTTCGAGAGGAGATTTAGTCTTACGTCGTCAACGGGTACTGTCCTCCGCTCCGAACTATTTTGCCGCGAAGCTAGCCGCGAAGTACGTAGGACCGTTCGTGATCAAGCGGAGGAGGAGCCCCACCGTTTACACCCTGGAAGACCTGGACGGAAATTCCGCCGGTAAAAGCCACATAAACGACCTTAAGCCCTACTACGCACCCCCCGGTACCGCCGCGAACCCCGCGAACCCCGCGAGTACCGACGCGAGTGAGGATGAAGGGGAGAATGAGAGGGGGAACGAGCAGGAGAGTGTACATGAGACCCCGAACCCCCCAGATCCTCCCGGCCTCCCGATCCGAACAAACGAAGGAGAACTCTTGCTAATGCCCGTCCATTTCCAGGGAGAGCAGGATGAGGCTCCAGCGAGGTCCTCGCAGGCGAGGGTGCCGGCCCCCGCAGACCAGCCAGGCCTCCTCGTTGCTGGGCATGGAACCCATCGACCAGGCCAACCGGCCGACATACCCGACCCTGGGAATCAGCCCGAGGGTGCGACGCCGGAGCCCCGCGTCGGAGGCGCAGAGACAGGAGAGGGAGCTGACCGCCCTACAGCAGCGCGACGCCGAGAGGGCCGCCGAAGCGATACTGCAGCAGGGAATGACGGCCGAGGAGAGGGCCTTGCTGACCCAAGCCGAGGACCAGCTGCTGGCGACGCCTCCAGCGACGCCGACGAAGGAGGACCCGCACGTCGCGGTCATTCCCGAGGAGGGAGAGGCCCCCCCGGGCACCGAGGACGCGGCCGACCGCATGGCTGCGTTAGCGCTCGCGAGCTCACGACCACCGATGCGTCGTCCGTGGATTCCCGCGATCGCTACTCCGACCCTGTACCGCCGTCTCGCAATCCCCTTCGCGACGACGGGCTACGACGCCTTCGGGGCTCCAACGCCCATGGAGGTGGATCTCGGGCCTCTACCGGGACCCGTAGCGGAACAAACCGGCCCCGAGGCCGACCGCGCGGCCGCGGGCGGGGAAACCGCACCACCAACGCCATCGGAACGAATGCCGAGCCCCCGGAGCGCCCCGGGCAGGAGCGATACGACTTACGACGACGAGGGCCCCCTCCGACGTCATAGAAGCAAGAAACAGCGTAGGGGACGCAATCGACGCCGCCGTCGACCCACCCGTCCGTACTCACCGTCACTCGCGAGCGCCGCGAAAGCGCGCAGTCTGTCCCCTCTAATGGGGCCCTCGCGGCTCCTTCACCGGGCGCCATACGCGCCCGCCCCCCTCGCCAGCATGACCGACCGCCCTTACCGTCTGGATACGCGCGGAGAAAACTTCGCGGTTCTCGAGACGCGACTTCGCGATACCTTCCCCGCCTTATATCCGCCCCCCACGACTTCCACGCTATGTTGGGCCTGCGAGCTCCCGGGTCACCGCTATAGCCAATGTCCCTCACCCACCGGAATCCATTGCTACGTCTGTGGGTGGCGTGGCTATACAGTCCGCACCTGTCCGGCGCACAGAGAAGCTTGGACCGCGGCATACTTCGACTACCGAGCCGCTCACGATCCGGCGTTCTTCGGAGATCGTCCGGTCGAACCCGAGGAGCATCTCCAGCCCATATACCGACCGCGATACGGTCCGGGGTCCGCCCCCGCAGGGAACCCTGGGTACCCCCTGGACGCGTACCCCGCGTACGAACCGCCGCGTTATCCGCACCTAGAACGGGAATGTATTCCGGCCTACGGCGCGTACCTACGCGGGTATGACCGTCCACACGAGAGCGTGCCCCAACCCGACGAGGCGATGACTCGGGCAATGGTGGCAGCAATCCGGTACGCCTTCCGCGACCCTCGCTAGTCCCCCCCCTGGCCTCCGGTGGCACGTTTTGCTTCTCCCCTCTGGCTGCGATCATATTCTTTTTTTTTTCTTCTCCTTCCCGTTTTCGTTTTCTTTTTTTTTTTGGACCTTCTGGCCCGCAGCCACTCCTCTATTGTGGTTTATCTTCGTTACACCGTTTATTTTTTTTTAGTGACCGGCCAAGCTGGCCGGATACGCGCTACCCGCGACCTAGTTATAAGATACGCGGATTCGCGAGCCCTCCTGTGTCGCTCCTCCCCGCGGGTTGAGTGAGAACCAGGACGTAGAATTAAGGTACCGCCCCCCCCCCTCGCGAACCGAGGGTTACGCGAGGAATTCCAGGTTTATTAGCTTCAGCGTGGACGCAGGCCCCTGCGTCGATCACCTAACGGTTCCTAGTCGCTTTTCTAGTCATTCCCTCTTGTCGTTTTTCTCTTTTTCTCTCTTTTCTCTTTTTCGTACATGGTGATCGGCGTAGACGGATGCTGCGGAAGCGTACGCCTTCTGCGAACCCGTACCTTCCGTTTGGCGGGGGGGTGTTGTAACGTGGCAAATGAGTTGCCCGTTGTGGCATCCCTCAACGCCGCGGAAGGCTTGCAAATATCCTCGCGCGACTCTCGGTAACGCGCATAGAATTAAGAAACTGTACCGAAGGGTCACGTGGTTCACTGGAGCAAGGAGCGACCTCACCCCGCTTCCCCGCTGGCCTACGAGCTGACGCGGGGAAGACGAGTCTAGCCATCTTTGCCAAATTCTATCGAGTCAGCTTCCATCTTGGTTTCAGAGCTAGCAACACGCACCTGTTGCCTCGTGCTAACGATTCCAAGTCTTTACGTATTTTTCGAGTCTTCCGAGTGTCCCAAATCCCCGTGATTGGTTTGACGTGCTTTGTGCTAATCGAGCACCGTGAATTTGAGTCTCCCCTTGCGCCGACGAACCCGTGAGCCCCGATCCAAAATCTCGCCGGACCGCTGGCCACGCCGCGACCGGCCTTCGTTGCCCCCGCCGTCCCCAAGTGTGGTGTGTGCCCCAAAAAGACATTGCCACTCCACTTTGGGATATACCCGAGACCGTCGATCCAAGGTAGGATCTCTATCGTTTCTGTTTTCGTCCCCTGTGCTGCGAGGAACCCGTAATCACCTTGTCTAGGTGGAATCGGCCCCCGCCGAAGCCGTTGGAGCCTGAGACGAGGATCTCATCGATACGGAAAGTATCCTAGATCCGCTAGGATCGTTGCTGCCTGCTTTTCTGTTTCTCGCACCGCTTGTATTTTCAGCTCCTTTACCCCCTACTACCGGAATCCCGACCTGCACGCGCCTCCGCGAACGGTCGAGTCCCGAGATCGTGTTTTACCGTTGTTTTCCCCCTTGGCTATTTGAATTTTGCCCGTGTGTGTTCCTGTGTGCGTGTCCGTGTGATTCGCGCCTGTAGAGGTGGTCCCAGTTGAGACTCACGCTCTACGTAGGGTGCGCAGAATCGCCACGCACGCCGCTTTGCTTCAACCGTCGCCGAGCTACGGTTAGCCGTACGTGGCGGTTTGAAACCTTACTCTTTCCTTGTGTCCGTCCGATAACATTGAGTGCTTCCTTACCGACTCGGAAATTCGAACGCGTGAATCGAGCGTCGATCCAGCGCAGTAGCCTTCGTCCCCGTTGAGACGATTGCGCTACGTGGTCTGCGCAGGGATCGCGCGCACTCACCGTTGCGAGTCAGCCGTCGCGAGTCCACAGCCCGCTGTGCGATCCGGCTGACGCCCTGTACCGTTTCCCCACCGTCCCCTCGCCCTCCTCCTGGCCCGTGCCCAGTCGAGTCGAGTGGCCGACTTGTATATAGTAGAATATAATCTGTATTGGCTCTTCTAGCCCGATCTGATTTCTACCCTCGAGATCGCCTAGTATCTCGAAGGGATTGTTCACTTCCGATTTCTTTGAATAAATACGTCTTATAATTGTTCACCAACTTACACAGGGTCTACTATCTTCGCCCCCACGTTCCCCTCTACCAAACACTGTCTAGCCGGCCTCCCGTCTCCTTCCACCCCTAATTCCTTCCCTCCTCCCCGCGGAAACGCGGCGATTAGTTCCCGTAAGGAACTTGGCGCCCAAATCTTTCTTATATCTTTTGTTTAGTTTTAGTACCGTCCATCCACGTTGGGTTGTCGGCTTCTTTTGCTAGCATTGTGGACGGGGTTGGTTTCCAAACAACCCCGAAAGCGTGTTACAAAATCTATCTATCTATTTATCTACATCAACGTCATTATGCTATAATAATATGATGAAATGGTTATTCTAATAACGGCGGAACAATTATAGGTATAAAAAAAACATGAAATTACATAAAAAATATAATAAACAATCTTGTTGGAAAGCACCCTTTGTCGTGTGGGACCAAGTGGACCCACGTTGAGAGTTGAGTAAACGTCACTGGTCGAAAACGAAGTCGACACGTGGTCGACACGCGTGGTCGCGAGGTTTTTTTGGACAAGTCTCAGGAAGAAAGTCGAACACGCACGTCGACTGCTCAATCGGCTGAATCATTCATTACTATTTGGGCTGTGAAGAGATAACAGTAAGCCACGTGGGGACGAAGCCATTAGGGGAAAAGAAGAAGAAGACGAGATAACAGTGCGAAGTGGACGACAAACCCCCGAATCAGAATTGGAATTTTCGATAGAGACTGCAAACACCAGTAACAACCCTCGAGAGTATTTGGGACATGGTCTATGACCGATACCGCATGGTCTAAAATAAAAATATTCGGTATAACCTTAGCAAGCCATACGTGGTCTGTGGGACAGCAAAAACGACGTATTTCTTATGGTACGAAGAATAAATGTGGCTGGCTATGGTTAAACTATCGCTAATACTATAAAGTCGTAATAAATGCGTACAAGTAACATTTCAGTTTTCAATTTAGATCAATTTATTTTTATTTATGTTTCTCAAGTCTTTTTCAAATTTTTTCCGACTTATTTTTCATTGTTTTTTTTTATCAGTTGAAGTGATCGATCGGTTTTTTTTTCGATTTTTTTTAAATATTTTTTATGACTTATTTTTCAGCCAGGCAGTCGACCAGGTTCCTCAAAGTTAGGGAAAGCTTCTTCACTTCCATGCGAAAGAGCTGGCTTTCCTCGAGCATGGCCTTTTGGTGCAGGAGCTGCGATGCCTGAGTTTGAGCAGCCAGCATCTGTGCCTTCGCCATCAGCTGTTGGGTTAAAAAAAATGCAACATTTTATTAATAATACAATTCAAAATACGTATCTCACTAAATATAGCAAATTTTGGAAATCTTACCGCCAAAGTCTCATTTTGTTTGGCTTGCATAGCAGCGAACTGGTTCGTCCGCTCCTCCGTTGCCAATCTCTTGGCCATTACGGGCGTCGTCGTCGGTCCCTTGCGTGCCAATGGTTTGTTCGCAGGGCGCGCCGAGTCTGTTGCACCATTCTTTGACATTCCGCTGCAAGAAGGTAAACTCGGTAGACTCTCACAATCTTCTAATTCCATGGCTGAAAATGGGGTGCAATAATTGGTTTGTATTGATTATAGAATTATTGCGCAACAGTGAAATCAGCGTTATACACTGTGGTATATGGATTGTTATTGAAATTGTTGGTAATAGAAGGAACTTTGTGCTCGCATTGCTCACCGATCCCACTTTCTATTTTGACCATAGGTCCCCGGGTGCTGTATGTATCTTGCGTCGAGTCGATGGAATCGACCTCGTCGATGACACTACGGTCTCCAGCAATCAATCGTCGCACCGCAGACTGGGTGAATAATGAAAGAGAGTATCAGGGAGTATGCCACAGAGTATCAGGTTTCAATTTTCGGAAAACAAAATATATTGTTTCAAAAGTGTGTAACGGGCACGTATGATATTGCATATCGGTATTGGTACGATCGGATTCGGCATGCAGCTCTACCTCGTGGATTCGGAATTACTGAATTGAAACATTTCGATATACATAACTGACATGATTCCACGGGTCCCGATGATGAGGAGCTATCTCTGAAGAGCTATCTCTGCAGAGCTATAGGGAGTCAATATTGTGAGGTGTAATATTCAGAAATAATGACAACGGGAACCAAACAGAGGTTCGAAGTGAGATCCGCCTAACGAAATAATGTATACACGCATAAAAGTTACCAGTCTAGTCATGAAAATATTTGATTGGTATTGGAAATAAGAAAGAACTGTTGAAAGCAACAATTTACGAATGGCTCGTCGCAATGAAAAAATCTCTCGTCAATGAGACATTATTTTATAAATTTCTTTGTATCGCCATTTTTAATTAATTTATATATTTTTTCTTCTAAATTCAGTATTACTGTCACAGTTTGTATTCATCATATTTAACACCACAAATGCGCCTACAAATCTACGGAACCTGATGGGTCAATTTACTGAAGAGATGCCAGGAAGGGCACATAAAATAATAATCTTTCAAATGGAAGATTTTTTTACCCTCAGTGATGAGACATTATTTATATTCATCATATATCTCATAACAAATCTACGGAACCTGAAGGGTCAAATTACTGTAGAGATGCCAGGAAGGCGCATAAAGTAATAATCTTTCAAATGGAAGATTTTTTTCTTCCTCATTAATCAGACATTATTCGTATCTATCACAACAAATCTACGGAACCTGTTGGGTCAAATTATTGAAGAGATGCCAGGAAGGCGCATACAAAACTTGCTGGGCCAAATTACCGTAAAGATCTGTTACAAAACTGTTACAGTAATACTGAAAACTGTTACGGAGGCTCGGAATTGCAAAGGAAATTAATTAAAAATGGGGATACAAACAAAATTTATAAAATCAAAGGGCGTATTTTAATTCATGAAAAGCTTGTTCGATTTTATGAATGAAATAAGCGAATGGAAATTCATAACAAAATCGTTATATCAAAAATAAATTTAGACCTAAAATGATAATTTTTCACATGACAGATTTATTTCTAGTTATTTGAGTTATGAAACGGAATCTTGTATGATATAGGCATTAGTTTTATGCTTGTTCGAAATAAGTCAATTCGAAGGCATTAATTAGAGATAGGATGGAAGATACATTTTTGTGACAATATAGAGTTTTATACAGCTCTTTTTTAACCGGCCCGCTTTCCTAGGGTAGCCCTCTATCATTAGGACCCGTCGAATCGCTCGCGTACCACAGTACCTATTATTTATTTTGATAATCCTCACCTCTGTTTCTGGCATACTATCCACGGCTCCGGGAGTCCCCTCTACCGCGACCTTTCCGATGATGTCGAGGACTTTCAGTTCGAGCTCGGACAAATGCTTATCAGCCTCGATGGGTAGATTCCCGGTTTGCGTTTTCGCGGTCTTTAGCGCTGAGGCTTTCGTTCTCACACGGTATCGAAGATCTGCCCATATCTGGGAAACCGATACAAATCATTGTCCAAGAATTGAGCAACGAAAGTTATTAATCGCAATTAATCGACCACAGCCGCGGCAGGTGACAATCGTTAATGCAAACAATGTGAATTCTTTTACAGGGAAGAAGGAGAGGGGTCAGAAGACAGATTGCCGAAGGGGACACCAGGAACAGGGTACAGGAAGAAAAATACGATGGATCCTGGAAAAGAGAGGAGCACAAGAGAAAACGTAGGAACGAGGATGCAAGATGAAGGACTGAGCTCATGGAATGCTACTTATTTGGACGTAAAGTCGTGTTATAATAATAAGTTTCAGGCTATAGAAATTATATTATTGGAAAGTAGTCATAATGCAGTGAGGAAATGTCGTAGAGAGAGGATGAACAAATTATACGTCAACCCTGCGGTATTATGCAGCGGAATAGAAAATTTGAGTACAAGGATTATTCTCACCTTCACCCATTGCTCGGTGCTCCTGCGTGCGCCGATTATATTGTTTAGATCGATGGCCAATATCTCCCACTCGTCGCCATTCGAACCCGAGGATGGTGATGATTTTCCTCTTGCAAAACTACGATGCCCGGCCATATAATCAATTAAATGCTTTAATTGCTCCGGTTTGACTCGTGACACGGAGTCGTTCCCTTTCTCTTCGGACCTACGTTAATTATGAATTGAAAATTGTACCTGTGCATGATTAACAAGCAATAAAGCAATTATACAACCGCCAAACTATACTGATCAATGAATAAAATTACCTCAACATAAACATTGAATAAAGAAACCGACGCTGATCGGAAGAAAGTGAATAATTGTATCATTACCTATAAGTGAGGTAAGTATTAAATATAAAAACGATAAAGAAGGAATCATCGGAAAAGACCGACATGAAGCAATCATTATCGCAACGAACAATCAACAATATGCAATGTATAGAACAATTCTTTAAGAACATTGAAATACTTACATCACGATAATAAGCAAAACGATGCGATCAGTGACGCTGACGAAGCTAACTACAAAGGACGCACAAACTGTTTGGAAACAAAAATCCCGCGTCGCCATGGCAAACATTCGTCGTCGACCAACAAATGCACATCGAAAGCAACTTTATTGAAGAGGGCTTGTATTTTCACCGGATGATTTCTTAAGCAATGGAAATCCAAATTTTTTTTTCTATTTTCGATGTTAAATACAAATATCATGTTAATTCACGTGGACATTGATCGCACCATCTCAATTCTTTGAATTGGTAATGTTTTTACCGATGGTGTCACCCAAACGACGATCAATAAAAACAATCGAAGGCTTCATTCATTGCGCTTTCGTATGATACGTAACCTCCGGATTGAAGAAACCCTCGGCTATTATTGATTACGTTATAATTTATTGTGTCGTAATATATCTTTTTGTTTCCGTTGATTGTGATGGAAGAAATGGAGTATGCATATACATATGTATTGTAACAGGGAACTTTTTATAAGACGACTCAGGCCGCGTTCTGAGCGTAAGTCTGTTACTGGGGAAAATCTCTACAATAAAACTCAACACAGCTGACTCACGGGGTCACTGAACTCTACTTTATCAATCCGGGTCGATACGATCGACCCCCAAGGTAATCGATGAACTGCTCAATGAGGTCGGTACGGCTCTGCCGTACCAACTCACAAGGTAAAGCGGGGTGTGGGCGCCAGGTACTTCACGTACCGTCTCTTCAGATCCTATAAATCCTATCAAACACAAACAATAACGGCCGGCAGCTCAGTGTTTGGTAGAGGGGCGGGGAAAGTGAGGCAAACCAAGGTGGAGGGGAGAAGTAGGGGTTGGCAGCAACAAACTCAGGTTTCAGATTAATCAAACAAAACGGCAATTTATTCAAAGAGAATACGGTCAATCTCCAAGGGAGATTAATAATAAAAAGAACAGTAATAAAGCAAGTAAGCAAGGCAGCCCAAGGCTGAGGACTCGGAACAAAAGAAAGAAACGCTAATTTCCCGACAGGCCCGGGTTAACCAATCAAACAACTAACGAGCCTCAGGAATCATTCTTACAATTAATTTAACAACCAAAAATAATTCAAAAGTAATATTCAAACAAAATAATAATCTCCAATAATTAAAAACAACAATAATCAAATATCCAAAGGGATAATCCTCTTCCAAGGTTCGTGAAGCGAACAATTATTTCAATAAACCGTAATACAAAAAAACTAATAATAAGCAAAGCCCGCTACAGGGCTAGCGCGGCTCTCGTGAGGCGAGACCGAGCTCCGGGAAGAAGGTAAACAAAAGGTTCCGCAACAATTTCAAACTCAACGGTCGAGAAGCGAGCCGTTGACTTCCCCAGATTCACTTAAAACTATCCCACGAGGGATCAGAATACCAAGAAAATAACAATAATCAATTAACCAGCCCTCACGGCAATAATTCTCATAACAAAAACTCAAATAAATCAATTAATAAACTCTAAGAAGACTCTGGCGCGTCTGACCTTCCGCGGAAAGCCACGAGGCAACGACAGAGACAAGATGGCGAATCACGCCACGAGGCTAAACCCTCCGCGAGGAAAAAGACTCTATTCAATACCCGAAATTAACAATAAAAACTCACTAGTAACCCATTTTACAAACTCTGGCTTCGGTCGGCAATTCGAAACTCAGTACTAATCTGAACTCAAGATCCAAGGAACTCAAAACGTCTATTCTCAGACCGCAAATATAATTCAGACTCAAGGGATCCGTTCAAATTTACCGCAGGTAAAATGACGCCACTTACTTTAACAGAACCAGCGTATCTCAGGAAAGACTTGACGACAACCTCCTGGGTTCCCTGGCCCACACACACTCTGTCCTTTCCACAAAGAACCTCTACAAAACTCACTCTAGCAAACAGACTCTACTAAAGCTTAACTAGACGCACGTCTTAGCACGTTAAGGCCCAATGCCAGAGTGACGATGACGAGCGGGGTGTCTATTACCCCCTCCTTACTCTCTACTTAACGCTATCATCGGTTAGTGTCGTCCTCTTGGCGAATTTCAGGAAACCCTTTGACTCCTGGGAGTTATGCGGTGTTGAGTCACTGGAGTGTGATGCGGGCTGTCTTTCTGCAGGCGGGTCCTTGTCCTGGGGAAGGTTCACGGTGTTTCTCGGTAGCAAAAGGACCTTCGCTACCTTGTCCCTCGGTGGTGAGCGGTCAGATACCCTCTCGTGATTGTGTTTCCCCGGACTCGTTCTTTGCCTGCGTACCGCCCTGGGTCTGTCTCTCGCCTCGAAGTCTTTTCCATGCCTTTCAATAGTCGTTCGTAGTTCCCCACGGGGAACGGGTTACCTCAAGAGAATTTCAGGAATAACAAAAGAATTACTAATAAATTCATTAACACATGTTTGTCTCTGTCGCCGCTCGGAGCTTTTCTCGGTCCCTACAGTTCCCTAGGTGGAGATTCACTCAAACTCATACTCTCACACAGTCACTCCTAGGAAAATGAATTTACTTACCGTCTAGGGTTCAGGGAGCCTTTAGTAACGAGGCGAGCCAAAGCTGCCACGTTACAGTATATATATATATGGGGCATTCCACGTCAAACCGATCCCTCATGAGCGTGACCATCTGGGATTTTGGTTCCCAATGGATTTTTTGGTTGGTTTTGGCCAAAATTATGCCTCTAATTTTTTAAATATTTTTCCGCTGTTTTTGAAGATCGTAGGGTGACTTCAAATATCATTATCAAGATGGACATTTTTTAAAACGCAGATTTTATTTTGTAAAATCAGGGACTCGAAAACACATCGTTTGGTCATAGTCCGATCATGGGATGAACATACTAACTTTTTTTTCTTCAATTTTCGATGTTGAAAAAAAATTCTAATTGTGGTTTTTTGTAGTAAAAAATAAAACGAAAAGAAACTTTGTCTTGGTCAAATTTGATTTTCTTGTTGGTTCAAGAGTAAAATGCCAAAACTGATGCTCGATTCGAAAAGAAAACAAATAAAAACACATAATCAACGGTCATTTTCAATAAAAATACATAATTTATTTAGGTAAATTACCTCATTGTCATGAAATTTCGATATAGTTTTCATAGAATTGTTCCTTTCAAAGAAAACGAGTGAAAAGTAGAAAGTTGATTATCGCCAAATTGACAAATTTTGTAGTTTTCACGAAATTTTTTTTTAACAGAACTGTTCTATGGAAATAATATAGAAATTTCATGACAATAAAGTAATCTCTCTGAATAAATTATGTATTTTTATTGAAGATAACGGTTGATTGCGTTTTTATTATTTTTTTTTGTTTTTCCAATCGAGCATCGCTTTTGGCGTTTTACTCTTGAACCAACAAGAAAATCAAATTTTACCAATACAAAGTTTCTGTTTGTTTTATTTTTTACTACAAAAAACCACAATTAGAATTTTTTTCAACATCAAAAATTGAAAAAAAAAAGTTAGTATGTTCATCCCATGATCGAACTATGACCAAACGATGTGTTTTCGAGTCCCTGATTTTACAAAAAAAAATCAGCGATTTAAAAAATGTCCATCTTGATGATGATATTTGAGGTCACCGTAACCTTCAAAAATGGCGGCAAAATTTCAAAAAATTAGACGCATCATTTTTGACCAAAACCAACCAAAAAATCCATTGGGAATCAAAATCCCAGATGGTCACGCTCATGGGGGGTCGGTTTGACGTGGAGTGCCCCATATACATATAAAATGAATGATGATGAAAAATAAATGAATTCCTTCAAGAAAATCGGTTTATTCGGACATAGATTATTATTATTATTAATTAGCATTGAAAATGATTCTATTTTGATATTATTACGTATTATTATTCTATTATTATTATTTCTTGTGCAGGCTTTTTGGCCCGGTCGCAGTCTCCGCACTTCTTGCAATTCACCATTGCCCAAAGTTTGACGCTGACTTTGACCGAATCCGGCGACGACTATTTTTTCTCACATTTTCTACTTTTCAAAATACATATTTCTTTCATTCCAATTGTTTCACGCAAGCTATCTGAAGACGGGGCCTCCGAAATTAGAGAAGAAATCATTCACAACCGATTTAATGAGGGTTGAAGTCAAGCTTTCACTTGGACTTAAATGCTGTATAAAATCAATACGAATTTTTTATCTGTAATTGATGTAGATCGGAGACGCCTCCCGGACCGCGTTCGACGATGGAACAAGAAGCCTGCCTAATAAATTATATGCAGGCTCACGATAGTTTTGCCCACGGAAAGTTTAGCGGGCCACAAGGTGCGAACGGGCTCAAGAGGCAGTGGGAGTACTTGGCCACCAAGTTGAACAAAATTGAGAACGGTGGTGTACTGACTGTGGCGCTGTGGAAATGGGTAAGAATTTAGCGCTGAAAATTATCGGTAGATACGTTACACAGATACGGATAAATACAGGTATGTACAAAAACCGTCTAGAAACGGATAGCTGTATGCGGTTTTTGTACCATGTATCCGTAATTTTCACCATTTTCAACTACATATACGAATGATATCGATCATATCCGACTTGTAGACGTGGGACGACATTAAAAGGCGCGCCATGGAAAAAGCTGTGGCCGTAATTTGCCACCGGAACAGTTCCGGACAGTTCCCAGAAGGAGAGGTGTTCGACGTGCTGGAGCGTAAAGTCCTCGCGGTAATGGGGCAGACTGCGATCGAGGGTATTCCGGGGACTAAGGACAGCATGCCGCGATCAGAGGCAAGGATTGAATTACATGAGATTAATTAATAAAGGGTTGGGGGGGCTCGATCAATCAAACCGACTACAAGTAGTATTTCTCATTGTAAATTTTCGGAGCAATTCTATTTTTTATCTCTTTTTTTTAATTGTTTACACTTTAGAGTCGGATAACTCCTACCGCTATACCCCCGAACGATCGGTGGGGAAAAAGAAGAAAAGTTGAATTACAAAAAAATTGTCCATTTCGTGCGGTCGAAAACTGGACTGTCTCTGCACATATTAGAGCATTTGAGGAATCAAATCGGTCCCTAGGTAAATTATGCGTATAGGCATATACCTGGGACTTGGTAGCATTTTATCTATTCGAATACTCATGGTACACAGTGAACTCTTCAAAATCACGTATGAGCCAGGGTGGTTGATTTCATCGATCTATTTTTTTATTCACATCGTTATTATTTCACATCATACGGCTGAATGGACAGGACGATTGAATGGTATATAAATCAGTCATAAGTTGAACGTGGTCAGTCAAATTACAAGACAATACAAGAAAGACATGTGATGGTATTGGGTTGTCCGTCACAGATTATTAAAATACAGTACAATTAACAATTTGGCGTCAGGAAGGTAAAAGAAGTGACTGTGCTTCTACATGACCTTCGGTCAATCCAATTTCATTAAAAATATCACGAAGCATTTCGTTCCAACGCCAGGCTGCGCTGCTGAGACTGATGGCTGGGGACCGTGATGCCGTAGACGAGGATGAACCGACGACCAGTTTGTTTGCGGCGTACGGTATCGGCCAAGATCCGATCGATGACCCTGAAAAGGAACAAGATTGTAACCTTGGTAAGCAATCTGAACATACAGTGTGTCTCAAAGCCATAGTGTATTATTAGTATTGAATTCGGTTGTAGTTGAATTGAAATAGACTGGACACCCGATAGATAATTGATGAACAACTTTCTTGTAAATTCGAAAATCATGTCAGCAGGAATAACGACGCAGGAGATGCCTTCTGCAAAACGCAAAGCATCGGAGAACGAGCCTCACGTTGATGCTGTGACGTCGGAGCGATCGGTTTCGGTGGGAATGCCGAACCAATCCGCAGCCAGGCCACAGCTTGAGGCGGGTGGAATTGAGGTAAAATTTTTCACAGTTTTTTACATTGCAACTTACGCCGTCAAACTAGTAGAGGCTGCAAACATGATTCCATCATTTCCACACAGAACATGGACCACGCACAGGTGGAACGGGATGATCGTGGAGAGGCGGAGGAGTATCGGCAGATCGTGAGGGCATTCGAAGCGCTGGCCAAATGGCTCGAGTTTTCGGACTGAAACATAAATTATGTTGATTCGTATCGTTACAGTTTGAATTTTAACGGACTATACGAATCAATCAATTAATTGATGTAACTCTGATCAAGGAGAGCCGATCAATCCGAGTGTTTTCTACAAACCTCAGGGAAAAAGAAAGAATCGAAATAAAGTATAATTTTTATGTTCGAGTGAAAATTCCCCCGGCCCGGGATCGAACCGGGACCTCCGTAACTGAGACACGTCATCTTTTTTACTCGAACATAAAAATCATACTTCCTTGCGATTTTTTCTTTCTCCCTGAGGTTTGTGAAAAACACTCGAATTGAGTGAATCTCATCAAACAGAGTTATATCAATTAATCGATTGATTCGTATAGTCCGTTAAAATTCGAAAACAAATTATGTTCATTGATTAAGAATAATAATTAAGAGAACTAGGGGAGAGGCGGGCAAAATGGGACCCCCTAAAAATGTTAGATATACTAAAATGAGAGAGATAGTATAGTCGATTTGGTGTTTGAAGTTTGCTAGAGCAAGTCAATAATGGAAGCCAGAAAATTTTCAATTTTCAAAAAGTACAAGCACTGTTTAGAAGGGGCCCATTTTGCCCGCCTCTCCCCTATTTAGAATGAGGGAGCAAGAGACCGAATATATTAATGGATTAATGCGACGGATAGGCGAGAGAAGTGAGTATGGAGAGAGGTGATGAAAGAGTAGATATCGCTGTAGGAGGTAGAATAACGGGAGAGAAGGTTGTGAACAAAGAGAGAGGATAGAGAGAGCAGCAGAGTCGTGAAAAATGCATTATTTTACTAATGCATTATCCAATTCATTACTCATTACATTTTTAATAAGTATAATGGAATTTTTGTCCATTACGCATTACTATGCTGATTATTAATGGAAATTTGCTGCATTATCCATTCACATACTTTCAATGAGTAATGCAATTTTTTTCCATTACCCATTATTTTAGTAATTATCAATGGGAATTCGCTGCATTATCCATTATATTTTCAATGAGTAATGCAATTTTTTCCCATTGTGCATTATTTTGGTAATTAATAATGGGAATTGGCTGCATTATCAATTACATTTTCTATAATTGATATGTAATTGTCCCCATTACGCTTCACTTTAGTAATTACAGCTGCAACAAAGAATTTTTGGAGTGAATACTGATTGTGAGTACTAATTTTTAGTCAACTTTTGACTGAGTGATAATGTCTAATAAATTATTTTGTTACGTCAAATGATGATAAAAATATGATTGCGATTCATTACTGTAATCCAAGCTCCTGACCAATAGCGACCATTATTTGGGTAATGAATAATGCATTAATTTTGAATTACTATTTTCGCAACCCTGGAGAGCAGTAGAGACGCGGATAGTGTAGATAGCGTAGAGTGTGATGGAAAAGACTGGAACGTTGTCAACTGCAATGTAATGAGTTATTATTCTTAAAATATATCTGAAATGCAATAAAAGTAATCGTCTTTCTCAGCAAAATCCCTGTTATCTATTACTTCGTATACGGTCCTAGGTCGGCATGAGATGTGAATAAGATCTGTGAATCTTCTTTTTTTCTGACTATACCGAACCTGTGACACACAGGTAAATAACTAAATAGCTAAATAACACAGCTGAAAAAAAATAATAAAGTGTTTGAAATGCATGAATGTTACAGTTTTCAGAGAATTGGATAATAACTGTAGCTACTCATCTTTTTTAAGCCCCGACGGCAATCGTTTCACAAACGGCGATATCCTTTGTAAGGTGGAACGGTGGAAGCTGAAAATAGGAACGAAATCGCCATAGGAATGGTGTATCAAAGCCGAGCGACGTTATCGGAAGTGGTTGTCTAAACAATATTCACACTCATCTTTATTAGTCTCCTCGGGGGAGGTAGCAGGTCTGTGAAAATTATATCCTCGTACGCTGGTGAGCTCGGTTCTAGGGAGTGAAGTGGTCCCGTACTATTTGACCACGGACACGCCTGCCTTCGTTCAATGTTTGTCTGTAGTTCATGGGTGCCGCGAGTACGGAAAGCGCTGCAACGTTGGCGATGCGGTTCTCTGGAAAGAACTCATCCATGTCCTCGCCGACCCTGTATGCTAAACGCAGATTGTGCAACGTCGCACATGCGTTAATCATCCTGCATGCGGACACAGGCTGGTACATGAGGATTCGTTCCTGTGATGCGAGGAGAAAATCAACTTGTTTAGGCATTGCGACAACAGTTGCGGTCAACTATAGATTTTCACTAATTACGCGACAGTTGAATAGTCTGCGGGTTCATTGTTCGAGGATAAACATTCAACCTACTCCCGAGAGGTATCTCCAGATGAGTTTGAACCGAGCGTTGCATCGTTCGACGTAGGAGCGACTCCTGCCGTGGGCGTCGGTGTACGCAGCATTTGGGGTCCCAACCGGTGGCCTGCGGATCGGTGTCATGAGCCAAGGTTCCTGTGGATAGGCGGAATCCCCTGCGAAATAACACAACGAAACGACAGTTGAGTAATGCGAACCGAAATTCTTGTTCCGGTGATTATTTACCCAGCAACCAAGTTCCTCGTTCGCCCTGTCTATAATACAGCTCCATCAGTAATCTCACCGGAGACTGTGCCCAAATAGCTGCATCGTGCCGGCCTCCGCCAAACCTCGCGCATATGTTCAATATGCGCAAGTCCGGGTCACACACCTGAGACGAACACAAGGACGATGAATTTTTTGGAGCCGAATTTGCAAAGTCTTGCAGAGAACGAAGCCTCAACGCCCACTTACTATTTGAACATTGATGGAGTGGTACTGGTGGTGGCTCACGTAGGCAGCTTCATCCACCACAGGAGTGACGATCTTCACGTGAGTGCAGTCGATTGCACCGATAGCACCAGGAAAGGGCTGCGGGGCGTTTCGAAATTTCTCACGTGCGGCCGCTCGCTCCGCAGGTGTCTCAGGAAACTTGACGACGCGCCTGAAGAAACGATCTTCGATCGCCTGCGACACGTCACGCAAACAACGGCTTACCGAAGTCTGGCTCATTGCGATCATGAACTCATTGCCGGTAGGCCGCTGGTACGACCCAACGGCGTAAAGCCTGACAGCGCAAAGGACCTAGTGAATGCGATAAGATATTAACTGCGTTGAAAGCGAATTTTGCTCAAATGGATTCACCCCCTGAAACTGGGATGCGATGGAACATATTCCGGACACATCCGAATAGTGTAGAAATGCAGAATTCGTATGATGTAAACTCAGACAGGCATACTTGTGCAACGACCGATAGACCGTTTAGTCTAGTCCTCTGGAGAAGCGGGGTGAGTTCAACGATGAGGTCCATCGCCAGCCAACGGGAAATCCTAAAGAGATCGACGAATTGTCTCTCCGAGACGTCGAACGGGTCCTCTTGATTGCGTAGTCGTCGCCTCACCTCCCGCAAGTTGAAGACCCGCGCTTCGTCGTCCATGCGTTCGAGCATGTCCAGCATCAACCACGCCTCAGCCATCTAAAAATTACAGAAAGACATAGGGACCTTCCAAATTATATTGTATACGTGGGATTGTCCAAGTCGAGCCGCCCAGCCTCCTCACTAGCATAAAGCTGAAGCTAGCAGCCATAGTTAGCAGCCAAACGTTTCAAAGCTCTCCTGAATAAAATCACGCACTAAAGATTCGTATCTATAATTTTATAAAAGTATTCCTTCAAATAATATTTCACAAAATTGAAATTCTATGGCCTCATTGTCTCATTTTTATTGAATTTACCACTTTTGGCTGCTGACTATGGCTGCTAGCTTCAGCTTCATCTCGCTATCAACGATTTGAGCCCCGATTTTCAATGCTATCGTCTCGGCTCTGAACCATTTTTCTCAATTTTACAGAGTTTTCGGATCAACCCTTCTTGATTTGTGTTGTTTTTTTTCAACCAAATAATAGGAACCGTTTTGCAAAATCTGAAAAAGGTGAGAAAAGTCTACGAGTAACGTAGAACAATGGTATAAAAAAATCACGGATCAAATTAAAGATGGTGAGGTCACATACATCACACAGGTATGATTGGATTATACATGTTTTATGAACCAACCTTGTCGATGAGATTTTCCAGAAAAACCTATGGGGAATCTTAAAGAAGCTAAAGAACGTTTTAATGATGAATGGGGGGGCCAAATTTACACGAATCGAAAGACGTTGAAGAAAACAAAAAATGAAAAATAAATGCCTCAACTATTATTTACACGAAGGGAATTTATGGATGCTGGAAAACGTCTGAAAAAGCAAAATTGTAATTATTATCCAAAAGAATTATTATGTGCGTGTACAATTATTGTGTGTGTGTGTGTGTGTGTGTGTGTGATTATTCTGTGTGAAAGGTTGAGGTTGTGAGTCAGCGAAGAACTGGAAAAACTTTTTTTATCTCTCTCCTTCACTGAGATCTATCGAGGCGCGTCCGTACGATTGCAAAGACGCGGCAAGACAGACCGACCGGTTGGCGCCAAAGCGAGTTCTTCCCGCGCGATTCGATTTTGTTTCAAACCTTACCATACTTATACCATTGTAGCACTGCATTGTAGCGATATAACACAATCTCTTGATGTAAAACAGTGAATCTCTCGTATACGAACTGTCCCGTGGCGACGAGTTCAACCACCTTCACGTGCATACAGGATATAACCCAAAAAAACCACCTTCAAGGCGATAAGTGACGTAGCAGAGCGCCCGTGCGACAGCGTCAAGTGAGAGTAGTGAGACTGTCGCGGGCAAATGCGGTTGGTTTATTGGTTATCGTCCGTTGCAGACGGAGTTGATTCGCTCTCAGACCAGTCGCTGAGCATACCTTCGGGTAAATAAAAATCAACTACTTATAACCTCTTGGTGTATCGCCGTGTCCACGAACAACGCGACCCAACAGCTGTTCATCCCCGGTCTTCGTAGTGCGACACATTTTCATTCACACGATCTTCTTACCGCAAGGTGCGAATGAATCGACAAACTTGTTCACGGATATGGCTGAAGTTTGGAACGTTCTTCGAACGAAATGTAAAATCGGATTTTTTGTGAATTTTCAAACGTAGGGTGAACTAAATAGTGAAATACAAAGGATATATGATGAAAAATTCAACCCCTAAGGTGGACTAACCCACCCCTTCGGGTTCACCTGGGAAAATACGATCCTTGAATTCCGGTCAAGTGTAAGACTCGTTGTTATTAGAAGATATGACTGGAGATGTTTCTTAATGTACAAGGAGACTGTAGGAAAATTTGTGGAAACTTAAAAAAATAGGACGGCCACTTCCGGTTCGATAACGTCGCTGGAATCGGATGAACGAATTTCCCGGGCCTCTCGGCGCAGAGTGTGCAACTTGTGCTTCACAGGGGATGTTTCTTAATGTGCAAGGAGGCTGTAGGAAAATTTGTGGAAATTTAAAAAAATAGGACGGTCACTTCCGGTTCGAAAACGTTGCTGGAATCGGATGAACGAATTTCCCGGGCCTCTCGCGGCAGAGTGTGCGACTTGAGATTTATAGGAGATGTTTCTTAATGTGCAAGGAGGCTGTAGGAAAATTAGTGAAAATTACAAAAAATAGGACGGCCACTTCCGGTTCGAAAACGTCGCTGGAATCGGATGAACGAATTTCCCGGGCCTCTCGCCGCAGAGTGTGCAACTTGAGATTCATAGGAGATGTTTCTTCATGTGCAAGGAGACTGTAGGAAAATTGGTGGATATTAAAAAAAATAGGACGGCCACTTCCGGTTGGAAAATACGACTGGAAACGGGTGAACGAATTTCCCGGGCCTCTCACGGCAGAGTGTGCGACTTGAGATTTATAGGAGATGTTTCCTAATGTGCAAGGAGGCTGTAGGAAAATTGGTGAAAATTTAAAAAAATAGGACGGCCACTTCCGGTTGGAAAATAAGACTGGAATCGGATGAACGAATTTCCCGAGCCTCTCGGCGCAGAGTGTGCAACTTGTGCTTCACAGGGGATGTTTCTTAATGTGCAAGGAGGCTGTGGGAAAATTGGTGAAAATTTAAAAAAATAGGACGGCCACCTTCGGTTGGAAAATACGACTGGAAACGGATGAACGAATTTCCCGGGCCTCTCGGCGCAGAGTGTGCAACTTGTGCTTCACAGGGGATGTTTCTTAATGTGCAAGGAGGCTGTAGGAAAATTTGTGGAAATTTAAAAAAATAGGACGGCCACTTCCGGTTCGAAAACGTCGCTGGAATCGGATGAACGAATTTCCCGGGCCTCTCGCCGCAGAGTGTGCAACTTGAGATTCATAGGAGATGTTTCTTCATGTGCAAGGAGACTGTAGGAAAATTGGTGGAAATTAAAAAAAATAGGACGGCCACTTCCGGTTGGAAAATACGACTGGAAACGGGTGAACGAATTTCCCGGGCCTCTCACGGCAGAGTGTGCGACTTGAGATTTATAGGAGATGTTTCCTAATGTGCAAGGAGGCTGTAGGAAAATTGGTGAAAATTTAAAAAAATAGGACGGCCACTTCCGGTTGGAAAATAAGACTGGAATCGGATGAACGAATTTCCCGAGCCTCTCGGCGCAGAGTGTGCAACTTGTGCTTCACAGGAGATGTTTCTCAATATGCAAGGAGGCTGTAGAAAAATTGGTGGAAATTTAAAAAAATAGGACGACCACTTCCGGTCGGAAAATGAGGCTGGAATCGGATCAACGAATCTACCGGGCCTCTCGCCGCAGAGTGTGCAACTTGAGATTCATAGGAGATGTTTCTTCATGTGCAAGGAGACTGTAGGAAAATTGGTGGAAATTAAAAAAAATAGGACGGCCACTTCCGGTTGGAAAATACGACTGGAAACGGGTGAACGAATTTCCCGGGCCTCTCACGGCAGAGTGTGCGACTTGAGATTTATAGGAGATGTTTCCTAATGTGCAAGGAGGCTGTAGGAAAATTGGTGAAAATTTAAAAAAATAGGACGGCCACTTCCGGTTGGAAAATAAGACTGGAATCGGATGAACGAATTTCCCGAGCCTCTCGGCGCAGAGTGTGCAACTTGTGCTTCACAGGGGATGTTTCTTAATGTGCAAGGAGGCTGTAGGAAAATTTGTGGAAATTTAAAAAAATAGGACGGCCACTTCCGGTTCGAAAACGTCGCTGGAATCGGATGAACGAATTTCCCGGGCCTCTCGCCGCAGAGTGTGCAACTTGAGATTCATAGGAGATGTTTCTTCATGTGCAAGGAGACTTGAGATTCATAGGAGATGTTTCTTCATGTGCAAGGAGACTGTAGGAAAATTGGTGGATATTAAAAAAAATAGGACGGCCACTTCCGGTTGGAAAATACGACTGGAAACGGGTGAACGAATTTCCCGGGCCTCTCACGGCAGAGTGTGCGACTTGAGATTTATAGGAGATGTTTCCTAATGTGCAAGGAGGCTGTAGGAAAATTGGTGAAAATTAAAAATAGGGACGGCCACTTCCGGTTGAAAATAAGACTGAATCGGATGAACGACTTCCGAGCCTCTCGGCGCAGAGTGTGCAACTTGTGCTTCACAGGAGATGTTTCTCAATATGCAAGGAGGCTGTAGAAAATTGGTGGAAATTTAAAAATAGGACGACCACTTCCGGTCGGAAAATGAGGCTGGAATCGGATCAACGAATCTTACCGGGCCTCTCGCCGCAGAGTGTGCAACTTGAGATTCATAGGAGATGTTTCTTCATGTGCAAGGAGACTGTAGGAAAATTGGTGGAAATTAAAAAAAATAGGACGGCCACTTCCGGTTGGAAAATACGACTGGAAACGGGTGAACGAATTTCCGGGCTCCCTCACGGCAGAGTGTGCGACTTGAGATTTACAGGAGATGTTTCTGGACATGAGAGGAGGCTGTAGGAAAATTGGTGGAAATTTAAAAAAATAGGACGGCTACTTCCGGTTGGAAAATAATGCTGGAATCGGATGAACGAATTTCCCGGGCCTCTCGCCGCAGAGTGTGCCACCTGTACTTTACAGGAGATGTTTCTGGACATGAGAGGAGGCTGTAGGAAAATTGGTGGAAATTTAAAAAAATAGGACGGCTACTTCCGGTTGAAAAATAATGCTGGAATCGGATGAACGAATTTCCCGGGCCTCTCGCCTAATAGTGTTTCATTCATTCCTGAGGCTCGTCATTCACAAACCACTCCAGTTTGTCATCGCAATATAATTCTACGTAGTCTGTATTCTAAATATGCACGCAAAAATATGAGAAACAGCGTCTACCATACAACTTTTGTAGCTTGACAAGTAGTAGCTCACTTACCTCTGATCTCATTTCCATTCTTTCGACAATAGCGGCAAGTGAATTAGTCGCCTTTCTAATCCTACTGAGTGTGCACAAGCTATGCAATTTTATTGTTAGTTACTCTCTCATGTCGGTCGATATCTAATCTCGTATTACTTATAGATAGTCTAATAGTTCCAACCGGCTCAAGTTCCCGCATTCAAAAGCTTCAAAATGAATAACAACATTCTCTCCATCTTGAAGCCCCATCCATACCTGTCGAGTCATCGACCTATACGCTTCATCGAAATTCCGTTCCAGAATACTGGTAATTTGGTACTTTTCAATTCCCCCCTCTGTGGATGTGGAGAGGAAATTTTTTAATAAAACACAATTTCAAATAAGTAGTTTTGGAATATTCTTTATTCAACCAAACTTTCGAATACATATCTTTGTCAGGCGTACACAATAATCAAGCGTCGTATATCTGTATTCGTCTCATAATGTATAATGTAACATCATAATGACGTATCAATGTGCAAGATTCTAAAATAATATCCACCGTTTTATGAAAATTCATTTTCTGTTCGAAATGGTACAATTATTCGAATACTTCCGATATTTCGACCCAACAGATGTGTTTGTGAGCGTGCGTCCGAGATTTTGCTGAGAATGAATAGCACAAAATTTGCCACGCTGCACGAACAAATTGCTCCTCAAATGAAACTGACTGTCCATGTAATCTGTATAGTATCGGATTAAAATCAATCAATTGAACCTGCTGTGACAATTACTGCTGAAAATTTGCTTCTTCATCCGAAAAAAACCATTGGATCGTTAAATAAACTTTTTTGAATGTGATATGAATAGTTTCGACAAATAATTGAATTAATCTTTCGAAGATTGATGTATTTCCGCTTATTCATTCCCAACACCTACAGGACGCACTAATCTCATGTATTATAGTTGATTTGAGACGTGTGATCGCTGTTCGACCTTCTAGCATACTTTTTATACAAAGGTACACCAAATTCCAAAATATGTATCTGATTAGCCGCTTCAGCTCATCGAACCGAATCTCAAGAGGTGAAAATGAATTTTGTAAATAATTAATTACGACAATGACCACGGAATCTAATTCTTAGGTTGATATACCTTTGAATAATTTCAATTTGAAATCAATACAGCACTTACAATATCCACTCTTTTTCTTAGGGCCCCACACATTCATTTAAACGATGAATATGTTCATGATATATTACCAG